>JALMGJ010000001.1:67087500-67687500 GCA_023362775.1 Charina bottae | reverse complement strand
AGAACTAGACACCTCCCTCCCTCCCTCCCTCCCTCCCTCCCTCCAGAAAGTAGGGGAGAGGGACAGAACAACCTTTAGCTTCACCAGTTATGAATGGGTATAAATTAACTATTTATTCATAGTTCTTTGATCCCATATTTCCATTAAAAAGAGTGCTCAAGACAGATTAAATCTAAACAACAAGTCCCTGCCAGTGATAAAAGGAGAGGCAATAGAGGAAACATTTCCATTCACATGTCAGGGAGAGTCCAATAAAAAGTTTAGCTGACCAAATGCCTGCCAGACAGGAAAGGTCTTTGTGCAGTGGGTAGAAGGCCAAGGCTAAAGATGAGAGCTAGGCATTATCAGAGGATCCAACATCTGGAATGGTCATAGAGCAGTAGGTTCTTCTCTGGCATCTCACCAAATGCATCTTATGTGGGATGGGTATGGGATGGAGAGGAGAGCCTTCATTAAATGTTTAACTGACAGGGAGACTCCATGGGGAAAATGGTTCTGATCTACTATTCTGGGCTCTATACTTTTGATTCATTAGCAACTTTCTTGCTATCTAAAGGGACATTTGTCAGTACTGAAAACAAGGCCTGGTGGATTTCATCAAAGTTTCATTTAGTCCAGCGTCCTGTTCCCTTATTCAAAGGCAGAAGAAAGAAGTGGACAACTCAAGCTTCCCTCTCAACAGTTGGCATTCAGGGACATTATATTGTCTCTGTTTAAGATAACATCATCATTCCAAAAAGGGATTATTCTCGATCAGAACCTAATAATTTGCCAATTCTCTTGAAGCATTGGGGAGGCCTCTGTTGAGACACTTTCCATTCTCTCAACCACAATATGAAGAAATATCAACATTCTCCTTAAGGCTAAATTAAGTGGCAACATAGGGATATATAGAACCCTATGAGGAATTTCACTAGTGTTGTCAAAATGAAATTCTTCAGATGTTTTGCAGGAACTTCCATATTTGCCTGAGGCAATCTTTGGGGGCAAATATAACATGTTACGGATTCTCTGGCTCCCTGTGCGATCTCTTTGCAGCTCACATTCAGTTAAAGGACTTGCCATTTCTGAACGTCCAAACAAAAGTTGTAGAATTATTGGCCCAGAGATAACATATTTCAGTCTTTCACTGTGATATATGTTAAACCTTCTAAGCCAGTCTTGAAGAGATACACATTTAGTCCACTGTTGACATATGGTCTTCATCGCTTCCCTCCACCCTCCTCTCATTTCTCTTGCTTACAGAAAGACAAACTCCCCTGTTCGTGCTAAGGCTCCACTGGAGCAGCTTAAAATAAACAAGCTCAAGATAATGCAGCCTTTCTTTCCAGCCAGAAATGCTGGTTTCCTGCTTAAATGCATACCTTTGATGATGGTTCACTGGTAGAACTTGCCGTAGGTAAGAGAAACATAATTATGCAATTTTCAGCTACAGCGTTCCCCACCCCCTCCATCTTTCTCTCTTTTAAAGACAGATGAAACCCACAGTTCTACCTTCTCATATTTGCTCAGTTTAGGCATTAAGTCTGACTGAGCAGTTTAATCTCACAAATCTTTTTATTGAAAAGCAACACACTAGACATGCAAATGTTCAAATAAAACCAGCAAATATAAATGTTCATTCGATGTGAGCAAGGAAGAATGTCAGCATCTTTACATGCACCTAAAGTGTGAGACTCACATTCTCGTCACCCAATTTCCTGGCTTCCAATCCCATTTTTAAACATTAAAAATGTCACTGAAGTTAATGAAAAGGTGGCACTAGCCAGCAAAATAATTCATTACTAAGAATTGCTGGTGGCTATTTTGGGCAAATAGGAAATGTTCTTACCCTTCCTTTTATCCTTTGAAAATGCTGTGGGAACAGGAGCTGTTTTAGTCCTGTGCTGATTGGACCCTGTTCCAACCATGCACCAGCATTCCTGTTCAGTCAGCAACTGCACACTATTATGATCCTGCCTGCATTGGTTCCTCTCATTACAGTTATATGTATGGAAGGAGATTCCCTTTCCACTGGCGTTGCCCCTATACTGGAAGGCGGTGATGCTGATAGTGCTGGTCAGCAAACTGCTTCAATAAATCATTTTCTTTTCACAAATATGGCTCTGACTTTCAAGGCATCAGATAAAAGCAATGTGTCCAATGAAATATTCACTTACAGCCTTAAAGTGGAGAAAGGATATGGGCACACATGAAAACCCTATTCCTACCCTCCATCCCCAACAACACACACACACACACTATCCTGAGATGCTGAACTGGATTTTAGAACCTTTCTTCTCCTCTACAGAAAGAGGATACCCTGCTAATGTAACACTAGTTCTTTTCTTCATTTAGGGGTAAATAGCCAGGAATGCTCTAGTCCAGTGTTTCTCAACCTTGGGAACTTTAAGAAGTTTGGACTTCAACTCCCAGAATTCTCCAGGCAGCATGGAGTTGAAGTCCACACTTCTTAAAGTTTCCAGGGTTGAGAAACACTGCTCTAGTCCTACTGTATCCCCTCTCCACTGCTTCCTACCTTCATTTTGCCCAATAACACCCAAAAAGCATAATTGGCAGTCTAGTTCCCCCCTTGACCCACTGAACATTGTACAGAATAACTGATTTCCTTACAGATTGAACAAATCAAAAATTTCAGGGTCATTTGGTTCATTAAATTACATATCAACTTAAAAGGGGATTTCACTTTGTGACAAAATTCCAATTTTGAAGGGGAAATTCAAAATTTGAGGGGTTTTTATCCCCAAAATTTAATGTACATATAGGTCTGTAAAATACAGATAACATATTGTCTAGGCATGTTTACAGGCACTAAATCACACTGATTTTAAGGGAACTTAAATCTCCACTCCAACATTCATAAGTTAAGGCTACAGCCGTCTTCTGTGGGCTACAACCAACATAACACTGCAAAGGGGATTTTCTTTTCTCCCCCTCCCCAAGCACTATCATAGGACATTCCTTTGAATCCATCTGCTTCAGAAAATGTCCCCCCCCCTCTTTTTTTTTTTTACCAGATTTACACATGAGCACTGCAGGACAAGAAATCCATTTTCCCAGTGGTGTCAAAGCACATCAATGCTTAACTAAGAGTTTCACTTTGCATGACCAAAACTGATGAAATTAGCTAAGTGCCAAGTTGCCCTCAAACTATAGCTGAAGATGTGTAGCTCATATCCACTCTCCAGATTAATAGAATCTTATAGTGTTGTCTAGCCATTGATGTGGCGATATAAATCTCTGGAACAGAAATGGCCACTATCTTCATTCATCTCCCCAGAGGAATTTTCCGCACAGTAAAGAGAAACATTAGATAAGAATTAGCCAAGAATTAGACCAAACCTCAAGAATAAATCAAATGGGCATTCTAGAAAATGTTACAGGCTGACCAAAGATTCAGTGGTTTACTTGTAGTATCAACATTGTTCTTAGCCTTCAGCTCTGCAGATCTTGAGCTGCCCAGAAGAAAAATGAAAATGAATGGTTTCAACTTGTGCCATGAACAGGTTCATTTATTTGTTAAGAATATTATCTACCTTACTGCAATTCAAAGTGCCTACTAAGGTCAAGGAAGGAAACATTTGAAATGCATTTCTTTGTCTCCTGATGAATATAAAATGAACAATTTACAGTACCCCATCCGATGACCAATTGACTCTCTGATCAAATCTGTACCCAAGAACTTTCTCCCATGTACACTGTGTGTTCCTGGTTGTACACAGGATAATGTGATTTATCCCCACTGATGATTTATTAAGAAAATAAACACATTAGGCACAACGTGGCATATGGGACACACCAATAATCAGAGAAGTGCCTGTGTTTGCTCATGACCTTGTCTTGCTCAATTTGTACGCTATGCAATCTGTCTGCATGCATCCCAAATTCCACATTTAATCAATTAACAGAAAGGATTCATATCTCCCTGGGAAGCAAATGATGCTTAGCATAAAAATATAAGAACAACAATCAAAGCTGTATTCCTAAATTCAATTACTAAAGAGTAAGCCCTATGGAACAAAGGGGGACTTATATCTGAGTAAATGAAGCATCAAAAAGAGGAGTTTACTTTTCTGTTTTGCAAAATGGAAAAAGGGTGTCCATTTTCTGAACTGGGCCTCTGGAGTTACCCTTTATTCTGAAACCACAAGTGATGTGGAGACAATGCTCCCGCTGATTTCTGCCTGTCTTAGTACTTGGATAACAGGACAGAAGCAGGATGAGGAGAAAATGTGGGGAGGAAGAGATGGCAGCGGAGGGTGTCAGATTTGCTTTGAAAAGGTCTGCAGGAAGAAACCAGGGAAGCTGTGAATATTCAGGAGAGGTCCTTACAACAGTTAGCATCCTTGTTTGAATGTTTATGAGTGGAATCAAAATAATATGTGAAACTTCTCCTGCAGTCATTGGGAATGGAACAGGATACTGAACACATTTCAGCAAGAAGTGTTCAACAGGGATTCTGGGATCATAGTTCCAATTCCAATTTCTGGTGAGGGGAACCCCCCCCCCCCACTGGATCTGGCTGTCCTCACTGCCCTTTCCTTCTCCTGCCTCAAGGCAATTATCCTGTGGACCCAATGGAAACAGTATTCAGGACCTACAAACTTCCAAGGGCCCATAAAAAAATTCTTAGGCCCCCCCACATCTTCTTGTTGTTTATTCGTTCAGTCACTTCTGACTCTTCGTGACTTCATGGACCAGCCCACACCAGAGCTTCCTGTCGGCTGTCCCCCCACATAAGAGAATAAATAAATAAATAAATAAATAAATAAATAAATAAATAAATAAATATATATATATATATATATATATTCATGCTTATATATATCAGCTGATTTACAGAGGAAGAAGAGGAACCAAAGACACCAAAAAGAAGATGAAGGTTGCATTAGTAGAAAAGGTTGCCAATGAAATTTAGTTGAACCCCTTGATTAACTCTTTCAGGAATTTAGCAGCAACTATATTTTAGCAGAAACAATACTTCAGGCAGAGAGATAGCTGGCAGAGCAATTAGGTCACAAGGGAATTTGATAAATTCCTTTGAAGGCAGAAGCCAGAAGGCAAGGGGAGTTGAAGTTTTGCTTGCATGCCTTAGTTGAATGCTGCTTGAATAATTATCTAGCTAAATAACTCTCTCAGAGAATCTAATATCTTCGTATGATAATGCTATGAGTAAATTAAAACTGCCCAGAGTCACTGGGAGTTGGGCATTGTACAAATTAAATATATAAACAAACAAACAAACAAATAAATACCTGCTTTACAAGAAGATCCTTGCATGCAATGTCTTGTCTGATCAATCCTAAATAATTCACAATGGGTCATATACATTTATAAAATGTAAATATTTATCTACTCCATTAGATTGAAGGAGGGGGCTATGATTATGAGAATGCCCAAGCCTACAAGGCTTTTCATCTGGCCCTACTATCTTGGAGTATGGCAAGGAGGAGGAGATACTCTTGAGATAGAGATAAAATCTCAGGTTCTTTTGGGGGTGTCCAGGCCTGCAACTAGGGTCTGTGTCACCTGGGGCAAACATGGATTCTGCGCCCCCCCATGGATTCCGTGCCCCTCTGCAGGGTTGAGTCCCTTGTCCCCTGTGGGGAACAGCAGCGCGGTGGGATGTGGGGGAGGAAGGGGCACTGGGGCTCCCGCCGGCCGGCACAGATGAGGCAGGGGAGGGTGCCAGGGGCAGCCCTGGTGTGGCTGAGAAATGCCACCTTCCCCCCGGGAGTGCCCTTGTGGCCCACCGTGCAGCCCAGCAGCTCAGGGGCTGCTCTGGGCAATGGCGGCGGCCCCCCTCGAGCATAGGAGCGGCAGGACCACCCTGCGCCTCCCTCCCTCTGTGGCAAGTGCTGGTGAATCAAGCCCAGCGGCCAGGAAGAGGCACCTCTGCAGAAGCGCTCAGCTCAGCTGCCGGGGCCCACATGCGCAGAGGCAGGCTGGGATTGAGGGCGGTGCTCAGCGGACGCGTATTGGCTGTGGCCTCAGCCAATGGCAAACGTGTGTGAGAGCTGCTTGGCCTCTTCGGGGCAGGGGGCGGGCTGGCCTGATTCCATGCTGCCCCGTAGCCAATCACCACTGGTGGGGGCGGTCCCCGCCATTGCATGCTGCGCCCTATTTGGTGATTGTGCCAGGAAACAGTCAGTATACAAATACTATTTTGTCATTTTGGTGCCCCCCCAGCACAGCACCCAGGGCACATGCCCCGCTTGCCCCCCCTAGTTGCGGCCCTGGGGGTGTCCTCAAGGATGTTGATAGGAAAACTGATTGGGGAACACAGGATAATGTGACATGTAAGAACCAAGGAAACTAGGCATCTGTTTAGCAAACAGTGTAACAAATATGCTATGAGACTCTTGGAATCACTGCAAGATGTCTGTTCCTGATATTCAGCGCTTATTAGTACACTGTCTCTAAATATGGAACCTTATTATTAATATGGAGGAGGAGGAGGACATAAACATCTAAAATCTCCTTAAAACAATTAAAGCTGCTCTTAAAATTTACTCAAACTGAAAAGGCCTGGCTGAAGAAGATACTTTTCTTAGAAGTGGAAAAGGTTGGGGGTTAGTACAACTCCCAAGAGAGTGCATTCCATAGTTTGGAGGTGATATAAGTGAGAAGTGAAGCTTCTCCCATAGACCCAACAACTGGACTTCAGAAAGTGAGAACATCTTTACGACTGGGTCCTATATGACCTCAATGTCTGAACCAAAGATATTGGTAACTACTAGCAAATCCACCAAATTCAACTCAGGAATGACTTTAGCTGGTGTGCTAGATTTAATTGTGTGAACATCCACCTTACAATCTCCACACTTGGGAATCCAAGGTTAGGTCAGGGACAAAAAGTACTTCCTTTGGAGATGAAGGCAGAATATGCCCATCTACTATGTATAAAAAAATCTATCCTATTTACAGTTGTGTTTTGTGGAATTTTAATTCTGGCTGAATATATGTTGGAAGACAGAATTATATGGTATGTAATTGGTTTAATATGTTCAGTGCTTGTGCAATTTAGGTAAAAGAAGCAACAGAAACAACTTACATAATTTCCAGTGTAAGCTGAGTTGAATACTTGCTAGTCATAGTTGAATCAAAGCATGAAAAATGGCCAATCAAAAGTAAAAAAGAAAAGAGAGAAAATAGTCACTATCTTTTTTTCTCCTTCAAGTTAAGCTTGACCCCTGGTGCCTTAATTGATACACCAATGTAGTTTTCTTGGCAACCTACAAAAAGTTTTGCCATTGTCTTTTTCCAAGTCTTTTTGTAGTTGTTGTCTACATCTCATCTAACCTATGACCTCTGTTATTATGCAGGGACCATCCAGCAGGGACCAGTTTATAAGTAAGATCTACACAATTTAAAAACCAAACAAATCCAACCTACTCATCCCAAAACGAATGGACCTAAAATAGCAATCATACATGCCTCAGAGAAAGGGTTTTGATTTTATGGAGGAACTAAACAATGATGGCATGACAATAGGAAATAGCAATGAAGGTGAAAGTAATAGTCCTTGGAAGAATAGCATTCTGTAGGAAAATAACTGTTAAAACATAAATGTGCTGAGGGAATAGCAGTGAAAAGATGAAAAATAATAACAACACTCTCAATGACAGAACTAGCAGTTAATGGCAAGTGCTAGTGAAGGGGGAAATAGCATGTAATGTGGAAATTTAAGCAGTATTGAAGGAAGAGCAATGAACAGTCTCCAGTGTGAGAGCTAATTCTCAAAACTGTCACAAGCAAACAGACTTGATACTAGATTGGTTTGTTACTAAAACAAGAAGTGGAATCTGTCATTCCTATCCAGAAGATTTCAACTTATTGCACGCAGGGGAAAAAGAGGGACAAGAATTTGAACCTTGAATTCAGTATAAATAGGCCTTGCATTTGAACCACAGCAGTCACTGGAATTCTTTCATAATGGCTTCTTTAGCTTTTCTACAACAAACCAACTTATCTGAACTTTTGTGTCCTTGGAAATATATTATTAGTTTCTTGCCTAGCCAGGTCATAGAAGTCTGACACCTGGGGGCTAGCAACAGGACACCACACACTCTACAGTTTTTAAGGAAAACAGCAAGTCCAGAACATGCTCTTTACATTGCCTTAGAGAGAGAAAGAGAGTTTTGGAAGAAGGAGGACTGGCATACTTTCTCCTTCATGTGGTCCTGGTCCTTGAGGACTGCTGGCAGACAGAGCCTACAGAAGTTCACAAAAGAAAGTGACAAAAGTAGGAGACCCCTATCAAAAGGTGCTGTCTAGTGCTTTTTGGCTGGGTCATTGTGTCCTTTCCTTGGCTTCCAGAAAGGCTATGAAATCTAACTAAGCAATGATGGTTTCATGGACCTAGGAAGACTGTGCTACTGAGGTCTAAGGAGGCAACATATTAAAGGGGCTAAATTCAGCTCCTGGAAGGCCCAGCAGCCTTCTTAGTGCATAATTACAAATCCAACTCAGTGGTAGATCCTGATAAGCCTCTGACTATTTTGTGTTCATACTAGGCTCAAGTCCAGTCTGTTAAGGAGACTTGGCCTTAACAGTGGATTAAAAAGATTCCCTGGGTTAAACTAAGTTTTGCAGAGAAGGGGGACTGCTCAGAGTTGGTTGCCCAACGCCAGACCTTTCCATTGTGTGACTTCAGCAGAGATGGAGATGAGGGTGCAAAATTAGATTCTTCTTTTTTCTATCTGACTTGCCAAAAAAAATCAGGATTTTTTACACATCACAGTAAAAATGTGGGATTATTCAACAGGGCTGCTGAGACATCCCATCACCCAGGGCTAAATTTGCAAAAGACTTCCTAGTTCTGATTGTTTTACAAATCTGTTATCCCCTTCCTCTTATCAGCACTGATGAGATTTGTAATCCAATCAACCTTTCAACAGGATGTCTATGTGCTTGCTCCACCATGGTAGTTTTATCTGTATAAGCAGCATTGGTATTAAACCTAAGCAAAGGTCATGTTTGCAAGTGGTAGGTAGAGAAATGAGGGAAGGATTCATCATAACCATTGCCCTGTAGTAACTCTGTGTTTCCTGCCATACCTGACATGTTATGAAGTTTTTGTTTCTTGGTACCAGCCTAAAATGATGCAGTATGGGGGTTTCAGGAGTAGTCTCTCAGGTAAAGCTGAAGGGGAGGGATTTATGATCAAAACGGGAGTTTCATTACCTCTGTACTCTGTGGAGGTCCCCCATATCTGGATATTTTCTATCCAATTAAATTTGGCTCTGGTTACCTTCGGGGCCTAGACAAGGACTAGTAGCCAGCTACAGGTTGTCTGAAACAGCATTGTTTCTTATATATTTTTTATTTTTATAATTTTTATCCCACTTTTCTGTTTATACAATATTTGTTAGCCAGTTATAGTTAAATACTGGTGTGGGAGTTGAGAGCCAAACTGTCTCAGGCAGATACCAGATGTGTCAACAACCAGAAGTTGCTCAGTGTCGAGACGGAAAAGCATAAGTCAGAAAGTTCATTCACTGTGGGAAGTGTAGCGAAAAGCAGCACCAGGGCTATATAAAAAAGAACTGGACCTTCATGTTGATGAGAACAATCAATTCTTGTTAAGTGGCTTCATCCTTGTATGTAATGAATATTCTGATCTAGCTATGCAGGGCCACAACTAGATGGGGGCAAGTGGGGCATGTGCCCCGGGCGCCGCGCTTGGGGGTGCACCAAAATGATGCCTGGGGGCACCAAAATGACAAAATAACCCATGGGGGGGGCGCAGAATCCATGTTTGCCCCAGGTGACACAGACCCTAGTTCCATCCCTGTAGCTATGCTGTATTGCATGTCTGAGAGCTTTCAGCCAAGTTCCAGCCAAAGAGCCTACTCTAGCCAGGCTGAGTAAAGTACAGGTATTCCTCATTTAGCGATCACATTTGAGAACTTGGGAATTTGGTTGTTAAGCGAAGTGGTCACCAAGTAAAACCGCAACTGTGCTTATGATCTTACTTTACCTGCAAAGGTTGTAAATGAAAGGATTGGTCGCAAAGTTACTTTTTCATCACCCTTGTGACTGTGAACGGTCACTAAATGAGGCAGTCGCTAAACAGGACTACCTGTAACTAGCAACTGCTGAAGAATTCCTGTCAGTGAGCCTGACAGGTGTGATGTCAGGTTATCTTCAGTTTGAAGACCTCTGGTCCTTAGAAGAGTCTATAGGAGATATCTGATCTCTCTCTCTCTCTCTCCCCATCCCCTCCCCCATTTTCTATCTAGAAAGATGAGAGGAGGAAGCAGCTTTTTGCTAAACTTGAGGGATTCTCAATGTAATATGGGAATATAATAATCTCATTCATTAAACAATTTCTCCTTTCCATCACATTATTTGAGGCAAGGTGGTGTTGTAACAAAGAGGCACAAAAAATCCTAAATTCCAATTACACTTTTGTAGCAGGCCACTTCATATCAGAATGGGCAAAACTCAAATTTCTCAAGCGTCCTTGGACCACATGATTTTAGACATATCTAACTCATTGCACAGTCCCAGTCTAATTCTATAAACTGCATTCTTTTCACCAAGCACATTCAAAAAAAGGCTTCTACATTCTTCTACCAAACAGTTATAGTCTTCTGAACTTGCTGAGAAATGCCTCCCTTTCAATTTGCACAGTTAAGGCAACCACTAACAAAAATATATATATTTTGATCTTGCTTTCATAAGTTACCATAGACATGTGCCAGGTATCTGCCAAAGAACTAGCTTGCTTTTTCTCTCTCTGGTTTAGTTTAGGCTCCTATGCTGATTTAATGGGGTGCATTTTCTAACAGGCACTGTCTGTTCATTTCCTGCCTCCCCCATTTACCTGATGGTGGTTAGAGCAGTGTTTCTCAACCTCAGCAACGTTAAGCTATGTGGACTTCACCTCCTAGAATTCCCCAACCAGAACACAGTTTAAAGTTGCTGAGGTTGAGAAACTGGGTTAGAGACTTGACAGGTTAACTAACATCGTCTCCCAAACAGCCAAGAAATCACCACTTGCCCAGTGTTGCATTCAGAAGTGCTGAACTGATGGAGCTCCTTCAATGTTAGTAAAAGTTCACATTAGATAAAAATATGGAGACGGTGATCTAAAGCTAAAACAGTTACAGACTATGATGTGCATAATATTTGGATCTGACTCCTCTGGAGGAGTATCCAAAGCACACAATACACCTGCACAAAGGAGGAGGAAATATCTGTAGCAGCAAAACCAGGGGTAGGCAGTCTTTTGATGGCTGGGAGGTTGCAATTAACAGGGATTTGGGGGCAGAAGTGTGTGTTGGGGGAGAGGCTGAGAGCCAGAGGAGTGAGACAGTAATCCAAAATGGGTAGGGTTGTACTCCAAAGACGGGATTTTCAGTTTTGTCCCGTTTGGAAGTCTGTTTCTTAAGGGTGTTGGATGGTGTTAAACTACAATTCTTGTGTTTCCTGGTTTAAAATGGCAGGAAACTCTGCACTGTTTTTTCAGCGATAATGGTCAAAGAGAAGCCACAAGTACCCCATATGTGGCCTTTAGGGTGCTTTATTTATGCCATAAACGGGCATTGTTTTGTGTATCTATTTCCAGGACCAGGTTTGATGACAGAGAGATGCAAAATCCCAGCAGTGGGTCAAAAAGAAAGGCCCCTCAGCATTTTAGAGTTTACCAAAATGGTTGTTAATCCTCAGAAGTCCAGGCCTTTGCTGAGCACTGCTTATCCTGAGTGACCAAGTACTCAGTAACCCTCTGCCAAGTCCTGGCCCATCGTCTGAAGTTCTGATTACTGTAATTATTCTTTTTAACTTACATGTTACATAAGATGTTTTCAAAGCAGTCATCAAGAGAGAAACACAATTATGACTTTGGAGCGTAAGGCGTACTTTCTGGTTGGTATAGTTGGCTGCTGAAGGGCAATTTTAGCCTGCTTATGCTTTGAACGTTCACACATTTGGTATGTTTGGAAGGGAAAAATTACTGAACATTCTTCGGTCCCTCCTAGGGGAGTCCTTTGTCCTGCATTCCATCATTTAATTAGGTAATGACAACATGACAAAGAGTGTGGTGCTTTACATCATTTGACCTTTTATATTCAGAAATGTCCTCCGCTATCATTAAAAGCCTGTGTCTGTTTCACAGGCCCAATGTATCTTTAAGCCTCTGTCTAAATAGTCTCTCTCTTACAAGTTTTGGCCTAATTTAGACACTTTCTAAAATTTCACTGCATTTCTGCCAAAAGGATAACACAGGCTTACTACATCAATATAACTGTAATCCTCTTGCTGCCCTTGCAATGAGCACATACAAGTAAAATAACATTTCATTTCCCCCCACTTTTAGAACATTTTGTGAATAAAACTTCATACTCTTTTCTCTACAGATCGTCACGTTATAGAAAACATTTAAAGCAGAGATGATATGTGAACTAGGCATGTAAAAATGAATTGAATTTGCAGCCCATATCTATGTTTATATACAGATATGCACACATTTAGACACACAAAACTTACTATGTCCTGCAAAAAAATGCAATTTCTTTATATTATCCTGAGGTCCTGATGTTCCCATTGGTAGAGGAGAGTAGGATAACATTTTAGCTACTCCCACTTTTCCCCACAGGCCCCTTGATCTCCTACATTAAGTAGAAGAAGCCATATGCAACTGACAAGGTTGTTGTTGTAATGGTTCCTGAGTAAAATGTTCATGACACTCATGTTATACTCCGAATTGGGATCAGGTGCAATTACTCTGTGGCCAAGGGCCACAGGTTGGCTTTCCGTGACATGAATTATATTGTAAATTAGACTTTCCTGAATTGCTTTATAGTGAAGTATGCCCAGGTATTCATTTTCTCAGTGATCAATTTCATCATTATTCCTAATTCATACTATCCATGTTTTCTTCCTAAATCAAAACCTTGATCCACCTCATCATGTAAGGCATAAAGTCAAATATAATCACAATAATTTTATTTATATAACACTTTTTAAAATCTAAAAGTCTCCTAAAAATTAATTATACCAGCACCTTGAAAGAAAAAAAATATGGAATGATAAAAGATAAAAATACTGTTTCTTACTAGCATGCTATGCTCATTGATTTGAAAACATTTCCTGCTGAGTTACTATAGTATAGGCCTCTAACTAGTGAAACAAAGATTTCTGCCTCTTTGCAATTTCAGGATATTGCTGTTGTATTGGGTTCCAAGTGCTGATATGCTGCAACACCTAAAACACTTTTTAGGTTCGGGGTATCAGAAGTAAACAGATCAGATCAGATGATTTAAAGTAGATGATGAGAGTTAAAATACAGGTAGTCCTCATTTAATGACCACTCATTCAGTGACTGTTCAAACTTATGACTGTGTGGAACAAGTGGTAATTACAATTGGTCCTTGGAATTCCGACCATTGCAGCATCCCTGCGGTCACATGATTACCATCCAGGTGCTTGGCACCTGGCTCACGATTATGACATTGCAGCTTCCCGCAGTCACATGATTACAATTTGTGACCTTCCCTGCTGGCTTCCCACAAGCAAAGTCAATGGGGAAACCAGCAGGAAGTCAGAAGTTGCAGTTACTTGAGGTCCTCGCTTAACAGCCCGCATGGTCCTTGCTTAACGGCAGCAACTGGGACTGCTGGAACTGCCGTTGCTAAGCAGTGTGATCACGTGGTTCATTTACTTATGACCGTGTTGCTTAACGATGGAGTTTCTGGTCCCAATTAGCATAGTTAAGTGAGGACTACCTGTATAAGGAATTTTTTATCTGAAACTTAGATCCCTGGAAGGATATATCCCCACTGCAACTGAATTTTTGGATACATTCATTTGGGATTTTGTTTGGGATATATTACTGAGATTGCTTTGTTTGCCTGGATATATGACCTACACAGGAAATTAAATGGGGAAAGTGCGACTTTGCTAGTTCTCTTGGATCTCTCAGTAGCTTTTGATACCATTCACCATGATATCCTTCTGCCTTCTGGACTTTGGGGACAATTATTTTCCAGTCCTTCCTGATGTGATGTGCTCCAGATAGTGGTGCTGGAGGACTTCTTTTTGACACCTAGGTCATTGGCCAATGATGTTTCACAGGATTTTGTTTCCTATGCTACTAAATATCTACATGAAATCTCCAGGTATGGTCTTTCAGAGCTTTGGAATGAAATGCAATCAGTATGTTGACATCCAGCTCTGCTGCTGCTTACCTTTTAACTCCAAGGAAGTAATTGGTACCCTTGAACATTGCCTAATATCAAGAATGGGTTGGATGAGGGAGAACAATTTGAAATGAAGATGAAGATGAATAATTGAATTAAGATGAAGATGAACAATTACGATAAGAGGAAGGTCCTGTTAGTAAGGAGAAAGCTGAACTCTGGAAATGAGGTGAAGGCTATTCTTCAGGATTTGCTCTCCCTAAGAAAGAGCAGATTCATAGTTTTGGAGTACTCCTTAACCCTAGCTATTACTGGGTTTGCAAATGGTGGTTGCAACAAGGAACATGTTTGCAAAATTACAGCTTAATGTAATTTTGCTGCCTGTGACTCTTTCTCAGCTGGGTGGATTTAGCAAAAGTTATCCTTGCTTGCTTACAAGCTATCTTGACTACTGCAATGTTTCTTTATGTGAGTCTGCTCTGAAAATGTTTTTTTTTTACATGGGTCTGCTCAGGCCTTGCTCACAGTCGCCCACACCCTAGTCATCTCCCGTCTTAACTACTGTAATGCACTCTACATGGGGCTGCCCTTGAAAAGTATCTGGAAGCTTCAGTTGGTTCAAAATGTGGTGGCCCACATGGTTTTGCACAAGTCTAGATTTGCACATGTGTCACCTCTCTTGCAGGAGCTGCATTAGTTGCTGATTTGCTTCCAGGTCCAATTCATGGTGCTGGGTATCACCTTTAAAGCCCTACATGGCTTGGGGCCAGGTTATTTGAAGGACCGCCTTTTCCCAGTTACATCTACCCAACCCACCAGATTGGGGAGGCAGGGTATGTTACAGGTCCCCCCCATTAAGGAGGTCCATCTAGTGGGACTGAGAAGAAGGGCCTCCTCTGTGGTGGCTCCCTCCCTGTGGAACATCATCCCTGCAGAGATAAGACTGCCCCCCACCTTAATACTCTTCCAAAAGGCCCTGAAGACATGGTTTTGCCAGAAGGCCTGGGGATCCCAGGTTGATGCGGAGCCCACCAAGTGGTTTGTTTGAATGTATTGTTGTTGCCAGGGAAGTGGGGGTGTAGTGGGTTTTGTATTTGGGGTTTAATTTCTATAAGCCGTCTAGAGCCACCGTGAGTGAGTTGGGTGGCCATATAAATTTCTTTAATAATAAATAAATAATAAAAATAAAAAGTGTCCAGAGATTGCAATTGGTATGAAATGCAGTGGTCAGGTTGATGACTATACTAAATGATCTTCATTGGTACCAATTACCTACTATTCTCAGTTTAAGGTGCTGATGTTGACCTTTTGATCCCTAAATGGTTTAGGAAATGATTATCTGTGGGGTCATTTCTCCTCCAATGAACCTGGCAAGAACATTCCAACACACAGCTCTGGGATATAAGTGAAACCTCACTTATGACCTCACTTATGACCTTACAAATTCAACTATTTCCTTGCTTCAGTTTGTGAATCTCCCAAATCGCTTGGGAAGGCCTGTTAGAGTTTTTCTCTACTTTATCTTAAAGGTAAAGGTACCCCCCGCACATTTGTGCAGTCGTGTCCGACTCTAGGGGCCGGTGCTCATCTCCGTTTGTTAGCCAAAGAGCCAGCGTTGTCCAAAGACGCTTCCACAGTCATGTGGCCGCATGACACACGCAGAATGCTGTTACCATCCCACCGAAGTGGTACCTATTCATCTACTTGCATTTGCATGCTTTCGAATTGCTAGGTTGGCAAGAGCTGGGGCTAATGCGGGAGCTCACTCCATCACGCGGGGCTAGGGATTCGAACCTCCGAACTTGCGATCTTCCGATTGACAAGCCTTGGCGTCTTACCCGCTGAGCCACCACGCCACCAAACAAAATCAGGGTTGAGTTATTTTGAGTTTCTTTCTTATGCTTTCCTCAGGATTGAATAATCTTTTCTGAAATTCCCCCCTTAATGGTTTGCTCATTCTTTCCCCATTCCCAAGGCCAGATCCACACTCCTTTACATAAATAAACATAAACAAAGAAATGCCATTATGCACTAAAAGAAACAGCACGGATTTGATAAAATACGAATATGTTAAGTTATTTGTATAGCTGCAGATCTGGACATCTCATATGAATGGCTGTTCAGATGAAAGCTAACTATTGATGGAGGATTTCCAGGTCTCTGAAGAATTAGTTGCTAGGGTTTTTAATCTTTAAGCTGGTCTTGGATGGGGTAACCATTCACAGAGGGTGTCTTTCTCTCTGGATCTATTGGACTATAATTTTCATAACCCACAGCATGGACAAAGGAGCAGTAATTATGGATTATGTGTACTGTAGGCCAAAGTAGCTGAAGATATCATCTAAAATAGAGGATGTCTTTAAATAAAATATTGTTTTACGTAAAGTAGGGCACAGAGATATTTACTTTTACTTGTGATGACAAGATGGGTGATTTCATTCAACCTTTCTGAATGTAGGTTAGGAATAGGATTTATTATTCTGCAATCATAAAATAATGATACATATTAGTTAATTTTGGGACAAGCTGCCTCTTTACACTCTTAATTCCTAACTCAAAATATTCTCTTTGAAACATGAAAAATATTCCATAATTTTAGAGGGAACAAATACTAAAGCTGAGGACAGGTGAAGGCAAGACTGACTTGAAGATTTCATATGATGAGGTTTTGGTTTTGTTTGTTTTTTAATAGCCAGATTGCGATAGGGATTTACACTAAAATGCCAGCCACCTGGATTCAGATATCTTGGTATATCCATTCAGAGCAAAATCCAGGAATGTGAATTACTGAAGAATACAGCTGTTCCTTGTGGATTAGGCCCATAATCCGAGTATTTAGACAATGGTAAGCCTTTAAGAAGCTATTGCATGCATCCAAACCATCTGTTCCCACTCAATGAGACCCTTCTGCACACAATTTTTTGAGCTATCCACCACCCTGATCTAGCATAACTTATAGGCATGGAAGCTCTAATTAGCAGATAGAAATCTATTATAGCCAAGATTTTCCCACTTACTTCAATAGAAGAAACCACTGAGTACAAATGTATGTGTGCCTGAGTGTGTGTGTGTGCACATGTGCCAATAGGAATGGTGTATGTTTAATCCACCAGCCCAAAGATGCCCTTCAACATGTAGATGGGAATGGCACACATTTATCCTTTGAGGTCTAAAACACTGCAGCTGGAAACACAGGAAGAGTGATGGCACAACCTGTTCTTCACTACAAGCCCTGGCCCAGTTGGAACACTGTAATGGTCTCTGAGAATGTCCTTGAGAGACAGGAAGAGGAGGAGGAGGAAGAGCATCAGACTAGGCAACGATCAGATAAGAGGCAGCTTAGCTCACAGAAGCAATGGGGGTGTGGCAAACGTTTCAGAAGGGACCCTCCCTAGTTTCTTGGACTGTAAAGATGAGGGGGAGAGATGCACTTTCAGATTTGCAAGATTCTGTTACTGTAGCCTTACAATAAAGGCAGTATTATTACTCATGGTTTGAGCTTCTTGTCTGGATTACCTCAGAGGGCTGACAGACACAGATTGCTGGACATCAAGTAAAAAGGAATGAGGAATCTCTGGCTCTTTATATGTTGTAGGGTTTATATGTGTATGTATACTGTATGTATATGTATATGTACAGTGTATGTGTATGTGTATATATATATTTAAAAGTTTTAAGAGCAATAATAAGAACTAATACAAACTAAATTAGAACAGAAAAAACGAAAAAGAGAAAAATAACAGAAAAAAATAAAAGTGCAATAAGAAAAGGAAATAGAAGGAAATAGAAAAAAATAGAAGACATAAAGATATAAAGGTATAAAGAAGTAGCTTATGATATCCTTCACAGCAGTTATAAGTACGATTATATTTTAACCTCTTTCTCTAAAGTTTCATCATGATTAGATGTTGTAGTTTCAGATCCCAGTATTCACCCAAATCAGCAATGCTTGTTAGCACTGCTAGGAATAATACTCTGGAGAGGCCACAGGTTCCCCAGTCCTGCCTTCCATCCTAATGAGAGGTATTATCTAAGACAGAGGTTCTGGATTCCTCTTACACAATATCTTGGGGATTTTCTGTTCTGTGTATCATCTGCTCATTGGACCTTCTAATAAGGAGGCACCATTTACCAGATCACACAAAAACTTCCTGGGATTTTATTTTATTTTTTTATGTCCAGGGAAATATTGTAGAAAACTTTTGTCAGAAGAAAAGATTTTTAAAAACATAATTTGCCTTTTCAGAAAAGCTAGATCAGAATGAAAAAGGTTATTGAGGCCCATACAATTTGCTTTGAGGGATGCACCTGGTCAGTTGCTGAAGTTCTCGGATTGTGTACAGTTTTGGCCTACACCCTCATGACATCAGAAAAGTAGAAGAAAAGTTATAGGCTCAGCAGTTTTGAGAGCTGGTGGCTAAATAAAGTCAGATTTGTTCTTGCTGAAAACAAAGGGGAAGGGAAAGAAACAAACACAAATTAATTTTCAGAACATTAAATTAATCTGTTTCAAGTCAGCTATAAATAGCAAGCAGGAAGCAGTGAACAAAGGGCTTTTTTTCCCCTTGGAAAATTAAATCTGATTCATTCACAAATTGTAAATCAGCCTTGCATTTAAAACAATAATTAATCAAAGCATTTATCGTAAACAGATTGAGAGGAAAGAACCACAAGTCAGGAAAACACTTCTCTTAAAAAACAACAGAAAGAAAACCGTAAAACAAAAGCATGAAAGAGTCCTTAAATCACACTCAGAAATGTTTATTTTAGCAACATGTGGTAAAATGCTCCATGACACAATTCATGTAGTGTCTTCGCTTTATGTTTCCTAACACTGTTCCAAAACATGACTCACATTAAGCAAAATTTCATAGTACATAGCTCTGTGATTAAGACGCATCATCTTCTCCAGCTACTTTGGGTACATGATGCACCCACATGAGAAAGCACCCTAGCAGTGAAATATCTTCCCTATGTGATTATTTCATGTTAGCTCAGAATGATTTTGTTTACTGAATCTTGAGCTATCTCTAAAATAAAATAATGGTTGTGCCAGCTACTCAGTGAAGAAGGCAAAAGAGTTAGGGTTAATCTTAATTAAAATATCATAGACAACATGAGCCTGCTTTGTTGAATATATAATCTCTATTTGTGGTGTGTGTTTGTGTGTGTGTGTGTGTGTGTGTGTGTGTGAGAGAGAGAGAGAGAGAGAGAGAGAGAGAGAGAGAGAGAGCTTTCCCAAAGTAAGTTTGTTTTATTTTTCTATTCTTCTATGCCACATGGTACACATTGATTTGGTATATAAAATAGGCCACGGACTTAGCATCATCTTTTCTTTCTTTAAAACAAGTGTCTTTTTTAAAATATAATTTTTATTAAGAATTTTGATTACAATAGTAAAAACAAATACAAACTAAACTTTGACAAAGAGAGTAGAATAAGAAAAAAGAATAAAAAGTGCAGGAAAGAACGAAAAAGGAAGAAAGGAAGAAAGGAAGAAAGGAAGAAAGGAAGGAAGGAAGGAAGGAAGGAAGGAAGGAAGGAAGGAAGGAAGGAGTGACTTCCAACCTTCATCACAAGAAGTATAAACAAATTTAGTACCTCTTCACCTCCTATAAGGTTACAGATATCTCTTCATCCCATATCCCATCCCTTATCTATAAGCAAATCCATAAAACAGCAACGTTTCAATCCTGGTGTCAGCAAAAAGTCCATAAAAGGTTGCCAGAACTTTGCAAAAAAAAAAAAAAAAAGGCTTATTTTAACCTTGATCAAATAAACTAACTTTATATTCCTTCCTTTTACTTTTAACAGCCTTAATCTTTAATTCAATCAAATATTGTCATAGGATTTGATTTCTCTTCAATTCTTCTTTATCCCATTGCACACATTTCTTCAAGGCTTTAACAAGCTTTCTTTGTAGGTCTAGTTAGAAAACATTTTCCAGGACATTCTCTTGGTTTATCATTTGTATTTCCCTTTTAATTTTTAAAACTTCAGCCAGTTTCTTTTGTGTAACCAGTAAAGCATCCTTTTCCAAATCATTATCTTGGCCTGTCATTTGTAGTTCCACTTTCAGTATCCTGCCATTGTTGGTGGATATGTGGTTTTCTTCTTGGTAGTTCATTGATTAAGGTTTTGTTTTCTGCTTAATTGTTTGTCTGGTATTAATCCCTGCTATCTGGGTGTAGGCTGCTGGAGAGGAGTGTTCTGGTCTTTTTGTTTCCTTCTTAGCTTTTTTATTGTCTCTTTTGAATGGTTTTAAATGTGGCCTATCTCTATATGTCTATTGATGGCTGATTTGTCTGAATGCTAAGCTTTCAGGAATTCCCTAGTGTTTTTGGATTTGGCTTGGCAGGGCAAACTACTGTATACTGGCAGCTACTGTATATAAACAGGGAGCAAAACCCATACTCACTTGCACTGATGATGTTACTTAGTTGGGTAATGAAACGTCTGCAAGCAAACAAGCAAGCAAGCTCAGAGAGCACCAAGGGCTCCACAGTTCAACCTTGAGCTACAGATATTTTCTTGTTTCTCTGTCTTGTTAGATAAAATTTGTTCCACATCTGTCATTCCCTCATTAACATATTTTGGACATAGTCTATCCATAGAAGCAGACATCATTACTGATAGTATTCATATTGTAGTTACTAATATCTGCCTCCGATCTTCAAAATCTTTAATGTTTCCAATGTTGTAACATTTTGTGTCATTTTGTAAATCCCGGTATTAACTGACATCAAGAACAGGCTTTCTTTTTTTCCCCTTCTGCTTAGAATCTTTAGTCCTCCCCCCCAGTGTCCAGTTTCTAAAATCATAAAGTAACTTATCTTTGTTATGACTTACAATGGCCAGGATAGCCAAAATAAGTCTGTTTCCCACAAGAAGATATTTATTTTTTATAGCTAATTCCAAAATCTTATAGTAAAAGTCAACATTCCAAATTTATCTGGACCCTTAATCTGTTTATAACTTTCTTAGATCAAAATCTTATTTAGTTTTTTGCTGTTTCTTTCAAATTCTTTAAGTTCTTCAGCTTATAATTAATTTTTCTTTTATTCAGAATTAAAGATAAACTCACCCGATGACTTTTCGTTCTGAAGGTCTCTAATAGCTTTAAGATAGTTAATAGGCAATTTCCAAAAGTGATTAGAAAGTGAGGCTTGCAAACTTAGTGTCCTTTAAAAGTCTCTGCCACGGTTGCGAGCAAAATGGCAGATCCCTTTGTATCCCGGTGCTCAAACCCACGGAAAACCGCTGTCCTGCGGTCTCCTCACAAGGAGCAGATGTACAGAACACATGTGGGTGATTTCCTGTCCTCTCCTCATCCACAGTTTCCAAGGAACCAGTCTACTCACCAGTTCCTTGGTCTTGCCTCGGTCATCGGCTCCACTTTCACAGAGACGTTTTCAGTTCACCATACCTCCCCCAGAAGTAAAAAAGCAAGTGTCTTTTTGATGTGCATCACATGAATGTTTGCCAACCTTTAATGAATCAACTGAAGCGTAAGGCTGGAGAAAACAATGAATAATTTTGCTTTTCATCTATCACATCCCAGTTTGCTGTATCACTCAAGTAAAATGTGATTCCTGATGCATTTCTCTTGGATTGATTCCACTGCCAAGCTATAAATGCCATTATCTTGGAGGAAAATTGAACACATTCTATTACATGGTGCAGAAAAAGGGACTTGAATATGAATCTGTTACTGTGCTGTGTTTTTATTTCATATAGATAAAATATAAAACTACATTATAATGTTAGACCATCACACCATTTAACTCCTTTTAGAAATAGAGTGATAAGACTCTATTGGAGCCATCAGGATTTTGTTACACTTGTATGCCATCAGTAGAGTTCTACATGATAAATACAAAACTCCCAGTTGACCAGCTTATCCAGATACTGATCAACAAAATTAGATTTATTTAGCTTTGGCAAAGTCTTTGCACCTCAGCCCAGCCTTTTCTGACAAGTGTATAGGATGAATGGAGACCCAGTTTGGTGTAGTGGTTAAGGCGCCAGGCTAAAAACCAGGAGACTGTAAATTCTAATTCTATCTTAGGCATGAAGCCAGCTGGGTGACTTTGGGCCAGTCACTCTCTCTCAGCCCTAGGAAGAACGCAATGGAAAACTACTTTTGAAACCTTGCCAAGAAACCTGCAGGGACTAGTCCAGGCAGTCACCAGGAGTCAACACTGACTCAAAGGTGCCAAAGGAGATGCTGGGGGGAAAACAGTTGCCCAAGCACCATTCAGCCTAAACCTGCTTTAGGTTAAGCTAAATGAAATCAGGTCTGGCTTAGGGAGTAATTGGGGATTTAAACTAAGGTCTTTTTCTGGACTAGCCACACTATCAGGCACAGTGAGGAGCCACCTCAGCCAGTTCATTACGAAAAGAAGCAAAATTTCTGCTCTTTGGTGTGTATTTGCTGAATGTTTACGATGGGGAAAAGATATTTGTGATATTTTTGTTTGTCGTTAAACAACTTGCCCAGCGTTGGCTAATACACACGGTGAGGAGAAGGACTGAAATGTTTAGGGCTAGCCATGGTCTTCTTGAAGGCCCCATCTGAATGTTCAAATCGAAATCAAGCAAGCAACTGAGGCTGGATTGGCAGTTGAATCTCATCTCAGCACTATCTCTAGCCCAGAGCTTTCCAAACGGTGTGTCGGGACACGTTAGTGTGTCGGCTGCAGTGTCTGGGTGTGTCGCGGCGGCTGCTGCCTCCGAGCCCTGCCAGGATTCCGCGCAGGTCCTAGTGCCTGCCTTGTGCCCTGCTGTAAGAGTGTGTTGCGAAATGATGCATGTCTAAAAAGTGCGTCACCAACATGAAAAGTTTGGAAAGCTCTGTCGTAACGGCTTCTGGATAGCTTCTCCAAAGTCATCTCCAGGCTCTCTACAAATGTTGAGGAGCATCCTAACTTATTTGGAACTGAGCAGGGACAAGATTAAAATTCTGTGCATATTTGAAATAAGTCTTATTGAGTTTAATGGCTCTTACTCCTCAGTAAGTGTGCATATCTGCACACCTGCAGCCCAAGTAAACATTCTCTAGATGTAATCTTGCTCACAAGGTTTTCCACAGTTAGGTAAACATAATAATATATAACATATGATTCCCTAATGCAGCGCTTTCCAAACTGTGTGTCGGGGCACGTTAGTGTGTCGGCTGCAGTGTCTGGGTGTGTCGCGGCTGCTGCTGCCTCCGGGCCCTGCCAGGATTCTGCGCAGGTCCTACAGCCTGCCTTGTGCCCTGCTGTAAGAGTGTGTCGCGAAATGATGCCCTTCTGTAAGAGTGTGTCATCAACATGAAAAGTTTGGAAAGCTCTGCTCTAGAATCATGTCTTCAACGACATTTGGGGTAGCTGGTTTTTTAGGCAGAGCTCTGTCCCCTCACACATCACTGGGGAGTTCAAGAAGGATCATTGAGTGGCTGCCTTGTTTTCTTTCAGCAGCCCTCTGAGGCAAAGAAGGGGCATCCACAGGTGGGATCAAAAAAGCCCAACTTCTTTTACATGTATCAAATGCACAACACACATTAAAAGGGTGGAGCTTTGATCACATGGGCATGTCCCCCTGATATTTTTGACCTCCCATGGACTTGGGAATTCTGGGAGTTAAAGTCCAAACCTCTTAAAGTAAATGAGGTTGAGAAACACTGACCTAGATAAAGACCACATCCTGCCAAATGGTAGAGTCAGTCCTTCACTTGCCTGTACCTTCCAAGCATAGAGTCCAAGATGGCACACTTGTTTAAACAGTGCGACCTAAATCCCCAACACTGCCAATAATGTGTGTGTTGTTGGTTTCTTAAACTGGCATCTCCATCCAGTGGGAGATTTCTAAGAAAGATCACAATCTCCTGAGTCTCCTGTTGTTCAGCCAAGAGGACCCAAATTTAGGAAAAACTTTGCAGAATAGTTCCACAAAATTTGGGTAATCCTCAGTTGTATGATAGTATACCTGCTTGATCATGCTACCACAGTAGAAAAACATAAGCAATGAAATTTCTCCTTTGAGGGAGTTGGGCGGTGATAAATTGAATGAATGAATGAATGAATGAATGAATGAATGAATGAATGAATGAAATAAAATAAATAAAATAAATAAAATAAATAAAATAAATAAAATAAATAAATGGTAAATTTGCTGTTGAAAACGGATTAGAAAATTCCTCTTAATGGATGTTTTAAGGTGCTGGACCTAAAAATTGAAAGTCAGGTAATGGAATAGAATCAGAACCAATGGCTGAATCAGAGCCCTCCTTTCTGGCATACTGAAGAAAAAATAATAAACCTGGACATGTGCCAGGGTACCTATAGAGGCTTCAAGTAGCCTGTTTGCTTGCAGTTTCCCTAATTCATGATCCCCAGTACTGACAGATTCCAGCTGGGTGAAGTATTTCTGTGTCAACCATACCAGTTTAATGATATGCCATTACTTCCAACCAGCCCAATAAAAATAATATCAATAAAATCCTGAAAGGCTGCTGCTTATGTCAAAGCCAAGCTGAAACTTGAAGGTCTGCAGCAAGATACAATCAGGTTACCTTCTTACCTAAACAGGTTCCAAGATGTTATGAAGAATATCATTATGCTATTAGGTTTGATGATGAGATCTTAAAAAAAACCCTATAAATCTTTCCAAAACAGTCACCAGCAAGGGTGGCCGTGGGGGAGGGATCAAAAAGTTCAAGAAGTCAGCTCTGACTCCACAGTTGAAAGCCGCCTTTCTTTTTCACTTGCATTGGACCTTTGCCCATGGCCACCACCTTGACCCTCTCCCTGAGGATGCCTGTGGTTACCAGCTGCTTTGGATCAGCTCAGGAACAGGATCTGAACAACCATTCCTTCCAATGGATGATAATCAGGGCACTGATTGGTGGATTCCCTGCTATCTTTTCCCTTCCCACCCAACATTACCTGCTGGTGGGAAACCAGCCACCAATTGGTCTCCTGCACATGTGGAAGGGTGAACTTTAGGGTTCAAAGCTGTAATTTTTCCTACCAGCAATCCGCAGGATCTGCTAGAAGGCAGCATCTATGAAATGGTTTCATAGGACTATTGATATGTCAGAGAAATAGAAGATTGATAGACCTGTGTTAAGTAACCCCCTGCCCCCCAAAAGTCTGTCTGTCAGTGATTAGAAGAGCTGATTTGAAATATAAAGCAAATGAAAGATTTCTCAATTATCTTGTGCTTCTGGATATTTTTTTCTCCCTCCTGAAGCGAGGTTCTCTTCAAATAATTTTTAGTCGGGTAAAGAGCCTCTTTTCTCCCCACCCCCCCCATGCCACATTTACAGTATGTGTTTGTGTGATGCATTTTCCCTAGTGCAGACATGCACATGCATGCACACACACACAGCAGATAGGAAGACACTTGGCAGACAGATCTGTTGATCTCCTAGGAGTAGTTAGATATTCCAGTGTAAAGTGGGATAGGTGGGATAGGTGGGTGGGTGGGTGGGTGGGGAGGAACAGCATCTGGTCTCTCTCACAGCCAAAGCCAAAATGGCCATGGAGGCATCAGATGAGGAGGGGACATTTCTGCAGCAGATTTGTTGGAGCTCAGCAAATCAGTGTCCTTGATTGTCAAACCCCGCCTTGTTCCTGAGGCACCCAAAATGCCTGCATAGGAAGCTTCATGTCAGGAGAAGGAGAACACTATTTTCAAACTTCCAGTAGTTTCAAACTACAGATGACTCCAAGGTTCTCCAAAAATGGCCTAGAGATGAGATGGAGGCAATGTCACAAGGACTTTTCCCCTCAGTTGTTGTTCAGTCGTTTAGTCGTGTCCGACTCTTCCTGACCTCATGGACCATAGCACGCCAGGCCTTCCTGTCCTCCACTGTCTCTCAGAGTTTACTCAAATTCATCTTCATTACATCGGTGATGCTATCTAACCATCTCATCCTCTGCCGTCCCCTTCTCCTTTTGCCTTCAGTCTTTCCCAGCATCTGGGGCTTTTCCAGTGAGTCCTCTCTTCGCATTAGGTGGCCAAAGTATTTGAGCTTCAGCTTCAGTATCTGTCCTTCCAATGAGCAGTCAGGATTCTTTTCCTTTAGGATTGACTGATTTGACCTCCTTGCAGTCCAAGGGACTCTCAAGAGTCTTCTCCAGCACCACAGTTCGAAAGCATCAATTCTTCGGCGCTCAGCCTTCCTTATGGTCCAACTCTCACAGCCATACATTACTACTGGAAAAACCATAGCTTTAACTATACGGACCTTTGTCAGCAAGGTGATGTCTATGCTTTTTAATACTCTGTCTAGGTTTGCCATAGCTTTCCTCCCAAGGAGCAAGCGTCTTTTAATTTCATGGCTGCAGTCACCGTCTGCGGTGATCTTGGAGCCCAAGAAAATAAAATCTGTCACTGCTTCCATTTCTTCCCCTTCTATTTGCCAGGAAGTGATGGGAGCAGATGCCATGATCTGGGTTTTTTTAATGTTGAGTTTCAAGCCAGCTTTTGCACTCTCCTCTTTCACCCTCATCAAGAGGCTCTTTAGTTCCTCTTCACTTTCTGCCATTAGGGTGGTATCGTCGCATTCTGAGGTTGTTGATATTTCTCCCGGCAATCTTAACTCCGGCTTGTGATTCATCCAGCCCGGCATTTCTCATGATGTACTCTGCATATAAGTTAAATAAGTAGGGTTATAATATACAGCCTTGTCGTACTCCTTTCCCAATTTTGAACCAGTTGGTTGTTCCATGTCCGGTTCTAACTGTTGCTTCTTGACCCACATACAGGTTTCTCAGGAGACAGGTAAGGTGGTCTGGTACTCCCATCTCTTTAAGACTTTGCCACAGTTTGTTGTGATCCACACAATCAAAGGCTTTAGCATAGTCAATGAAGCAGAAGTAGATGTTTTTCTGGAAGTCTCTTGCTTTTTCCATGATCCAGCGAATGTTGGCAATCTGATCTCTAGTTCCTCTGCCTCTTTGAAACCCAGCTTGCACTTCTGGTAGTTCTCGGTTCACATACTGCTGAAGCCTAGCTTGTAGGATTTTGAGCATAACCTTGCTAGCATGTGAAATGAGCGCAATTGTACGGTAGTTTGAACATTCTTTGGCATTGTCTTTCTTTGGAATTGGAACGTAAACTGACCTTTTCCAATCCTGTGGCCACTGCTGAGTTTTCCAAATTTGTTGGCATATTGAGTGCAGCACTTTAACAGCATCATCTTTTAGGATTTTAAATAGCTCAGCTGGGATACTGTCTACTCCGCTAGCTTTGTTGTTAGTAATTACTTTCCCTCAGTAGCAATTAGTAAACTGTCCCGATGCAGCAGCAAGCGGGACCTGAGGATAAGCCCCAAGAACCAAGCTGAAGCGCTCTAGCCTCCTATGGTTCACAGATTTTAAAGAGGCCTGCAGGATCATAAACTACAGGCAAATGAGCCCAGAACCATTTGTGGCAGTTCATAACTGCCGTCATGTCTACAACAACCAGATTGACCAAAAACAGTAACTCATAGGTCGAAGTCAAGAGTCCAGGTGTTGGGAATTACTCCGAGATGAAGACCAGGAAAGGTGCTGACAATTCATTGGCGATCACTCGTAGCCGAGTAAGATTGTCTTCCAAAGGTAAAATTTTAACAGTGGATCCGTAAGTGGCTATAAAGGCCAATTCTGGATCCGCACAACCTCCCACAATCAGGGCATAGGTTTCCGGGTGGGAGACGGTCATGATGAGAGTTTGCCTGACGTGCCTTCCTTTTAGCTCTTTTCTCCCTTTCGCCCTGTACTCGTGCTTCTTCAAAGTCCATAGCACCATTAATAAAGGCTGACCTCCAATTGAAACACTCATGAGTTAGTGCTTCCCAGTTCTCAATGCTGATATTACATTTTTTAAAATTAGCTTTGAGAGTATCTTTGAATCTCTTTTGCTGTCCACCAATATTCCGTTTTCCATTCTTAAGTTGGGAGTAAAGTAGCTGCTTTGGAAGACGATGGTCAGGCATTCGAACAACATGACCGGTCCAGCGAAGTTGATGTTGGATGATCATTGTTTCAATGCTGGTGGTTTTCGCTTCTTCTAATACACTAACAATGGTCCACCTATCTTCCCAAGTAATTTGCAGAATTTTTCGGAGGCAGTGTTGATGGAATCTTTCAAGTAGTTGGAGGTAGCGTTTGTAGAGGGTCCATGTTTCACAGGCGTACAGAAGGGTTGGTAGTACAATGGCTTTGTAAACAAGCATTTTGGTCTCCCTGCGAATGTCCCAATCCTCAAACACTCTACGCTTCATTTGGGAGAAAGCTACACTCGCAGAGCTCAGGCGATGCTGAATTTCAGCGTCGATGTTGGCTTTTGTAGATAGATGGCTGCCAAGATAAGAAAAGTGGTCGACATTTTCTAGTGACACACCTTTAAGCTGGATTGATGGCGCTGCAGAGGGATTGGTTCGAACTTGCTGGTAAAACACTTTGGTTTTTTTAATGTTAATCGAGAGGCCGAGCTTTTCATATGCTTCTGCAAAGATGTTTAGGATAGTTTGAAGATCTTCCTCAGAGTGTGCACAGACTACGTTATCATCAGCATATTGAAGTTCTATAACAGAAGTTGTAATTACCTTATTTTTTGCTTTCAGCCTACTAAGATTAAAAAGCTTTCCATCTGTTTGATATATAATTTCTACACCAGTAGGAAGTTTCTCTTCAACAAGGTGTATAATCATAGCGATGAAGATAGCGAATAAGGTTGGAGCAATAACACATCCCTGTTTAATGCCAGATTCCACTTTAAATGGATCGCTTTGAGAGCCATTGTTATTCAGGATTGTTGCCATCATGTCGTCATGGAGTAACCGCAAGATGTTCACAAATTTATCAGGGCATCCGATTTTCAGAAGGATGGTCCAGAGAGCAGTACGATTTACAGTATCAAAAGCTTTAGTCAGATCAATAAACGCCATGTACAGAGGGTGGTTTTGCTCCTTGCATTTTTCTTGAAGCTGTCGTGCAGTGAAGATCATATCCACTGTTCCCCTGGAAGGGTGGAAGCCATTTTGCGTTTCAGGGAGGATGTCTTCTGATATAGATAGGAGACGGTTTGCGATGATCTTTGCCAGGATTTTGCCTGCTGTGGCTAGAAGGGAGATGCCTCGATAGTTTCCACAGTCTGTTCTATCACCCTTTTTAAAGAGAGTGATAATTATGGCATCCCTAAAGTCTGCTGGAATCTCCTCCCTCATCCAGATTTTTTCAATGAGCTTATGAAGTTGTTGTGTAAGTTCAGGCCTGCCTTCTTTAAAGACTTCAGCAGGAATCCCATCAGGTCCACTAGCTTTGTTATTTTTCATTTGTTTAGTGGCTTTACTGACTTCCTCCAAACTAGGGGGTACTGCAAGCTCATTTCTTATTTGTTTTTGCGGGATTTGCAAAAAGACTTCATCAGCCACAGTAGAATGATGATTAAGGAGATTGTAGTAATGCTCTTTCCAGCGCAGTGCAATAGACGCTTTGTCGTTTAGAAGTTTAGCACCATCTACTGAGCGTAAGGGATTTGTACCATGGTTTGTTGGTCCATAGATGGCCTTTATGGCATTAAAAAAGCCCCGTGCATCATGAGCATCTGCAAAATGTTGGGTTTCTTGGGCTTTTTAAATCCACCATATGTTCTTAAGTTCTCTAATGCTACTTTGGACTTCTGCCTTTGCACTGGCGTAGATTTTTTTCTTAACGGCACAGTTAATATCTTTTTGCCATATCTGAAAGGCTTTCCTTTTCTTGTCAATAATATGTTCAATCTCACTATCGTTCTCATCAAACCAGTCCTGATGTCTCTTAGTCTGGTATCCGATAGTTTGTTCACAGGCTGAAATAATAGAAGTCTTCAATTTAATCCAGTGTTCCTCAACATTTTTCAGGAAGTTCCATAGGCAGATGTTCCTTGAGAGTTGATTGAAAGCAAGCTTGTTTTTGCAGTTTTTTAGCTTAACCACAGAGTTTGTATATCTTCTGATTTTTTTAAAAAAATTCTAGAAGCCTGTTTGGCTAAGGAAGAAGTAAAAATGTATTTCAAATATTTACTTTAGGCAAAATTGGATGATGATTGTAGTTCTAGGTCTCATTAATTTCATGATTTGCATAGAGTTTCCAATATTTCTAATAAGTTTTTCTGTTTGAATTTTTACAATTGTTGTTTGTGAAGTATGACAAAAAACAAAAATAATACTTTAGTGATTGTCTGGTAGAAAAAAAACACTACATGCATGACAGTGATTAAAATAAACCAAACATAAAGGTAGGAAGAAAAAGAAAATAAGTAAAAGAGAAAGATAAGAAATAGTAGCATCCTAAAAGATTACAGCCCTGATGTATAACTAAGCCATTGTTTCTTAGAATCCTATCAGAAGCTCTGTTTCCTTCAGGATGTGAAGTATTAACAATAAAATGTAGCAGCACTCCAAGAAACTCAAAGAGCAGGAGAAGGACAGTTGAAGGAAGAAAAAGGTGGTTATACCTTCTTTTGGAAAGGACTGCCTGAACAAGAACGACGAATACATGGGGTAGGCTGGAGTTAAAATCTCTGGAAGAAACATTAACAATCTCAGATATGCAGATGATACCACTTTGATGGCTGAAAGCGAGGAGGAGTTGAGGAGACTTATGACGAAGGTGAAAGAAGAAAGTGCAAAAGCTGGGTTGTTGTTAAACCTCAAAAAAACCAAGATTATGGCAACCAGCTTGATTGATAACTGGCAAAAAGAGGGATTAAAAGTGGAGTCAGTGACAGACTTAGCATTTCTAAGTGCAAAGATTACTGCAGATGCTGACTGCAACCAGGAAATCAGAAGACGTGTACTTCTTGGGAGGGGAGCAATGACAAATCTTGATAAAAGAGTTAAGAGCAGAGACATCACACTGACAACAAAGGTCCGCATAGTTAAAGCAATGGTATCCCCCATAGTAACCTATGGCTGTGAGAGCTGGACCATAAGGAGGGCTGAGCGAAGGAAGATAGATACTTTTGAACAGTGGTGTTGGAGGAAAATTCTGAGAGTGCCTTGGACTGCAAGAAGATAAAACCAGTCCATACTCCAGGAAATAAAGCCAGACTGCTCACTTGAGGGAATGATATTAAAGGCAAAACTGAAGTACTTTGGCCACATAATGAGAGGACAGGATACCCTGGAGAAGATGCTGATGCTAGGGAAAGTGGAAGGCAAAAGGAAGAGGGGCCGGCCAAGGGCAAGATGGATGGATGATATTCTGGAGGTGACGGACTTGACCGTGGGGGAGCTGGGGGTGGCGACAGCTGACAGGAAGCTCTGGCGTGGGCTGGTCCATGAAGTTACGAAGAGTCAGAAGCGACTTGAATGAATAAACAACAACAAAAATGCAAGATATCGAAATCACTATAAGTGTGTGCATGTGTTAAAACATAGCAGTTAAATAGTTAAACCAATTACAAGTTTATTGATGTGGTTTTGAATACAAGTTCATCTCCTCCCCACTTTTAAAATCTTTATATGGCCCCAATCCCTGACAATCTCCAACATGCTGTGCAAAAACTGGTGTGGCCATCGCAGTCTCTTGAATTACACCAAGTAGCTTTTCCACACAGGCTCTGTGTTTTGGCATTTTGACTAAAATAACTTTCCCCTCTTTCTCCCAGCCAGTTAGCACTGGCTCCCTTCCTTTTTTCACACAAGGATAATTTGCTGCCCAAATAAGATGCCTATTGTTTTTGCTTGGGTTAATAGTTAAGCCATTTAAAAACATTTGTCGGTAGATGTCATGATAAAACATTAGAAGGGCTCAACCCTAACAGGCAGTTGCATGTGTGACCCTGTTTGCTTCCTTTGTTGAACAACCTTGAAATGCACATGTGCAACAAAATTCTTGCCTACCACGCTGAGAGTTAATATGTAAACCGAATACGGGCATCGTTTCCGCCACTGAGATTTTCCCTTCCTTAATCACATCTGTCAACGTTTTCTTGAGAAAAAATACAGTATTTGATATACCAGATTAATACATCTGTGTTGTTATGGAAAAGGATAAAAAATAGAAATAGAACTGCTTTAATCGTACACAGAATTCCTAAACTCTTCCAGTTAAGTTACCCTCTAGTGCAGTTTTTCCAAAAAATTTGACTGGTTGACACAGCTGTGTTTGCATAACACGGGAAGCTAAAAAACTCAGTTAACGAGAGTACATATCAGCCTATTACTCCCTCTTCCCAAGTTCATCCAGATCATTACACACGTTTGCGGGGTTACGTGTCATCTAAACTAAAACCACCTCATTTCGAGATTTTGGAAACGGAGACTTGAAGGTTATTATAAACCTTGGGTAAAAATCTGAGTGACAGGAGACCCCAAAAGACTTATTGGATTATATGGTAAGCCATAAACCTGATTAAAGAGGCCTGGGTGCAGTGGGTAAAATGGTGGCATGTGCACTAGAACTAGTGTGTTATGCGAACACAGTCACTGAATTGGAATATTGCTTAGGTTAAACAAATCTACGCACACCTGCAGATTTGTTCTTTGGCTTCAGGGAGCAAAGTCTAAGCTAGCATGCTTTGCAAATAGAAATAAATATAATTTAGTAACTTCTAATACAGCCAGTGTGGTATAGTGGTTAAGGCAGTGTTTCTCAACCTTGGCAACTTTAAGATATGTGGACTTCCACTCCCAGAATTCCCCAGCCAGCCATGCTGGCTGGGGAATTCTGGGAGTGGAAGTCCACATATCTTAAAGTTGCCAAGGTTGAGAAACACTGGGTGAAGGTGTTGGACTAGGTCTGGGGAGACTCAGGTTCACTCTGTGCCATAGAAGCCCACTGAGCAACTTTGGGGCAGTTGGTCTCTCTCAGGACAACCTCCTCCATAGAGCTACTGCTGTGGGGGGGGGCAAATAGGAGGAGGGAGCACTACATATGCCACTTTGAGCTCCTGTATAAAATGTGGGATAGAAATCTAATCAATTAATCTAATCATTTAATCTCTATGCTGGAGTCCTTCATCTGGAAACAGCTCCCTCACTCCTTCACCCTCCTGGCTCTGCTTCATTATCCCTTCCAGTATATTTACCCTTTTGTGCCTGGCTGTTCCCACATGGATCAGGAGGAAGGGTATGTGTCATCAGGCTTGACGAGCCTTGTGAGTCCTTCTGTCACCCCACCCCCACCCCAAATGCATGCCCCAGGAAGAGTACATGCTTCTCTTGATAGGCTGCCTGGATGACAGACTTCTGCTTCAGTCCCTCTCAGTAGGGAGTCTTCAATCACTGCACCCCATTATTTCCTCCTCTTCAGAGCAGAGGCTCTTCCCTTTACAAAGCCTGTAGAGTCCTCTTCGTCAGTCCACGATTCCAGAAACATTATCATCACTGAATCGATGAAGGTTCTCAGTCATCCAGGTGGAACAGTCTGTAGCTTGAATCATGTCAACTGGATTTCTATTTTCTCAGTGGAAACGTTTCGCTCCTTATCCAAGACTTATCCAAGACTGAAGAAGCTTCTTGGATAAGGAGCGAAACGTTTCCACTGAGAAAATAGAAATCCAGTTGACATGATTCAAGCTACAGATTATCATCACTGAAGTACTGGAATCTATTCTGTAGCTCCAAAGTGTAAGAGTTCTTCTTAGAGGCTTAGAGTACAAAGATTCAGAAAAAAGCAAGGCACTACACAACAAGGTAATGCCTGAAATCTTACTTGACCAGGAAGGAGATTATGATGATGTAGTGTACTGTATATTAATTATATATACTCAATACTTTTTTTCATTTATAAATGAACAATAAGTTTAAAATACTTCTTATAAAGAATAAAGGGAAGTCAGAATCTGTATAGGTGATAGGTTGCTTTTGTAAAGCACCAGAGAGAAGTTGAGCATTAAATATTTCTAGTTGCACAGAGAATATGGGGGGAATCTTTCAGAAAACATTCTCTTTTGGTTTTGTAAATCTTTTTTTTTTTGTTCACCTTTAACCCATAGCACTTTCACAGGAACACTGAAAACAACAATGGAGCTGTGTTCCTTAAGAAAGAGTTAAGACACTTGAATTGTAGCAATAGAAAAATTTTAATCACTTCATTCATTCATTATATTGATTTATCATTGTATATAATATAACAGTTATAATATATAAGTTGTAACATACTGTATAGCACTTGATTGAGTGGTTATTGGTGCATGTGGCTCAGCCTGGCCCTCCTCATTGGTTGAATGCCAAGACCAAGGGCAGCTTGGGTAGCCGTGGCTTGGAGGAGGGGCATGGAAATCGGCTGGATGGGTCCTATGGCCAGGGAAGGTGAAGGCAGGGTTTGGAAGGGTGTTGCTGGGCTGGGAGGAGATTTAAAGACAGGTGGTAACATGAATGTAGAGATGGGCAGGGGAGATCTGTTGGGAGTCTGAGGATGGGTGGTTCAGAGGGACAGTGGAGTTGATGGATCAGATCAAACCCGCCTTCTATCCCTCAGTATTCACCTGCAATAATAGGTTACCAGATCCTTGGAGGGCCTGGTCTCAGATAGTTGCTATTAAACGCCAGACTGTTTTGCAGTAAGACCACCCTTATCTATGGATTGGTGATAGAGGAAGCAGCCAACCTGGGAAGTATAACCTAGACCTGAACAGGTCTGGGGATGGGGGGGTGTTCTCCTCTTCAAGTTGTTTCTTTTGTGTGTGACATCAGCTACACCCTCAGGGTTGTCCCATTGCCCAGCACCTAAAAAAACCCTACACAAACTGAGGAATCAGGCTTAAAAATGTTTCATCCTTTCATTTCCCATATGGCATACTAAATCATTGCATAATCAAGCTCGATTCTGCTGACTTCATGGTGGCTTCTGAAACAATCTCAAAGAGCTTTGCTGTTGCTTTTTTCCAGAATATTTTTTCAACAGGGATTTTCTGATGGTTTATCATCCATTATAACCAGGTCCATCCCTAGAGGTTTTTCTGATCAACCAAAGTGTGCTAAGTGCTGCCTTAAAAAAAAGCAGTCTTTAACAACCCTTGGGCATATTTTTAATTTTACTACTCAATTCCAAGTTAGTTACCCCTTCAAAAGGCAATATAACTGCAGATCCGGGCAATTGTCAATATAAAAAGCAACAGCATAAGATTCTACTAATTCTCATCTAAATTCAAGCTCTGTGTAGATACAAATCAACGGCTAGTGAAGGAAAGTACAGTCACTACCTATTTAACAAACCCCTGTTTATACACGCTACATTGATTTTTGTAATGAAGCATTTAAAAAATGTAAAACATTATGCCTGGAAATGATTCTGTTCAGAAATGTTAATTTACTCCTCAAGGCAGATTGAAACCCATCACTGTCCAGTTGTAGGGATAACAATACTGCATTGTTGTTGTGCTTTTATCTTTGATAAAGCGGAAATCAGGTACATGTTGCTTTTATTTTCCTCTTAGACAATCAGCAGCAATAATCTTTATTGAGTCCAGGCCCAGTCATAGAAAACATTGCTGCTAACACAAGGATAAAAGTAAAATGAATACCTTCAAGAGTTATTACCCATATTGGATAAGGAAAACCTTTATGTTGAGCAGCATCTGAAGAGTTGCTGGGAACTAATGAACAAAGGGCTGTTTCCTTCATACCTTGCTTGTGGGCACTCGAGCAGCTTATGACTAGCCATCATTGGAAACAGGACAGTGGGCTCATATCAAAAGGGAATTTGGAGGCTATTTAGCCCACAACCAAGCTCAGTGCAGGACATTGTGATGACCCCAACAACAATGCCCCGATAAACACTTCTCAATGCAACTTATTGGAATGCAGATTAAGCTTTATTCAGTATACATGTTAATTGAAGCACTTCTAAAGATCTGAATGCGGATTCCCGCCAAAGCTAACTATCTTAACTCTCCCTCCTGCGCGCCAATTCACAAACCCGATGATCTCAATGGTCAAGACTTTCGCTCTCCGTTCTCAGCCTCCAGCTCCTGCAGGTGGTTGACCTTGACGAAGCCATCTCCAGCTTCCACTATCAGCCACAACACTCAACCGTCAAACCCCCCTCCCTGCAGTTCACACACTCACTGTCTCTCTAGTCCCAATGGCAGGATTCATAGACATGAACCCTGACAGACATATAGTGGAGATGGAATAGCAACTTTAGTACGTTTGGCACTCATGTGGGGGATCTGAACACGGCTTCTCTTAATGCATCCAAAATTATTACCTTTTTTAGCAGCTGTATCATATTGCTGACTTACATTCAGCTTGTGATCTTCTGGATTATTTTCAGATAGATGAGAGCAAGATAGGCTTTTTTTAATCTTACATGAGTGCTCTTTATTTTATTTAACGTTACTTTATATCTAAGTGTAGGAGTTTATATTATTCTCTATCCAATTTTATCTTTTGGGTTTGTGCTTATCATGATTCATCTGAACCAGGGCCTTGATCTGAATGTTATTTTCTAGATTAATACTGCACACTTTTCTTTAAAAATTTAGAGGGGCATATATGTTAATCCATTATCATTATTACAAAAGTACTATGAGGCAGTTTAGGCTATGATGAAATGTTGGGCCCCAAGAGGTCCTTGCTGATTTAGGATTCAATAGGATCATAACTTAGTCCAACTGGTCAATGTAGATCCAACCTGATACCTCCAGATGTTCTGCATTTGAACTTCCATAATGCTTAGATAGTGTGGCTTTGCCCAAAGCTCCTCCCACCTGATAGAGTTCCTCTTATATTTTTAACCTTTGAGGTAGAAAAGGGCTACTGTTACATATGATGGGAGAGGATATGATAAATTATGAGTTTCTTCTTCTCCCTTGGGCCAAAAATGGCTACGAAATAGAATATTTTCTTTTCTCTTTAGTCTGCCTGTAAATTCAGAGGTAGCCTTTACTGAACCCAGTTCCATTTGTTAAAATAATATATTTCCGCTGACTTGGAGAACGTTCAACAGATGTACTGTGTGCCTTGGGAGAAGAACTGAAATGAACGATGGGTATTGAAAAGAGTAAACAAATGGTCTGAAAGGAGACACTTGGCTTTGATGGATGAAAGCAAGCTTTGCTATGATTAAAAATATATTGCAAATATTGTACAGAATATGAAAACAAATACATGGCATAACATGGAGATTGCATCACAGAAATGTTTGCAGGTGGTTAATAGGATGATGTATTGCAGATTTTTTTCGTATGTACATGGACATGTTTAATACAGGAAATTTTGTGAAGTATGAGATACATTAGACAGTGGCTCTTAATTTTTCTGCCTAGCTGGTAGCCCATTATTTAAGGAACATGACTCCATTTATAATTCAGGAGTGAAAACTGATGTTGGGGGTACACAAAATTGCATGTTAAATCTCCCAGCATGACGTTTTTAATTTCTTGATTCTACTTCCCAAAATAAATTTATCATAGCCCAAAAAGAGAGTGGGTTTGGGGGTTATCACTCCCCAAAGGAGCCACCCCAAGAAGAAGCCTCATATTGACTTGCCACTCTAGTTGTGAGCCAGCAGTGGATGGTGTTCAGAAAAGTTCCATTTCTGAAAGAATGGAAGCATCTTCAGGTCTTCCAAGGCTGCTTTCCTCGGATGAATTCAGACAATTCTCCTCCTTATTGCCTTTAATTGTCACTTACAAGCAGTCTCCTAATTCTACTGCTCCTTATGATCCTATTAGTTTCTTGGTCTCTCTTTCTTGTCGGTCTTCTCTTATACCTAGCCCACGGTATAGCTGCAAGTCATGGGGCAAGGACTCTTCAGTGGGGAGATGGGAAGAGATGACACAATAGATACTGGACTCTTATCCCCAGACTCCCTGGTGGGAGCAAACAGCAGTCTTTTTTGAATTATTTCTTTGTTGATTTATTTTTACCAGAATGTTCTGCGCAAAGGCAGCTAGTTAACTTTCTTGAGTTTCTGTGCAGGTGTTCAGATATTTGACATATAAGCTACTCCTTTTTATGTGGAATATATTATTTTTGAAGCAGTTACTGTATATCTTTTAGTTGCTGCATTCCAGTGATAGGAGCCGTCTCAAGTCTCTGCTGTACCAATCAAATTGTGTTTCCTTTCTTATACTTGAACTTCAAGCTTATCTTGTTTATTTTCCCTTACTAATAAGTACATTAGAAGGTTGGGACAGGTCAGCCATACAGGTGGGAGCAAAGGTTCAGGTTGACTGACAATCATTCTTACATGTTTTAATGATGAAGGGGACCAAGAGTTTAAGCTGAATTTTAGCAATGTGTCTTGGGAAAGCATATAGGAGAACAACTGCTGGTCACTTTGAAAATGGAATGGCTAATGCCTCTGAGAAATGATGCTAAATCTAAATTACATGGCTTTGTAGGGGGAAACAAGATGAATGCGTCCTTGGCCTTCCATACAAGGCTCACTTCAATAATGGTGCCACATCACACATCAGAGTTGGGTGGCCAATAAATTTAAAACAACAACAACATTAGCCATTATTTTTGAACTGTTTAGCAGCCAGTCTTCTGGATGCTCTGCTGAGCTACAACTTTAACAAGTTCAGGACTCTGAAGGAAAAAGAAAAAGAAGTTCTTAGACCAACAATCTAAGAATGGATTGCTCTTCAATATTCACAATCCCAGAACTTCCAGTGGGAACATGATGGACTGAACAGCTGTGCCCGTGAGCTCCGCAGGCAGAACTGGCATCATGGCAGTTTTTTCGGGCTCAGGCTGGTTTCTCCTGAAGCCCAGGAGCATTTTTACGGATCAAGGAAAATGCTCAGAATTGACCCATTTGTCCTCCGGATGGCGAATTGCAGCCAGGAGATCGTAAATAGCATTCATGATCGACGGGTAAGACTTCGCCGGGAGGCTGGGACTTCACCATTTCCAAGCCACACTGCAGTCTTAAAAGGACATTAAGTTCAACCACCCCATTTCTAAAGCACCCATTATTTGTGTGATTAATTTTTTTTTTAAAAAAAATCTTTTTAAGATTTGGATTTTGCTTTCCATCCAATACTAAGGAGGGTTGAGAGTATATTATCATCTCCCTGTTATTATTTTTGCGCTAATTTTGAAGATTTTAGCATTTTTCCTACACGTTGAATCTGCTGTTCTGAACTTTTACTTGCCTGCCGCTACTTTCTCTGGGAACTGTCTATGACAGAGCTTTCCAAACTGTGTGTCGCGACACAAAAGTGTGTTGCCACACACAGCGTGGTGTGTCGCCACACCACCCGGAAGCGGCAGCACGTGCGTGCACGGCGGCAGCGGCGCGGTATCAGTGTTTCCGCGTTTTAGCGGAGGCTGCCGCCATCGCCGTGCATGCGCGCGCCGCCGCACGCACCCCCATGCTGCCACCGTGCACGTGCGCACCGCTGCACGCCCCCCGCGCGTGCCACCATGCGCGCGCCCCCCCCCCGCGCCGTCGCCGCTGGTGTGTCGCCAGCGGCAGCACTTTGGAAAGCCCTGGTCTATGATATTATCTTAACTCAGTTCGGAAATTTTAATTTGCTTCTACTTTTTCCGGTTAAGTATCTAGGGGGTTGGATTGAAACACCAGATGAAATTGCAATGCTGAATTGAAGAGGTTTAACGGAGAAATTGAGTTGCAAGACATGAGTGAATTTGACTTTCTGATGGAATGCTATGGAAAAGAAGGGTTTATTATGTATGGGAGGTTTTTTGAAGAGAAGTCTGTGTTTGTGAGGGGAGCAGTTGGGCTGTTTGATTTCTTTAAGAAAATAGCTCTGTGTTTATTATGGGGATATGTAAATGCTTTGGTCTGTTTTGAAGTGGGTTAAGGGGCTAAAATATTTATCTGGATGGTCTTTTGGTTTTGGATGATTTTACTTATCATTGATTGTTGTGGGTTTTCTGGGCTGTGTGGCCGTGTTCTGGCAGTTTTGGTTCCTAACGTTTTGCCAGTCGTTTTGCTTGTGGGGGGCTGTTTTTTTGTGGGGGGCAAAATATTTCTGCCCTACATTAAAGGAGTCACAGACCGCATGGAAAAACTAATGAAAAAACATAACCTTCCGTCTTCAAACCCACCAGAAAAATACAACAAATGTTAAAATCAGCAAAAGACAAAAGGGACCCCCTCACCGCTGCAGGAATTTACCACATACCCTGCAGCTGTGGACAAGTATACATTGGGACCACAAAATGCAGCATCCACACCAGGATAAAAGAACATGAAAGACACTGCAGACTACAGCAACCTGAAAAATCTGCAATAGCTGAACATGTTCTCAAACAAACTGGTCACCAAATCTTATTTGAAAACACAGAAATACTGGACAACACCAACAGCCACTATGTTAGACTATACAGGGAAGCCATTGAAATACATAAACACCAACACAGTTTCAATAAAAAAGAAGAAAGCTTAAAGATCAGCAAAACCTGGCTGCCAGTCCTGAAAAACACAGCTCGCAAAAGGTCAATGAACACTACTCAACCACAGAAATATGCAAACAACTCACACAATAGATGTGCTAATCCCACACACGACAGCACTACACCCCCTAATCACCACAATAAACCCTCTCCTAATCTCTTGTAAATGACCCACAGAAGACACACACCCTCTCAGCAGCTATAAACACCAGCAGGAAGACACACCCTCCACTTGGGCACAGAGAGAATCTAGCTGTGCTCCTGTCCTCTGAAGATGCCAGCACAGCAACTGGCGAAACGTTAGGAACCAAAACTGCCAGAACACAGCCACACAGCCCGGGAAACCCACAACAACCATCGGATTCCGGCTGTGAAAGCCTTCGATTATACATTACTTATCATTAATGATTGGGATTAAGATTATTATGTTTTTTTAAAAAAATTAATATTAATTCATGTTTCCTGTATTATTAATTATAATGGCAGACAATTTACATGCTTTTTTATTTTTTATTTTTATTACAGTAGACAGGAATGTATAGAATAGTAGTAGGAAGGGAATAATTAAATAATTGTTATTTGGGGGGGAAGTTTATTAGGTGATTTATACTTTTTCTTTCTTTTAATATAAGGGGAAGGAGCAATGGTATTTAGTGATTTTTATAATGTGCTAAGGGGTTGACTTATAGAAATAATGTGATTTTGGTTTAATATAGAGTAAGGGATTGATTATGGAAAATTGCTGTATATCCTTGATGTTTAAAGTTGGAAGTCACTTCTTTTTGTACTCTATTTTAAAAAATTCTCTTGTGTTTTCACACTTTTTTAGTTCTTTTTCTTTTTTGTAGTTTTTTTTTGTTTTTCTGTATCTTTTATCTTTTTCTGAAATTTAATAAAACTCTTTTAAAAATATATTCACAATCCCAATATTGCAATTCCCAACAGCTCCAGTCAGTATGGTTAGCAACCATGAAGTCAGTCAGTCAGAGGTTCCTCACCTCTGCCTCAGACCATTGTATAAGTATAACTAACTCTATACATGAAGGTCACCCAATCTGCTATCACCCAATGAAATGATGCATGGGCATGGATCCTTGGCAGCCCAGGATAAGAGAACTGAGGCAGCCAATGTTCCTGTCTGTTTGTCTTGGCAGCAAACTTGATCCAGCTCTGAAGTATATTCAGTTAAAGATATAAAAGGAAGTTAAACATCATGGCCCACAGGACCTATTAAGACAGACCCGGTGCGTAACTTGGGGGTCCTCTTGGACTCACAACTCCTGCTCGAAGAGCAGGTGGCAGTTGTGGCCAGGAGGGCCTTTGCACAACTTCATGTTGTGCGCCAGTTACGACCTTTCCTGGAACGAGAGGCCCTTTAAACAGTCACTCATGCCCTGGTTATCTCACATATAGACTACTGTAATGCGCTCTACATGGGGCTACCCTTGAAGAGTATCCGGAAGCTTCAGCTGATCCAGAACGCGGCCACATGGACGATCTTGGAAGTCCATTATCGGACACATGTAACACCTTTGTTACGTGAGCTGCACTGGGTTCCAGTTTGCTTCCGGGTACAATTCAAGGTGTTGGTTATGACCTTTAAAGCCCTTCATGGCATGGGACCAGGTTACCTAAGGGACCGTCTTATCCCCATTACATCGTCCCGTCCCATCCGGTCATGCAGGGAGGCCATGCTATGGACCCCATCGGTCAAAGAATTCCATCTAACGGGGTCACGGAAACGTGCCTTCTCTGCAGTAGCGCCTGCTCTGTGGAATATTCTCCCCCCAGAGTTAAGACAGTCCCCCTCGCTCCTGGACTTCTGGAAAAAACTCAAGACTTGGTTCTGCCAACAGGCCTGGGGTGGGAAGAAGAGTATACACCCTTGGGGTTGGCTAATACCTTAGGATGGCCCTAGAATGCCCTTTCCATTGTTTTAAAGAAGATACTACCGTCTTGATTTTATTATATTTATTGTATTTTTGAATTGCTTATTTTAATGTTTATTTAATTTTATTTATATTTGTATTGGAGTTGGTTTGTGTTGGATTGTAAACCGCCCAGAGTCCCTTTGAGGGAGTTGGGCGGTGATAAATTGAATGAATGAATGAATGAATGAATGAATAAATAAATAAATAAATAAATAAGTCATGCAGCTCTCTTGAGCAGCTTATGAAGGGGGTTTTCAGAGTGATATTTTATTTTTTATTTTATTTATTTTTCAATTTCTATCACCGCACCATCTCCCCCGAAGGGGACTCTGGATATATTGGAAATGGCTGCAGTAACAGTCTGCACAGACAATTTCTGTAGCTTTTTCACAATGCATTAACTATAGGATCCCACACAGGGTGCTGTTGGAAACCTGGAGGATAAGTGGTCTGTTACTGCTGCTGCTCACAGGAAACAGGTCCAGGAGTGAAGTGCACAGGATATAAGGCAGGAGGGGGAGCAGCATGTCCTCTTCCTGTCTCAGAAAAACAGGCGGTTTTCCTCCTCCTTGGGCTGTCTTTGGGAATGACCAAGTATTGGGCGGGGCAAGAAGGTGAGGTTGTAAGCCAGGCCCAGTAAAATGGACTTCTCAGCGTCTGTGAAAGATGATGACAGTTTGCAAAATACTGCAAGTTTGGGACATCTACACATTCCTCTTTTGTCATCATTTTGACAAAAGCAGCATGCTCCTTCAGATGCCAGTGAAACACCTTAATGAACTTATGAGGGAAATAAGTTGCTATAGTCTATGAAGGTTCTCAGTCATCCAGGTGGAATTGTCTGTAGCTTGAATCATGTCAACTGGATTTTCAACTGAAATCCAGTTGACATGATTCAAGCTACAGACAAGTTGCTATAGTAAATGTATAAATCTATGTGATTGCTAAGAGTCGACAACAACTTAATGGCACGTAATCAATCAATCAATCAATCAATCAATCTATCTAAATGTATGCAGTTATCAAGATTTCTGTAACCAACCCACCCACCAACCCTCTTTTCCCCCTTTCAATTAATCCAGTTAATAAGACCATGAGACTCTGACGTTCTTGGCTGTGGGTGGCTGCTAGAAGCTTGACACCCTGCAGGGCTAAGAGAAAGAAAAATGGAAAAAATTCACCTGAGTAAGGATATTGGAACCATTGGCTACACCTTGTAGAAATTCCCAACATTGGTCTACCATCTTACAAATATATAAATAATGGTTTTAAAATGGGGATATAACCTTTTTTGGAAAAAGACCAGTATCTAAAAAGACCCTTTGAATCTCACATTTCCAAGAGCTCTGTTTCAAAGATGAAAACTAAACTTTTATGAATTATGATTACATGCTGACTTATGGTATAGTATATTAGAAGCTTTTTAATAGTTGCAGGGTAGAGGAGGAGGAGGAGGAGGGACAATCCCAGTTAAAGCTGTCAAAGGGTGATTTTCATTCTGTCATAACAACCCATGTTATCCCCCAGGGTACAAATTATAGTGCTATAATAAAATGGAAGCAAACCCAAAGAAAGCATTCAGGTCTAGTCTTTAGTTAATCTAAAAACTTTTGTTTCTAATTACAACAGCAGGACTTTCTGCATTCCAAAACGGTGAGCTGCCAAAACATGTTCTTTCTAAAATGAAAGAAAATTATCATTTTGCTCACACACAAGAGATCTATAATTTTAACAAGCTCATTTAAAAAATGACAACTGTCTTTATTTAATAGTATCCCCTAGCAGTTTCAAAACTCTTTTGTTATGACTGGAAGTCAGGAATGCAAAATAACCAATTGCTTTCACTCTTATGCTTACCAATAATTTCTGACTTGACTTTTAAAATACTGTCAGGCTGCAGACATGCATTCGGTAATGGAACTAATTCATCTAATAATGCCACTTCACAAAAGGGCAACATTTTAAAGTCACAACTTACCTAACATCCCAGATCTAATGGATTGAATGCAAGCAATGATTAGCTGCCAAGGAAACAAACAAGCCAGCAAACAAACAAACAATAATCAAGGTTTATGGTTTCCTGACTAAGTAAACAAATTAGACAATTCGTGGAAGAAAGAAGGGAATAAAAGTATTTTTATGCATTTATTCAATGTCCTATGCCTTCAACAGTACAAAATTAAATATAATAATATTGTAGTATCTACCAACATGAAACAAAAGCCAATAAAATACATATATACATATATACTATACATACTCTACTCTACTCTACTCTACTCTACTCTACTATACTATACTCTACTATACTCTACTATACTCTACTATACTATACTGCAATGGTAACAGCAACAAAAATTCAGTTGTAGGCATAGACTACTCAAGTCCCACCACTTGTATAGTAAAAAAGAAAAAGAAAAAAAATTCAAAGATGATTAATCCAATTTTAAAAAATGCTCAGAAAAATCAAAAGATCAGAGGGGCAATGCTTATATGGGGTTTTGAAGATTAAAACATATATAAATTGATATATTAGACAGGAAATGTTTTACAATGTTATATATAGTACTAGCATGTAAGAGATTAATTTTTAAATTACTAAAACCAGAGATAAATCGGAAGTTGACTAATTTCTATGTTTCATCTTTCTCTTTTTCTATTTACTTTACTACACTTTTTCTTTTCTTTCCTTGATTTGTATTTCTATTTCTTTTTCCTTTTCAAACTTTCATCTATTTATATTTAAAATTCAATAAAATATATTAAAAAAAAAGAAAAGAAAAATCAAAAGATCTGTGCCTGACAACTAGATGACTTGAATATAAGGCATTGGGGTTGAAGAGGTAAGCTCAAGGTAGGTCTAACAAATGGTATTAGAACCCCCATGATTAAAAACAGTCTACCTCTCCCTGCTGGAAACCCGAGAGCAAATGGCAGCAAGGGATTTCTTGTTTTCTGTTTTGGCTTCCTTACTAGGTAGCTCACTTTTAACCCTGGGTGTATCATGTTAACAGGTATACTAAGGCTTGCAGACTACAGTGCTGGAGGCCTGCTTGCTAAGAGATATAATCTGATCACACAGGAACCAGGAAATGAAAGGAAGGCGATTTGGCCCGGGGTGTTTCAAGGGGTATTTTCAATTGCTAAGAATCAGACAGGAGCTTCATAAAAGAAATGGAGCATGAAGCAAAAGCTGCTGCAGAAGCAAATGTCTGAACAGCCCTGTTATTTAACATTGGATTCCAAGCTTCACTGTGTGGTTGAGCAAAGCGGCACTCCGGAGGAGGGAATATTTGTACCCAATCATGCAGGGGATGGAAGGAAGCTTCTGACGTGGAAGGAATAATAATATCACAAATGCTATAAATGTAACTAGCTGAAATTCCAATGGGCTAATCACTTTCTCATGAACATTTACTGCTTAGGGTTAAAAAAGGAAATTGCGCCTCGCTGGTTATAAACAAAATGTTTCTTATTTTATTCTGAAATTTCTAGCTGGCCTGGCTCCCTTCTGCTTCTTTCTCAGCAGCTTGCATTCTCAATAACCTTTGGGAGGATTTGAGGCTTGCTGTAATGTCAGGTTTCAATGACCATTTAACAGGGTTTGGGCACGGTTCCCCCTTGCACCCAAATTCTCTGCCTTCTCCCAAGCAGTGGTGGGTGGTAGTGATGTTTCTCACCACCAACTTTTTTTTCCTGTGCTGTTCTATAGGATCATTTCAGGAACTGAATCAGAATAGAGAACTTTTACATTTCTCAAAAGGTGGTACACAGTAGAAAGACCTTGCAGACACATAACAGGAGAAAAGGACTGGCTGAGTTTACACAATACATACTAGGTGCTCCATGATACCATGTGCTAAGCTTAGTTACAGTTTGTGTGTAGTGTGTAGTGTCCATGGCAGGGAGAGACGGTCAAAATGTCAAGATGGTGGGTGTGACTGTGCAAAGTCCCGCCCCCTTTTTATGTGTGTGGTGTGTGGTGTGTGGTGCCTGCCATCTTGATTCTTTTCACCCCTTCCCTTCGCTGTGGATGGCCCAGGTGCAAATCCAGCCCATTTGACAGGTGATGGTTCAATGTGTTGGGGACATCCAGAAAATAGATTAATTCAGTAACAGGATTTACAGTAAGTGTTTTGAATGAACATAGCATGTGTGTTAAGTTATATCAGGGCTGGGAAAGGTGAACCCAGGGCCTTCCAGATATTTGGATCACAATGTATAACAATGGGCCAAAAGTTTCAATCCAAAATACTAGGTTTTCTAAACCACACGTTACATCATAATTTAAAGCTGAAACCAGTATAATTCATTGTACAGTAAACAAAATATGGTACCCTTTATCTATGGCTGTGTTTGCACATTGCACTGAAAAGCATCTTGTGTGAATCTTCTTGTTGAAGAAACAACCATGAATATAATTGTTTTCTCCTCCTGTAATGTCTAGGATCTTATCCATGTCTAGAGCTCAAACACTGCTCAGCTGTGATTTTCCTACTCAAAAGCATTAGCCTTTTCCAGAAGTAGAACAATTCATTCATGCACAATAGATGTTGCTTATTTGTTTTGTTAGTCACAGGTCTTTGGGGAAGAAATCTGCTGTCTTATAAATCACTAGGCTTTAGAATATTCTACTGTAATAATACACAGACAGATATTCCTGAATATGTGCGGTCTTCCTCAAGAAGCTGGATCAGGTCAAGATGTAGCATCTTCAGCATTGCTTCAGTAACCACAGCAGTCAGCAGGAATACGGTCTACCAGGCAATACAAGTCAGCTTTTATTCCAAACACCACAAGTCAGATGTGTACTACATACCTCAAACTCATTCTGCACTGTGCAACTTAGACTGGTAGAACAGATAGAGTCTACTAGGGGCAGAAAGATCAAAATTCTTGCTCATTTCTGGTGCCTAATGGACAATCTCGGACAGGATGCATTCTCTTAGGCCCAACCAACCTCAAAATCAGCCATCATCACAAAATTGTTTGCGCTGTAAATATTAAGGTTGAACTATAAGCTTAAGTCTGGGTCTGCTGCTGTATTTTATTTCTAAATTTTACCATTTCTTTTATGTATTTCATTGTTATTTGCTGTTGTGTCTATACTCTTTTCTTTTTACATCATTGGTCTTGGATTGAAATTAATGATAGAATGTGCCATAGTGAACAGTATGTAAATTTTGTGTAGCACTGTTGTATTTCACTGCTAGTTTAGCATAGAAGTGGAGATATAAGAGGTGGACCTCTAATCCCTTTGTTCTTGTTAAGTTTCCAGGGTTTATAATGTAAAATCCTGCATATTATTTTTAATAAGGCCATAGTCCAAAGGAAAAAAAAAAGAAAACAAACGTAATCTACCTCATTCTTTGAGAACTAAAAGAACAATAACACCTTCAAACTAGTTATTCAACCTTTCACCTTGTCTTTGTACACTCCTTTGTATACACAACTTTACATTTAAACACTTTCAGGCTTGCTCTTCTGCTTTTTGTATGACTGGTGAAAGCAGAGTTATGCTTGCATTGCCTTTGCTGGAAGAAAGAATTGCCATAATCTCTTACTTATCTCCTTCCATTGTTTGCCATCTTGGAAAATAAGATGTTGTTGGAACAGGTGGGGCCTGACCTTTAGCTTTTTAACTCTTGGATTTCATTTAGGTAGTAATTATGTTGGAGTTGAGAAAGAAGGGAAGGGGCATTAGGAAAGGTAGCTGGTTTTCTGGGAAACACACACACTGCTGCACCAAATGGCAGGAAATCCTATTATTACCAGAGTCCCACATCTTGGATTCTGGAGAAAGTGCAGACTCATGAGCAGATTTCTGTCACACAATGGAGCAATCTTGGCTCCAGTGAATGGAAGTGAGGAGCACAGTTATGTTGACTTGATCCTTCTACTTGCACTCAAAGAATAGCCATGAAGATCAGGGAAAGCCTTCAGTACAGAAGCAATGCAGGGCTGGCAGGGCTGGAGGGGAGCAAGTGCCATTCATGTCTGTGGGAGTGTCTGCTGCATTGAGATCCTTGATGCATCTGTAAGGGTCCTTCTGGAATTGAATACAATATTGCAGTTTTGAATGTATTCTGATGGATAGCCTGTCTGTTTAAAAATGTGGCAAAAGGATCTTAATCATTGTTCCAAGTAAAAAATAATACTGGATGAACTCCTATTGGCTCAGTTGAGAATTGTGGTGGGCACACTCCCAGTACAGGCAGTCCTTGCTTAACAATCACAATTGGGACTGGCAACTCCCATCGCTAAGCAATGTGGTTGTTAAGCGAGGCATCATGTGACTGTGACTTGTGATTTTGCTGCTGACTGCTGAGATGGTCGTAAACGCCCGTCGGTTGCGAAGTGCCTGAATCTCAATCACATGACCGAGGGGATGCTGCAATGGTTGTGCTAGGACGGGTCGTAAAGTTACTTGTTCATTGCCATTGTAACTATGAACGGTCATTAAAACAGGGCAGTACTTAAGCAAGGACTACCTGTATTTATTACATTTTATTGTTAATACTTCGCATCCTGAAAGAAACAGAGCTTCTGATAGGATTCTAAGAAACAATGGCTTAGTTATACATCAGGGCTGTAATCTTTTAGGATGCTACTATTTCTTATCTTTCTCTTTTACTTATTTTCTTTTTCTTCCTACCTTTATGTTTGGTTTATTTTAATCACTGTCATGCATGTAGTGTTTTTTTTCTACCAGACAATCACTAAAGTATTATTTTTGTTTTTTGTCATACTTCACAAACAACAATTGTAAAAATTCAAACAGAAAAACTTATTAGAAATATTGGAAACTCTATGCAAATCATGAAATTAATGAGACCTAGAACTACAATCATCATCCAATTTTGCCTAAAGTAAATATTTGAAATACATTTTTACTTCTTCTTTAGCCAAACAGGCTTCTAGAATTCTTTTAAAAAAATCAGAAGATATACAAACTCTGTGGTTAAGCTAAAAAACTGCAAAAGACAGGACAAAAAGGAAATAGGGATACAGTGGAAAAAGAAGAAAAACAAATATATTAAAGTATGACTTCTTACTCCAGCAAAGGAGATAGTTACCTTGTCGTGGTGCTGGAGCTTGAGCACCTCAATGAAACCATGAGCTAAACCGTGAAGGGACACCCAAGACGGGAAGGTCGTGGCAGAGAGGTCAGACTAAATACGATCCCTGGGGAAGGTAATGAAGAACCATGGACAGAAGTTCGCAACATTGTTCACGAGGCGGCAACAAAAAACGTCCCAAAGAAAAAGAAAACCAAGAAGGCAAGATGGCTGTCTGCTGAGATACTGGAAGTAGCCCAAGAAAGAAGGAAAGCAAAAGGCAACAGTGATAGGGGGAGATATGCCCAATTAAATGCAAAATTCCAGAGGTTAGCCAGAAGAGATAAGGAATTATTTTTAAACAAGCAATGTGCAGAAGTGGAAGAAGACAATAGAATCGGAAGGACAAGAGACCTCTTCCAGAAAATTAGAAACATCGGAGGTAAATTCCAGGCAAAAATGGGTATGATCAAAAACAAAGATGGCAAGGACCTAACAGAAGCAGAAGAGATCAAGAAAAGGTGGCAAGAATATACGGAAGATCTGTATAGGAAGGATAATAATATTGGAGATAGCTTTGATGGTGAGGTCAGTGAGTTAGAGCCAGACATCCTGAAGAGTGAGGTTGAATGGGCCTTAAGAAGCATTGCTAATAACAAGGCAGCAGGAGACGACGGTATCCCAGCTGAACTGTTTAAAATCTTGCAAGATGATGCTGTCAAGGTGATGCATGCCATATGCCAGCAAATTTGGAAAAAACAAGAATGGCCATCAGATTGGAAAAAATCAACTTATATCCCCATACCAAAAAAGGGAAACACTAAAGAATGTTCAAACTATCGAACAGTGGCACTTATTTCACATGCCAGTAAGGTAATGCTCAAGATCTTGGCCACATAATGAGAAGACAGGATACCCTGGAGAAGAAGCTGATGCTAGGGAAGGTGGAAGGCAAAAGGAAGAGGGGCCGACCAAGGGCAAGATGGATGGATGGTATTCTGGAGGTGACGGACTCAACCATGGGGGAGCTGGGGATGGTGACGGCCGACAGGAAGCTCTGGCGTGGGCTGGTCCATGAAGTCACGAAGAGTCGGAAGCGGCTGAACGAATAAACAACGACTTCTTAAAATGTCAGCATTTATAACAACAACAAAGTTTTTATACCTGCACAAATATATAAAATATATCAATATATCTTATTTGTTTTTACAGTCTGAATATCCTACTTTTCTGCCCATGTGGGGAAAATATATTAGATATAACTATAAATACACAGATGCACATATAATGCTATCTGAGTATTGACCATTTTTAAAAACATTTGTCAGCTTGGAGCAGGCAACCTTTGGGGGCTGAGGATGCCTTTAGATTTCTGAGAGCATGGGGTGGGCACACTCACAAAATGGATGCAATAGGAGTCTTGCCTGTTCAGAAAATTTTTCCTCAGTTGTTCTACCTTCTGCCATCAGGTACAGCTCAGACAATGTTGGCACTCAAATGGAAATGGAAAATTATACATTTGGCTCACTTTTTAATGTGAATTACTGAAATCCCACTATCCAAATCTAGGAGACCAGAATACAGTTGTTTCTGAATTCAAAATTCTGATTTGAAAGCTAGCAGAAATGTTTTTATTTTAAAAATGCTATTTTTCTTTCCCTGAGCTACCTCCTTCTCTGCTAAAGTTTTTTTGTAAAAAAATAAGTCCACTGGTATACTGTTTCATCATTTTTCCAGTCACCTGAGGTAGAAGAGTCAGCTCCCTTGGGGGCAGTGGGGGGGGGGGGAAGGCAAAGAAAGCAGCAGGTAGCTCAGGAAAAAACCCACAGTAATAATATTTTTTCTGCTGCACAGGGATGTTCTGCACGTCAAGCAAGTTTTAGATCCACTCTCCCACTGAGAACAACTTGCCATAATGGAAGCTGCAGCAGACCTTCTTGAGGAAAGGCTGGGAAAATGAGATGAGGGGACATTTATGGGACTGCTGAATAGCCGAGTGTTTCTCAACCTCAGCAACTTTAAGATGTGTGGACTTCAACTCCCAGAATTCCCCAGCCAGCTGGGGAATTCTGGAAGTTGAAGTCCACACATCTTAAAGTTGCTGAGGTTGAGAAACACTGGAATAGCCAATCAATGTGCACCAGGGTGCCTAGAAGAAAATAAAGTGTGGCAGGATGTCTATGAAGGTTCTCAGTCATCCAGGTGGAATTGTCTGTAGCTTGAATCATGTCAACTGGATTTCTATTTTCTTAATGGAAACGTTTCGCTCCTTATCCAAGGGGCTTCTTCAGTCTGAGCAAAGTTGGTAAGGGAATCCTAAATATGTTCCTAGGTAGCTGTGTGACCTTACACCTGGGGCTAGGTCATGGTTATATTGAGATGTAATTTTTAAGTCCTTTTATCATCTAATGGAGGGTCGTTAAAAACACCATGCTGCTGTTGAGCTTCTGAAATGGTCTTAATCTTCCTAGGCACAGAAGACAACACGGGGAGGAAGATGGGGGAGAGTTTGTGCCTGAGGCCCCCACCTCTATTCAAGGAAGGATTTTCCAAGTTGGCATAAATGGATTCCTTGACCCCTCTCTCAAACCACCTATCTTCTCTGTCTAAAATGTGAACATTAATGTCCTCAAATGAGTGTCCTTTTTCTTTTAGATGAAGATAAACTGCTGACTCTGGTCCTGTGGTGTTATTTCTCCTGTGTTGTGCCATCCTCCTGTACATAGGTTGTTTGGTTTCTCCAATGTAGAGTTCAGAGCACTCCTCACTGCACTGGATTGCATAAACTACATTGCTTTTCTTATGTTTTGGAGTTTGATCTTTGGGGTGTACAAGCCTCTGTCTCAGTGTGTTGGTGGGTTTGAAATATACAGGTATGTGGTGTTTGCCAAATATCCGTTTTATCTTTTCAGACACGCCAGCCATGTAGGGAATGACCAGGTTCTTTCGTTTACTCTGAGTCTCAGCCCTATCTGTCGCTGTTTTAGGTCTGGTAGATTTAGATTTGGTGAAGGCCCAATTTGGATATCCACAGGCCTTCAGATTCCAAAAAGAATGAAAATCAGCACCTGAGAACAGCCCTGAAGGCCTGTGGATATCCAAATTGGGCCTTCACCAAAGATTAAGACCATTTCAGAAGCTCAACAGCAGCATGGTGTTTTTAACGACCCTCCATTAGATGATAAAAGGACTTAAAAATTACATCTCAATATAACCATGACCTAGCCCCAGGTGTAAGGTCACACAGCTACCTAGGAACATATTTAGGATTCCCTTACCAACTTTGCTCAGACTGAAGAAGCCCCTTGGATAAGGAGCGAAACGTTTCCATTAAGAAAATAGAAATCCAGTTGACATGATTCAAGCTACAGACAAAAGTGTGGCAGGGAAACTGAGCAGTAATGCCTGAGTTTGCATAAGCCTGAAAATGTTATTTTGGACTTAAACCAGGAATATATGAGTAAAGGTCACATTTGCTGTGGTCTAGAGCAGTGTTTCTCAACCTTGGCAACTTTAGGACGTGCAGACTTCAATTTGGGGAATTCTGGGAATTGAAGTCCACACACCTTAAAGTTGCTAAGGTTGAGAAACACTGGTCTAGAGGAAACTAGAAGATGATAATATCTGTGCTGCTTTCTAGAAACACTTGGTGGCTTATACTGATGACAAGGCAACCAGACAGTATGGAGGTGCCCTCAGTTGTTGCAAATTTTTTCGGAGCACTTTTTCAAGATGGAAAAACCATAACTTCTCTCTAAGAATCCTTCTCAGGAATGGAGCAGATCTCTCCAGGTCTACTGAATCTGAAGGAGAATTTGGAAATATAGCAGGTTACTTTTAGTACCAATCGAAGAGAATGTACTTTTAGTACATTGTAAGCTTGTTGTTCTGAAAAATAGTCCCAGCCAATATTATGAATTAAATCAATCAACTGATAAAGGCAATGGATTTACTTTTTCAAGCAGAAGGAGCAAATCTTGCCTAAGGCAACATTTGAAAGCTCCTCTAAATGAAATGGATCTCATCATGGCCTACTTTGATGGACTAAACATTTGAAATTGGCAGATTCTTGTGGAAGACAATACTTTAATCCTGGAGTTCTCCCTTAAATATTACAGTTTGATCTTTTTTTTTTTCTTCAGACTTGCTGAAAATACACAGCACGCATGAATACAGCACACTATTAATCATTTCCTGAAGCATAACTTATTATTCCCTTGAAGCAAAAGCACGGAGTCTTGTGGCACCTTAAAGACCAACAAATTGATTGTAGCTAAAGCTTCTGTCAAACATAATCCACTGATTAATACGTAGGGAGGATCATCTATATTTAATGGGTGAATTTAAAGTGACATTCTAAATACTGGCTTTTCCATTTGTTTCCCTCTCAGTAATAGGAGTGTCCTCAGTTTTCCAGTGTAGACATGACCCACTTTCTTTTATTAATTGGCATGTTGAACATTCTTGAGACCAGCTAGAAAGAGGACATTGTTTTAAAGCCAGGCCAAGCTCTGGCCTTACTAAAACAGCGGTTTGATTTAAAAAAAACCAGTTACAAGTAGCAAATCATGTCACAAAGGTCTCCATGAGAGTCATGGAAATGGTGTAGAGGATTTGAAGTGGAGGCATCAAGGAAAACTATCACAATCAAAAAATATTGAGAATGTTGCTCAGTCTAATTAAATTATTAAATTGTTCTTGATGGAACAATTGTTAAATTGTTCTTGATGGATCACTGTCCCACAGTGGCACTAGCTCCTGGACATCGGTTAAATAAGTTTTTATTGATGATTTTACAAAAAAAAAAGTATTTGTTTTGTAGACAAAACAAGAAGATATGTAATTATGAATCTTTTGCCCTGATCCTAAATGCATGAGTTTGGAACTAATTATATGAAGACTTACGCAAACATAACCTTGTCAGTTTTTCAACCAGCCACTTATAACATATATGTGTGTCCTTTGGGTTCACAGATTTTTTTAAAATTGATTTTATTTCTTATTGCACACCAACAGTATGCTCTTAGGACACAAGATTAGGAATTATTATTTAATTTTATTTGCCACTGAAGCAGGATAAAATATATAAAAGAAGGGATTATAGGCAGAGCATAATACTGTTTGGCTTTTAAATGTACCAATCCAAAGCATTTTAGGATTTTCGTAGCATGATCCAAAAGAAAACACATTTCAAAATATATCCCCAGTTTTAAATAAATTATGCTGCCTTACACTGAATAGCAACAATTGCCCATCTATCCTAGTATCATCTATGCTATCCTTCCTAAACATGGTACCAATCACACGGATGCCCAAGGCATCCTCAGGGGTTCAAAAAAGTCAAGATGGTAGCAGCAACCATGTGATTGAAGCCCCATCCTTTTTTTTTTTTACATGCATTATGTCCATTGCTTATGAAAGATGTGGATCTTCAATTGCATGGTTGTGGACTCTATCTTAACTGTTCTGATTCCCCCCACCCCTAATGCCTTTGCATCTAGATAATGGGCTGTTAGAATAATGTTGAGGAACAGGAGGAAGAAATCTGTGTCCAAACCAGAAATGTAATTTGAGAAAACGTGTCAGACTTGACCCTCCCTAGTTCTCTTGTAGATAAAGGCTGGGAGGGGGGAGGTGCATTCAGACTTGCAAGATTTTGTTATTGTAACCTATAATAAAAGTAGTGTTAGTAGTCATTTATCACTCTAGGTCTTCCAACTGAAGTCAAATACATTTACAAAGCAGATACTTCATTATGGAGTCCTCCTTTGTTTTTATTTTATGATGGGTCAGATAATGAGGTTTGAAAAGAAAAGAGCAAAATTAGGGACCACAATGAAGTTGATAAATTTAGACTGGAATCCAATTGAATCTTACCCAGATATAAACCTGTTGGGAAGAATAGGACTTACTCTTAATTTAAAAAAAAGGTAAAGGTTCCCCCCGCACATTTGTGCAGTCGTGTCCGACTCTAGGGGCCGGTGCTCATCTCCGTTTGTTAGCCGAAGAGCCAACGTTGTCCGAAGACGCTTCCACGGTTATGTGGCTGCATGACGCGCGTGGAACACTGTTACCTACCCACCGAAGTGGTACCTATTCATCTACTTGCATTTGCATGCTTTCGAATTGCTAGGTTGGCAAGAGCTGGAGCTAGTGCGGGAGCTCACTCCGCACGCAGGGCTAGGGATTCGAACCTCCGAACTTGCGATCTTCCAATCGACAAGCCTGGCATCTTACCCGCTGAGCCACCACACCCCTTACTCTTAATTAGGCACGTACAAATTACACTGTAAGGTTTTAGTCCTGTATTGCTGAGGGTAAGTTCCAGTGAACACAGTGGCCCTTCCATTTGTGTAACCCTTTATTGGATTCTGCAATAAGGATGATACAAAATGAAAATGTCAGTTTTTAAATATTATATAAAAAGAGCTAATGTTCAGATTGTTAAGAAACATTGCAATTCAGTCATAATCTTTCATGTGAAAGATACTGCTTAATTTGATATTTACTATATAATAAAAAAATCTGGAAGTTCACTGGATCCAATAAAGACCAAATTGTTTTGTTCTTTACCATAAAAAGCCTATACTCCCATAAAGGAGCCAGGTCAATGCCTGGGGTGTCCCATCCTTGGTTTTCTTTCTCCACATTTTGGCTCTGTTGAATGAGGGAGCAATGACAGGACCAATGTTAAGAAGCAATTCACCTCTAGTTTCGGGTGCTCAGTAGATTTGGCACAGAGGAAGAGGTCAAGAGGGTTAAGGTTTCCCTTCAGGGAAAAAGGACTCATTGATGGTTATGTTGCCAAGCCCTTCCCCCACCCAAACACTGGAGGCATTCCTGATAATGTGTCACAGTGAACTTTGCATATATTTTTGTGGTTTGGAAATGAGTGTAAAGCCTCTTCTACTATGTGAATCAGTGCAATGCACATGGCGTACTCAGATACCAAAGAGGCTCTTTATAGTTAGAAGCAGAATGTTTACTATTTTTTTAAAGTAGTTTAGGATAGAGCCCAACAGATGATTTATCACTGATTTTATTTTGGCCTTGAGATCAAGCCATGGGTTAGCTGCTGTATTTTAGATGCCAAACTACCTTATTTTCTTAGGCACAAATGAAAAATTCTGTACTATAGTAGGAACTTACATTCCAGTGTGTTTTTAGTTAATGAGGATGATATGCTTAGCTTTGCCATGTTGTGTGCTATTCAAAATTATGCTAACATCAAAGGGCTTTCAGTATTACTCTAGACTATGTTTAGAATGTTTAATTTACAGTCCTGGGAAACTTGAGGGAAATCATTGCATATTTGATGCCAAGGGAATAATACATATTTTGAAAAATGAAAATGAAAGCAAGGAACTTTTGAAGTGGTTATCCACAATTTTTCCTCTAAACATGCCAGGAATAATGGTAGCATTTCTTCCACAATATGTAAGCCAGCTCCAGTTTCCACCAAAAATCCCAAGAGAAGAAAGCTCATAGCACTTGTGACACAACAAAACTTTCATTTCAATCATTCTCTGAAATCACATGAGGGATAATCTTGGATAAAGTTTTGTTCCTTCAGAAGATGAGAGCATAACATAAATCCATCTTCGTCAACCCAGACCATCTCAATAGGGATATGAAGGAAATCTACTCTGGGTATCTGTGGAAGTGGATTTGTGAGACTGCTGTGGGACAGATCATAGCACTGAATGGGGTCTACTAACAGCTTCCTTTTTCTGGCCCAAAATCTGCACTTATCCAAACAGTCCTTTATGACAGCTGTATCTGGAAATGAATGTATATTTATGAAAATTGTAAAGAAAAAGAGGAAGCTTAAAGTTTATGTGTAAAAATTCTGAATTGAGAATATTATGTAACAGTGAGTGAAATAAGGAAAATGTGTGTAAGTTAGACAATTTATTGTTTAAGTTCATAGCCATAAGCTTTGCTTGCTTGCTTGCTTGCTCTCATGGTTTTACTGTTTTAAGGTTGATTTTAGTGTTCTCTTTTTTAAAAGAACTTTATTAAATTTCAGAAAAAGATAAAAGATACAGAAAAACAAAAAACTACAAAAAATACTAAAAGAGTGTGAAAACACAAGAGAACATTTTTTTTGGAATAAATTACAGAAATAAATGATTATGGAAAATTACTGTATATCCTTGATGTTTAAAGTCGGAAGTCATTTCTTTCTGTGATTTTAGTGTTCTCTGATGAACTCTTTCGGATCCTTTGGAAGAAAGAACAGTATAGTAATAGTAACACCAGTAACAATAATACTGAACATTATATGGAAAATTTCCATTGGTTAAGGAAAATTGTGAACAAAAACAAATGTAGATTTTAAAAAAAAGCTTTAAAAATAACAGCAATGAATGGGCCAGAGTGCTACCTTACAGTTTTTATACTGATCTGCATATATTTACTTTTCAGTTGCTAAGGGGAACAAAAACAATTTGGAGCTAGAATTACTATCTCAACTCCTTTGCTCTTTCTGGGAGGGAAAGTATTATCTCACAGGTAACAGTGCTGGTGAATGTGCAATCCTCATACTGTAGTTTGAAATACTGGCTGCTTCCTGTGTCCATTATTACAATTAGTAATGTTATTTCACCATGAAGTTTTCTTTAACCTTTACTTCACCCATAAATAGTACTGCTTCCTTTAACTCAGCGAATTATGGGCTAAGCAATTGTATACTTATGTCAGTGGGGAAAACTTCAGTGACAAAATTAGAAGTTGGAAAGTGTTATATTAACATCCCCTATTCAACAATTTTCATTTTAAATATGAACAAGAATAGGTCATTTTCAGGGATACATGCCAATGTTCATAGGTCTCCTCTATGTACCATATATTTGAAATGTAAGCAAGGTTGATTAATATTGGCTCAAATTGACTGTTTTTTCATCACAAATATAGAGACCAACTCAGTTGGTCAAAGTTGTTATTATGGTCAAAGATCATGGTTATAAATCAGCAGTTTTCAACCACTGTGCTGCGGCACATATGTGTGCTGTGAAAGGTCCACAGGTGTGCCACATCAGTGAGCCACAAGTAAATGACAGGAAGTGCTGTGCAGCTGCGCAGCCAGAACCCCACTTCCATGACATCACCAGGGTTGGACCACCTCTATTTCTCCTCCTGAGTCCCTCTAACATCATGGGACTTCTGGTTTCATGATGCAGAAGTCCCATCCATAAGATATGTGCTAAGAGATGAAAAAGGTTGAAAACCACTGTTATAAATTGTAGGGTATTGCATCTTACTGCCTTTTTCAATAGTAGTTCTTTATGACAGAACATCTCATTTTACTTATAAACCATTATAAGTAAACAATAGTTTTGTACATACAAATCACGTATACAATTGGGTTCAATTCGATGAAGAGAGAAACATCATTAAACATGTCCATGTTACAGCCACTGTCTAATATGAAAGATGAGCAATTTTTATCTGTGGTTGAAAATGCAAGAAGCCTTCCTGGCCCAGCAGTCTTTCTTTAAGTGACCATTCTTGCCACAAAAATGGCACTTTATGGGCCTCTTTGTTATTGAAAGGCTCCTCTGCTACAGACTGCCATCTTTGCCCCAAGGCATCTTAGAAAAATAGACTGCCTCATTGTTGGTCTATTTGCAATTTCTATAGGAATCTTGTCTGCTGCACTCAGACATGTAAAAAAGGGTGGGGCTTCGATAATGTGGTCACAGCTACCATCTCAACTTCTTTATTATCACCACCATCTGCCAGTTTGGATGCCCCTGGGGATCATACTGGGCTAGAATCCTTTTTTCACCCACTCTTCATTGCATGGCACGTAATACTTACCTTTTTTTTGCATTTATACCCCACCCTTCAGTCTGGAAAGCTGCCAAAGCAGCTTATATAATAATGAATCAAGAGCCCCTCCCTCAGCTTTCAAGTCTTTGCATAAAAATCAAAGAAGGAGCAGTGGGTGGGGATCATTTTGAAAATGGCAAACTCTGAGGAAAACGGGCTGCTCAAGGAAGCCCAGAGGACATCATCCTTTTACTCTTTTTTCTTCCTTGCCTATTTCTCTTGCCTGTCTACAGAGCCTGCTGTGCCTAGGAGTCATGGAGCAGCAGCTCTCGATGGAGAACACGCAACTCTCCCACAGAATGCACAACTCAACCAGCAGAATGCACAACTAAATGAACAGATTGGCCTGTTGAATGTGCAACTGGTCTAGCTGCAAACACAACCACCTGCAGCTGAACCAGTCGCGAGCCAGCGACCGAAATGCCCTGTACAAGTACCGGAGACGTTTGATGGGACCCTAGCTAAGTTCCCGGTGTTTTTTGCTCAGTTCCAGCTCTACCAGAGCTGCCGCTCAGAGGAGTTCCCAATGGATAGACACAAGGTGGGCTTTGTCATCAGCCTACTGTCAGGCCACGCCGCACGCTGGGCTTCACCACTGATCCTCCAACAAGACATGCTCCTGAATGACTACAATGGCTTTTGCAGCCAACTGCGGAGAAGGAGCTCCTAGCGATCAAGGTGGCATTGAACACATGGAGACACCATTTGGAAGGAGCCCACCACCCAATAGAGGTGAGGACAGTCCACCGTAACCTGGAACACCTGAAGACCGCCAGAACCTTGAACCAGTGACAGATCCGCTGGTCCCTGTTTTTCTTGCGGTTCAATTTTAAAGTTACCTACATTCCTCGAAGCCAGAACCAGCAGGCAAACAGGCTGTCTAGGAAGCCGGAATACGATCGCCTAGAACCCCCAGCTGCTCAGCAGTCTGTCATTCCCCTCAAGCAGTTCTCTGCAGCCAATGCACCACATGACCTGCTGCAACAGATTCAGGAGCAGCAACGGAAGGACCCCTTCATGAAGAAACAGAAGCAAGAGATCGCGCAGCTCCCTACTGACCAAACAACAACCTGGACCAGCAACCATGAGGCACTCTGTTTATAGGGGCACTACTATGTACCACCAGGGTATGGCATGGCAACTGGTCCTACAGCTGTACCACGACAATCCAGCCACTGGCCTTTTCGGGTTCTTCAAAACTCTTAACTTGGTCTCCCGAGAATTCTGGTGACCACGCATATAGGATGAAGTGAAACAGTATGTGGTATCATGCCCTGAGTGTTGCAGAGCCAGGAACCAGACGAGTAAGCCCCCGGGCCTCCTAATGCCATTACCTACCCCATGACAACCTGGGGAGGCCATTTCCATGGACTTCATCATGGACCTTCCAAAATCCCAAGGCACCACAACTATTCTGGTAGTAGTGGATTCTATGACAAAGGTGGCCCACTTCATCATGTGTGAGGGCTTGCCCACTGCGTAGGAGATGGCACACTTATACATAAAACATGTTTTCAAATTGCACGGCATAGCTAAGAGTGTGGTGTCAGACAGAGGCTCGCAGTTTACTGCCTGATTCTGGAAGGCACTCCTCCAGAACTTGAACATTCAAGGCCACTTGTCAACGGCATTTCATCCACAATCGGATGGCAGGACTGAAAAGGTGAATGCCATCTTGGAGCAATATCTGCATTGCTATGTCAACTATCAAGAGGACAATTGGGTGGACTTCCTAGCCTTGGCAGAGTTCGCTTACAACAATGCACAACACTCATCCACCCAGATGTCTCTGTGGACAATTATGGCTTCCACCCACGATCTTTTCCCCTCACTGTTCTGGACTCCACCGTGCTGACCGCAAACCAATTCTTCCAAGAACTACAAGCCAGCCACCAGGTACTCCGAGAACAGTTGGAAAAGGCCAAGGAAGATTACAAGCATTTCGCGGACCGTCACCGGAAGGCGGGACCCCCACTAGCAGTTGGTGACCTGGTGTGGTTGTCTACAAAGCACCTAGCCTCTTCCCGGCTGTCTCGGAAGCTGGACCACCGTTTCCTGGGTCCATTTCCAGTAGAAGCCATGGTCAATCCAGTCACCTTCCGATTAACCCTTCCTTCCCACATGCGTGTCCACCCAGTGTTCCACAGGTTCCTGCTGGTCCCTGCATTGGCTGACAGCCCGCTCAGAACCAGGAAGACACCACCACCCCCAGTCATCATCCAAGGAGAGTCCAAATACGAGGTCGCTCACATTCTGGACTCACGCAGGTGCCGGGGGTGCCTCTAGAATTTAATTGACTGTGAAGGCTACAGGCCAGATGAGTACTCTTGGGAAGACACGTCAGACGTCCACACACCATTACGGGGGCAACAGTTTCATCACCAATACCCGCATAAACCCAGACCGCAAGTCTGGGGGGAGGAGTGTCCTGCAGGGGGGATAGTGTCAGGAACGAGCCTGCCAGGAGCATACCTGCCCCTGTCACCATGCCAGACTCAGAGTCAGAGGAAGATGAGCCGACTGCAGGAAGAGGCTGGCATGGTGCAGAAGTAGGATCCGACCTAGAGCTGCCAATTGGAGGCAGCCTGGAAGAAGAAGCCCTCCCACCTATCAGTGCACAGCAAATGAGGGTGGAGAGGCGATTGGCTAGCACGTGCAAATGGTGCAAAATATGAAGAATAAAAGGGCCAGCGCAGCAAGTACAGGTTGTTGGAGACAACCAATCCTATCTGCCACCTGCACGTCTTGAGGAGAGCGACTCTCCCACCACGTGGAGACCCTGGACCAATCTGGGCCACGCCGCTGCCTCAGGGCCCACCTCCATGCCAGTTCCTGCCGCCACCGCAGAAGCCAACTCCAAACTCGGTCTTCCCTTGCCCTTGCCGCCGGCTTCCAAACTGCCTTCCACTGCATCAGGGCCCACCTCCATGCCAGTTCCTGCTGCTGCTGCAGAAGCTGACTCTGAACCCGGTCTTGCCTTGCCCTTGCAGCCGGTTTCCAAACCACCTCCTATTGCCGCTGAATTGGCTTCCAGATCTCAAGCGCCACCAGCCACCTCGAGCCAAACCGAATGGAGGTTGCCAACCATCGACGGGACTTCAGCCACGGTAAGCGCTCCTGCCCAGCCGACTTGCCCTGGCTCCCCGCTACCTTCCGTTTCCACGCCCCAGTCAACTACCACGTAGGACTTGCCAGAATTGGCCACGGGTGAACCTGGAACCAGCGCCGGTTGGGCCGCCTTCTGCGTCGCCGCAACTGCAGGAGAACAGCCCTGCCTTTCTGCCGTGCAAGCCTCGACTGCCGAGGTCTACCCCATGCCCACGACTCACCTGCCTGCCACTTCCGGGCTGCAAACCGCGAGTGCTTCGCCTCCAGAGCCGGGTCCATACGAGCCTGGGACAATCGTAGATTGGGCCACCTTCTGTGACTTAGGAAGCAGGGATTCCCAGCCCTGCCTGCCTGTCACCCAAGCTGCTGCAATTGATAGACTCCCTGCTCTAGAGCCTTCCCTGCCTGCAGTGGAAGAAGAACATTACATTGACTGGTCTGCCTATTGTAATTGTAAATAAAAGAGATTCCAATAACGCTTCCTTGTCGGTCTCAGTCAGAACAGGACATTGCTAAAGAAGGACTACCTGTATGATCTGTGGATATAGGGCAAGTTGCTGAAGATTGAGGAGTGTCTGCTTTACTAGATGAAGAACTGCCAGAAAAAAAAAGTTACACAGGGTGGCCAACATTCTAATCCACATTTCATTAAAATAGGAGCAGAGTGCATGTGTTTACAGTCTTGCTATTGTAATATAGCCTCTCGTTATTATTACTTTAGTGAAATAAAGCCAGGAATAGTCATGACTATATTATTAATGAAACTTTCTGGCAGTTCCAAAACGGAAATAAAAGAACTGTTCTTTAATAAACTGGCAACTTAACTGACCATAAAAACAATTACAAAAGGGAAAAAAAACACTCCATAAGATTTCATCTAGCAAGATCAGAGTATGTGTGGGTGGCCTTTTGGACTGTGCAGTTGCAAAAAAATAATAATTCTTTTTTGGAATGGTGGTTTTTAAGCAGCAGGGATATCCTGCATCATATCCTTTTGTCTTCAGATTTTCATATCTAGAAATATCTTCATTTTTTTTCTTTTTTCCTGTTTCTTCATTTTGGAAAAATATTCGAGCCAGGTTCCTTGGAGGAACAAAATGTAACTTCTTTCCAAGCTTGCCCAGTTCTTAAGAATCTTTGCTGGGGAAATGTCAGTGCCTAAGTCCCAAGGTGAACAGATGCAATGCAAGACAAAGGCCTGTTAAAGCTATAAATAGAAATGCCCCTCTGAATCCAAGATCATACAGCTTCTATCAAATTAGACCAGGGTATCTTTTGATCAAAAAGGGAAACACTTTCATATCCCAAATTGTTTTTGCCCACAATTATAATTGGATCAAGAACCAAGCTTTCTTATTCTGCATTATTTTGCTAAAGGCAAAACCCGACAAGTAATGCTACCCAAGTTACAGTGGAGGAGGAACATCAGCAGCGAAAGGAAGGAGAGGAGAGGAGAGGAGAGGAGAGGAGAGGAGAGGAGAGGAGAGGAGAGGAGAGGAGAGGAGAGGAGAGGAGAGGAGAGGAGGAAAGTAAAAGAGAAGGAGACAGAAAAACAGCATTGGCTCAAACTCTTCAGTTCATCACAATGTTAAAGACAGTTCCTTTCTTCTAGTAAATTGTGCCAGTAAATACAAAATGGCTAAATTGCCCATTTATAGATTGCTATCAGCAGAAGCAGCATTGTTGTTTATACGTTCAGTCACTTCCGACTCTTCGTGACTTCATGGACCAGCCCACGCCAGAGCTTCCTGTCGGCCGTCGCCATCCCCAGCTCCCCCATGGTCGAGTCCGTCACCTGCAGAATATCATCCATCCATCTTGCCCTTGGCATACTGAACATTATAGTCCGGGAAGTTCTCAGGCCCAGAATATACTGTAGAACTCAAGCACTTCTTCCAAACGGTGGCTCAGATCTGTTCACAGAGTGAATTAAACCACCACCACCACCACCACCCATTTAATTGGCCATTCAGGGCACATGCAATCTAAACAGCTTCCAGATTTCTAATTGTTTGTTTGCTTTTGCAAATATGGCACTTCAGTTTACAAGAAGTGAGTGACAGTTGCAGAAGCACCCTTGTTTCACTTTGCACTCAGTTACTGGCCAATCATTCATCATCATCATTGGCGATCACTCGTAGCCGAGTAAGATTGTCTTCCAAAGGTAAAATTTTAACGGTGGATCCGTAAGTGGCTATAAAGGCCAATTCTGGATCCGCACAACCTCCCACAATGAGGGCATAGGTTTCCGGGTGGGAGACGGTCATGATGAGGGTTTGCCTGACGTGCCTTCCTTTTAGCTCTTTTCTCCCTTTCGCCCTGTACTCGTGCTTCTTCAAAGTCCATAACGCCATTAATAAAGGATGACCTCCAATTGAAACGCTCATGAGTTAGGGCTTCCCAGTTCTCAATGCTGATATTACATTTTTTAAAATTAGCTTTGAGAGTATCTTTGAATCTCTTTTGCTGTCCACCAATATTCCATTTTCCATTCTTAAGTTGGGAGTAAAGTAGCTGCTTTGGAAGACGATGGTCAGGCATTCGAACAACATGGCCGGTCCAGCGAAGTTGATATTGGATGATCATTGTTTCAATGCTGGTGGTTTTCGCTTCTTCTAATACGCTAACATTAGTCCGCCTATCTTCCCAAGTAATTTGCAGAATTTTTCGGAGGCAGCGTTGATGGAATCTTTCAAGAAGTTGGAGGTGGCGTTTGTAGAGGGTCCATGTTTCACAGGCGTACAGAAGGGTTGGTAGTACAATGGCTTTGTAAACAAGCATTTTGGTCTCCCTGTGAATGTCCCGATCCTCAAACACTCTACGCTTCATTCGGGAGAAAGCTACACTCGCAGAGCTAATAACTGATCACTTATTGGCTAAATGTCAACTTCACTTACTTCTTAGCCTATTCTGATTGGCTGCTTGTTCTCCACAGATGCTACAGACTCACATTCATGTTAGGATTATCAGAAGTCAACTCAGCATTGTCTCACAAACATAGGGGAGGACTATTCTACTCAAGCGTATCTACTGTGTTTGTGGGAGGTGCCTGGGTCACCTGACTTCCTGTTTCCTGCTCCTTCTTGGGTCTTTCGGGGCCATTCTCCATCTTCCCTTCTTCCTAAGCACACGTGCACATAGGAGGGCCACATGGCTATGTGGGTCTCATCCAAAATATCTTGCTTGCACGCAGACCGGAGATGATTAAGCCTTTCTACCATGAAACTGCTTGTAACCAAGATCTACTGAATAAACATCTAAGCTATCTTTATTTTTCTTCAACTAACTAATGTGTGAAGACTGTTTTATTTCTGAACATTGATTAAGCTGTATGTGCAAGTCTTTTCTGGGCACTTCTACTCTGCAAGATTGTTGTTAGCTGCTTGGAGTGTTTTTTTTTAACCTTCCAGACTCCAACAATTCAGAGGTGCCCATAATATTTTATTTATTTATTATTTTATTTATTTTCTATCCCACCTTTATTATTTTTATAAATAACTCAAGGCGGCGAACATCGTTAATACTCCTTCCTCCTCCTATTTTCCCCACAACAACCACCCTGTGAGGTGAGTTGGGCTGAGAGAGAGTGACTGGCCCAGGGTCACCCAGACGGCTTTCATGCCTCAGGCAGGACTAGAACTCTCAGTCTCCTGGGTTTTAGCCTGCTGCCTTAACCACTAGACCAAACTGGCTCTCTTGGTCACTTTCACAGTTAGAGCAGCCCACTCAAGCTCTGATCAGATTCAAATGAAGAGCCTTGTTGTCTGAAAGTGTCTGATGTCGCGTAATTCCTATTATTTAGGCCCTTGGCAATTCTTTTGACTAGTCCTTGATCATACTGAATATGATCTTGCTGGGAGGTTTTCGCCTTAGCCCCAATATATTTCATTTATTGTAAGTTAACCAAAAATGGAAATTCAAGAATATCTCTTACAGAAAGTTCTCTAATTTTTCTTAATACTTTTCTCCATCTCCGGAAATAAAATGTTTGGCTTCCAAATAGCATCAGTGTTAGGAAAACATTCTTTTAAAAATTATTTGTTGTTGTTCAGTCGTTCAGTCATGTCCGACTCTTCGTGACCTCATGGACCATAGCACGCCAGGCCTTCCTGTCCTCCACTGTCTCTCGGAGTTTACTCAAATTCATGTTCATTACATCGGTGATGCTATCTAACCATCTCATCCTCTGCCGTCCCCTTCTCCTTTTGCCCTCAGTCTTTCCCAGCATCAGGGTCTTTTCCAGTGAGTCCTCTCTTCTCATTAGGTGGCCAAAGTATTTGAGCTTCAGCTTCAGCATCTGTCCTTCCAATGAGCAGTCAGGGTTGATTTCCTTTAGGATTGACTGGTTTGACCTCCTTGCAGTCCAAGGGACTCTCAAGAGTCTTCTCCAGCACCACAGCTCGAAAGCATCAATTCTTCGGCGCTCAGCCTTCCTTATGGTCCAACTCTCACAGCCATACATTGCTACTGGAAAAACCATAGCTTTAACTATACGGACCTTTGTCGGCAAGGTGATGTCTCTGCTTTTTAATATGCTGTCTAGGTTTGCCATAGCTTTCCTTCCAAGGAGCAAGCGTCTTTTAATTTCATGGCTGCAGTCACCGTCTGCGGTGATCTTGGAGCCCAAGAAAATAAAATCTGTCACTGCTTCCATTTCTTCCCCTTCTATTTGCCAGGAAGTGATGGGACCAGATGCCATGATCTGGGTTTTTTTAATGTTGAGTTTCAAGCCAGCTTTTGCACTCTCCTCTTTCACCCTCATCAAGAGGCTCTTTAGTTCCTCTTCACTTTCTGCCATTAGGGTGGTATCGTCTGCATATCTGAGGTTGTTGATATTTTTCCCGGCAATCTTAACTCCGGCTTGTGATTCATCCAGCCCGGCATTTCTCATGATGTACTCTGCATATAAGTTAAATAAGCAGGGTGATAATATACAGCCTTGTCATACTCCTTTCCCAATTTTGAACCAGTCGGTTGTTCCATGTCCGGTTCTAACTGTTGCTTCTTGACCCACATACAGGTTTCTCAGGAGACAGGTAAGGTGGTCTGGTACTCCCATCTCTTTAAGAATTTGCCACAGTTTGTTGTGATCCACACAATCAAAGGCTTTAGCGTAGTCAATGAAGCAGAAGTAGATGTTTTTCTGGAACTCTCTTGCTTTTTCCATGATCCAGCGAATGTTGGCAATCTGATCTCTAGTTCCTCTGCCTCTTTGAAACCCAGCTTGCACTTCTGGTAGTTCTCGGTTCACATGCTGCTGAAGCCTAGCTTGTAGGATTTTGAGCATAACCTTGCTGGCATGTGAAATGAGCGCGATTGTACGGTAGTTTGAACATTCTTTGGCATTGCCTTTCTTTGGAATTGGAACGTAAACTGACCTTTTCCAATCCTGTGGCCACTGTTGAGTTTTCCAAATTTGTTGGCATATTGAGTGCAGCACTTTAACAGCATCATCTTTTAGGATTTTAAATAGCTCAGCTGGGATACTGTCTTCTCCGCTAGCTTTGTTGTTAGTAATGCTTCCTAAGGCCCACTTGACTTCACTCTCTAGGATGTCCGGCTCAAGGTCAGTGACCACACCATCGTATTTATCAGGGATATTAAGATCTTTCTTGTATAGTTCTTCTGTGTATTCTTGCCACCTCTTCTTAATCTCTTCTGCTTCTGTTAGGTCCCTGCCTTTTTTGTCCTTTATCATGCCCATCTTTGCACAAAACGTTCCCTTGATATCTCCGATTTTCTTGAAGAGATCTCTAGTCTTCCCCATTCTATTGTTTTCCTCGATTTCTTTGCATTGTTCATTTAAGAAGGCCTTCTTATCTCTCCTTGCTATTCTCTGGAAATCTGCATTCAGTTGGTTATATCTTTCCCTTTCTCCCTTGCCTTTTGCTTCCCTTCTTTCCTCAGCTATTTGTAAAGCTTCATCAGTCAGCCACTTTGCTTTCTTGCATTCCTTCTTCTTTGGGATGGTTTTAGTTGCTGCCTCCTGTACAATGTTATGAACCTCCATCCATAGTTCTTCAGGCACTCTGTCTACCAGATCTAATCCTTTAAATCTATTCCTCACCTCCACTGTATATTCATAAGGGATATGATTTAGGACATACCTGAGTGGTCTAGTGGTTTTCCCTACGTTCTTCAATTTAAGCCTAAATTTTGCGATAAGAAGCTCATGATCTGAGCCACAGTCAGCTCCAGGTCTTGTTTTTGCTGATTGTATAGAGCTTCTCCATCTTTGGCTGCAAAGTATATAATCAATCTGATTTCGGTATTGACCATCTGGTGATGTCCATGTGTAGAGTCGTCTCTTGTGTTGTTGGAAAAGAGTGTTTGCTATGACCAGTGTGTTCTCTTGACAAAACTCTATTAGCCTTTGCCCTGCTTCATTTTGTACTCCAAGGCCGAACTTGCCTGTTATTCCGGTTATTTTTTGACTTCCTACTTTAGCATTCCAGTCCCCTATGATGTAAAGGACATCTTTTTTTGGTGTTAGTTCTAGAAGGTGTTGTAGGTCTTCATAGAACCGGTCAACTTCAGCTTCTTCGGCATCAGCGGTTGGGGCATAGACTTGGATCACTGTGATGTTGAATGGTTTGCCTTGGATTCGAACTGAAAGCATTCTGTCGTTTTTGAGGTTGTACCCCAGTACTGCCTTTCCCACTCTTTTATTGACTATGAGAGCTACTCCATTTCTTCTAAGGGATTCTTGCCCACAGTAGTATATATAATGGTCTCCTGAATTAAATTCGCCCATTCCTGTCCATTTTAGTTCGCTGATTCCCAATATGTCGATGTTCAATCTTGTCATCTCATGTTTGACCACATCCAGCTTACCTTGATTCATAGTTCTTACATTCCAGGTTCCTATGCAATATTGTTCTTTACAGCATCGGACTTTCCTTCCACTTCCAGACACATCCACAACTGAGCGTCCTTTCGGCTTTGGCCCAGCCGTTTCACACTTTCTGGAGCTACTCGGAATTGCCCTCCGCTCTTCCCCAGTAGCATTTTGGACACCTTCCGACCTGAGGGGCTCATCTTCCGGCGTCATACCTTTTAGCCTTTTGATACTGTCCATGGGTTTTCTTGGCAAGGATACTGGAGTGGTTTGCCATTTCCTCCTCCAGTGGACCACGTTTTGTCAGAACTCTCCATCATGACCTGTTCTTCTTGACCTGACTTCATTGAGTTACGCAAGCCCCTTCGCCACGACAAGGCAGTGATCCATGAAGGGGTTTAAAAATTATAGGAAAAGTAAATAGGAAGATGGCATGCTGACAAAGCATCAGATTTTAACATTCTGTTTATTTGCATGAGGACTTTAGGTCCCACAAAATCCCACTGGGGATAAACCATTCTGGCGACTGGTTCACCTTCTAGTAACTGTTTTGTGATGGGCTATGCCCACTATGGTAGACATTTTGTCAATTGGCAAAGTTACGATGGCAGCCACTGTGGGAGTGATCCCACCACATGTACTTTCAAAGGTCCAAATCTTTCCCCCCCAATACTGTAGATAAGGGATTTTCCAGCCCAGGAATTAGGAAACTGCCCTGTGCTGGATGAGATAGTATTCCTCCTAGAAGGAATAGATGCATCCTTTGGGAGTTTGCCATGATTCCATTCTGTCACCGAAAGCATAGGTTGCTTCAGTTACACAGACAGTGAATGATGCACCATCTATGACCCTACCTGGATCAGGATAGCCTAGCCCCAGTAATCTATCCCTAATATCCTCTTGGTTGGATTAGTACAATGCACTCTGCATGAGATTACCCTTGAAAATGTCTGGAAACTGAACCTGTTAAGTGGGGCGGCTAAGTCATCCTGAAAGACTGCACTTGAGCAAGCAGGCAATTTAAGGTTCTGACACTTGTCTGTAAAGCCCGGAACATCCGAGGACCCAAGTACTCAAAAGATCACCTTTCCTAATAAGAACTGTGTGTTGGACAGTTCAGCTCACAGTGCAGTACAGGTAGTCCTCACTTAACAACCATTTGTTATTGACGGTTCAAACTTTCAACGGTGCTGGAAAAAATGACTTACGACCGGTCCTCACACTTACGACCATCACAGCATCCCCATGGTCACATGATCACAATTTGGGTGCTTGGCAACTAGTTTGCATTTATGACTGTCGCAGCGTCCTGTGGTCACGTGATCACCATTTTTGACCTTCCTGGCTGGCTTCTGACAAGCAAAATCTATGGGGGACCTCATGATTCACTTAATGACCATGTGGTTTGCCTAACGCCTGCAGTGATTTGCTTAACAACCACCACAAAAAAGGTTGTAAAATCAGGTCACATTTGCTTAATAACTGCTTCGCTTAGCAACCGAAATCCCAGTCTCAATTGTGGTTGTTAAGTGAAGACTACCTGTAGGTAGGAGTAAAGCCTTTTAAGTGGCAGTACCCCAATTGCATTATGGAGCTCTCTCCTGAAGGAAGTATGGGCTGGTCTTCATGCAATCTTCTTTTCACTTTCAGCTGAAGGATAGCAATCATTCCAGGACCAGAATGTCTGTTATATTACTTTTCTTTTTAAAAGTAATCCCAATTTTGTATTTACTGCTTTTTAAGGACTGTTGATGTAATCATTTAATCACTTCGTATTATTTTATTGTTTTCTTGTAAACCACTCTAGCCTCCAACAGGAAGAAAGAGCAAAATATATGTATTCATTCATTTATTATATTTCTAATATAACTGAACTTCTCTGGGATAGATTATGAAGTCATTTTCTAAAATGATTTTAAGAAAAAAATGAACAGTTAAGATCTCATGGCTAGTGATCACTGAATTCCTTTTTCATGGATGTCTAATAATTTAGAATCTCTAGTTAACTAAGATTTATCCATTCAAAAGGACTGAGAAGGTCAGAATAAAATCACATCTCTGATTCTATTGGTAGAACAAAAATCTAGTTTTAGGAACTAAATTCTAAATTTCCATTTCCATATTTTTCCGCTGCTTTTAGTCTTCTGAAGTTTGTGCTTATGGTGAAATGAGACATGTGTTTATGATTTTTTATACTCTACACAGTAAAGATAAGGCTTAGTAATATCATGACAAAAAAAGGCTGAATTTTCCCCCAGTCCTGTTAAGGATCTCTATGATGAACTAAATATAATTTTTCTTTCCTTTGAGAGATAAGCACTCTGAAGTCATTGGGAAGGGTGTGGACAGTGCATCATTCTCCAGAGAGAATTTAGTAAAACATTTCCATTATGTGAATTCAAATTTTATTAATATGCTTTTTGTTAGTTGCACCCTGGATATTTTGCCATTAAGGAAGTATCAAGAACATTGGCTTGGGAAGAATATCACTATCAGTCGCATGGGATTAGTTATAACAGGAACCGGCCTAGGTTGGAAGAAACTAACATCCAGAATCTTTGTGAAGTTTGAAATCTGCTTGTTTTAATTTATTTTAAATTGATAGCTATGGTTTGCCTGACCAAAAGTACAGAAACCCAACACCCTGAGGACAACAGAGAACATTTGGCATTTTAACAAAATATTTGTCCAGACTTCACAGTTATGTATGAGGTAGACTTTTATTAAAATCATTGGAAAAAGATTGTCTGCGAGACATTTCGCCCATCTTAGAATAACAGGAGAGAAATTAACGCCTGCCACATGTTTTCAGAATATAAAGAAGATGTAGAAATATTTCATGAGTTCTTACCTCATTCCCTATGCTTAACTTGCAGTGTTGGTGTTTATAGTTTCATATGACAGGAAACTGGACATTACAACAGCTACTCAGCCATAGACCTCATAGAGTATACACTTAGGTAATACATTTTTCTGAGAGGTAGTCTATCTCAGAAAGTTACTGGAAGAGTAATATGAGTAAGTGCACTGATTTATGTGGATGTGAATGAAAGCAACATGCTTATAGAATTATTAATGGCTTAAAAATCCACAGCACCTCTTTCTTGACAATGTTTAATTCATATACGTTATTACCAGGGAAGATTTTTTTTTCCAGTTTACAGGTTGCCTTAATTATTGGAGTGATTTGATATAAATTAAGCAATTAATAAATAACTAATTTATAAAGTTATTGTAGCTATTAGTGAAGTTTTATTTTCTTGTCTGATTCCATTCAAAGTAGCAAATACATCAAAGACAAAGAGTATTACTTGAAATAAAGCAACATGAGTGTTTAATCAGAGTAACTTATTCTGATTAAACACTCATGTTGTTTCCTGTGCTTTGGAGCCATGGGTTGTTTCTGTTTATCAGCACCAATTCCCTTTTTTTGCCTTTGTCCTTATGGTCTTCATCCTCAATCAATTGAAGTGGTCCATTTGGACATCATCAGCTCAGAAGGAGGCTAGATTCAGATAGAATGGAATAGCATGGAAGAGCCAGAGCAAACATTCAACTGGCATGCTCTCCTGTCCCAACACCTGTTTGCTTTTCCCAAAACTGAGGAAGTATAGCAGATTGTACATTGAGTTCTACTTGACTGCCCTTGAAGATCATTCAAAAGCTACAGCTGGTGCAGAATGCAGTGGCACAGACAGTAACAGGCATTCCTCAGTAAGTCCATGTAACATGACTGACCCCTAAACTACACTAGTTTTTGGTTGGCTTCCAGGTGCAAGTCAAAGTGCTGCTTACCACCTGTAAAGTCCTTTGTGGCATAGGGCTTGGCTATCTGAGGAACCACCTATCTCCAGTAGTTTCTGCCCATCCTGTATGATTGCACAGAGTGGGAATACTCTAGGCCGCATTGATCAAACAATGTCACCTGACAGGATCCAGGAACTGGTGTTCTCTATCACAGTACCTGCCCTCTGGAATAACATCCCTCCAGAGATCCATATGGCCTCTACTCTGATTGGGTTTAAAAGGTCTCTGAAAACCATCCTTGTCCCCCAGGCACTGGGTTAGGGGTGGTGGTGAGCCTTTTATAGGATTATATTGGTTTGCTGGAATGTTTCTTCTTCTGGAATGCATTGTTCTTTTGTTGGATATTCACTCTCGCTGTTTTTAAAGTTATATGCTGCCCAGAGTTTTTATAGATTTGAGTAGACCTCTAAATGTTTATCAATAAAAACAAGCCCCCAAATCTTAACTGTTTTATCCTGGCTTGATTTCATTGATCATAGTTTAAACAAACAGCATTTTTCCAGAAGGTGGGAACTGTAGCTTGGAAACTGGAAGAGGAATATGGGCAGAAACAAAGAGGAGTGATGTGAAAGTGTGCCTGTACAAAGCTTTCCATGGCCCATTCCATAGCAGGAATCCAAGCTTTTCCATTATGTCCAAACTTGGTTACAGTGGAAGGATGTGATGAGTATGACTGTGTAACTCACCACAACCAACACACATCTAAAGGGCAGTAGGGCAGAAGAATCCAAAAGGAAAGAGAAGGGCCTTCAAAGTACAGTGAAAAAATAAACATGCATGTGATTCCATCAAGGACTATGAAGCATGGAAGGGAGTTGTGAACCCTTGTGCCACAGACATTAACACTGTGCACAGTAAGTACTGTGGGATGAAATGGTCCCTTACACTGGCAGGTCTGAAGCTCTTTAGCATTTTTCCGTTGATGGTGATGAACTCTCCCATTGTTCAGTTGCTAAAGGCATTTCAATTCACCTCATATTTTCCTAGAATGTTAAACATCAACGCCCACAGGTGATCCATTGTTAAAGGTTTCAGCATTACCCTCAGAACAAATGCTGCTTCCATCAGAGGCAATAACAGAAATCCTTTATAATGATCCCCTTGCAGGACATTTTGATGCACAGTTGTCTTTGTTTCTCAGTGCCATATCATGCTTTTCAGAAGCTGGCCCAGTGCAGTATCCTGTTTATACAATGTCCTCCTTTTAATCATTTCAGGAGTGCACTCAATTTATTTTCACATCATTCTTTGCCATGAAATGTACCATTTATAAACATCTTTAAACTACAGTTGCCCTTTCCAAGGTCAGATAGGGCAAGCGGCCCATCAGCCGCACCTCCAACTATAAAGTAGCTCAGATGTGTCATCTGACTTAAACCAATAAATAATAAAGATGGATGAAAGCAGCTCTTAAGGGAACCTTCACAATATGTTACATTTGCACAGTTGCCTTAATGACTGGCCATTAAGAAGAGAAACAAAGACAATTTATTTTTAGCATGCATTCAGCTGCACTTGGTATCTGCCAAATATTAACTTTCTCTTGCTCTTTCCCAATAGCCACAGTGTAGCTCTTGCTGTTGAAACCACTGGCTACTTTATAGATTTGCTTTGTAATTTGCCCATGGCTACACTTAGTTCATAAGCTGTCTAATTTAAAAAGCTTTTAAAAGAACTTTTCTACTCCAAAATGGACCACTGCTTTGTGGATTTGAAATAAGAAATGTAGAATATTCTTGAGGGAAAAGTTGGGTATTCAGAATTATGTGTAATTGTCCAACTCTTTACTTCCCTGGGTTCTGTCTGAATGATATAACTTTAGACTGCAAATCAAGAGCCATTTTGGTGCTATAATAGCTAATTCCAGTAATTCAGCCACAGTGTTCCTGTGTGCTGTTTGATTTCTTTTCAAATATACATTGTGAGTTTGATGAACACCTCATTTAACTTTTTTTTTAATTACAGTGGAAAGGAAAGTAATACGTTTTCTAAAACAAAATCAAAGGCATTGTGTATCTAATTATTACCATTGCTACTGTTACAACTAATAATAGTAGTATGCTGGTACTCTAGTAGTTGGCACCTTCCAAAGAGTAAGAATGTGTATATGCTCTAGGGATGAGAATGAAATTCAATCACATTTTATTTCAGACTTAACTAACTTTGCACTGTCAAACTAATGTGTGTAAATGCAATTACACAACATGTTATTTTTCTTTATATTACAAACTTCTTCAAAGCTTACAATGCAATTCTCCAGTTTAAAAAGTTATGCAAAAATATGTGTCTTAGGGGACATGAAGGGAAAGAGTGCAGCTGAAAATGTGTTTCTGTAAATATATAAATGAGCTTTTTATTAGGGGGGAAATTGATTGCAAAAAAAGTTATATTAGGCAAACCTGTACACCAAAAATCTTATACATGGAGATGTGCATGTAAGCATACAGTATGTGTGCATTGTTTTGAGGGGGGTGGGAACATTTTAAAAACACTCTCAAATGGATGTGGATTCAGGACAAAACAAATATAAGAAAAAATGAGAAATGGAAATGTATTTATTAAACTTGTAAACCGCTGCAATCACAACAAACATTGTGGTGCACAGATATGCATAGCAATTAATACAATAGTATTAGAAACAATTAACCATTATAATAAATACCACGAATGCAGTAAATATAATAACAGCTGACATATTTGTCCATGCCTTCATGTGAGCAATAATTAAACATACTAGTTACAGCTTCCATTTCTGATTTGCAGTGGGCTTTGCTTCCCTCTTCTTTGCCTGACATTAACTTCTTTTTCATGTACCACCTTTGTCCTTGCAGCTGTTTATCATGTTATTTACATGGAGACACAAAAGTGTGATAAATGTGGCCCAGGTGATGAATGGGTGAAAGGGCAGGTGAGTAGCCTCTGCCATTGCCACTTACCATGCTCAGCTGGCCTTGGCACGCTACTCCTCCATGCATGCAACTCCTCTCCTTTGCTGATACTCCTGGGCTGTTCTCAGTTTCCAGGCATGAAAACAAGTGACTTCATGTCTTCCATGTGACAGTTATAATTGTTTACATGCAGATAGAGAAAGTGGGTTGATGAATGTGCTGCTTGTTGCCACAACAGCCCTTAATTTTACACTGACAAAGCTTTTCCATACTGTTATTCTTAGGGGTTGAGACATTTGGAGTTTCCTTTCATTCTCCAAGGTGAAAGGTCAAATGCTCCATACTACATTTTTGTCTTCTGTCAGTATCATGAAGTCTTTCATTTCTATGGGTGAGGAACAGGCAGACGGAAAAAGGTTGGTTTGGTGTTTTCCAGGCTGATTATACAAACTTTCAGTTGCATGAAGATGCCAAAGTCTGATCTCCATAATCACAGCCCAGGAGATGAGCTATGGAGGTTCTGTACAATGCAATGGATTTTTGTATATGTGTATGTGTGTGCACTAAAATTTCTCAGCTGGACTGTCCATATGGTGATTGCCTTTGCTGGATGAGCCTGAATGTTTGTTAAAGATTAACGGGGCATTGGTACATGGATTAACTAGAATACACTGGTGTACATACTCTGTTCTAAGAGATGCCTGCTTTGATGCTTTAATAATTTGATGCTTTCAATGTAATAAAAGAGAGATACAGAAATTACATTTTAAAAATGAAATACTGATATGCCCCGTATGTAGCTTATTAAATATACAGTATGCATGTAGGTAAAAAACAAATCAAACTTCTGCAGATGTCACCAGAGTTGATAACACAAGAACGATTGATGCACAAATTAACTGAATGGATAGCAAACAATAAAAGAGTAATGTCTGGAAGCAAGCAAGAAATGAAGAGGCAAATACAAGTACTAGTGGTGAAAGACTATGACCCTCAGGGTTAGCTGCCTAATCTCCATATTCCCCAGTTTTACATCATTTCATTTCATAGGATTTGTGTGGGAGCTGATCTGCCTAGAAAGAATGCATCTTAGCACCAGGAAATTTTAGTCTGTAAATCACTTACCAAGTTCCCTATAAATCAGCTGAAACAGCTCTTAGGCCTGCTATTCCCCAATGTAATTCCCTGATTGCTATGAATTTATTATGCTGCTAATTTTCTCTTTACTATTTTCCCCCATCTGTCACTTGCATGGATAGGTATCATCTCAATGACATGTATTTTGAATTACCACTTATAGAAAGGAATGTCATTCAACACCATTATTTAATAAAATGTAGATGTTTGACAAACAGGAAGGCTGATTCACCAGAGACTAAAGTGTATAGACCTGTTAAAATGAGCAGCAAAAGGAATTTGGTGTTGAAATTACAAGTTGTTAAGATCAGTCTTCCATAGGATATACCCTGACTTTGTGTCCAAAATCTTCTTGACAATTATTCCAGGAGGAGTTGAATTCCTCAAGCCAGTTATACCAAGCATTATGTGAGATAGAAAACTGGACACAATTTCAGCACATAAGAATGTAAATGTTCTTCTAAAGTTGTAAACACATGGGCTTCTATTTTTCTATGGGCATTTCACAGAAAGTACCATACAGTTAGTTCAAGTTGTATTTAAGAAAAGTGGATCTATTTAGCCCACTGTATCAGGGCTAGCAGCAGAGCCAGGTTCAAGGAGTCCTGTGCAAACTGAATGGCCTGCTGCCGCCGTCATCATTACTGAGAAAATGGTTATGGTTAACCCTTTCCCAGTGCACAGCTACATCCAGAAATCTTTTGAAAGTGCGATGCTGACAATAGGTATTAGCCAAGTGAAGCCTAACAGATACCCATGTTGGGTGATGTGTATATTTGAATATGGTCCATTCAGCCATTTAAAATTGGAATCCTTCAGCAAGAGAAGAGTTCTCTAGACAAGTTCTGATAAAAGGCTATCAAACTGAAGAGTGGAGGATCTAAAGAAGAGGAAAGAAAGTAATGAAGAACCATGCCAAGTATATGCACAGACCAGGCAATTTTATCTCCATAGGCCTGATACCTCATATGTTGTAGATTAATAAAATGAGGTTCTGAGAATTAGTTTCATATATATATGAAGGAACTAAAATAAAATGCCCTAGAGCTGAACTATATTAAGACCTTTCTGTAAAAGATACCAAGCATTTGCAAATTCACAACTGAACACCAAAAATGTGTAAGCAAGTACAGCAAAATCTGATTTCCCACATATAAGTAGAAATAATAATTTTTAGAACTTTGATGTTTGTCGTAGAGAAAATGAATGCATATGTGTCTAATCTGCTATGATGAAAATACCAGCACTTACTACTAGACAAATGATGTAATGGCACTTGATTTCTTATACATTGTGTTAATATCTGAAAGTAATCCCTTAGAGACAAAGAAAGGTGAATGGATGGCTAGAAAAGATAATCATATGAAGTGTGTGTATGTGTGTGTGTGTGTCTGTGTGTGTGTGTATGTATGTATGTATGTATATATAAATTCCCTTCTCACCCCTATGGGTGGTAAGTGTCTTCCTCAACCTTGGATCCTCTACCAGAGGCCTGCGAGTTTGAGAGTTCTGCGCAGTATCTTAGCTGTTCCTAGCATTGCACTCTTCTGGACAGAGAGCTCTGATGTTGCTCCTGGGATCTGTTGGAGCCACTCTCCCAGCTTAGGAGTCACAGCCCCAAGTGCTCCTACCACCACTGGGACCACTTTGGCCTTCACTTTCCACATCCTCTCTAGTTCCTCCTTCAGGTGCTGGTACTTCTTCAGCTTCTCATACTCCTTCCTGATGTTGCTGCCACTTGACACCACTATATCTATCACCACCACCGTCTTCTGGTCCTTGTCTACTACCACAATGTCTGGTTGATTAGTCAGTACCTGCCTGCCTGTCTGGATCTGGAAGTCCCACAGGATCTTAGACCTGTCATTCTCCACAACCTTCTGTGGAATCTCCCATCTGGACTTGGGAGGGTCTAGCCCATACGCTGTGCAGATGTTCCTGTACACAATGCCAGCTACTTGGTTGTGCCGTTCAGTGTATGCTGTTCCTGCCTGCATCTTACATCCTGCCACTATGTGTTGGACTGTCTCTGAGGCCTCCCTGCACAGTCTGCACCTTGAGTCTTGTCTAGTGTGGTAGACTCCTGCTTCTATGGATCGGGTGCTTAGTGCCCTGTTCTTGTGCTGCTATGATCAGTGCCTCAGTGCTGTCTTTTAGTCCAGCCCTTTCCAGCCACTGGTAGGATTTCCCAAGGTCAGCCACCTCAGCTATCTGTCGATGGTACATCCCATGCAGGGTCTTGTCTTGCCATTGCACTTCCTCTGCTTGATTTTTCTTCCATGTCTGCTGCTGCTTCAGGCATTCTCTCAGCAGCTCATCTTTATGTGCCATCTTACTGATGTACTCCTTGATGCTCTAGGTCTCATCCAGGACAGTGGCTATGACACTCACCAGACCCCGCCCACCCTCTTTCTGGCTGGTGTACAGTCTCTGGATGTTGGACTTGGGGTGAAAGCCTCCCTACATTGTGAGGAGCTTCCGGGTCTTCACATCAGCAGCCTCCATGTCCTCCTTTGGCCAGCTCACTATACCGGCAGGGTATCTGATGACTGGCAGGGCATATATGTTAATGGCATGGATCTTGTTCTTCCCATTGAGCTGGCTCTTCAGGACCTGTCTTATCCTTTGGTAGTACTTGGATGTTGCTGTCTTCCTTGCCTCCTCATCGTGGTTCCCATGTGACTGTGGGATACCAAGGTACTTGTAGCTGGTCTGTATATCTCCTATGTGGCCTGCTGGTAGTTCCACTTCATCAGTCTTAACTACCTTCCCTCTCTTTACTACCATCCAGCCACACTTCTCTAGTCCGAATGACATCCCAATGTCCTCACTGTAGATCCGTGTCAGGTGGATCAGTGAGTCGATGTCTTGTTCACTCTTAGCATACAGCTTGATGTCACCCATGTAGAGGAGGTGGCTGATGGTAGTTCCACTCTTGAACTTGTATCTGTATCCAGTTCTTGTGATAATCTGGCTGAATGGGTTCAAGCCCATGCAGAACAGCAGTGGGGACAGTGCATCACCTTGGTATATGCCACACTTGATGGCCACTTGTGTGAGCTGTCTTGAGTTGACTTCCAGTGTTGTCTTCCACAGACCCACTGAGTTCTTGAGGAAGGTCCTTAGTGTCCTGTTGACTTTGTGTAGTGCCAGACATTCACAGATCCATGTGTGTGGCATTGAGTCGTAGGCTTTCCTGTAGTCAATCCAGGCTGTGCTCAGATTGGTCTGTCTAGACCTTGAGTCTCGGGCAACTGCTCTATCTATGAGCAACTGGTATTTGGAGCCTCTGGTGTTGTTCCCAATGCCCTTCTGAGCTGTGCTCATGTACTGACCCATATGGTCCTGCAGCTTGGCAGCTATGATGCCTGATAGGACTTTCCATGTTGTGGGGAGGCAGGTTATTGGCTGGTAGTTGGATGGTGTTGTTCCCTTGTTGGGGTCTTTCATGATCAGCACTGTCCTACCTTGTGTTAGCCAGTCTGGGTGGGAGCCTGCTGCTAGCAGTTGGTTCATCTGTGATGCTAGGCATTCATGCATGGCTGTTAGTTTCTTTAGCCAGTAGGTGTGGATCATGTCTGGGCCAGGTGCTGTCCAGGTCTTCATGTTCTTGACACTCTGTTGGACATCTGCTACTGTGATGGTGACTGGTTCCTGCTCTGGGAGATTCCTGTGGCCTGCTCTCAGGTCCTGCAGCCACTTTTCACTGGTGTTATGTGTCTTCTCTTTCTCCCATATATTCTTCCAGTACTGTTCCGTTTCTGCTGTTGGTGGCTCTGCTGTTACTGTGTTGTTGCACTGCAGCTGGGAGTACACCTTGGATGGTTCTTTGGTGAACAGGGCATTTATCTTCTTGGCCTCTGCTTCTCTAGTGTATCTCCTTAGCCTGGTAGCCAGTGCTGTGAGCCTTTGTTTAGCAGTCTCTAGGGCTTCAGATGGAGTCAGGCCCTTGTATTTTTTTCAGTAGCTGAGTCTAATCCTTAATCTCCACACTCTTCTCTAGTTCTACCAGCTGACTCACTTCTCTCTGAGTTGCCTTGATCTTAGCCTCCAACCTCATTTTCCAAGGGGGTGTATGTAGTGCTGTTCTTCTTGATCATGTAGCCAAGCATCTCCAGGATTACAGTGGCTGTAGTGTATACCAGTTCATTGGTTTGAGTTATAGTGGTAGTAGGGATTGTCATGAGGGCTCTGTTGGCATCTTCTAGCATACTATCTGATGGTACTTCTCCACTGAGCCTTGGTAATCAGTCTCGAGAGTTGACTGTAGCTAGTTTATCTATGATCTTTTGCCTCATATCAACTCCTGTGCTCTGTAACGGAGGGGGTGGCAGTGACGTTCCAGCTTCAGGTGTTGGCTGCACCTTCAGTTGTTGTTCTGGGTCCTGAATCTGGGATATAATGTGTAGTTGGTCTATCTCAAGTTGTGAGAGCAGCTTCCTCTTCACTATGTTGAAGCATTGGGTAATTAGCTGTTTCTCAGTTAGTGTGGATGCAGGTCTTCTGATCATCCATAGTTCCCTCATACGTTTCATATATCCCCTCTCATTAGGTCTACTGTTGTAGTAGCATTCCATCAATTCCAGGTTCTCTTGTCTCGTCCATGTATGGTTTGTTCCAGTAGCCCACTTATCATCAGATTGCCCTGGTTCCCCAACATCTGACGCGGACCTTGTTAATCCAGGTGAAGTCCGAGCCGGCATGACTCTCTTAGTTCGTGTCACTCTCATATTTTTGAGGTAGGCAGGTGAAGCGTTAGGGGGTCTTTGCCCAAGGACCCCTACTGGTAAGGTAGGTACAGCCGGGATTTGAACCCCAGTCTCCCGCTCCAAAGATAGCACTCTAACCGCTACACTATCCAGCCACTCTCAGTAATCCCTTGATTACTGAAATCCCTGATTTCTTGTACGTTGTGTTAATATCTGAAAGTAATCCCTTGGGGACAAAGAAAGGTGAATGGATGGCCAGAAAAGATAGTAATATGAAGTGTGTGAGTGTGTGAGTGTGTGAGTGTGTGTATATATCTTCACTACATACAGTATGTTACATGTGCAGTCATTAACTGATTTATGAAAACCAGTAAGAGAGTTAGCTAGAAATTTGGTCAGCTGCTGGTCATGAGCAAGATCTGTCTGCTATCTTTCAGAGCATCAATCAGCTGATATGTTATTGTAATGGGTGCCCTTGAAACATTGGATCATAGTTTGAATGAATCTTATAGCCTAGTCTAAGCTCTGCTTAGATACAGACATTCCAGTTAGATGTCTAGACTCTTTTTAAAACATTTCTGATGCTGAAGAATCCACCACAATTCTAGGTAAGTAGTTCCATTGTTGAACTAAACATATAATCAAGAATTTCTAATTTCTCCTAATGTTCAAGTTAAACCTGTAGTCAAAGTCTGTTAGATCTAATTTTTCCTTGAAGGGCAAAAGAAAAAAAAAGCCTCTGACCTCTTCCATGTGGCAACCCTCTAGATCAGGGTTTCTCAACCAAGGTTCTGTGGAACCCTAGGGTTCCGCGAGAGGTCACTAGGCGTTCCCTGGGAGATCACGATTTATTTAAAAAAATATTTCAAATTCGGGCAACTTCACATTAAAGAGGTAAGTTTCATTCTTTATTTTTAGTTTAAGAACACTGCATATATACAGGCCTACCCATGAAATGAATATAATAATTTTGTAACTTCTGGCCTATATTTGAGACTGAATGTGCAGGGGTTCCCCGAGGCCTGAAAAATATTTCCAGGGTTCCTCCAGGGTCAAAAGGTTGAGAAAGGCTGCTCTAGATGTACGAAGAATGGATCTAACTAAGTGTCTGACCTTAGTTTTCTCTTTTATATATCAAAAGATAAACATATTTCAACCTTTCCTCAGAAGAATGAAGTTATCTCACCTTAATTTTTCTCAGATTTTAACACTCCAGTTTCCTCGTGGCATCTTTGAAGTGGAACAAACACACTAGGAATTCTCAACTTTTGAACATTTAGACAGTGCACATGTCATTTTAGGTGCCTTGTGGTGGCTCAGCTTGGCCTGATAAATGTGTGTGTGAGAGTATGTGGATGTGGAAGCAAGCATTATAAGATTCCAGATCAAACTATTTCCATATTGACGGTTCAGGGGCCCTCACTATGGAAAGGGGCATTGAATTCTCTGATGTGTCTTTCACACTGTAATGCAAATAAGATCTATTTTCTCTGTCACAAAGGGAAGAGAACCAGCCAAGCATCAGGAGATAGGCAGGGCATTATCCTTACCATAGTCAGTACTGAATGTGGCTACGATGTCAATCCAGATGACATTTTGAAAAAGCATAAAAACCTTGCAAGACATTCTTACTCATTTGCATGCAGATGTGGTTTGCTGATGTAAATATTTAGGGAAATGTTTCTCAACCATGGCAACTTTAAGATGTGTAGACTTCAACTCCCAGAATTCCCCAGGCGGAATTCCCCTTATATCACACAATTGCTTTTTTCCAGTACACTTGTGTGCATTGCAAAGAGATACAAATGAACCAACAGAACTGCAAGGATGCCTGAATTCTAATAGTAAAATAGTGATAGCAAAGAAATAAGGAATAAAGATATTACCATTTCACTAAACAGGAAGCTGACTATGAAATGGCTGACCTGTTGAATTAGCATACTTAGGAAGTACATCAGTATCTGGTGTAATGGATAAGAACAAAATGTATAACTTAGATGAAAGAGGATATAAAGAGATGGATGAAAATAGCCTTAGGTTTGCAGGGAAGAATTAATGTTGTGAAAAATAAATTTTGTGTCAAGACTGATATATGTTTTGAGAGCAATGTCTACGTTGATTCCATTTAAATATTTTAAATAGATTGATAAGTTAGTGGTTAAATTTTTACAGAAGGATCAAATACCCAGGATCTCCTTGTTAAAGGTATGTCACTGGTACGGTGATAGTATTATAAATTTTCTGATTTTAAATGCTACCAGAGGACTTATTTGCTAACGTCAATCATATATTGGAATGGAAACAACACTTGGTCTTTACCATTGTTGGCTCAACTTGAGAGTTACTATTTAATTCCCTTGCAATCCTGGCAAGCTCTTGGTTCCAGTTGCTTCAGGGATTTGGTTATGTTTCCAGCACTGAAGCCATTTGGGCAGGAAACTTAAATTTGGTTTTTCCTCCCTTGAGAAATGGCAACTTTATAATGGCAACACATTTGTTTCGGAAAATATGGGTTCCTAATAGGTTCACTACCACCCAAACTGTTAAGTAATTATTATCTTTAAAATCTTTGAGTTTTTGCCAAAGGAATACAAGATTGAACAGCAACGTATGCAGTTAACGAAGATCATTCAGTGGCCTGTTAGAACCAGTGAATGGAGCAGAGCTTAACGTTGTGTAAACTCATGGGCAGAAAAAGGAATATTGTTTTAAAACACAGCCTGTGAGCACATTAGAGAGATTCAGGTTCTTATTCTTATACTTTTAGCCCACCCAAGCATAAAGAAACACACGCTTAGAAATTGCAGGTACAAAAAGTAAGTACAAAAGAGTTCTTACATTTATTTTGTCCAGGTACAGCCATTTCAGTAGAAAATTGGTTTCAGTTCTTCTTTCTGTTCCCTAAACTGCATAACTCTGGCCCTGTTTGCTGCCAGAGGCTGTGTGGAGAAAGAGGAAAAAGCCTCTGGAGTTGAGGCCTAGCACATGGCCTCTCCATGGAGGAGCTAAGGCACATGCATCCTACCCCACTGGAGGAAGAATCAGAGAGAGAAGAGGAAGTGGGAGGGGCAACAAGCAACTTCCTCTACTTTGCCTCCTAGAGCAATCACCCATATGCTAATGAGGCATGCTTGATTTGCTGAATTCCAACAGTTAAAACCCTTGCTATGTACATTGTTAAATCCCAATGGCTTCAATGCTTCTGAAACCCTGGAGGCATTGAGTGTCCTGGAAAAAGTCTTTACTGAGAGTGACTGACAATGTATTATTACAATTTTTAAAAAAATCACAAATACATTTGTAGAATATATAAGAAATTTGGAATAGATAATCGGAATATCCTATATTGCCCAACCAATGGCTTCAGGCTTTAGATGTGTTTCTTATCACCTAAAAACTTACTTAGTTCAGGAAAAAAAATCTCTTTAAGGTCTTTTGGATATCTCAAAGAATGTTTTAAAAAGATTGGCACTCATTGTTTCTGTGCTGGAAATATAATATACTTGAAGGAACTTTGGTAAATATGTTATGGAGGTTTCCACTTGTAATTCCTTATTTGTTAGACATTATTACTATGGTTAACCCTTTCCTTGGAAGACCAAAGATGCTAATTTGTTGTTAAAATATATTCTCCAAAGTTGGAATATTTCAATCTATGAAGAATTTGCAAGGGGAGGGAAGTATAAATGTACACAGGTTGATTTAAAGATACAGATGTAATTTTTAAATTATTACATTATTTAAATAGAAACACATTTCTCAGTAGTGGAAAAGAAGATGACAAAATGATCTCAGTCTGTTGTCCAGGTTCTATTTACTAGGTTCTCCCTTCTTCAACTTCTTTATCATGAAACTGTGTCAACAGATAGCAGTACCTAGCTCAGTGTTTCTCAACGTTGGGAACTTCAAGCTGTGTGGAGGTCAACTCCCAGAATTCCCCAGCCAACCAACCACACAGCTTGAAGTTCCCAACGTTGAGAAACACTGACCTAGCTGATCTGGAAAAATGCTATGCAGGGTTGGACCTGGTTAGTGTTTAGATGAGAGAGCACCAGGAATTAATTCCCAGGGCTGTATGAAAAAATGGGTAATTAAAAACATCCCAGAACAAGATCATGGGAAACCACCTTTATATTGCAACTAAAAAAAAAATGGAAGAACATGCCCAGGAAAACAATTATTACAATCTTGTAGTCTCTTCTACTTTCAGTAAGGAGAGACAGAACGAGAGAAGTATATTTGCCATATATTAAACCAACAGCACTCTGTGTCTTGTATTTTCTAAAAGGTTATTTCTGAAAAGCCATTAATAACAAAAACCTAACAAAAAAAAACATTGTGGATAATTTTAATAGGACATGAAAATCAATATGAATCGCACTGGAATACAATAGTCACTGACATTGGCATTACAATGAGTATTCCAAACCACAACAAATGGTTGCCATTTTGCATGGAAATTGTCCAAGGCTTATCTGCCTCCACAAACTGTTACAGCATGTCAACTTTATCATCTTGGCAGTGGCTCAACTCTTGTAAAGCCATTCATTAGGTCCTAGTATCTTTCTGATGTTCTGATAACATTTGATTAAATATGCCGCATCTGACCTCAGACCAGTTGTTATTCTTTTGGCACAGCATTCCTAAGGTTAAGGCAACGGGCTAGAAACCAGGAGACTGAGAGTTCTAGTCCTGTTTTAGGCATGAAAGCCGGCTGGGTGACTTGGGCCAGTCACTCTCTCTCAGCCCAACTCACCTCACAGGGTTGCTGTTGTGGGGAAAATAGGAGGAGGAAGGGGTATTAGGTAAGTTTGCCACCATGAGTTATTTATAAAAATAATAAAGGCAGGATAGAAAATAAATTTTAAAAAATTAAAATAAAATAAAATAATAAAATTGGTTCCATAGGTGAATACAATTTAAGTTTAAAAATATCTAAGAGTGGGTAGAAACATTATACATATCAAACATCCAATTTAATTTTACACCTTTTTCAGAATCATATTTAAGAAGTAGATTTTATGAACTTAGACTAACTTCTGGAGTACAGCCAATCGGCATTGGTTGTGATGGCTCAGTAAGTCAAGGTATAGAGGTGGTATTCCTGCCAATACAGAAACAATGGCTCACTGATCCCACTCAAGTTGGGCACAACATTTCATGATTACAGTACATGAACTCATCCACGTAGTTTTCTTAGAAACAATATGGAAGAAGTTTGCTACTGTCTACCTACGAAATAAGGGGCGTGGTGGCTCAGCGGGTAAGATGCCAGGCTTGTCGATCGGAAGATCGCAAGTTCGGAGGTTCAAATCCCTAGTCCCGCGTGACGGAGTGAGCTCCCGCACTAGCCCCAGCTCTTGCCAACCTAGCAATTCGAAAGTATGCAAATGCAAGTAGATGAATAGGTACCACTTTGGTGGGAAGGTAACAGCGTTCTGCGTGCGTCATGCCGGCCACATGACTGCGGAAGTGTCTTCGGACAACGCTGGCTCTTCGGCTAACAAACAGAGATGAGCACCGGCCCCTAGAGTCGGACACGACTGCACAAATGTGCGGGGGGAACCTTTACCTTTTTTACCTCCGAAATATTTTTTAAAACTTCCCAGTCTAGCTTATATTTTGAGATTCTCTACTGGTCTCCCATCTAAGTATTAACCTGGTCCAATCCTGTTAGCTTTTTCACAATCCTCCAAAATTGGCTAGATGCTGCCACCTGCTTGGAAGATGACTGCAGAGCATTCTTTAATACATGTATATTCTTATACATTTTCCATATTGCATTAAAGGAATTACAAAAGCTTATAACATATCTCTTTAAATAACTAACTTTTAAAAAGTGGAAGTATTAACAACATGTTTTTAGTATAGAATCAATAATTGAATTGAAAAGAGTTTGAACATTACTTAATCCAATCCTTGTCTAATGTAAATAACCTTCCTCACTAAATGTCCAAAGCAGCTTGTGTTTATAAATTGATGGTACAGTAAAGGATAATTCACCATCTTTCAAGGCATTCTGTTAATTGTTGAATAGCTCATACCATTAGGGATTCTTCCTAATGCTGGGGGACTGGCATCATCTTTCTTGTCATTTGAACCTCTTGGGTCAAGTCCTATACTCTACAGCAATAGAAAACAAATTCATTCCAAGGTCTTAAGATATTGGAAGATGTCTGGGTTCCCTATTACCTCTTAATAATCTTTTCTTCAAGTTGCCCATCTTTGGACGTGTTTCCTTGTCTGAATGTCCTTTTGAAACTGTGGTATGCAGAAGTCTGCATACCGCAGGTGAGGTGTATTCAGTGTGATTTCATTACTTTTTCCTATCTGGACACTGTTCTTCTCTTGATTATTATTTTGAATTTCATTTACCTTTCTATTTCTATCTCAGTGTTCAACCTCTGGACTATTACACCCTCTCAACCCTCTTCATTTGACTTGCTATTAAATCCTATCCTGTATTTTCACATATGATTTTATCAAATTAAATGGAGACAAATTGTATTTTATTAATTGGGTGTGAAGAGAAACAAGAATGAGGCAATTATATCACATTCAAAGTATAGTATAGATGCAAATTTCATTCCACATTTATGACTAAAAATATAAAATCTGTTTTCCAAGTTTACCATACCATACCATACCATACCATACCATACCATACCATACCATACCATACCATACCATACCATACCATGTTATATGATTTTCTAGTAACCACATGGATAAATGAACCTCAAAAACTCAAATCTTTCTTTAAGTGAAGCGCACCCCTCAAAGGTTTGCACAGCACTACCATCCAAATTATTGTAATTATTCTTGTAATGTTTGTAATGGACAAGAAAACCATAGGATTGTAGTGTAACTTCATTTGCACAATTTTCCCATTTATACTATCAATGTACCCAAATGTAATGATAATCTTTTGCAAAATACAGTATTTATGAAAATATTACCAGCCACACATAACAAAATCCTGATGGAATTAAACAGTTTCTCATATACAGCAAAAAAATAAATAAATCCTGATATTCTCAGCAACAGAACTAGGTACACTGGGACTCCAAAACTAGGGAGAAACTAAGATGAAAAATTTTGAAGCCTTCCTTTTTCGACAATAGTGTGAGCCATGAATAGTACGTGACTTGGCTTAATACTGAAATAGCTATCCTGTTTGTTACATGATGAAAAATATCATAGTTTCAGAGTCAGTTCTCTTTTAGTAACCCTATTTATCTGTCTTGAGTTTTTATCAAGCAGAGTTCTCTTATATGATTCATGAAACTTCATGCACTTTTGGAATATCATATGTGAGCCAAATATAATTTCATTTACCTACCAGCCAGACTGGCATTGCTGCAAAAGTCAGATACTATGACTGAGATTAAAAGCATAACAAGAACTATGCTTGGTCAGATCAAAGACCCGGTTAGTCCAACATTATAGTCCTATAATGGCCAACTTGATCCTTCTGGGCAGTCAACATGGGAATGGTTCACAGTCCCTGCAACTAGATTATTTTAGTCTGGGCTGTCTATCTGATTTGATATTTTTATCTGTTGTTTATGTTTTCTCTAGTTTTGTATACTGCCCAGAGTCCATTGGAGTTGGGCTGCTAATAAATTCAAACAAACAAACAAACAAACAAACAAACAAACTGGTATTCAGAAGTTCTATAGTCATCTCCAAAACATCATGAACTTAAATCAAAATATTTGTTTAAATCAAATATATAAATTTGAGATTGCTTCACATTCCACCAATGGAATAGCCTAGTAGTATCAGCCTAATGTAATTGTTTGGAGAGTACAATTCTTTGTGCATTCCATCACATGTGTTATATTGCTGGTGGTCTTTACATCTTCAACTTGGATAGTAAATCATCCAGAAACATTATAATAAGTTCTGGCTCTGGGTAGTATCAAAGTTATGCCTCCTTAATATGTTTTTACCCCTCCATAAGAGGTTTTCAAGATCAGTCTTAATCTATTGAATTAATGTTCTGACTGCTATTGTTTATTAGATCCAGTGAGATATCTCAGCCGGTGGAAGCCAGTTCCTGCTTAACATAAAGCAGCCCTGGATCATCTTACTTGAAATCCTGAGAAACTCCAGTGAATAGAAAACTATTGAAAGTTTTTCAGTAAAGTCATCACATACTTGATATAATTATTCTTGCCTCAGATACACCAGATAAAAGAAAAGAAAAAGCTTTATCAGGGTGATAAATCCATGGCAGTACTTTGCAGTTAATTTACTTCAGAAATTAATTAAAGCAGTTCATGTTTGTTATCAAAAAATGGCTCATCTTTTAATATGGAAATTGATGTTCCATAGCAGGGAGAGGAGGGGCGTGGTGGCTCAGCGGGTAAGACGCCAGGCTTGTCGATCGGAAGATTGCAAGTTTGGAGGTTCGAATCCCTAGCCCTGCATGCGGAGTGAGCTCCCGCACTAGCTCCAGCTCTTGCCAACCTAGCAATTCGAAAGCATGCAAATGCAAGTAGATGAATAGGTACCACTTCGGTGGGTAGGTAACAGCGTTCCGCGCGTGTCATGCGGCCACATGACCGCGGAAGCGTCTTCGGACAACGCTGGCTCTTTGGCTAACAAACGGAGATGAGCACCGGCCCCTAGAGTCGGACACGACTGCACAAATGTGCGGGGGGGTACCTTTACCTTTTTTATCAGGGAGAGGACTATACCAAAGTGAAGCTGATCAGTTATTTCTGAAGTACTGTACCTTAGAAAAACAGATATATTTTCCCTTAGCAGTCCTATACTGCTAGTTTGTTTGTTTGCTTAGATCCCAAAACTGTTTTTGTAATTGTGTAACAATATATTGACAAGATAATATGGGACAAAATTGAGTTTTAAGCACAACATTGTGAATCTTTATATATATGTACTTTGGTGGGAGGGTGGGCTTGGAAGCAAAATAGTTTTTTGAGTTTCTTTTATCCAGGACTGAAGAATACACTTCCTTTGTAATGTCTGGATCTATAGAAGAATTGTGTAACATTAATTGGCTTGATTGTTGCATCTGAATGTCTAATCTATCAAGTGGGCATAGCAGCATTCATGAGGTGCATATCATAGAAATTAGCAAGGTACAAAATGGTTATAATATTTTCCATATTCAAATAACTGACAATATGGAATACTCACCAAATGTGTATCAAACTGCAGTGTTTCTTAATGGATAGTTAAGCTGTCATTGCAGCATGACCTGCTCAACAAGTATGTCAGTATTTTGAAACTCTTGAACTTAACCATTGGCAAATTTTGAAAGTAATAATATTTCAAGATCATTTGCCGAGCCATTGAGTTATTTTATTATGTATTATTTTACAGTACTGCATTAATAAACTGATTCAAAAGTTAAGACTCTGGGCAGTGTACAACCTAAGGGGAATACTTAAAATCAGAAACATAAGCATTAATGAACTAAACTAAATGTTCATCCTGGGTCAAAGGCCAACTGAAAAGAAGTGGTGCTTAGTGCCTCCCAACCTGTCAGAAGGGTAGGGGCCAAGTGTACTTCCAGGGACTGCATGTTCCACAATGTGGGAGCTGCTACAGAAAAGGTCAACCTTCTGGGCCTTACCCCACTTACTTCCTATGGGGGTAGAACCTTAAGCAAGGGCTCTGTTGATGACCAGACCCAATGGGCTGAGTCATATTTAGTAAAGCATGTGACTTGGTATATCGTCTACAAACTGTGAAATAATGCTTCTAATTCCTCTTGATGTTGTTTGGCCAGCTCCTTGATTCACAAAGAATTGGTTTCACTACCATGGTAGGAACGGCCACAATAAAGCACGTTATACGCGCTCACAAACTTACTTTCAGGAATTGCGACCTTCTGTATAATCACAGCATATTTATTTTCAAGAAATGAATATGCTTCATTTGTCTCATGGATTCTGATGGCAAATTTCTCTTTTTAAATAAATAAATAACGAACGTGCATGGCCTCCCATCTCATTCTCATGACTCTGGGCAGCTAACAATGCATTGCAATACATTCTCTTGTTACTAATGTTAAGTGAAGATGAATAAGAGGAAAAGAGGAAAAGGAGGAAAAATCTTTGGATTAGCTTCTTTATAAAGACCATGAAGGGAGAAATATCACTTCTTGCAAATTACTGGGATAAACAAATTGCAAGAAATAAAAAAAATTCCAGAACTTATCTGTTCAAGATGGAGTGGTTTGGACAAGTCCTTGACTCCTTCTTACTCCTTCTTGCATGAAAATTGGCAATGATTAGTAAATGACTTGGAAATTATTGCTATAATTAACATGTCTTCAAAGCAGCCATCAGGGATTCAGCATGCAGAAGCAGATTAATGAGGATCCATTTATACAACTAAAGCATACAACAACTAACAAAGACTCCTCAAATGTAGAGCTGTTGCAAAGGAGTTTCTTCCAAACCCACAAAAAGCTTTCGGGGAGGAAAGAGACCACAACGCTATCTCAGATCCCAGGGGTTGGATCCCATTCCCTGGACTGCACACATCTCCTAATTGTGAATGCCTGGGGAGATATATAGTGGATGGATGTTGGCTTTCACAAACTGAAGTTGTAACTAAGAGAGAAGACAGAAGCTATGAGGGAGGGGACAAGTATTCAAGAAACAGAGCCAAAAAGGATATTGGCAATGGGAGACAGGCACATGAGAGAGGGAGGGAAAGAAGGAAGGAAGGGAGGTCCTTTGGCTGAATATGATTTACAGTGTAAATAATTGGCCAGCCAGTGAGAGCTAACTACATATAAACATTTAATAACAGGCTATACTTGTTTTTTGTGTTGTGCATTTCTTCTGTTTCTAGTGGAATCAAATAATTTCTTTTATTCCATCCCAGACTTACCTTTCCTTTCACTTAACAGCAAAGTTAATGTGAGGCCAGGCTATTCAAAACAAGTAAACAAACAAACAAACCCAATAGATTTGGCAGGAATCCTTCAGTTATATGATGGCTTTCTTCCCTTACAAAGGAGGCATTTGTTTTCTTCCTCATTTTCAGGGTGTTTACTTTGAATGCCTTTCAGTGGGGTTGGTGGTCTGACTATTGATTTAGTGGGTGGTAAGTGCTGGGTCCCCCTCATACATCTTTCCATTATTCTGTAGCTTTCCTGCCAGCCTCTGTTTCCAAACATAAGTCAAGCTCATGATTCTTTTTCTTGGGGTTTAACTGAAGAAAGCAAGGCTGCAGAGAGATGATCTAAATTTTCATCTCTTTGGAAAAAGAAACAAAAGAAATCTTATTTCCATCAAACTGAATGAGAGCATACAAAAATCCAGAAGAAAAGTTCATAATATCAGTCAATCAATTAATCAATCAATCAATGCTTTATTTATATCCAGTGGTTGGAATCTAGTGATGAACCAGGTACACTGCCCAGAATCTATGGATTCAGTGTGTGCGTGAGAGGGGAAGGTTACAAAAACAGTAACATAAAAATAGATATATAAAAATGGTGCAAGCACAAGAGTTTAAGTCAAAAAAATTGAAAGGGCTAACAGAGCAGATGTTAGCTAGCAGATGTCACCCAAATAATGGGAAAGAGCTTGGAAGAGGTGCAGTGGTCCATCCTGTCTTTTCTGGAAGCAGCTTTGCCAGTTTTTAAGAGGTGGTTCAGCTTTCCTACATGATTTCCTTCCTTGGAGAGGCTCGGAATTCAATCAAGGCCATAGGCAGGAACTTTATTTCTGAAAACTGTGCACTTTACTATTGAACAATGGGTCTTTGATATCCATTACTGACCCTCTGCTTTCATGCCTGAGGCTTAAGATTTCATTTTGTCTGACTTGAATTCCAGGACTCTCTGTGGATGGTGAAGCAGTTTGTAGCTGACAGACCAGATCTGAGACCATATTGCTTCTGCAGTCATTGTCTATCCCTCACTTCAAGGGGACATAGAAGAAAACCTTCGATGAACAACAGAGTTAAAATGCATGAGAGGATACAGAAATCTGCTGCTGGGGAGAGCTCACAAATGAATTGGAAGCCAATGAAGGCTAAAAAAGGCAGCCATAGTATATTTCAGAACCCGATGCAGGCCAGTTTTCCCCTCAGTATGTTGGATTTGAGGAGGTTTGCTTTTCATATACTATTGTTTTATTGGGGGATCATGGCATTTTCTACCATTTATAAAACAATATAGCACAAGTTACCTTTAAAGCTTAGCCTGCATCTTGCAGCCAGAACACTATGTTGGTTGTGTGGCCCTTGATTATAAGCAATTACCTTTCTGTATTCATTAATGTGTGATTGCAGAAGAGTCATTATATCTGAACAAAATATTGACCTAGTCACACAGCAGAAACAAAGGGATTCCAGTCACCATGTAGACTTCTTCCTAGTTAGATCAGGAGGAATAGAAGTTTTGCAACTCCATGAAGCAATCAATGAAATAATGATGAAAAACCACTAATCGCAGTTTGCAAAAAGCTTCATCAGGACAAAGGAGAAAAGCAGACTCATAGGCATTTGTATTATCATTGGAAAAGATTGACGCTCTTTTTCATTTAAAATTACATTTAGTGTAGATAGGTGATTTATATATCAGTGGTTAGAGAATATAACTTTGCAGTTTTCAGTTGATCAGATCTAAATTGTTTCTGTAGCTGCTTTTGACATGGGGGGGAGGGGATGAGCCAATAACAGCACTTTTCATTCTTCGAAAGTACAACACATGTTTTTCATGCATCGTATTATAACGAAATATGAAGCATATAGTGGTTGGCTATGAATGCTATTTTTGTCATCATAAAAAAGGAAAACTTAAAAAATGCCTAGCAGAAGTGTTTGATTTCATAACATGAGAGGACTCTTCAAGAATTAATTTTAGAATCTCCTTTGGAATAAATAAATAGCTTAATTTTTTAAAAAAATAAGGACTGCAAAAACACAGTATTTCCTATTTTCTAAATGAGAAACTATTTTTCTAACTTCCCCCCCCCGTTCTCCACATGTACTCTGCATTTTATTACTAAAGTGACAGTACCAAATGGCTTAATGTCCTAAAAATAAAAATAATTGATGTTACAGAAAACAAAGGAAAGACATACAGAACCAGCAACGTCACTTCATAATTCAGGGAAGGAAATTGATTTTTTTAAAGTAAATTATTGTTCCTTGACCAGAAGAGAAATGTAAATAAACAGAGCGAGTCTTCTTTTAATTATACAATTATGAAGTTGTAGGAAGGTCTTATAGATCAACTTCCAGCTCAGCGCAGGAAAGCCATAGATAAAACATCTCCAATAGATGGCTGTCTAACCTCTGCTTGAAGACCTCCATCAACTTATTCCAGAGAGGAGGAAAAAAGAGTGGGAAGGAAATATGGCAATATAAATAGATGAAAAAATTAGTGTTCCTTTTTTTGATGATGATGATGATGGTGATGATGATGATGATGATGATGATACATAAATGGGATTTGTCTATATCCATTATATGGTTAGTACCATATAATTTCTGCTTAACTTACTACCTTTCTGTATATCACATTTAGATTTCAAAAAATCACAGAATTGTAGAACATCAGCATTTGAAGTGACCTTGGAGAATTAGATTGGTCACCTAGTCCAACCTGCTGCCCAGTACAGAAATCTACTACTATAGCATCCCAGTTAGATGGTTATCTAACCTCAGCTTAAATATCTCCACCAAAGTGGAATCCACAACCTCCTGTGGCAGTCTGTTCCACTGTTGAACAGATCTTATTGTTAGGAAACTTTGCCTGAGGTCCAACTGAAATCTACTTCCTTGTAATTTAAACTCATTGTTTTCTGTTCTGTCTTCTCAATAATTCTGCCTTGTCTTCCATGGGACAGCCCCTAAGAAACTTGAAGATGGTTATTGTATCTCCCCACACTCTTCTCTTCTGCAGGTTAAACATGCTGAGTGCCTCCACCATTCCTCCTAAGTTGTTTTCTTCTACTCTTCTTATAATCTTAGTTGTTCTCTTCTACATGCTCCAGTTTATCAATGTCCTTCCTAAAACTTGTTATCCAGAACTAGATAAGTACTCTAGGTGTGTTCTGACCAATGCAGCATAGAGAGGAGCAATGATTTCTTTTGATCTTGATACTATACTTCTGTTGATGCAAAATAGAATTGCAGTTGCATTACAACATTGGTTCATGTGTAGCTTGTGATCAACAATATCCTTACACATATATTGCTGCCCAGTCTTACTCATACTCATACTTTTGATTTTTCCTACCTAAATGTAGCATTCTGCAGTTGTCCCTGTAGAAATTCATCCTCTGGCTTTTGATCCATGTTCTGACCTGTCATGTTCCTCCTGAGTCTTGATACCGTCCTCTAAAGTGTTTACTAACTCCCCTATTTTTGTGTCATCTGCAAATTAGATATTAATATTTTCTAACCCATCATTAAAACATTTATATGTTGAACAGCACAGGGCCTTGGAATGGCTCCAACTTGACATAGAACCATTGATACAATTGTTCAACCCGCTCTGCATCCATCATATGATAGCATAATCCAGCCCACATTTTCTCTAGTAGATTTCATGGGAGACTTTGTCAAAAGATTGTCTGAAATCAAGAACCACTGCATTTCAATGGTCAACTAAATGGGCACTGTCAAAAAAGGAGATCAGTTTTATGCCTTGTTGGTGTCATTTGTTCTTAGTAAACCCATACTGGCTCTGGCCAAGCAATACATTCCTTCCAGAATTTTGCACAAAACTGATATCATATTGACTTGATATCAAGTCTTTAGTTGCCTGGGTCTTCTTTTTTCTTTTTCTTTCTTTCTAGATATGAGAACATCATTTGCCCCTTTCTAAACCTCTGGCCCTATGCCAATCCTCCATGATTTCTCAAAGTTCACAGAAAAGGGCTCTGAGATGAGATCACTTTTAGATATCCTTCTCTGCCATAGCGCCTGCCTTCTGAAATATTCTCCCTTCAGAGATCAGGACGTCCCCGACCCTGTTGGCCTTCCATAAGTCAACGAAGACCTGGTCATGTGCCAGGGCCTGGGGCCCTGAGTGTGTTAAGGGCCCTGTTTCTTGGCTATATTATCATCTATGCATTGTTTACTTGGCAACCATATATATTTATTTTGTACTTTTAATTGTTTTTAATTATTTTAACTGTTTTATGGTTTTTATGATTGTAAGCCACCCAGAGTTACGTTGAGATGGGTGGCTATAGGAAATAAATAAATAAATAAATAAATAAATAAATAAATAAATAAATAAAATCACAAGCTCCTTTAAGACTGTTGGATGTAATTGGTCTGGTCCTGGAGACTTTATTCCATTCCTCATAGCCAAGTCCTCCCTAACTATATCCTTATGTATACCATGAGTTGTCACTTTCTCCTTTTGTCAATTACTTTGTGAATTGACAATTTTTATTTAAGGTATTTTATAGGGAAGGAAGGAAGAAAGCAAGAATAAAAGACAATAACTGAAGAAATATAATAAGAAATTGCCATGCTTGAGATTCCACTGTAGATTCTGAGAGCATACTGTAATTTAACACATTCATTAATGGCTGATACATAGAGACATACTTTTTTGAGATACACTATTGCTCAGACCAACTTATAGATGTACACAGATCTTTTATAAATTCTATGTGCATCTGGTGTCAAAAATATCCACTGGAATGTCATGTATGTCTTCAAGAGGGAATGTTTTCAAAGCCACCATCTGTGAGAACAAGTCTGAAGAAGGCTATCAAATAATAAACAGCATCTTTAAGTAACCCAATTAATTTTCCTTAAGCTCTCCAGTCTGTGAATGGTTGGTAAACAAACTGGGCAAATGCCAGAATAAATATTTACTTGGGGGATCAGAGGCAGCTATAGAACAAGCACTAGTTGATCATCTATGGCCTGTGCATGCCCTCTGCTAAAGAGGATCCTGAGTGACTTTGAGCAAATACACTCAAACTGCACCCACATCTAAATGTTTGATAGGAATTTGACTGTGACTAATACCTACCTGGGCGGTCTTAATCAGGCATTAAGTCATTGCAGACTTACTGGAGTTAGTTCTTCTAAAAGTTTCAGTGAAGCAAGCTGCAGCAAAAGCTACTCTTGGCTAATGTCTTTTGTTCGGTTAGTAGAAAAGACACAACAAGATTCTAGGAGTACAGTACAGTTAACATCCACATTCCTGCCTGTCTTGCTTTTGTGGTGCTGTGTATGTCTGTGTGATCCTTCACTCTAAACCAAGGCCCCAGAAGAGAAGCCTCAGGCCCTGACTGATGGCTCCCTTGGCAGAAATACTTGTTTACCACGGGTATAAATGTGTGGAAGGACAGCCCTGCAGCAATCAGCATGTGCCCTTCATTCCTTTTGCTTTTCTCCCACTCTGGGACTTGAAGGCAGCTCGAGCAGCACTGGACCACACCTGGGGCTCCAACTATAAAAGATGCCTTTGGCACCTGAGTGTGGGTGAGTACAGTGAAAGGAGATTGCAGAAGAAGAAGTTGATGGTGAGGTGGTGGCAGCGGTGGCAGCAGCAGCACCTCCAGGACAAAGGGCAGTGGACAACTGGCAGCAAAAGCAGAGTGGCCATGGATTCCAATGAACCAGAGCCAAAAAGTTGAGAGGAGACGCTGAGCCTGATAGCCACTGCCCCTCACCTACAGTCCACCAAAAGCCAGTAATGCACCTTCTCCCCCACCTCCACCCCTTGACACAGACTGAAAGCCTCTGCAGCAGTTCAAAACAGCAGCCACTGTTACTGAGCTGAAAATACCAGAACACCAACCAGCAACAGAGCCAGCTAAATCTAAGGCAGCTAAAGGGATATCCACAAACTGGGGCATATGTAAAGATGTCACAGTGTTAGAAATGGAGAAAGAGGGTAGAATGGGTAGGGGCAAAGGTGGAATCTTACTCCCAAGTAAAAGCTGAAAGCAAACAGCTTTCCCCTGATGCCTAGCTAGAGATCAAGCAGATGAGGAGAGAGAAAAGATATCCACAAGGGAAAGGAAGACAAGGCCTGATTAATTAGAATGGAGGAAGATGATAAAGCATTGAGAAAAGCTGAATGCAGGGACCAGTTGGAAAGGGAAGACGTGGACAGAAAAAAAGGAGGAAGGGATTCCAGGAGATGATTGCTCTTCAGATGCCTCCAGGACTTTCCCACCTCCTTCCACAGTGCAAAGGAAGGCCCTAAGGATTTAAGGATTCCCACACTTACAGAGGAGGAGCATATACAGTAGAATGCTTTTTGGAATGCTTGAGTGTGCTGCAGTTGCTTGCAAGTAGCCCAAAGAAGAGTGTACACCAAAGGTGGTGTAATGGGCTGTGAGAATAACCTTGAGGAAGAGGAGGAAGAGCCGCAGCCAAGGTAACGGTCAGATAAGAGACATCTGAGTCCAAAGCAGGAATGGAATTTGAGAAAGCACCTCAGAATTGACTCTCCCTAGTTCTCTTTAGGATAAAGGCAGGGAGGGGGGAGGCACATTCAGACTTGTGAGATTCTGTTACTGTAACCCTATAATGAAAGTAGTTTTAGTTTTCATGACTTTGGTGTTTAAGTCTGGTCTACCTCAAAGGGCTGACAGGGGATCCCTGTGATGACTCTGATTTCAATGCCCCAATAAACCCTTCTCCATGCAGTTCAATTGAAATGCAGAATAAGCTTTATTAAGGATACATGCAAATCAAAGCATTCTCAAAGATCCGAATGGCAGTTTCCCGCCAAACAGTCAAACTTAGCTCTCCCCCTTCGCACCAGTCTTTTCGTGCCCATGATGGCAGTGTCCGTTATTTTCCCACTCCAATCAAGCCCCCACCACACTCGTGCAGGTGGACGACCTTGACGCTCAGCACAACAGTCTCTGGCAGTCTGGCGCGCCTCCTGGAATGCGCTCCCCCTCCCATCGTGATTGAAACTGACACGAATCATTTCAGTACATGGCAGGATTCACACCAGAACCCTGACAGATACATGAGAGAAACAAAACTTTCTTTTTACCTGTATTACATGAACAACATTTATACAAGTCTGGCTCTGTTTTCATATACTTCAAGACTAGGGTTTTCTTTATTGGAGAAAATTACTTGTGGTCCTGGCTATCCTATGTGGGAAAAGATAATCTGGCAAATTTGATGAGACTCAAATAGCAGTTGAAACAGTGAACTTCCATGGCTGAAGGTAGTCTTCAACTGATTTCCCCTACTTGGGGGACTTAACCCACCCTGTCTCTTCAGACTCATTTTTGCTATAGGAAGGCCAGAATTTCTACTTACTTAAAAATAACCTTTTGTATAGAATTGATGACGTCAAACAATATATGTATATATTGGACCACAATTTTCATAATCTCTTGCTAGTGGTCCTATGTGGTTGGGGTTCAGAGAAGTTGCAATGTATTATAATGTACCAGGTTGCCTATCTTGATACAGTTAATGCACTATTCAAAGAATAGTGCACTATTCAAAGAAACAGTTTGATTTAGTAGGCCTGATCAAATCTTAAATTTCAGTGAATGCTGTACAAAAAACGGTATTGGCTAGAAGTCTGAAATTAGAAGATTTTTGCAGTGTATATGTGCAAAGCACAGGTGCTTATAAATGGATATGATACTGTGATGACTCTGACTTCAGTGCCCCAATAAACCCTTCTCCATGCAATTCAATTGAAATGCAGAATAAGCTTTATTAAGGATACATGCAAATCAAAGCATTCTCAAAGATCCGAATGGCAGTTTCCCGCCAAACAGTCAAACTTAGCTCTCCCCCTTCGCACCAGTCTTTTCGTGCCCATGATGGCAGTGTCTGTTATTTTCCCACTCCAATCAAGCCCCCACCACACTCATGCAGGTGGACGACCTTGACGCTCAGCACAACAGTCTCTGGCAGTCTGGCGCGCCTCCTGGAATGCGCTCCCCCTCCCATCGTTTTCCAGGCTGACACGCATCTCTAAAGTACATGGCAGGATTCAAACTAGAACCCTGACATGCCGGCCCCCAAAGAAAAAGAAAAAAAGGATAATTGCAAAGTGGATAGAAAAAGCTTGCTACACAGCATGGCATTTAAATCTGTAAAACATAAAAGAGAAAACAAAGTTACACAGCAAAATACATTAAGAAGGTTTATCAGGAAACTGGCAGTGAAATTGAGCAGTGAGTCTGGGAGCAGAGACATGGGATTTCTACACCCACTCATTGAAACTGCTCGGCCGATGCTGCCACTGAATGAGGTACTGAACTTTTCCTCTGTGGAGTCTGGAATCAAGGATAGCTTTGACTTCAAAGTGTTGTTCACCCTCCACCATGACAGGGGGAGGCTTGGGAGGTTCGGGATGCCACTTTTCAGAAGCTTTCACAGGTTTCAACAGGCTGATATGAAACACGGGTTGTACTTTTCTTAAATTCTTTGGCAGAGCTAATTGAGCAGTCACTGGACTTATTACATAAATAATTGTAAATGGTCCAACATATTTCAGCCCTAGTTTCATGGATGGTTGGCTAGTGTAGATGTGCTTTGTTGAAAGGTGAACCTTTTCTCCAACTTTTAATTGCCATTCAGGGGATCACTTTTTATCGGCAAACTTTTTTGCTTCTTGCAAAGTCTGTTTCATAATTGGCCAATTAGCTGTTACTTTAGCAATCCACTCATTGGCCAACACAGGATTGGGTCCGTCTCCCAGAGGAGAAGAGGGCAAATCAGGTATAGGCACAAAATCCTGCCCTGTAGCGATCTTGAATGGAGAAAAACCTTTGCTTTGGTGCACCGCATTATTATAAGCAACCTCAGCAAATGGCAATAGATCGACCCAGTCATTTTGTTGATAACTAATATAGCACCTCAAATATTGTTCTAATACGGAATTTAGACATTCAGTCGCTCCATCCATCTGGAGATGAAACAAAGAGATTAAACCTTGTTCTGCTCCAATTAATTTTAAAAATGCCCTCCAAAATTTAGAAGTAAATTGACTTCCGCAGTCGCTAATTACCCTGTCAGGGACACTGTGAGGGCGATAGATGTGCTGAATAAAGACCTTTGCAAGCTGGCTAGCAGAAGGCAGACCTTTACATGGAATAAAATGCACTTGCTTAGAAAACAAATCCATGACAACCCAAATCACAGTCTTCCCTTTGCTTTCTGGTAGTTCTACTATAAAGTCCATAGCTATTTGCTTCCAGGGTTAAGAAGGGTTTGCCACTGATTGTAACAGCCCCACTGGCTTCCCAGTTGATTTCTTTGTGGTGGAACAGATAGGACAAGTAGTTACATAGTCTTTTACATCTTTCCTCAATGTGGGCCACCAGAATTGCCTTCTGACCAAATGCAATGTTTTTACAAAACCAAAATGCCCAGCTACTTTATCATCATGACACCACTCAAAAATGCGCTTTCTTAAGACACTGGGAATGTACAGTCTCTCCCCATTCCACCACAATCCATTGTTTTCTTGAAGAGTTTGTTTATTAGCCCCCTACCATGGGTCTTTCTGAAATTCCATTTTTAATTCTCTCATTAAGGTTGTCTCTAAAGGGAGATCAGGTGCGGGGGGGGGGGGGTTACTGCAGGTGATTGCTGCTTTCCCCACTTGTGGATCCAGACCAATCTCTAATGAATCCTTTGCTCTTTCTACTTTATCGTGGTCAATACCAAGTTGCTGGGGAGACATTACAGTGTCAATGACTTCTTTTATTTGGCTATTGTGTTGTGATAATCTAGAAAGGGCATCTGCTAGAAATTTTTTCCCTGTGGGGAGGTACTTTAATGTGAAATTGAATCGGCTGAAGAATTCAGCCCAGTGCACCTGCTTTGGATTCAATTTGCATGGTGATTTTAGTGCTTCTAGGTTTTTGTGATCAGTCCATACTTCAAAAGGGTGAGGAGAACCCTCCAATAAATGCCTCCAAGTAGCCAATGCATGGCGTACTGCAAAAGCCTCCTTCTCCCAAACATGCCAGTGTCTCTCAGTTTCTGAGAATTTGCGGGATATGTAAGTGCAGGGTCTTAATACATCATTAGAGTCTCGTTGTAAAAGCACATACCCCACTGCAGTATCTGAAGCATCAGTTTGAATGATAAATGGTTTCTCAGAATCAGGGTGTTTTAAAATTGGCTCCACTGTGAAAAGCGCTTTTAGGTTATCGAAAGGAGCTTGGCACTCTGGAGTCCAGTTTAGCACCGCTCCCGGTTTTGCTGCTTTCTGCCCCTCACTGTGACTTTTCGTTCTCAAAAGATCAGTTAAAGGCAGGGCAATGTGTGCAAATTTGGGTATGAATTGGCAATAAAAAATTGAGAACCCTAGGAATGATTGTAATTGCCTTCGGGTTCTTGGAGGTTCCCACCCCAATACATTGCATACTTTTGCTGGATCCATTTCAATTCCCTGGTGAGATGCTCTATATCACAAATAGTCCAATTTTTCTTTATGAAATTCACATTTTGACAATTTGACATACAGTTGGGCTTCTAAAAGTCTCTTTAATACTTTACGTACCAATTGTAAATGTTCTTACATCATCTCGGTATAAATGAGAATATCATCCAGATAGACCAGAACCCCTCTATATAAAAATTCATGTAGCACCTCATTAATCAAACTCATGAACACACCAGGGGCTCCAGACAAGCCAAATGGCATGACACGATACTGGAAATACCCAAATTGACAATTAAAGGCAGTTTTCCATTCATCTCCTTCATGGATGCGTACTCTGAAATACGCTTCTCTCAAGTCCAACTTGGTAAAGATTGTCCCTTTTGTGAGGTGGGCCAGCATGTCTTTCAGCAATGGCAGAGGGTACTGGTTGGAGATACAGATGGCATTTATAATTGGTACACAGTCTTAATGAGCCATCTTTCTTTTTCCTGAACATGACAGGGGCTGCCATTGGTGAAGTAGCTGGCTCAATGAAACCATGCTGAAGGTTCTTATCAATAAATTTTCTTAACTCTTGTAATTCTTTATGTGTCATGGAATACAACTTAGTATTTGGCAACACCACCCCAGGTTCAATCTCAATAGCACAGTCTGTCTTATGGTGGTGGGGGGAACTGATTTGACTCAGCTTCATCAAAAACCACCCTTAAGGGCATGCTACGAACCCCGTCTGTAAGAGAGATCCATCTGATGGGGTCTAGGAGGCGTGCCTTCTCTGTGGTAGCCCCTGCCCTTTGGAATATTCTTCCTCCTGAAATAAGATCGGCCCCCTCTCTCCAGAACATTAGAAAAAAACTAAAGACCTGGTTATGTCACCATGCTTGGGGAGGGGAGGGGAATAGCCAGTCTTGGGGTTGGCTGGCCCCTTAGATCTGCCGTGTCCAGCCTTAATATATATATATATATATATATATATATATATATATATATATATATAGTTTTTATTGGTATTTATAGTTTTTATTGATTTTAAATTTTTGCTGTGAACCGCCCAGGGTCCCTCCTTGTGGGGGAGATGGGCGGGATACAAATGTGATAGATAAATAAATAAATAAATAAATAAATAAAAATATGACTCAGAAATTTCTATTTCCTTGCTCGGCTGACTACCGCTTTCCATTCCAGCGGCTCCCATCTCAGTTTCAATCTGTATATCCTTGGCTTCCAACCCACCAAAAGACCATCAGCAAATTCCAACTCCCTGGAAACCCAGTCAATTTATATAAATTTATATAAAAGTATTTAGCTCCCTTAGCCATTTCAAGCCTAGGACTATTGGCTGGTTGGCTATCAGGGCCACAATAAATCTCAAAGTCTCTTCATGGGTCCCAATTTTCATTTTCACCACTTCTGTATAATACTTCATGTGACCCCCTTTCATGTCAGACCCATCAGGTTGACAAAAATTATGGGGACTTTGAGTTTATGTAATTTTAGTCTTAATCCACAAGGACTATTCCCATTTACCAAAATGCCTCTTGGGTTACATAGAGCCTCTTCAACCTTCCAACGGTTAATGCAGATGATCATGCTGAGATGGGGAAAATGGTGTGAGGCTTATCTGGATTACTAATCCTTTATAATCCTATAAAAGATTATGGTCCTATATAGAATTGGAAGGAACATTTAAACAATCAAAGAGCACAATATACCCTAATCAAGGAACAATTAACTCAGTCAATCAACCAAGCAGCAAACAACAGCCCAATCAAGGAACTACCAAGGAAAGAACAACACCTCCACCAACACAAGCAGGACAAGCCATGGTATATAAACAGAGAGCAAGTCCCACTCCCTTTTCTCACTGAAGATGTTGCCTAGTCTGGCAATGAAATGTCTGCAAGAAAACAACAAGGCTCAGAGAACACCAAGGACTCCACAGAACATTTAAAGCAGCTAGGAAAAGTTGTAGTGCACCTTCTCCCTCCCACAACACAAAGTGAAAGACTGTGAGATGCCAAAGCCACTGCAGCAGCTCAGAATAGTAGCCAAAGGCACGAAGTAAAAATACTACCAGCCAGCAACAAAGCCAGTTTAAAGCCAAGGTGGCTAAAGGCAAGCTAAAGATGTGGTTCTAGTTTGGACAAATGAAGAGATTATAGCTCAGACTGGAGAGTGTTATCTTATGCAGGTGTAAGAAAGACAAGCATACTTGTAAGACAAGGAGGAAAAGAACTATGCATAGGGTTCTTTAGAAATTAGAGACATGACACATATAAAATGGTATAGGTATTAAGAGTTAAGTAATGTTAAATAAGTTAAGAAATGACTAACACCATAAATCTTGTTTATGCAATTTTGTATAATAAAGCCTCCCTAGTACATAAAATAGACCTTGTTGATGATCTGTACAATTTCCCCAAAGAATCCATCACAAAATAATAATGGTTGTTCAAGGATCCATATGACTTTGCTTCCTAAAGGCCCTGGGCATTTGCAGGGCATGGCAAGTGATTTGAAATTGTAATTTGTATGATGATATGGGATGCATCAGTGCAAAGATTTTTCTGGTTAGAAAATCTTGGGGGCTGCTGCTCTGCATTCAGGAGGTATGGAAATATGACTTCCTTTCAAAGAAAACTTTTTTCCCCCTATCAAACCTAAAAGAATGACCCTTGGAAAAGTCAGAAAAAGCTAAAATAGCTCATATGCTAAAACAGGCCAGCAAATCACCGGATAACTATTTAATTCAGTGTCTTTTGGGACATAAAGGGAAGCAAGCTAAAAAGAATAACCAATTTCCTAAAACCATTAGACATGACTTTGATCGCCACTGGGTGTAGACAGCTCACAAGTCAGTCAAGGAAACATAATTCAGAAAGGTTCCTGTAGTCATGAGAATAGTCCAGAATGTATAGCACCTGATTGAAAGCCTTACTTATGTCTAGCCATTTCATTTTGAGCCATTTATTAGACATACAGATCCCAAGATCAACCTCACCTAGTATATGTGAACAAGCTTGAAATAAATACAGAGGGGTCTGTTGTTGCTAGAATGATGGAGGTGATAAGGAAGAAAAATGTTGCTGTTTAAGTCTTTTAGATGTTAGATTTACTATATTGTCATTATTTAACAATAGTTTTTTAGCATAGATTGGAACTGTAGTTTAGAAGGCCATTTCAGTAAAAGACTGTTAGGAAAATAAAATATTGGACTTTCTCAATTAAAGAACATTATCTCAAATTGCCAAAATAAGCTTGAATTGGAGAAACTGCTGCTTCCCTTAAATTTGACTTAAACCTTCACATTATTTATGAACATTTTATGCAGCTATACAGTTATAGGATATCTGGATGTAATGACATTGGATTAAATTTGCATAAATAACATCCAGTAGAGAAAAATGTGAGATTCAATGGTTTTGTATGCACATGCATGTAGAATTAGTGTGAACAATTTCTAAACAGTTGCCAGAACCTGGAAAAAGATGAGGCTGCTTCAGCAATTCAAAAAGAAGAGCTTTGTCCATGCTGCTATGTAGTCCAAAGCAAAGGATTTGCACAGCCCTAATATCCAGATAGTAAGAGCTTAAGAAATGAAGCCAAAAATTGCTTGACTATTATCCATGAAGCAAAGTGTGCAGCCCTTTCTGTTACATGAGGATATGAAGTTTCTCATAGAATTAGTCTATTAGTGAATCCACCCGAATACTGGCTACTCTAACTGGAATAGCATTCCAAAGGAGAAATGTTCCAGCCATGATACCTATGATTGTTGTAAGCAGCTACGATGGAAGGAAATAAACCTGGCACATTTTGGGTGGAAGCCATGTGTTTTACCATTGAACAAATGCTACCTTCTTTTTAAACAATGCCTTTCTGGAGAACTGTCAGCTGGCCACTTCCACATATTTCCCTCAAAAGAAAGGAAAAAAAATCAGGAAATGCATAACTAAAAAAGGCCAATCAATACTTGAATAAAATGTAGTCTTCAAAATGTAGCTGAGCTACATTTCCCAGTAGCCTTGGATTAGGCTACTGGAAGTTATGGTCCAACAAAATCTACAGGGCTGCTGTACTAATATATGTGCACGTACCTTTGGAAATAATTATAATGATGTGAAAAGTGATGCAGAACTTTATCTGGGTCAATAGCCTTTGAGGGGCATGCCAGAGAGCACCCTCTAAGGAATAGTCAGTGGGTGGGACCAAGACAACAAATTAAAAAAATAAATAAAACTGTTTTCATGTATTTACATGTGAATGAAATTAAATAGAGTTAATATGATTATTCTCTGGATGTGCAATTGGTAAACTCCCTTTTCTATCAAACATTCAATTTTGGTAATAATTTTTGCAGGTCTCCAGGGGCTGCACACAAGGCTTTGGGGACCTTACATGGACTTCAGTATTAACTGGTAGGCCCCTATCTGTCTGCTTCTTATGGTTCTTTCTCTTTAAATGAGTCATAGACTGGACAACCTTTCAAATGGAGGACCGTTGAGACACCATTTGGAGAAAAGACCATCCTTTTTTAAACTGGATATGTGACCATCCTTGTTCGAAGGGAAACACATAGACCCATTCCAGAGCAGATTGTTTGTTTCCCAAACTAAGCATGGCAGCATCAAGCAGGGAATTTGTACCCATAATCTGTCATTCAGCTTAAGAAGGCAACCCAGTACAGGTAACAATCAAAGAGAATATTTGAAATAAAAATATCAATGGAATAAAATTCACAAGAGAAGAAGAAAACAACAACACACTACCCTTCTTGGACATCCTCATCAGTAGAGGAAATGATGGCAAGCTAGAAACACAAGTCTACTGGAACTCTACCCACACTAACCAAGTGCTCCACTATCAAAGCAATAACCCAACCTCACACAAGAGGAGCTGTGTAAGAACACTATTCAGACGAGCACAAACACACTGCAGCAACCCAGAACACCAGAAAAAGGAAACAGACCACCATATAGCATCTTCCAGCAAAATGGATATCCACACAACTTTATCAAAAAGTGCCTGACCACTCAACCCACCACAGCAAAACCAACAGAAGCTATGAAAAGGATTACACTGCCATACATCAGAAACATCTCAGAAACTACTAATAGACTGTTACATCCACACGGCATCAATGTAGCACATAAACCAACCAAAACCCTTCAGAATATCTTAAGTAACCCAAAAGACCCAGTAGCCCAAGAAGAAAAAACAGGAGTTATCTACAACATACAGTGTAAGGACTGTAGCAGCCACTATGTAGGACAGACAGGCAGAAGACTAGCAGAGCGCATCCATGGACACCAACTAGCAGTCAGAAGACATGATGAAAACTCCTTAATCTCACAACACATGGACAGACTCAACCATACTTTCAACTGGGAAAGTGTGAGCATCCTAAACCAAGCCAAATCCAAAAATGCTAGAGAATTCCTGGAAGCTTGGCACTCAGATAAAGCAGCCATCAACAGACACATAGAGGTAAACAACATTCACATACCATTCAAAAGAGACAATAGAAAAGCTAAAAGACCAGAACACCTCCTCGCCAGCAATAAACACCCAGATATGCAAAGATTAACATCAAGATTAACACCAGATGAACAATCAAATAGTACATTATACCTTAATCAAGGAACTATCAACTTAGTCAATCAACCAAACAGCAAACAACAGCCCAATCAAGGAACTCCCAAGGAGTGAACAACACCTCCACCAACACAAGCAGGACAAGCCACGATATATAAACTGAAAGCAAGTCCCACTCCCTTTTCGCACTGAAGATGTTGCCTAGTCTGGCAATGAAACGTCTGCAAGAAAACAACAAGGCTCAGAGAACACCAAGGACTCCACAGAACAGGTAAGTAGATCCCAGTTGTTCTAGCTGGGGCCTTGGTTACTTGATTGTTACTGATTTGATAATTGCAATAGCTCTTTCAGCCATTTGGCAGGAGTGAAGAGAAGATTCCACAATGGCCCATTGCTAGTATCTTTGCTGGTCCAAGCAAGTACACTGCCCCCTCCCCCCTATCTTTTTCCTTTTTCCATCTCACTCTTGCTCTTTACATATTTCATTCTTCCCAAATGGAAGAAAAAACAGAGGCTTTGCAGAAGGCCAAAGAGCCAACTCTAGCTGAAGACGTGGAATAAACATTGTTGATATTGCCTCAAGTAACAGGTCAGATGGCTCTGTCTGAGGACAGGATCACGAACTAACATTCATCAGAGATAATCTTTACTGAATGGATTGTGTATTAGTACAGCATTAAGAGGGCTATATATTTTTTCCATGCTGCAAAACATACGAGGTCCTCTGCCATTTTAGAAAATAGACTCTGTTTCTGTCTATACTGGATTGACATTGAAGTGTGCAAGGTTCAAGTGAGCACTTTGGAAAACAGCCCATTCTGACTTGGACTTAATTAGAGGTTGCCCTCTTTCACTCAAGTGCTAATCAGAAAGGACTTCTGCATTAGTGTCACACACTCATTGCCCTGATGGTATAAAGCCAATCTGCATTAGTGTTATATTGACACAGTAACTGCCAAATAATGCAATAAAAGGCTAGTATGGAACTCCTCTGAAAGAAACTTCATATTTCCTAAAAGCAAAAGCGACCACAACTTTTATTTTTGTTGTCCAACAGAATAGGATAAGTTTTGCAGGAACAATAGACAAATATGAAAGGGTGAAGGCTGCCAGATATCAGAGAAGTAGGGTTGAGGATTTGAAGTTAAACTTCTTTAGTTACTTACTTATTCCTTTTTAGAAAACTGTTAACCCTGGTTTTTTAATCAGAATTAGAAGACTACATATGCTTACACCTACAGTATACTGCAAGTAAGACAGAATTTCAGATAGGTTGTCTCATTCTAGAACAATGAATAAAAGGGAAACTCACTTTATTTATTTATTTATTTTATTAAATTTATATTACTGCCCATCTCCCCAATCGGGGACCCTGGGCGGTGCACAATAAAACAAGATCAAAAAATAAGTATAAAATTACAGTAATACATAATATAACATCCAAGAATAAAATGTTAAAAATGGAATACTGGGAGGCTTCATGGGACCAGCACTTATCACCCCAATTGTTCTGCAGACCTTCTAGAGTTGCCTTTTGGCAAGAAATGTGCACATTTCAGCTATATAGGTGAACATGTCTTCGTTAGTTCTGGATTTTGTTGAAAGATTGCATAAGGAAGTATTTGATTTGGACAGTTAATGTTTACCTGGGACAACTATTTTGACTTTGAGATAGTTTCTAAAACCAGTCAATGATTTTTCTATGGTTCTTAGGAGTAAGAAATCTATGTTTTTAGTGTGCTCACAAGCAAGTGACTCACCAATGTATTTGTGGTTGGAACAACCCAATGAACCATTACCTGTAATTGGAAGTTCACCTGTCAATCACTAGGTGACTCCAGACCTTGTCCTTGTTCTCCTTCTGGCATTTTACAGGGAAATGAAATATGTATGATATCTGTCTTCCTGCAGAGTTCCTGATGATACTTTATTATAAACAGATAGACCCCTAGATACTTGACTCTCTGCCTTCCCTGCCATTTTACAGTAAAATGGAAACAATGCAGCTATTTTTTCCCCAGATAAGTGCCTGCAGACTTGTATTCTCTCAGTTCTGTTTTGTTTCTTCATAGAAATTCTAGTTCTTTTTCTTTAGCCACAAGTTTGTTTGGAGTTTCTGCTTTTGCTCAGAATTTGGGTTTCAGCAAACCCCAAATTCTTGGATGGAATTTCAAAGAATTATAATTGAGGCCCAGTGTTTGAGAAGCTGGAAATATGTGAATATACTGTATTTCCCAACAGATGGATACATCCAATTCAGTCAGTAACTAATATTAATTAGTTGATAAGTTAAACAAACTTTGCATTGGATAGTTTAAGCATAAAAGAAACAGGACAAAAATATATCATATTTGCATACAGAAAAAGGCTTTCTGAAGGGAGCGGTTCTATCCTTCTCAATGGAGTTATCCAGATGGAAATTTCTTAAGTACAAGAGAAACAAAAGTGAGGACCCAATGGATTCTGCTCCTGATTTTCTTTAACATTCAGGACCCTCTTAAGCCAGCAAAGATTAAGACTGCAGATCTGATAGTAGAGTACATTTTGATGATGGAGTATGGTCCTCCAGAATAGTGTTAGATGTTCTAGCAGCTGCCCTTGAGGAGTATTTGAAAGCTTCAGCTGGTACAAAATGCAGCAGGGCGGGCAGTTATGGGTGCTTGTTATTTGATACATGTGGCACCTCTGCTCCAAGAGCTACATTGGTTGCCAGTATGCTTCCAGGTTAAATTCAAGGTGCTGGTATTTACCTTTAAAGTCCTTCATGGCTTGGGGATGGGTTACCTGTGGGACCATCTCTCCCTAGCTGTATCTACCCATCCTGTTAGATCCAGCAGGAGATGCATGCTCCAGGTTGCATCCATTAGAGAATGTCATCTGGCAGGACCCAGGAAGAGAGCCTTTTCTGTCTGGTGCCCGCCCTCTGGAACATAATTTCCTTGGCGATCAGACTCTCCCTGACCCTGCCGGCCTTTTGCAAGGGCTTGAAACCCTGGTTTTGTTGTCAAGCCTGAGGTCCTGGATGAATGGTTCAGCCCGTATCATGGTTATGTTAGTTGTTGTTGTTGGCTGGTTTTTCTTGGCTGCTATATATGTTATTTATAATTTTGTTATACTGTGTTATCTTATTTTAAGTATTGTTAGCCACCCAGAGACATGTATTTGAGATACATGAATCTACATATAAATTCAATAAATAAAATAAATAAAAATCAAAAGCATGCAGAGCTTCTGCTCTGTATGCAAAGTGTCTAAGATTCTGTCCCTGCCGTGTTTTGCAAAGGCTGGGAAAGCTGCTTCCAGACTTTCTAGACAGCACTGAGCTTGGTCACACATTTTGCTGAGAAAGATCTTCCTGTATACTGTTTCAAGTCGAAAGAAACTACGAGAAAATGCCACTGTAATATATACCTGGGTGCTTTACTTTTGCTTCTCCAAAGTGAAGCCAGAAAATTCCACAAAAGTGGGAAAGTATATGGTCTCTGCTCTTCTTAAGGGGCGCTAACTGTAGCATACTGGTCCTGAGCCATAGATTCTGTTAATATTCCTGATAAAGTAAAGCCCCATTAAATATTCACCTGAGCTCATCAGAGATCAAATTGTATATGAATAAAAAGTAGCATATGGTGGCCTAATATGCCTGTATCCTCCTTCTGAGTTCCCTAACTCCTCGCTTTGAATAGGGACATTTCAGCAATCTGACTGGCATCCATCTGAATACAAGTAGAACATACGTGATTGTGAGTCTTGCTTTATCAGCATTCGCAATTGTAAGGACAATTTTTCTCACATTCTAATGAACACACAGAGAATATCTGCTCCAACTTGTATGCATGCCTTCATCTCTCTTCACAGGTTTCAGTGAATGCCTGACATGAGCTTAAATTCTTGATTAATTGGATACTAAAAGTGATTTATTGATTATGTGCCACCAAGTCAGTGTTGATTCTTAGTGACCACATAGATAGATTTTCTCCAGGAGGATCTGTCCCCAACTTGGTCCTTCAGGTCTACCAATGTATCCATTGCTGCTGGATTAGTCCATCCACCTTACTGCTGGTTGTTGTCTTCTCTTTCCTTCCACATTTCCCAGCATTATAGATTTCTCCAAGAGCTAGGTCTTTGCAAATGTGTCCAAAGTATGATAATTTGAGTTTGATCATTTCTGGTCAGCCCCATTAGATAGACGAGACTAGGAAATCAACTCCACATAAAGGTTAAAACTATTTTTTATTGAGATTGGCTATAATAACAGATTCCAACACCAAAGTTCAAAAGCATCAATACTCTTTCTATTCTGCTTCTTCAAAGTCCAACTTTCTCTTCCATAGAGTGTCACAGAGGAAATCATTGCCAGCATGATTCTGATGTTTGTAAGTATAGACTAAATAACTTTTTCAAAGTAGTATTAGTAGTTATACATCTCCACGTACCCATCACTGTGTCATTGCAATGGTCCACCAAGTCAACCCTGACTTCTATTGACCAGAGGAACAAAACCACACAATTCTCTTGGCTATGTTTTTGGAAAAGGCTTTTCAACGTCTTCTTCCTAGGGTTGAAAGAGAATGATTAACCCAAATTCACCCAACTGGCTTCCATGTTTAAGGCAGGTGTGGAACTCACAGTTTCCTGGCTTCTAATCAAATGCTTTAGCCGTTGGACCATTACTATCATATTATTTTTTTTTTATGTAAGCAGCATTATATAGAGCACAAAAAACTGTTAGCAAAAGAAATTAAAGGCAGGAGGTAAGGAAAAAAGGGAAATCTAACTAAGGGCTTTCCCTGCCCACTTGCCTCATCACCAGAATTGGATAGCAACCATTTCTGGAAGACAGAAATGGAAGACGCTGCCCCCTATGAATCTCCATCTCTCTATCAGATTGACCTTGGGGCATGTATTTTTGTTTCACTTCTGAAGTTTACTTTTCAATATGTCTATGAAGGTTCTCAGTCATCCAGGTGGAATTGTCTGTAGCTTGAATCATGTCAACTGGATTTCTATTTTCTCTGTGGAAACGTCAAAGACCCAGGAAGTACAGGCTTTCACGGACCATATAAACACTATAGATGCCAACATTAGCTTCACCAGAGAAGACACCAAAGACAACAGACTGGCATTCCTAGACTGTGAAGTCTTCATTGGGACCGGTGGCAAGCTAGAAATAGGGATCTACAGGAAACCCACACACACAGATCAATATCTGATGTTTGACTCCCACCATCCACTGCAGCACAAACTAGGAGTCATCAGGACATTGTCACACAGAGCAGAAACCATCCCCACCTCCATGGATTCCAAAAAGAATGAAAATCAGCACCTGAGAACAGCTCTGAAGGCCTGTGGATATCCAAATTGGGCCTTCACCAAATCTAAATCTACCAGACCTAAAACAGCGACAGATAGGGCTGAGACTCAGAATAAACGAAAGAACCTGGTAATTCCCTACATGGCTGGTGTGTCTGAAAAGATAAAACGGATATTTGGCAAACACCACATACCTGTATATTTCAAACCCACCAACACACTGAGACAGAGGCTTGTACACCCCAAAGATCAAACTCCAAAACACAAGAAAAGCAATGTAGTTTATGCAATCCAGTGCAGTGAGGAGTGCTCTGAACTTTACATTGGAGAAACCAAACAACTTTTATACAGGAGGATGGCCCAACACAGGAGAAGTAACACCACAGGACCAGAGTCAGCAGTTTATCTTCATTTAAAGGAAAAAGGACACTCATTTGAGGACATTAATGTTCACATTTTAGACAGAGAAGATAGGTGGTTTGAGAGAGGGGTCAAGGAATCCATTTATGCCAACTTGGAAAATCCTTCCTTGAATAGAGGTGGGGGCCTCAGGCACAATCTTTCTCCCATCTTTCTCCCGGCTCTGTCTTCTGTGCCTAGGAAGATTAAGACCATTTCACAAGCTCAACAGCAGCATAGTGATCTTAACGATCCTCCATTAGATAATAAAAGGACTTAAAATAACATCTCAATATAACCATGCCCCCAGGTGTAAGGTCACACAGCTACCTAGAAACATATTTAGGATTCCCTTACCAACTTTGCTCAGACTGAAGAAGCTCCTTGGATAAGGAGCGAAACGTTTCCACAGAGAAAATAGAAATCCAGTTGACATGATTCAAGCTACAGACATTTACTTTTCAATGTTATTTTGCTTTAAGTGCTCTTGTCCATTTTGGATAGTGTGCTTCAGTTTGTTGCATGCTAAACACAGATGATCACTGACCAGTTTGCCAAGGTGGGTAATCCCTTCAAGTGCACCAGTCCTTATTCTGATCTCTCGTATCATTTAGAGCTACTGTTAAAAGGCATGTTGTAATAGTGCAATGTTTGTAACACTTGCCTTGGAAATAAAAAAATGCTGGTTTGAAACCCAGAATAATTTTTTAAAAAATTACTATTTTTCTTTCCCCAAGCTTCCTGCTTGTAGAAGGAATCCAACCCCAGTAACCAGAGTGAAATGATGCACTGTCAGGCCCAGCCCAAGAATTTTTATTTATTAGTTAAATTTATATGACCGCCCAACTCCCCCAAGAATGACGATGAATCAATCCAGTCAAACTTCAGTTCTTTATTTGCTCATGCCGTATAGACATAATCTTGCCATACTAAGGCAACCTTACCTAACCTAAAGGGAAATAACCTGGGAAAGCTCTAGGGCAGGGCTATTCTGAACCTCTTAGTTTTCCCACAATCGCTTCCTGGACTGCGTCTCCTCTTATCTTGTCCTCTTCCTCGGAATGCACTCCCTCCTTCCTGAGAACCAGCAGCATTACTGAAATCCACCACATGCACTGCTGGACTTATTAACAAGAAAAAAAAAGAAAACACAGGGACAATAGGAAGCTCAGGGAAAGAAAATTAATAATAAAAATGTCTGCTAGGCTTCAAACCACTTCTATTTACAGATAAGCGTCATAACCATTGTGTTATTCATTTTAAAAGGAGCTCTAAATTATATTTGAAACCCCCTGGACAGTAAGAAAGGATTTTTTAAAAATCTGCTTTTTTGCCTACATACAGGTATATGTGGATTTTGATGCTTTTTTTAATTTATAATGTGGAATCATTTACTTACTCCATCCTAGCATTTTTTTACCTCAGAAAACTCTTTGACCAGTTACTATTATAGCAGCATCCTGATCACTATAGCATGCTATTTGCTTCTCAAACTTTTATTGCTCACATTTTATATTTCTATGCTGTTTTAGAATATTTTCCAAATTAGCTAAACTCTTCTGACAGAATAAGATTTAATCCTAGGGAAACATTGACTTCTTAAGGTTCATCCAGGTGGCAGAAATCTGTGTTCCCACTTCATTGCTCTAGAACAATGGAGTTTTTAAAGTTGTGGTTGCATTTTCCAGCAACATTACAGTTTCAAGCAGAAAAGCCCTCCCCATACCATTGTCTTACTTCAGAGGGATTTTTTTTTACACAGCCTGTTGCAAAATGATAAAGTAATGTGTAAGATTGGTATATTGAAGATCGAATTGCTTTTGCTGGGCCACATGCAAGGGGATAAATAGTACAAGAATTAATGAACTCCAGCGAGCTAAGCTGCCAGCCCTTGATTCATGAACCATTTATCTTAAAACATGTGATTCAACAAAAACAGTCTGTGCCATTATGCTTTGTGATTTTTGAAGTTAAACCGTTTATGATTTTTTTAAAGAAACACAGTCACAGTTTCTTAACCCAAGAACACATCTTGGGTCTATTGGCTTTCATTATAGAAACTGGGTGCCAAATATGTCATTTCTAATTTGGCTATGCATCAAATGTGTGATAGTTAAAATAGTAGGGCACTAACTCAGTGGTTGAGTACATGCTTTGTGTGCAGAAGGTCTCTGGTTCAATCCTTGGCAGTGCCAGTTAAAAAGATCAGTACTAGATGATGGGGAAGACTCTGCTTAAATTTCTGGGAGCTGTTAACTGTTCCAGTCCAGGTCTGACAAAATCAATATTATTAGGCCTTGTGGATCAGTTGCAATCCACCTCAACAGGCACAATCACAACTGGATTGTATAAATCCGAGGGACCACTAGATGGCAGTACAGAGAGCCATACAACACTTCTAACATGTTTCTGCCACCTAATTTTTGCTCGGATGTAGTAGCCCTACACAGAAGCAAATTGCTGTACCTCAGTGGGGCAAAGCACCTCATGGAGGCATGTTGCTTTACCTCAATAAGGCATCCAAGCGGGTCTACTTCAATTCAGTATTAATAAGCAGCTGAAGGAAAGTGCCCCTTCAAGCATCTGTATGCTGCTACTGCTATGATGATGGATGATGATGTTGATGATGATGATGATGATGATGATGATGATGATGATGATGAAAGATTGGATGTAAGAGACTCAGAATGACAGCATGGCTGTGTTGAAAATATTATCATTCACTTTCACCTTTACAATAATGAAATGGAAATAACACATGTTTCATGTGGCTATTTGGTTAATGAATAGACAGTTTTGTGCACTCGTATTTTTGAGATATATTTGTATTTCAAGAATTGGGCTACATTCTAAATGGGGCTTAGAGCAGACACACTGAAATCAAGGTGACAAGTTAACATCATCTTGATCTCAGTGGAGCTAATATGGCAAACCTATTATTCACTTGTAAGAGTGACACAAAAATTCTTCTGATGACAGAACAGAGAAGTCTGGCAGTTTGCAGCAACGTTTATTTATTTATTTATTTATTATTCAAATTTATTCCCCGCCCATCTCCCATGCAAGGGACTCTGGGCGGGTTACAATAAATAAAAATTTAAAACGATACAAAATATCTAAAAACACAAACAAAACATAATAAAATAAAATCCAGGATGGGCTTGGACCGGCAGAATAGATAGTAGAGCTATGGGGCAAGCCAACCCCAGGAGGCACTACCACCTCCGTCGTCCCAGGCCAGGTGGCAAAGCCAGGTCTTAAGGGCCTTCCGAAAGGCCAGGAGGGAGGGGGCCAGTCTCACCTCCGGGGGCAGAATATTCCACAAGGCGGGCGCTATCGCAGAGAAGGCACGCCTCCTGGACCCCCTCTATCGTTTCCCTCTATCACCATGCAGAGAAGGCAGTTTGGGGATATGGCAGAAGGATAGGAAGTCAGCCTTCCTATCCCAAGTCAGAATTCCCAGATATCAGAAGGAGCAACACACAAACATCAAAGGAAAAAGTCTGGCCAGGTCTGTAGCCTCTGCCTTTGATTTCTAGTTTCAGCTTGTTGTTTAGCCAGGACATACTGCCTTATTCTATGAAACTGGATTAATCAGTGAGCCTATATGCCGCCATGCTATGAATTTCAGAGTACCTTGTTTCCTCTGGCAGATGTTAGAGGACATTCATTCTGGCAATAGCATGAAGAATGCCACATTTCTTGGCAAATTCAAAGCAAGTCAGCACAAACAAATCAGATTTTATTGACTTTAATATGTGTCCTATACTGGAGAACACTCCCATAGTTTTAAAGCTCATGTGTCTTCCCTTTTCAATCTACCAGAACATGGATTTATTAAGACACTTGGCAGTTTTTAAAGCCTGACTTTTTTTCTGGGCTTTTGGACAGGAGGATTGATTATTTTGTTTTATCTCTTATCCATATTTAGCACTTACTTCTACGAGCTGTGGAAGGCATGGCAACCCACCCTCCTTCATAGTCCCTCTGGCACCTGGCTACATGCAATTTCAGGAAATATTATGGTTTTTTTTAAATTTTCCTGGCTAATACTCATGGATGACAAACTATGCCAACATCAGCCGTGTTGACATCCAACCAAAAGTAAATCAGAATCAGCCATCAGAGTTCTAACCATAAAATGAACATGTCTTGCATTTGGAAAGCTATAAGAAAGCTGAAGGATTGAATTACTGGGGAGGGACTTCCAATAAAATTACTACTCCAGTGGGTTTTGAAAGAGTAGCTGTCATTGTCAAAACAAATATAACAAGCCTGAAGCTCAGTGTTATATTTTGTGGTCTGCATTACAGATTTGGGAATGTTATGTTGGGAATCTATATTTCCAGATCCAGGCCATGAGTGGACCCATGCTCCACCTCACTGTGCCTTTGTTGAGCCCTTCTGCACTTCGGTGGGGTGGTAACAGCGTTCCGCGTGCGTCATGCCGGCCACATGACCGTGGAAGCATCTTTGAACAACGCTGGCTCTTTGGCTAACAAACGGAGGTGAGCACCGGCCCCTAGAGTCGGACACGACTGCACAAATGTGCAGGGGGAACCTTTACCTTTACCTCTGCACTAATGGATACTGATGGTAACACTGATCTTTGCCAACAAGCAAGGCTTAAACTGCAGGCAAGCTCAGTCCAGCTTCTACCAACCCCTGCGAAGAGATTGTGTGCTTAGAATACTGGATGGAAGTTCAAAGTAATACAATACTAAAAACAGGACCTTTGTATTATGACCAAATGTTCTTTCTCCAGAAAAGGAGCATTTGTTTTTCTTGCTCATTTCAGGGTGGTTTAAAGTGTCTCCCAATTTTCTTTTACAGATGTTTTCCACCGTACAAATGGCTGAAGGTGGCGGTTCTCTTGTTTTGGATTACATACCTTTTCATCATTCGACAGCTGTTGTAGCTGCCTGTAAGTCCTGATCTGGAAACAAACATTGAAGTGGCTTCCTCATTGTAATTTAACTCAGGTGTGAGAAGCCAGGCAGGCTGCAGGCTGTTGCAGGAATAAACTTCAAGCCCCCCCAAATGTCAACAAAACTGTATTTTTTAAAATAAAAAAAAGAAAAGAAAAAGAAAAAAGAAGAAGCTTTGAACACCTATCCTTCCCCATTAAATGGAGAAGTAGGATAGGAGAGAAGGTGCGCTGCTCTGAGAAAAATGGTAATAAATAAAGCCCACCATAGATGAGACTCAGGAAGGAGTAACCCTGAATAGATTGTTCCCCTCCAAGAAATAGCATAGTTGGCAAATCTGCCTGAGCTGGAAAGTTATCTCCTGACTCCCCATGTCACTAACAGAATAGTTATTTAAATAAATTTAAATGCATAAATAATAAATAAATAATTTCTGGGCCTCTCATTCTCCCAAATGCTCAGACGGCTTATGAGTATGCGATTCTTCTTCAATCACCTTGCAAAAAATTAAAAAATTAAAAAACCTTCAGAAGAGTATCCAGCTTTGGATCACCCAGAGCATATCTATCTCTTCTAATCCCCAATTTCTCAAAAGCAGTTTGAAGACTGCCCCACCCCAAACTGCCACAGATTCTAGAAAAATTAAAAATATCTTCCTCCCTCCATATAAAAGAAAATAAATTGCTTGTATAGCCCGGGCCCACCTCTATCCCTACTGCATGTTGTGCACATTTGTCTGGTTGTATGCAAAACACAACAAAAGAAAAAAAGTCCTGAGTGGTTCCTAGGTCAAGCCTCCTTTCCCTTTGAAAGATCTGTTATGGCACGGGAGGCAAGAATTTCTGAAAATGGGGAAACAGATAATATAAAAGTTGTACAGAACCACAGTGTCTCCGAGAAAAGCTGTTTTTAGCTAAGCCAGAAATAAGTCAACTCAAATCCTACTGAAACGATGGGATCATGGATGGTCCAGAGCTGCTTTTGAACTTATACAGAATCCTGGTCAACTTTTGAACCTGGGTTTCTTGGATTCTAGTCTGACATTAGCATTCTCTGGTCTTTGGTAGGATGCCGAAAATTCATAAAATATACATCTCAGTCTTCAGTGGGGACCCAACTAATACATATTCCAAGACTGGGTAGAAATTCTAGATTTCAAGTCTATAATCAGAGCTTTCCAAACATTTCGTGTTGGTGACATACCTTTTAGACATGCATCATTTCGTGACACACTCTTACAGCAGGGCATCATTTCGCGACACTCTCTTACAGCAGGACACAAGGCAGGCACTAGGACCTGTGCGGAATCACAGCAGGTTTGGAGGCAGCAAGGCACAAGGCAGGCACTAGGACCTGCGCGGAATCCTGGCAGGTCTCGGAGGCAGCAGCAGCCGTGACACACCCAGACACTGCAGCTGACACACTAACGTGTCCCAACACACAGTTTGGAAAGCTCTGCTATAATACTTCTGCCTCGTTGAGCTTATTTTCTGTATCTTTGTCCACCTCAGTTCAGGATTTCCATTGCCTGATTAAGGTTTGATGGGACAGAGCATATGTCATCTTCAACATACTTTGATAATCAGCAGACTACAGTTGATATTTATCACGGTATTTTCTCCCTGCTTCTTGCTTTCCTTGGTCCCACCTTTCCCTTCTATATTGCTCTTCCCAATAAAGTAGCTGTGACCTACCACCCATCTCAGTTGCATGTTTTCCTTTTTGTGGTGAGAGTTAAACCATGGCTCTTTTTATTTATGCTTTGAAAGTATGTTTCATTCATTAGTTGTGGTATTTAATGAAATCCCAGTGGTCAGCTAGAAAAATTACTCTGGACCAAGAGAGTAGATATAAAAACAAATAGCCAAATCTCCACCAAACCATTAAAAAACACAGAACCTCACTTCCTCCCTCCCTCTCTAATGTGGGAAAGAAAAATATTGCTTGAAAAGGATAAGCAGCTAGTGGCTATCAAAATCAATGTTATTGCTAGCTCTATATATGTACTAGCCTTATTTCTTCAGCAATATGTGTTCCAAGGAGGGGTGAGAATGAATATTCCCACTGTGGACTCATCAGCCATGGAGAAGTTTCAAGTTTCCTTTTAAAAAGAAGTAGTAGATTAATAAGCCCTTGCTACTTATTGCTAAATATATTTTTTATTATTATTTATTATTTCTAACTTATATCACTGCCCATCTCCCCCCACAAGGGAACTCTGGGCGGTTTACAATTATATAAAAATAATATATGCCAATTACAAAAAAAAAATCTAGTATATGATGCTGACTATTCACATAGAATTTACATTATAAGGTGAAGAGACAGTCTTGTTGCTTTTTTCTTTTACTAGGGCTTAAGAAAGAAAATGGATTGTGTCCAAAGGTGATTTTGCATAAACACTACACTTGCCTCTTTCACTCTCTTAACCAACCCCAACCCTCACCAATGAATTCCACTATTGTTCTAAGAGGTTGCTCAACTTTCAGGAGCAGTTTTTGAAAAGAGCAAATTGTTAAAAACAATTGTATCAACAGAGGTGCTTCCATTTAACTAATTTAAAGTTATGGATTAAAAACCAAAATTAGTTAAAAAAGAAATGAAGCCTGAAGTATTGATTAAAATGTTGCATTCAACTTTAAATCAATAAATGTATTGATTTAAAGGACATTTGCAATGGTAGAAGCTGTGCTGGACATGTTATTCTTATCTCCTAAATGTATGATATCAAAGGATTACTGCTGGAGGTCTTGATAAAAACCTCAGGTTCATAAAAACTACTGTAAAGTATACCTGAAATCCTGCCCAAGATGAAGAAAGACACAAAGCAGGGCTGTGCAAAGTTTTGACACCGCCTTGAAGGAAGCACCCCCTTGAGCTGCTTCATGATGCAATGTGGCCCTCTCATTTCAAAGAGAGAAATGAAGTGAACGTGCTCCTTCTTCGCTTTGCCCTGTTTCAGAACCCTCAGATCTCACACTGTTGCTTGCCAAAGAGGACTTCTATCAGTGAAAGCTCTGTGAAAGAAGATTGAAAGAGGCTTCAGGGAACACATTGCTCACCTCTTCCCGACCAATTGCCCAAAATGGCTTGCCTTCCAGGCTGGATGTGTTCAGCACACCTGTCGACCATCCTGCAGTAAGCACTGAGCTGCCCAAACTGGTGCCACACTGAATGCACTGAAGGTTATCCGAGGCTTAGCCAGCATGGAATCTCCTATGATGTATCCAGGCTGTGGGCTGTGGTGTGCACTGTGGGCAACCCAGCCTACAGGTGCTTTGGTCAATGCTGGGGGCTTTCTCAGCACTGGGCAGAAGTAGTTCAAGGCTACCAACATTGTTTCATCAAAGCAAGGACAGTGGCTTCTTTTGATGTTGAAATGAATCATATAATTTCCTTGGGCCAAATAACTTCATTGAAATGGATCTCAATCACTTTACACAGGTCTAATTGAAGCTTTAAGGGGCGTGGTGGCTCAGCGGGTAAGACGCCAGGCTTGTCGATCGGAAGATTGCAAGTTTGGAGGTTTGAATCCCTAGCCCTGTGTGCAGAGTGAGCTCCTGCACTCGTCCCAGCTCTTGCCAACTTAGCAATTCGAAAGCATGCAAATGCAAGTAGATTAATAGGTACCACTTCGGTGGGATGGTAACAGCGTTCCGCGTGTGTCATGCGGCCACATGACCATGGAAGCGTCTTCGGACAACGCTGGCTCTTTGGCTAACAAACGGGGATGAGCACTGGCCCCTAGAGTCAGACATGACTGCACAAATGTGCGGGGGGAACCTTTACCTTTAGTAATTGAAGCTTTAGAGAACAATTTGCTATGAATCATAGTTTATGGCGCTTCTCACTTCCATTTTATTCTCATAACAACGGGCTAGAAACCAGGAGCTGAGAGTTCTAGTCCCGCCTCAGGCATGAAAGCCGGCTGGGTGACCTTGGGCCAGTCACACTCTCTCAGCCCAACTCACCTCACAGGGTTGTCATTGTCAACTACCTGAGGAAGCTGTGAGTAATATTGACTGGCTAAAGAGCACCTAATGAGTAGAAGTCAAGTTAAATCAGGATCTTAATCTCCAGGTTTAGACCAGCATCCTATTAAAACACATTGGTTTGCAGGTCTGAGACACTATTTCAAGGTTTGGGGAGGCTTGCAAGTATTCACAATAAGGAAACTGCTTATATTTAAGTAGTATCTAATGTTCAACTATTTAATAGTGTGTTTGGAGACTTTTTTTCATGAGTTCAGGAGGGTTTTAGGGGTGTGGGTAGGAGTAGTTTCTTTCCTAGAGGCCTTTCATTCCCATTTCCACCTGTAATATATTTTCTCAAAAAATCTGCTGGCCCATCTATTTGCCATATCCTACTGGCGCTCAGTCCCTGGTGGGGTTTACATGCTGCAACTTTAGATTTTATAGTGAGCCTTTTTGATCTACTATCAGTATTTCTCAACCTTGGCCACTTTCAGATGCGTGGACTTCAACTCCTAGAATTTCCCAGCCAGCCTCCTTGTACAACAGTTGTACAGTTTTCTAAAATATCTCTCCTGGGTCTCAGCTGGAATACAATTATTCATAGGGAATAGGCCATTTATATGGTGGTCTGCAGTGACAAGTCAAACTGAGTTCTTATTTCTTATTGCTAGTGTAAGACAGGCCCAGGTATCTTTTGTAGCAGCACTTTTCTGACGTTTGAGAACTTATTCATAAAGCTGCTTCTGCTTCAGAATATCCTATGTTGACATTATACTTTCATTAGCTTTATGAACCTTTTTTAAAAAAATCCGTTCAATTGTGTCGATTCTCAGAGACTGCCTGGACAAGTCCCTGCAGTTTTCCTGGCAAGGTTTTTCAGAAGTGGTTTGCCATTGCTTCCTTCCTATGGCTGAGAGAGATGCCTGGCCCAAGGTCACCCAGCTGTCTTTGTGCCTAAGGCGGGACTAGAACTCACAGCCTCCAGCTTTTTAGCCTGGTGCCTTAACCACTATGCCAAACTGGTTCTCTATGAACTGTATAATTGCCAGTAAATGTTTCTTGGCTTCCACACCTTTATCAAACCATGGCTTAAAGCAATACTTGCATTGTTTATATCAGTCAGTGTTTTTCTGGGGTAATATTTTTTGTAAATCCTGCACAATGTTGTCACAGGACTCTAAGATTAAGTCAGGAGGCTAGATAGATAGATAGATAGATAGATAGATAGATAGATAGATAGATAGATGATAGATAGATAGATAGATAGATAGATAGATAGATAGATAGATAGATGATAGATTACTCAGAGGAGATTTGCTATGTTATTGCCTTGACTAGCTTATTTATTTATTTACTTGATGCAACACGATCTTCTCCCTGGAAAATCATATGGCTGATATAAATCCTCCACATGAGACTGGAACAATAGATTTTAAACATAAGAAGAGTGGGAAGTGGTCACTCTCAAACCAAGGAATAACTCTGAAACCATTTACAGACTGGAACAAATTATCCAAGAGAATATAATAATAACTCCTTTTGGTACTATTTTCATTTAAAAAACACAGGCCTATTAACATTGGGAAATGGTTCATATAAAAGTTAAATTTTCAAGCAGCGGCATAAATCTCTGAAAAAACAAATAAGGAAGAATTCAAGAAGTCTCTCTTGGATTTGGTCAGGCTTATATGGTAACAATTCTACGGTTACCAGGCAGTACTGAAGCTGGGCTGTACCAGAGCTGAGATACACATTCTCCTGAGGCACTCCACTCCACTTGATATGATTAAGAGGAAACCTTTTGAGGGGTGGGTAAGGCACAGAACATGGAAATCAGGTCAAGAATGTGGTTGATCAACTGGGTCCTTTCATTTCTGCTCTGAATTAATGTATGAAAGTAGACTGGATTACCATGCATTCTGTAATGTTCACACATTACTGATTCCTAAAGTAGTGCGTAAAGAAGCAAACTCATAAAAGGCCCTTAATTGATTTTCCACATGAACAAGCCATTTTTATTCTCCCACGTGAGCGATTTGCACTGTAAGATGATATGACTTGATAGTCAAGAAGTCCTTTATCATCTTTTCACTGTTTTTTTTTTAATCTATCAAAATATTTTGAAAAAGCTTGAACTTCCACAGGGTTTTTGTGATTGTTACGCTGAGATGTGGTGAGATTAATTTACAGTACAATCTGCCATTTTGGTCATTTTGCACTGCATATGTCTATTTAAAAAGGGGAAAAAGGAAAACCTCCCCAGCCAGCTGCAGGAGTTTGAAGGAAGCTCTGTTTTCTGTTAGCCATGCAGGACCTGCCTAAAGAATGTGATGTATTTGGCAGTTCCAATCCACTGACCTCAGGTTTAACCTCCCACAATAATGTGCCCAGCAATTGGTATTTCTCCAGACAAGACATAACTATTCCACTTTGTTGTTGTTTATTCGTTCAGTCGTTTCCGACTCTTCGTGACCTCATGGACCAGTCCACGCCAGAGCTTTCTGTCGGCCGTCACCATCCCCAGCTCCCCAATGGTTGAGTCCGTCACCTCCAGAATACCATCCATCCATCTTGCCCTTGGTCGGCCCCTCTTCCTTTTGCCTTCCACTTTCCCTAGCATCAGCTTCTTCTCCAGGGTATCCTGTCTTCTCATTATGTGGCCAAAGTACTTCAGTTTTGCCTTTAATATCATTCCCTCAAGTGAGCAGTCTGGCCTGATTTCCTGGAGTATGGACTGGTTTGATCTTCTTGCAGTCCAAGGCACTCTCAGAATTTTCCTCCAACACCACAGTTCAAAAGCATCTATCTTCCTTCGCTCAGCCTTCCTTATGGTCCAGCTCTCGCAGCCATAGGTTACTACAGGGAATACCATTGCTTTAACTATGCGGACCTTTGTTGTCAATGTGATGTCTCTGCTCTTAACTATTTTATCAAGATTTGCCATTGCTCTCCTCCCAAGAAGTAGACGTCTTCTGATTTCCTGGCTGCAGTCAGCGTCTGCAGTAATCTTTGCGCCTAGAAATACAAAGTCTGTCACTGCCTCCACTTTTTCTCCCTCTATTTGCCAGTCATCAATCAAGCTCGTTGCCATAATCTTGGTTTTTTTGAGGTTTAACTGCAACCCAGCTTTTGCACTTTCTTCTTTCACCTTCGTCATAAGGCTCCTCAACTCCTCCTCGCTTTCAGCCATCAAAGTGGTATCATCTGCATATCTGAGATTGTTAATGTTTCTTCCAGCGATTTTAACTCCAGCCTTGGATTCCTCAAGCCCAGCATGTCGCATGATGTGTTCTGCGTACAGGTTGAATAGGTAGGGTGAGAGTATACAACCCTGCCGTACTCCTTTCCCAATCTTAAACCAGTCTGTTGTTCCGTGCTCTGTTCTTACCGTTGCTACTTGGTCGTTATACAGATTCCTCAGGAGGCAGACAAGATGACTTGGTATCCCCATACCACCAAGAACTTGCCACAATTTGTTATGATCCACACAGTCAAAGGCTTTAGAATAGTCAATAAAACAGAAATAGATGTTTTTCTGAAATTCCCTGGCTTTCTCCATTATCCAGCGGATATTGGCAATTTGGTCTCTAGTTCCTCTGCCTTTTCTAAACCCAGCTTGTACATCTGGCAATTCTCGCTCCATGAATTGCTGGAGTCTACCTTGCAAGATCTTGAGCATTACCTTACTGGCATGTGAAATAAGTGCCACTGTTCGATGGTTTGAACATTCTTTAGTGCTTCCCTTTTTTGGTATGGGGATATAAGTTGATTTTTTCCAATCTGATGGCCATTCTTGTGTTTTCCAAATTTGCTGGCATATGGCATGCATCACCTTGACAGCATCATCTTGCAAGATTTTAAACAGTTCAGCTGGGATACCGTCATCTCCTGCTGCCTTGTTATTAGCAATGCTTCTTAAGGCCCATTCAACCTCACTCTTCAGGATGTCTGGCTCTAACTCACTGACCACACCGTCAAAGCTATCTCCAATATTATTATCCTTCCTATACAGATCTTCCGTATATTCTTGCCACCTTTTCTTGATCTCTTCTGCTTCTGTTAGGTCCTTACCATCTTTGTTTTTGATCATACCCATTTTTGCCTGGAATTTACCTCCGATGTTTCTAATTTTCTGGAAGAGGTCTCTTGTCCTTCCTATTCTATTGTCTTCTTCCACTTCTGCACATTGCTTGTTTAAAAATAATTCCTTATCTCTTCTGGCTAACCTCTGGAATTTTGCATTTAATTGGGCATATCTCCCCCTGTCACTGTTGCCTTTTGCTTTCCTTCTTTCTTGGGCTACTTCCAGTGTCTCAGCAGACAGCCATCTTGCCTTCTTGGTTTTCTTTTTCTTTGGGATGTTTTTTGTTGCCGCCTCCTGAACAATGTTGCGAACTTCTGTCCATAGTTCTTCCGGGACCCTATCTACTAAATCTAGTCCCTTAAATCTATTCTTCACCTCCACTGCATATTCCTTAGGAATATTAGTGAGCTCATATCTAACTGATCTGTGGGTCTTCCCTATTCTCTTTAGTCTGATTCTAAATTTTGCAATAAGAAGTTCGTGATCTGAACTACAGTCAGCTCCAGGTCTTGTTTTTACCGACTGTATAGATGTCCGCCACCTTTGGCTGCAAAGGATGTAGTCAATCTGATTTCGGTGTCGATCATCTGGTGAAGTCCATGTATAAAGTCGTCTTTTAGGTTGTTGGAAGAGAGTGTTTGTTATGCACAGTGAGTTGTCTTGGCAAAATTCTATCAGCCTATGTCCTGCTTCATTTTGTTCTCCCAGACCATGCTTGCCTGTAATTCCAGGTGTCGTCTGACTACCCACCTTAGCATTCCAGTCTCCTGTAATGAAAATAACATCTCTTTTTGGTGTATTATCCAGTAGGTGCTGCAGATCCTCATAGAACTGATCTACGTCTGCTTCTTCAGCATCTGTGGTTGGGGCGTATATTTGGATCACTGTGATGTTAAATGGCTTACCCTGAATTCGAATTGAGATCATTCTATCGTTTTTTGGATTGTATCCAAGCACTGCTTTAGCCACTTTATTATTAATTATGAAGGCTACTCCATTTCTTCTGTGGTCCTCTTGTCCACAGTAGTAGATCTGGTGGTCATCTGATGTGAAGTGGCCCATCCCAGTCCATTTCAGTTCACTGACACCTAAAATGTCTATATTTAATCTTGACATCTCACCAATAACCACATCCAATTTGCCCTGGCTCATAGATCTTACATTCCAGGTTCCTATGGTGTGTTGATCTTTAGAACATCGGATTCGTCGTTCACCACCAGCACCGTCGGCCGCTAGCCGTCCTTTCGGCTTTGAGCTAGCTGCGTCATCACATCTGGGGCTAGTTGAACGTATCCTCTGTTCCTCCCCAGTAGCATTTTGACCATCTTCCGACCTGGGAGTCCCATCTTCCGATGGTATACCGACATATCTTTGGTTGTACTGATCCATTTAGTTTTCATGGCAAGAATACTGGGGTGGGTTGCCATTACCTTCCCCAGGGATCGTATTTAGTCTGACCTCTCTGCCACGACCTTCCCGTCTTGGGTGTCCCTTCACGGTTTAGCTCATGGTTTCATTGAGGTGCTCAAGCTCCAGCACCACGACAAGGTAACGATCTCCTTTGCTGGAGAACTATTCCACTACCAACAGCAAAACATTTAGTCTGCTAATTGCTTACCATCCAAACACTGTAATTAAAGTTTTGTTCTGTAATTTCCCAATCAAAACAGAGTGGGATTGTCAGGAACAACCCCCCCCCCAAAAAAAAAGATGGGGGGAGGAATTTAGGAAAAAGTAGAGGCCATTAAAAACATGTGCTTTGAACAAGATTCTGAGAACAACGCAGTTGCTTAGCCTCATGTTCCTGAAATAGCATAAGAATGAACAAAGATGAAAAACAGAAGTAATAAATATGTCTAGAGGAGACACTTGCTTCATATGAAATCTGTGCCAGCAAATGGGCTGTTTGTAAAGAACAAGCTTTGGACCTACTGTAGTTTCAGGAAGAGCTATACTCCACAATATGTTTTCCTTTAAGCAACCTCAAAGAAATGCCTTAAAAAAGGTAAAGGTTCCCCCCGCACATTTGTGGAGTCGTGTCTGACTCTAGGGGCCGGTGCTCATCTCCGTTTGTTAGCCGAAGAGCCAGCATTGTCCGAAGACACTTCCACGGTCATGTGGCTGGCAAGACGCGTGCGGAACGCTGTTACCATCCCACCGAAGTGGTACCTATTCATCTACTTGCATTTGCATGCTTTCGGATTGCTAGGTTGGCAAGAGCTGGGGTGAGTGTGGGAGCTCACTCCGTCATGCGGCACTCAGGTCTCAAACCGCCGACCTTCCGATCTTCCGACCGACAAGCCTGGCGTCTTACCCGCTGAGCCACCACGCCCTATAAAAAACATAGTTATGTCTATTTGATGTGCTAGGTATTGATGCCCACTTGACCTGAAGGAAATGGAAGCTACTTTTCCTCTTATGCTAAACAGAAAGTACAGGGTGGCTGTGTGATTTTCAATAAAATATCAACATGGAAGGAAAGGCTTAAATCTTCAAATTTAAAGGCTTAAATTAAAGCTGGTTAGGAGAATGCCTTAGAGAGAGACATTTTGTACTTGAGTGTGTCGCAACACACAGTTTAGTGTGTCGCAACAGAACCTGGAAGCGGCGGTGGGGGCGTGCACAGCAGTGGCGCGGGGGCGCACGCGGCGGCGGTGTGCACAGTGGCGGCACTTCCGCATTTTAGCGGAAAACACACCACCACCGTGCACACTGCCACCGTGCACGCCCCCACCGCCATGAACGCCCCTGCGCCACTGCCACTGCCACCGTTGGTGTATCACCAACGGCGGCAGTTTGGAAAGCACTGAAATCTCCACAAAAAGTATGAAAAAGTACTGTAAATGGTGTTTCCCTTTTCTCTTACATCCTGCTGTTAATTTTTTTACTCAACTCTTCTTATACTCTCTCTCTCTGTGTTTGGGGTCTTGAACTGCCTACCATCAAAGGTAAGATGAATATTCCTTTATTTAAAATATTTGCAGACCGCTTCCTATTTAAAAACCCTCAGAATGGTTTACCCAGTGGTTGTTGCAGAGAAAATAAGCTGCAGGAATATTAGGTATATATGCTGCCTTGAATTGACCAAAAAGGGGAATAAAAGTCAAACAAATAAATGCATAATGTCCAGACATAGTTTAACATGATGGACTGGTTCTCCTAGAAAACACAAAATCCCCAACCTTCCAATTTTGTTTTAATTAATCTAGCAGTGCAATCCCAGCCAGCACATCCCACTTCATAGGTTTCTTGTGAAGATCAAACAGAGGTACAGTAACAGTTGAAGCAAAAGCCTTATTGTAAAAATCCCTCCTTCTCTCAACGGTGGAGAAAATGTGGGATACTTTTGCCCTAAACAGAACTGCAAAGGCATATTTCCAAAGCTGAGTGCCATATTGGCCAGGGTATCTGTCCCTCAGTATTATTGTATATCAGCTGCGAATGTGCATTAAAAAGATCAAGATGGACTACATGTTGGTTGGCCATCATTCATCTTCTCAATAAGGCTTATCAGGGGCTCCCAAAATTCCTTTATGTCACTCTCTATTCCAGTGTTTCTCAACCTTGGCGACATCAAGATGTGTGGATTTCAAGGCTGGCTGGGGAATTGGATTCCATCTTATTTATTATATTTTAAATTATTATTTATTATGTATGTTATTTTATTTATAAATGTATATTAATGATTTTAAATCTGTTGTAAACCGCCCAGAGTCCCCCTAGGGGGAGTTGGGCGGTGATAAATCCAATAAATAAATAAATATAAAATAAAATAAAATAAAATAAAATAAATAAAATAAAATAAAATAAAATAAAATAAAATAAAATAAAAAAAATAAAATAAAATAAAATAAAATAAATTCTGGGAGTTGGAGTCCACACATCTTGAAGTCACCAAGGTTGAGAAACACTGATCTATTTAAATAGTTCTTAAGAGGTTAAAAATGTGCTACTTCAAAAGAATAGCTTCACACATGGGGACACACACACACACACACACACACAGACAAAGCCTCACAGAGGAATGGGAACTAAATAGTGAGAAAGAATATTTCTTAAACAAAATAGGAATGCTGTGCTAAACACACACACACACACAAAATCAAACAGTTCTATTGCCTTAAGGCTGTAGCCACACTCTGAAGCTTAATTGCTTTTAGAGCAGCTTTGTGTAACTGGAATGCAAGCAGGTTCAAATAATTATCTACAGATTGGGGGACAGTTGTCAAACATCTTATTGTTTAGAAAATAACTAATTAATAAATGCTTGCCAAGAAAAAAGTTATTATGGGAGGAAAGGATTCAGACTCTTTACTAAAAAAGAACATTTTAAACTTGGACATTTTTAAAGCTTTGTTTTGACTCCTGAATGCAGAAATGTAATTAAACTTAAAGGAGCCATAACTTAAATTGGCTGAATTGTCATATTGTGTTACTTTTTCCCCCCTGAGTGTGTTTTTTTTAAACTGCAGGTTAGATCAGCAGTGTAGCAAACCCTGACCGTGAAAGAAAGAACTTTTGTGAAATTGAAATATTTGTTGCATTTATATCACTTCCTTTGTAGATTTTGCATTTTAGCGATATCTTTGTTTTAAAAGGGAAAAAAATGATTTCCTTTATATTGTGAGACATATTTGCATTTGGGGGAGATTCTATTTTAATATAAATGAGAAAATAGAAATTTGAATGCATGAAAGATTATATGTTCTAGACTAATTTGACCATCCCTTCTGGACATAAAATTGATTCATAGTTAGGATTTTGCTAAATTTGGATGGTGGGTAAAATAAATATTCCAGTGATGGAAGTCTTCTTCATATCAACCCCTTCTTCTTTTCTATATGTGATGACATTACAGTATACATTCTTTCTTCTCTCTCTCCAAATCATTGACTCCCAATTCAATATAAACACTCCATAGCTAATACATTCTCTTCTCAGCATCATCTGTCATCATGAATTATATTTGTACTCAACACCTTAACTTTGTTGTAAAGAGAATTGACCTCTCACAGAACTTGAAGAAAAAAAATCCTTCCTATATAAGCATTAATCCTATGGAAGCCAATTGAATGTGGTTATTCCAATCACAGAACATTAATCAGTAGAGCTCAAATTATACTCAAAGACAGCATGCTATACACTGTAATGTGATCATTTATTAGTGGATTAGATATATGCATCTTAGTTCTTGCTGGACTAGTTTGTTCCCCAAATTTGAAGCATCAGAATGGTTTGGATGTTTATTTATTTATTTATTTATTATTCAAATTTATTCCCCGCCCATCTCCCATGCAAGGGACTCTGGGCGGGTGGTAGTAGATGTAGTAAAGGAAGGTCACAAGTCAGGCTTAATTCTAACCATGTGGAATCTAATGATAGCTAGGAAAGAGCAGTGAAGTATGCAAAAATAAAATGAAAGATACAGGCTATAATCACAAATGACAAATTACATTTTTGATGTGTAAGGTTCAATATTAATTATTTTCAGCTATTCAGCCTTTTTCATCTCCCCCTTTATCTTCAGAAAGCTGGATTTATCTTTGTACACATGTAAAAAAAGTTCAGGTGCACACTGGCCTCAGTGCAACAAGCATTGTTATGGGAGAATATCCACCGCCTTTAGAACAAACTATGGAGTATTGAAATTCTATGGTTTGTGGAGATCAAAGTGGGAGCACTGTTTAACTGGTTTTAGAAATGATGAACATCTTATGCTTGTTTTTTTTAAAAAAAAAAAGATCAGCTTTTGCTCTCCATTAGAAATGAACATGTTGGGATCTGACATCCAGAATCACACCATGTAGGAACAAACTGATGCTGGAGAAATGCCAAATAAACTCTGAATATCATCTTCCCCACACTATAGTCAAAAGCTGTGTGATCAGTTGATGGTTAAATTCAATTTAAGTAGAACTTCCTTGACCAAACCTTTATGGCCAAGATGACTTTTCCCTCTAGTTCACATGTCGATGACTGAAGAAGCTCCTTGGATAAGGAGTGAAACGTTTCTACTGAGAAAATAGAAATCCAGTTGACATGATTCAAGCCACAGACTCTAGTTCACACTGTTTCTCAAAATATATTTGGTCAGCTGATTTTAGTCCTGGTGCAGGCATGAGTTATAACAGCAAGTGATCAGACAGAGTAAAAGAGAATCCCTATAACTGGCCAGCCAAGAATGGGGATGCAGAGAAAGGAACTCCTGTGGAGCTGAAATTGCTCAGAAAAAAGTTCTACTGTCTCTGAACTCAGGGCTAAAAGCTGCCTATATTGGTGAAATATTCTCCAGAATTCATGACCATCTACTTTGCCTCAATGATTTTGCACAATCCATTGATTCTATCATATAGAAACATCACAGTCTTCGAAGCGGCATTGTGATCTTGTCAGGACTACAGCATATCAGATGCCCTATGCCCACCCCAGCATCAAAGTTGTGACTTCTGGAAATATACTTCCTATTTTATACATATTTTGTCTATTGCTAGAATGGTACACAAAGTGTTGGGCCTGAAGAAATGCTATGGTAATGTTTAAAGGACAGCATACTAAAAGAAGGGTCCATACAGAAAGGATATTATATTTCCCACTGCTGCTGCTATTGCAAGCTTAAGAAAGTTGAGTGGTAAGTCTGGCCTGAGTAAGATTTATATAAATTGTGGTTACACACAAAACCACAGTTGCTGGAGATCTACCACCTGTTTTACAATCCTGGTGTGCTCAGACCTTACTAAAAATCAGAATCAACATGATTAATTGCATTATGATATATATAGCCACTTTTCATACTTTAATTAAAAAGAACATAGTAATATTATGCTTGACCATTCCACTACAGAAAGAGTTTATGCCAAATGGGAAATCTTGAATTTGATTTTTTTTTCTTCCCCTAATTACACTGTACTAAATTACAACATTACTAAAACACGCAAATAAACAAAAAACCCAACAACTAATGGCAATGGATTGGTTCAGGTCCCAGTCCCAGTCCCATCTCTTAGCAGTGCAGTGCTTAAAAACACCTCTGCCTATGAAAGGGGGGAGGGGCTATGATCTATAGCTGTCAGGGCCACTTCCCTACTGGTGCAGAGGTTTTTAAGGTAATATGGGAAGAAGGGTAAATCAGACAGTTACTTTTTTCCTACAAAATTAGCCAACAGAAAAGCTTCAGTGGGTCAAAAGTCTCCATTGAAAATAATACTAGGAAATAAATTTTCAAAATTAGTATCTTGGAAGGTATTCACACACTTAATGATGTTGCTCTGAGAACTTCAGCATAAATAAATCAGACTCTACAGTGGTAGTTTGGAGCAATGACTTTAGATAGTGCCATCTTCCAGTGAATAAATAATTTGTGACTTAAATCCCAATGAAAGCATAAATCCAACTTATGATACCAATCAAAGACTTATGACAACTTATGATAAATTTGGCACATGGTTTTAGGTATGACTTACCCCAGTTTGAGAATGTGTAAGCTTGGAAACTTAGTCATTATTTATTTATTTATTTATTTATTAGACTTCTCAACTGCCCAACTCGTACAGGACGACTCTGGGTGGTTCACAACAATAAAAACCACATATCATTAAAATACAAAATACATATAAATATAAATATATATAAATATACATAAGATATACATAAAAATACAAATATGATGTATAAATACCAGATGGCAAATCAAGATCTTACTGTTGGCACTATCATGGAGCCAACCACTTCCATGCATGGCTATCGCCCCTCCCACCCCAAGCCAGGTGGCATAGCCAGGTTTTAACCCCCTTCCTGAAGGCCAGGAGAGTGGGGGCCTGTCTTACCTCTGGGGGTAGCTTATTCTAAAGAGTGGACGTGATGGCAGAGAAGGCCCTCCTCCTGGACCCTGCCAATCGGCAATCCCTCATGGACAGGGTCCGTAGCATGCCCTCTCTGCCTGATTGGGTGGGACAAGTCGATGTCAGGGGGGTAAGGTGGTCCCTCAGGTAACCTTTCTAATCTTTATAATTATAACGATTATAATCGTTGCAATCTTTAACCAGGCTGTAGTCATTCACTTTGATTTGAGAATGGAAGTAGAAACTTTAATCACAGAAGAAAGGCAGAATGAATATGGCATTGATGCGCTTGATACTGCAATACTTCATTGCAATGAAGAGGCAGAAGCCAGAAGATCTTGGTGAGAAGCCATCATTCAGTTCTGTGATTCTCTCATGCTCAATCACAGGGCTACTCAACAGCCACCTTTCTTGAAGGAACAACTTTGAAGCTAGAGCAGCCTGTCTGAAAACAGCAGCAGCAAAAGAGCAGGTGAAGGTGTACAGTTAAACCTGGAGACTGGTCTGTGACGGACATAGAAGATACTTCATGCAATGTTTTTGAAGCCCAGGTCAAAATGAAAGTATACATAGCCTTTATATTGTATATTCCTTCAGGCGGTTCTTTTGTTAATGAAAAGGTGGTTCATAATATCGATGAATTAAATAAATGAAATTATTTTCAAAAGACAAGTTATGTTTTGCAATATATGGTTGGCAATTTTAATTCTCATTACAATATAGAATTAATTATAAAACTGAAGAATGGACGTGCCAGCTAGGCAACTTTACCTTCTTCTTTTTTTTTTTGTTCAGGAGAATCCATTCTAATTCTTCTCTCCCTCTCTCATTTTTTCTTCCTTCAGCCCCCTCCCAAAACACAAAATAGCCCAGATTATTGTCTGAGTTCTAAATACATAAACAATTTCACCATAGATTTGTATTAGAAGTAATTTAAGGGCTTTATTCCAACATAGTCACAGCATGAAAAATGACAGCATCAATGAAATCAGACTAGTATGTTTTTTTCTTAAAAACAAACAAATAAACAAAGCTTGAAATTGTTGATAGGGCCTTCAAATCAGACTCAGTGTCAAAGGAGCGGAAAGTAGCCAATGTGATACCTGTTTTTAAAAAGGGACCCAGGGGAGATCTAAGAAATTACAGGCTGCTAAACCTAATATCTGTTCCATCAAATTGATAGAAACCGTAATCAAAGAGAAAAAACCCAGGCACAGAGAAAGAAAGAAAAAGCACAGAGAAAGAAAGAAGATCACAATGGATTTTGTAGAGACAAATCCTGTCTTATCAATGTTCAGGAGATTTTAGGGAGCGTCAAGTGGTATGTAGATGGAGGTGACCTCGCTGCCACTGTATACTTGGATTTTCAAAATACCTTTGACAAAGTCCTTCTTTAAAGGCTCTTGAGTAAACTCAGTGGCCAGGAGATAAGAGGGCCTGTCCTTTTATGGAATGCTAACTGAGACTGAAAATAAAAATGCCAACTTTGTAATGCCTTATATAAATCTGTGGAATATCTCTACCTCTGTGCACAGTTCTGGCTGACATGCCTGACAAAGGATATAAAAGGTCTGGAAAGAGTATAGAAGAGGGTGACCAAAAATCTCAAATATTTTCTGTTTGATAAAAGGCTTTAGCTTAGAAAAAGCTAGCTCGCGGGAGAGCTGGTCGAGGGCCATAACATCATCCATGACATGGAGAAAGTGGACAGGGAGAGGTTTTTCTCCTTCTCCCAAATTAGTAGGACCAGGGGCCATCCAATGGTGCTGATTAGAAGGAGATTTGAAACAGAATAAAAGGCAGCATTTCTCCACATAGTGCAGAACTGTTTGGTGGCATTCATTACAAAATGAATGGCTTCTGTTTACAAAATGATCCTGTCTGATCCCAGGCTCCTCATTTTCTGCTTTGCTATCTCCTGCCCATACAGACTAGAACAGTGTTTTTCAACCTTGGCGTCTTTAAGATGTGTGGACTTCAACTCCCAGAATTCCCCAGCCAGCCACTGCCTAGGGAATTCTGGGAGTTGAAGTCCACACATCTTAAAGTCACCAAGGTTGGAAAAAACTGGATTAGACCAAAGAAAATTGGAAGGCTCTTTCTCCAATCACCATTTCCAACAAATGGTCCAATCCACAGATTCTTTTTTTTTAAAAAAACATCTTTACAAAAAACCTTTGGACTGGAAATATCCCCCATATCTCTGACAGTAAAACAAAGCACATTCACACAGATCCATATAACCTTAATAAGTCGTGACAAAGGCTCCCAGATCTGGGCTGCAAAAATCCAGAGGTCCACTAAATGGCAACAAGGGTTAAGATTTTCCATCTCTCTTTGCTGCCACTGGATTTTAGCCCTCTTCCTGAGCATACTCTGTCCTTTTTGAATTTCTTTTCTTTCTTTTCTTTCTTTTCTTTCTTTTCTTTCTTTTCTTTCTTTTCTTTCTTTTCTTTCTTTTCTTTCTTCTCTTTTTCCCTTTTTCCTATAAAGGTTTTTTCCATGTCCCTAAAGAATGGGTTTCTCAGGAGTCTGAAACTACTGCTGTTCTATTTCTCAATGGCCTAAAGCTGGAGGCACATGATGGAACCATGTGCCTCCAAGACTACACAAGGGTTCGCTATTAGTGTATGTGCCTGAAAGCCTTAAAATTGGGAAGACTCAAAATCAAGGAACAATCATTTTTGCCTTTAAAAATATAATAAAAAGGAAGAAAGATAGTAAAGCAGAAATACAACAACATAAGGAAAACTCATATTATCATGAGACTGACCAAACAGAGAGATGAACTTCTGAAGATGTGTCAAACTTTAACTGGATCACAATGATGACTGTTTCTACTGAGGCTGGTAAATATTTTATTCCTGTCAAGGACCCAAATGTCTTAAATAAAGTGTACTTTTGACCAACATTGTAAAACTGTCAATGAAGATCTATTTTAGTTAAGTGAGATTGAGCAAAAGGCATGACTATTTCACTTGGATATAAACAAGGCGCCACGCTCTGCCACACAATCCATTGCAGGTTTTGGAGAGTGACCTTTGGACTGACCTGCCAGAAATATATTGACGTCATTTCTCTTTGACAAGGTTTTATTGAGATCCAGAAATAAAATCTTCATAGCAAGCCACAAGAATGTACTAATCTGACATCTGGTTTACTAGATTCATTGGAGATTGACTTTGATCATGTTCTGAAACCACGTGCAGTTGGTCAGACCGGTCAACAATAATTAATTAGTGGTACAACAGAGAAGAGCTCATGAATGGCTAACTCTGCTTACAAAGACGTCTTAGGTCATAGACAAAAGAGTGGAGCGGGGTAGAAAAGCTTACAAAATGGCATGAAACGAGAGTGACTTTCTCTCCCTAGCCTTAGTGAATAGGATCTGTGAAAGGGACTTGGAAACCATCACAAACCTTTTCAGTAAGAAGTCTACAGTCTGCCAGACAACCCTGCACTGATTCAGGTACTTGCAAATGAATGGGGTTTTCAGCTCAGTGTTTTGATAGTATAGCCCAGTATCTCACATCTTCTTTAAGAGGATCCAGGAGAATCATATGCACTTTGCACTTGTTGTTGTTCAGTCGTTCAGTCGTGTCCGACTCTTCGTGACCTCATGGACCATAGCACGCCAGGCCTTCCTGTCCTCCACTGTCTCTCGGAGTTTACTCAAATTCATGTTCATTACATCGGTGATGCTATCTAACCATCTCATCCTCTGCCGTCCCCTTCTCCTTTTGCCCTCAGTCTTTCCCAGCATCAGGGTCTTTTCCAGTGAGTCCTCTCTTCTCATTAGGTGGCCAAAGTATTTGAGCTTCAGCTTCAGCATCTGTCCTTCCAATGAGCAGTCAGGGTTGATTTCCTTTAGGATTGACTGATTTGACCTCCTTGCAGTCCAAGGGACTCTCAAGAGTCTTCTCCAGCACCACAGCTCGAAAGCATCAATTCTTCGGCGCTCAGCCTTCCTTATGGTCCAACTCTCACAGCCATACATTGCTACTGGAAAAACCATAGCTTTAACTATACGGACCTTTGTCGGCAAGGTGATGTCTCTGCTTTTTAATATGCTGTCTAGGTTTGCCATAGCTTTCCTTCCAAGGAGCAAGCGTCTTTTAATTTCATGGCTGCAGTCACCGTCTGCGGTGATCTTGGAGCCCAAGAAAATAAAATCTGTCACTGCTTCCATTTCTTCCCCTTCTATTTGCCAGGAAGTGATGGGACCAGATGCCATGATCTGGGTTTTTTTAATGTTGAGTTTCAAGCCAGCTTTTGCACTCTCCTCTTTCACCCTCATCAAGAGGCTCTTTAGTTCCTCTTCACTTTCTGCCATTAGGGTGGTATCGTCTGCATATCTGAGGTTGTTGATATTTTTCCCGGCAATCTTAACTCCGGCTTGTGATTCATCCAGCCCGGCATTTCTCATGATGTACTCTGCATATAAGTTAAATAAGCAGGGTGATAATATACAGCCTTGTCGTACTCCTTTCCCAATTTTGAACCAGTCGGTTGTTCCATGTCCGGTTCTAACTGTTGCTTCTTGACCCAGAGACAGGTTTCTCAGGAGACAGGTAAGGTGGTCTGGTACTCCCATCTCTTTAAGAATTTGCCACAGTTTGTTGTGATCCACACAATCAAAGGCTTTAGCGTAGTCAATGAAGCAGAAGTAGATGTTTTTCTGGAACTCTCTTGCTTTTTCCATGATCCAGCGAATGTTGGCAATCTGATCTCTAGTTCCTCTGCCTCTTCGAAACCCAGCTTGCACTTCTGGTAGTTCTCGGTTCACATGCTGCTGAAGCCTAGCTTGTAGGATTTTGAGCATAACCTTGCTGGCATGTGAAATGAGCGCAATTGTACGGTAGTTTGAACATTCTTTGGCATTGCCTTTCTTTGGAATTGGAACGTAAACTGACCTTTTCCAATCCTGTGGCCACTGTTGAGTTTTCCAAATTTGTTGGCATATTGAGTGCAGCACTTTAACAGCATCATCTTTTAGGATTTTAAATAGCTCAGCTGGGATACTGTCTTCTCCGCTAGCTTTGTTGTTAGTAATGCTTCCTAAGGCCCACTTGACTTCACTCTCTAGGATGTCCGGCTCAAGGTCAGTGACCACACCATCGTATTTATCAGGGATATTAAGATCTTTCTTGTATAGTTCTTCTGTGTATTCTTGCCACCTCTTCTTAATCTCTTCTGCTTCTGTTAGGTCCCTGCCTTTTTTGTCCTTTATCATGCCCATCTTTGCACAAAACGTTCCCTTGATATCTCCGATTTTCTTGAAGAGATCTCTAGTCTTCCCCATTCTATTGTTTTCCTCAATTTCTTTGCATTGTTCATTTAAGAAGGCCTTCTTATCTCTCCTTGCTATTCTCTGGAATTCTGCATTCAGTTGTTTATATCTTTCCCTTTCTCCCTTGCCTTTTGCTTCCCTTCTTTCCTCAGCTATTTGTAAAGCCTCATCAGTCAGCCACTTTGCTTTCTTGCATTTCTTTTTCTTTGGGATGGTTTTAGTTGCTGCCTCCTGTACAATGTTACGAACCTCCATCCATAGTTCTTCAGGCACTCTGTCTACCAGATCTAATCCTTTAAATCTATTCCTCACTTCCACTGTATATTCATAAGGGATATGATTTAGGTCATACCTGATTGGTCTAGTGGTTTTCTCTACATTCTTCAATTTAAGCCTAAATTTTGCAATAAGAAGCTCATAATCTGAGCCACAGTCAGCTCCAGGTCTTGTTTTTGCTGATTGTATAGAGCTTCTCCATCTTTGGCTGCAAAGTATATAATCAATCTGATTTAGGTATTGACCATCTGGTGATGTCCATGTGTAGAGTCGTCTCTTGTGTTGTTGGAAAAGAGTGTTTGCTATGACCAGCGTGTTCTCTTGACAAAACTCTATTAGCCTTTGTCCTGCTTCATTTTGTACTCCGAGGCCGAACTTGCCTGTTATTCCGGTTATTTTTTGACTTCCTACCTTAGCATTCCAGTCCCCTATGATGAAAAGGACATCTTTTTTTGGTGTTAGTTCTAGAAGGTGTTGTAGGTCTTCATAGAACCGGTCAACTTCAGCTTCTTTGGCATCAGTGGTTGGGGCATAGACTTGGATCACTGTGATGTTGAATGGTTTGCCTTGGATTCGAAGCACTTTGCACTGCCCACCTTCAATATCATTTCAGTGTAGTAGATGGACATCTGTGTGATAAATTGGCTTAGCTAAGCATCATATGCTTGTGCATGTGAAGTTTAGAACCTTTTGTCAGATGTTAGTGCTAACAACACAAAAGAATTGGGACGGGACTTGCACACCTACCCCAGCCCTCACTACACTTTTTATAAGAGCAAGTCAATCTACTTGCCCTTATCAGGCAATCGGGCTTATGGTCATCCACGTTCTAATGTGGTATGTCTACTGTGTTGTCCAGTGACAAAATGCACTCCATAATAGCATTGCAGCTCTACAATTATCTGTACATTGATCCATCTCAAGTGTACTTGACTTACTCAGCCAATGTCATCTTGGAGGAATGTCTTATTTGGACACCAGACTAAGGAAAGGGGAATGATGCCATATTCCTTTTAGAAGGCAACTTTCTGATGCACTGGTTGATGAACTATACACTAAACCAGTGCATTGGCTCACTGATCATCCAATGAGTCTGTGATAGATTCAAAACATGTCTTACTTACTAGGGTGGCAGGGTTCTTTAATGGTGTTTAAAAGCAGAAAATACATACTTCTTCAAACAAGGTAGTGCTTGAATAAAGGAGTGGAACCTTGGGCGAAGGGGAGGAGACTGCAATTTCTTCATTTGTGTTGTGCAAATGAAAAACAATAATAGAATAATAGAATTGGAATGTGTCTAGAGATCATCTAGTCCAACCTCTGTTCAGTGAAGGATCCACTACAGCAGAGCTTTCCAAACCTTTCATGTTGGTGACACACTTTTTAGACATGCATCATTTCGCGACACACTCTTACAGCAGGGCACAAGGCAGGCACTAGGACCTGCGTGGAAGCCAGGAGGCAGCAGCAGCCGCGACACACCCAGACACTGCAGCCGACACACTAACATGTCCCAACAAACAGTTTGGAAAGCTCTGCACTACAGCCACTGACAGATGGCCATCCTACCTCCGTTTGAAGACTTTAGCAAAGGGGAACTTACCATGTTATAGGAAACACCAGTATATCTCACAAGGTGAGATTGCTGAGTATTTTCTACTGGGAATTACTTGTTTTCCATCTATAGAACTATAATTCTTATATGCTCTAAGGACTGCATGTAATGGCAAATATACCTGTTCATAAGTATGGTAAATGTGTTTGTTCCAGAATAATCATGGAATATCAATTCTCAGTATAAATGTAAAATTAGCTATACCTCCTTACAGAGAAGTGGGTGGTTGTTTTTTTAAATGTGTGTCTCCTTTTTTGAGACTATTGCATACTAGAAGGCTATTAAGAAGGGAGACTAAATGTTAGTTATTCTTGGAGATAGGCTGAATACAAAACAACATTAAATAAATTTATGAAGAGCTTTGAGAAATGTTTAACATAGCAGCCTACAGAAGCCATATGTTTACTAGGTCAAAGATTTATCACTCATATATTACAAACTTCTCAGCAGAATCAGGTTGAAAGGTCAGCAATGAGTAATGTGTAGGCAACCAGAAAAATGTAGAAATGTAGAACGTGCAAGGCAGCCCAGGAATATAAAAATAACAAAACAAAACCCATCCCTAAATCCACGAGATATTTCTGAACTTAAAACATTCACCTCCATATAGACAGGAATATTATGAAACACATACATACAATTAATTGAGATTTTTTTAAAAAAATCTTACTGCATGTTGCTATCACTGGAAATTGCAACAATTTTAGTGTTCCTTTGAAGTTGTTCAAATACCCCACTATTTTTCCCTTGTATGAGCAAAAAAGGTTGATTTCCAAAAATATTGCTGCTCACGGAGAATTGCTTAGACACTTCCAATTGCTTCAAACCCCAGCATATTTTCAGGATCACCCCAAAACTTTTCATTGCTTAAAATGAAGCAACAAATACCAAATAGGCATCTGAAAACCCTGTCCCCTTAATCAAAGCTTCTGAAAAATAAGAAAAACACAACCCCCAATAATGTCTGTATTTATTTTTGTTTGCAGCATATGCATTTTATACATATCTTATATATAACTTTCTCTAACAAAACTCAATTTTGCTCACAACTTCCCCAGCTTTCCACGTATCTACCTGTAATATGGCAACCTGCCCAGAGTCCCTTGTATGGGAGATGGGCAGGGAATAAATTTGAAAAATAAATAAATAAATAAATAAATAAATAAATAAATAAATAAATAAATAAATAAATAAATAAATAAATAAATAAACAAATAAACCAACCAACCAACCAACCAACCAACCAACCAACCAACCAACCCTAGGCCTGGAAGCTAAGCAGGGTCAGGCCTGGTTACTATCTGGATGGGAGTCCTCCAGGAAATGTGGTTACTATTTGGATGGGAGTCCTCCAGGAAATGCCAGGGCTAGACTGGAAAGCTGAAAAGACATTCCAGAAAAAGGCAATGGCAAAATATTTCCGTATTGTTGACAACTACATGGATGAGTCCATGAAATCACCAGGAATTGTGTTTGAGAGAGATTTTATACCACTTCTAATATGCATATTTTTAAATGTAATTTTTCCTAATATATATGCTTTTTGGTAAGCAACTTTGGGAAATGCTTTTTTTTTCATACCATTTCTAAATGTGTGCTTTCTCCATGTGAAATGTTTGAGCTGAGAACAAAGGGTGCTAAATGGATTTTATGTATTGTTACCATCTGTACCATAAACGAAGCTCAGTGGTATGGACTGTACCATTTCACTCTAAAAAAAATGTGATTGATTTAGTTTCCAGTGCTAGGGGAAGACAGCATCCAAGAAAGGAAGGCAACACTGTTATTTTTCCAAGCAATGAACAACCTTAGGGGGGGGGGGGGGAATCCTTTATGTAACCAGTTTATCAAGCATATGGGGTGGGAAGGGGCAGGTTCTCATCTGATTGTGCTCAGAAGGGGAAAGTAAGGCTTTTTTCATGAGCTATGTTCTCAGACAGCCAGTTTGGTGTAGTAGTTAAGGCGTCAGGCTTGAACCCAGGAGTCCATGAGTTCTAGTCCTGCCTTAGGCACAAAGACAGATGTGCCAATCACTCTCTCTCAGCCGTGGGAAGCAGGCAATGGCAAACCACTTCCGAAATCTTGCCAAGAAAACTGCAGGGACTTGTCCAAACAGTTGCCAGGAGTCAACACTGACTTGAAGGCACACACACACACAAACACCACACACACACACATGTTCTCAGAAAAGCCCACAGCAATAATTAAGTGAAGTAAAAATGTAGGGTTGTAGCACTATGCATTTAGTAGAACATATATTTAGTTTCTGATTTGGGTATGGTGGCATAAATACCAAGAGCTCATGATGTTTTTGGACTGGGTCCTATTGATATAACTTGGCTTTTGCAGGAAAATATTTTGCTGGACTGTGGCCTGATACAGATGGAGTATCTAGCCAGTTCAACTTCAGCTTCCCTGTGAAAGGATTTGATGCAACTGTTTATATAGTGGAAACTCCACTTTACAAGGCCATTATTTCATTTGCCCTTCTTGTGTAATATTCATCTACAATTGTTGCATCCTGTCTTTACTTCAAGAACTCAGATAATATGCATGGGTTTTGATTATGTTATCTTCCTAACCATCCTGTGAGGTAGGGATAGACTGTCTAGTCCAAGATTACCTGGAAGCGTGCTTAGATGAATAAGGATTCTGTAGTCTAGCCCTTTATTCAAAACATTAGGCTGGATCTCACAAGTTTCTTAGATTCAATTTTATTTGTTTTGTTAGAAGATAAAAATAATAAATGTGTCCAAGAGAAATGGGTGGAATGAAGGCAGTACAGACATTTTATAGATGCAGCTATTTCCAGCCTGTTATAGGCCATCTATCATATGACACTTGACTGCCTGAGGTTGGGAATGTAAGATAGGGGCTATAATTAATACTTAAATTTCCACAAAATGTTGGAATATGTATGCGTGTGCATATGTTCTTTCTTCAGCCTCATCCAAACATTTAAAATATAAGCCGGGTTTCTGCATGATAGAAATATCAATAAACTTGGTTCGAAATATGAGTAAGAAATTAGTTTCAAAGGCGAAATAAAAATCTCACACAAATAAGAGAAATCTACAGCAGATGAATCCCTCTGTTTTGAACCTGTTGATCAGAAGACAATTGGAAATAGAAAATTCTAAGGTTGGACTCTGAGTTGCAATTCTGGGGATATGAATGTGGGGGGGGGGGAAGCAAAGCATATAAAGATAGCTGCAATCAGTTTTGCTTCCATTCATGCTTAGAGCAGAAAATGCTCCCCTTTTTATTGGACTTTGGAACTTTTCTGTCTTTTTAGCACAATCGTGTGATCTTGTGCCAGCCCTAAACAGGCAAGTTCAACATTGATGTAATTGAGTCAGGGTGGGTCTGCTCAAACATAAGTGAAATACGGGGCTTAAAAATAGGACTTTGACTCCAGAACTCCCTCAGGTTCCGCTCATTTGTAAGAGCTAAAGTATCTGGCTCTGACAATAAAGGTGGGAGAGCTTTTTGTACATTGAATATGTTTGGCTAAACGCCACACTTGAACTTTGAAGGGCATGCTGGGGGCCACCTTTCAAAACAAAAACACAGGGCACAAAAGTGGGCAGAATCAGGACAAAATGAGATTGAGTCGTTTTCAGATTAAACATGATAATTCAGCAGCAACCTCTGAGGTCTCAGAGTGTCAAGATGGGTGGAGGGTCATCAAAGGCTTTGAAACTCTGCCTGTGGCTCTTGAGCATGGTTAAAGCTGTAGCTTGCCCATTTGCTGCTCAGGATCTATTGTATATGGACTTTCAGACAAAAGATGTGGCCAGGAGGAAATCAGGCAGTTTTCTGGCAATTCCTCTCAGTAGTGAGTCATTGCTAGGATGGCAGGCAAACAGAAGCCTCTATGGGAGGAGGTCAAGGGAGGGGCAAAAGACGAAAGCATTGTCGTACCAATGCAACAGAACTCTACTCTGATTCATTGTAAGCTCTGCTCCCTTTTACATTTGTTGCAATGTAGCATATATATACAAATGGGGCAAAGTTTGTGACACAGTCAGGTAATGCTGCTTTCATCATTTTGACAAAAGGACCCTGTGGAGACTTCTGGGGAAAAAATAGAAATGGGGATGAGGTATGCATGAGTGTACGTGCCGCTAGGGTGGTGGGGTACAATGGGATACATATGAACGGCTGTGCATGAATGAGTGTTGAAATATATGTGGGTCTTTGTCCCTCATGTAGCAATGGTGATCAGGACCGCAACTAGGGTCCGTGTCACCCGGGGCAAACATGGATTCCACCCCCCCATGGGTTGGTGAGGGAGGTGTTGTCATTTTGGTGCCCCCCCAGCGCAGCGCCCGGGGCACATGCCCCACTTGCCCACCCCTCTAGTTGCGGCCCTGATGGTGATCCTTTGGGGATGAAAGGCTACTGAATCCACAGTTAATTCTCATGACTGGGACTCTTTATCTGAGCTATACCACCTTGGAGTCCAGCTTTTTTGTGTGTTGTTTATTCGTTCAGTCGCTTCCGACTCTTCGTGACTTCATGGACCAGCCCACGCCAGAGCTTCCTGTCGGCCGTTGCCACCCCCAGCTCCCCCAAGGTCGAGTCCATCACCTCCAAAATATCATCCATCCATCTTGCCCTTGGTCGGCCCCTCTTCCTTTTGCCTTCCACTTTCCCTAGCATCAGCATCTTCTCCAGGGTATCCTGTCTTCTCATTATGCGGCCAAAGTACTTCAGTTTTGCCCTTAATATCATTCCCTCAAGTGAGCAGTCTGGCTTTATTTCCTGGAGTATGGACTGGTTTGATCTTCTTGCAGTCCAAGGCACTCTCAGAATTCTCCTCCAACACCACAGTTCAAAAGCATCTCTCTTCCTTCGCTCAGCCTTCCTTATGGTCCAGCTCTCACAGCCATAGGTTACTACGGAGGATACCATTGCTTTAACTATGTGGACCTTTGTTGTCAGTGTGATGTCTCTGCTCTTAACTATTTTATCGAGATTTGTCATTGCTCTCCTCCCAAGAAGTAGATGTCTTCTGATTTCCTGGTTGCAGTCACTTTTGTGCCTAGAAATACAAAGTTTGTCACTGCCTCCATGTTTTCTCCCTCTATTTGCCAGTTATCAATCAAGCTCGTAGCCATAATCTTGGTTTTTTTGAGGTTTAACTGCAACCAGCTTTTGCACTTTCTTCTTTCACCTTCGTCATAAGGTTCCTCAGCTCCTCCTCACTTTCAGCCATCAAAGTGGTATCATCTGCATATCTGAGATTGTTAATATTTCTTCCAGCGATTTTAACTCCAGCCTTGGATTTATCAAGCAAAGCGCGTCACATGATGTGTTCTGCATACAGGTTGAATAGGTAGGGTGAGAGTATACAACCCTGCCATACTCCTTTCCCAGTCTTAAACCAGTCCGTTGTTCTGTGGTCTGTTCTTACCATTGCTACTTGGTCATTATACAGATTCCTCAGGAGGCAGACAAGATGACTAGGACTTATTTTATGTTTAACTGCTCTTCAGTTGTAGGAGTAGTGGTAGGAAACTATACATTCCATATTGATTTTTATATGGAACTTTATGCTGCAGAACATTCAGTCACATCAGAAGTACTTAAGCCCACTTTACTTTTCCACTGAGAATTAAATCAAGGAATGTACAACTAGAAGGTTGCCACAGATAAGTGTTGTGTGTTGAGGGAGGGAACTGTTTTCACATAACTTACAATTTTTTAATATTCTTTTTTTCTCTATCTAAAACTCTCCCCTAGTAAGAAATAATTTTCTCTTAATTGAAAAGATTATGAGCAAATTCTCATTCCACTCCCTCCCACCCCCGTAACTTAATGAAACCATCTGCATTAGGATAATAATAGATTTAATCAAGAGTGCAAAGCTGGAAAGAACTTTAATAAAAGTAAAGAAAAGTGGTTCCAACCATGATTCCATTAAACATTTTCAAAGCACTACAGAAGGTGACTCCAAAGTTGGTAAAAAGAAATTGGCTCACAAAATTGCAAAGTGATTTACTTAATATGATTGTGGTCCCACCCTTCCCTCACTTCTTTATGCAATATCTTCACAATAAATGTGAGGAATGGTGAGGGATGGGACCTAACTCAAGAACATATGGTTATATTATGGCTTAATGAGGATTTGTACCCTAGTGCAGGGATTACAAATTTTGCAATATTGTGGACTTCTGGTGTGGACATGGCAGAATGAACAGCTATGCCCGTGGGCTCAGCAGGTGAAACTGACAACGCAGCAGTTTTTTCGGGCTCAGGCAGGTTTTCCTGAAGCCCAGGAGTGTTTTCCGGAAATAGGAAAACACCTGGAATCACCCCATCTGTCCTCTGGATGGCTTCTTGCAGCCAGAAGATCGCAAACGGCGTTCATGCTTGACTGGTAAGAGCAGCCGGGAGGCTGGGACATCACCATTTCCAAGCCACGCTGTAGCCTTAAAGGGACACTAAGACCGGCCACCCCATTTCTAAATCACCCAATTTATATATTTTTTAAGTATGTGTACCCTAAGAGAGGCTTTCTACAGCAAGGAAAAGCTGGTTCCCTTGGTGCTTACTGTTATTTTTGGGATTAATTATTTAAAAAATTCTTTTTAAGTTTTTTTATTTTATTTTTATTTATTTACGTATTTATACCCCGCCTATCCCCTCCCTAGACGGAGGGCTCTAGGCGGCTTACAATCATTGTAAATTCATATATTTATACATCATATATTAACAATGTTACAATATTACCGCGCATTTTTAGGGAGGGGGTGAGGGAACCGACTCTTCTTCCGCAGGCATTGGACTACATGCCCCAGAATGCCTCATTTCCGAGCCGGCTGCTGACATCCTGGAAGTTGTCATCAGGATCCGCCGTCCTCCACTGTTATCCACGGGAATCATCAGATCTTCTTCGGTCCGAGGGTGATCCCCGAAGGACGCCAGCAAATTGTCCCACGTAAGTGGTACCCATTTATCTACTTGCCTTAGCTTTCGAACTGCTGGGTTGACAGAAGCTGGGGCAAGTGACGAGAGCTCACCTCGCCACGCAGATTCGAACCGCTGACCTTATGGTCGGCAGTCTAACAGCTCAGCGGTTTAACCTGCTGAGCTACCGCGCCCCCGGTCCAAAGTTTTCTATTGAGATGCTGGATGAAGATTGGATAGTCGAGTTGGAGAAATTTAAGGGAGAGAGCGAGTTGCAAGCCACAAGTGAAATTGATTTTCTGGTAGAATGCCATGAAAAAGAAGGGGTTATTATGTATGGGAGGTTTCCTGAAGAGAAGTCAGAGTTTTTGAGGGGGGAAGTTGGGCTGTTTGATTTTTTTAAGAAAAAAGCTCTGTGTACATTGTGGGGATATGTAAATGCTCTGGTTTATTTTGAAGTGGGATAAGGGTTAAAGAATATTTATCTGGATTGTTTTTAAGGTTTGTCTCATTTCATTTATCTTTAATTATTTGAATTAAGATGAATAAGGTATAAAATTTTGAGTAAACTCCGGGAGACAGTGGAGGACAGGAAGGCCTGGCGTGCTATGGTCCATGAGGTCATGAAGAGTCAGACACGACTAAACGACTGAACAACAACAACAAGGTATAAAATTGTCTACTTGGAAGGTTTTGGGTTTATTAAGATTAAGATCATTAAAACTGTTGTATTACTAAGTATAATGGCAGACAATTTATGTGCCTTTTAGTTTGATTTTTATTATAGTAGACAGACATGTATAGAATAGTAGTAGGAAGGGAATAATTAAATAGAAGTTATATTTGGGGAGGAGGAAGTTGTTTAGGAAATTTATATGAATTTTTCTGTTTTTTTTCTTTTAATATAATAGGGAGGAGAAACTGTCCTTAGTGATTTTTATAATGTGCCAATGTGGAATGATTTATAGAAATAATGTGGTTTTGGTTTAATATAGAGTAAGGGATTGACTATGGAAAATTTTTGTATATCCTTGCTGTTAAAAGTCAGAAGTCACACTTCTTTGTAACTTTGGGGAAAAAAATTCTCTTGTGTTTTCACTCCTTTTTAGTTTTTTTTTTCTTTGTGGTTTTTTTGTTTTTCTGTAGCTTTTACATTTGCTTGACATTTAATAAAATTCTTATTAATTTTTTTTGCAATATTGTGACTTCTAAATTATAAATGAATTTGTGTGACACACACACCCTGTCCCCAGGAATAAAACTAATGAATTCATTGGGATTAGGATTGACCAAGAAGTAATTAACCACTTACTAAAAGAAATGTAACTTTTATTATACTTTTTTTTATCATGTTTCTTTATCAGCACAACTAATGGATTGGTCATCTTCAGCTGTTCTCTTACCACACAGCAAAACTCTTCTAGTTTAAAATACATTTAAAATAACGGATAAAAATACTGAACTTCACTAACATGTTCACTTTTACAAACACTCCAAAGATAGGTATACTATTACACTCCACGCTGGATTTCCTTGCAATTTTTTTTCTCCAAATCTTGGCCAACAGAGTAGTTTTGTAGTGACTATTTTGTCCCACCTCCGCAGACAAATGCAAAAGACTCAGAAAGTATGCTAATTCTGTCGCACTGGGGAGGATTCAAAATGGAAGCTCAACTGCTCTTGCTGCTGTCTTTTCAGAGATAGGAAACAAAGAGAAAAAGAAAAAAAAGCTGAACTTCCTCTAGTATTACATTATTATTCAAACTGAATATTTTCCTGGAAAATGTTCTTGTTCCTCTGAAAACATGCTTTGAAATGCTTCCCCGCCCCCACCATTGCTCTGCTTGCAAATAGGGTGGAGAACGTTGAGAAGCCCTATGCACACAGTTCTACTTTGGGCCATAGATATTTTTATGGATATTTTTTATTGACAGGAGAGCTGAAGCCTATCTACCACATCATAGCAGGCTTCCGTAGCCAAGTGTTTGCTTTCCCCAAAGTAATACCGACTCCTTCCACAGGAGGTCATATATAATAACATATAGAAGAAACCAACAGAGTAAAGGAAATGTCTTCTGCTGGCCTGACCAGAAGTCTAAAAGTCATAGGAAAAAGCTGCCCTTAGTTATGAATCCGCTTGCTTCACATTCCACAGAGTAAATGGATGGAACACACCATAGGTTGGAGACAGGCAGACAGAGGGGAAATTGGCAGCCTTACGTAGCTTTGCTTAATGGTATTTCTTATTCCTCTTAGTAAATGAAAAAAATAATCTAAGAAGCCATTTCCAGTCTGCACCAGCTGTCCTAGGAAGGAATTTGATAGTCTGTGTGAAACTTCCTCAGTGAAAGAGGCTCAGGAGAAGGGAAAGCTGCTGGGGCGTAGCTTTCTGAGTCTGCAGGCTGGGGTGGGTGTCCCCCCCCCCCCCAAAGTGGACTGTTGGATCAGAAGACCTTGTGCCTGGTGAGAATTGGGATCTAAGCGAAGGCAGCATCTGCCAGCAGGTCCCAGATCATTAAGTGTTGTTTACTTTCTCCTCATGTTCAGACATCATACTGGAGCGATGGAAGATATAGTCATTAATTGGGGAGCTATTTCAAGATGTTCCCATAAACTGAATCAGGATCTTGGCACACTGCCTCGCAAACATTTATTGCCAAAACTCGCTCACTTACTTTTCTTTTTGGAGTAGTGACATGCAACTGCTGGTATTATCTCTGCCTTTTAAGCCCTCCAATATATTAAATGCAGAGAGATCACCAAGCAATTCCTGGTTCTCGTTTTCATCTTTTAACACTCAGATTTGTAGGGAGAGAGAGAGAGAGAGAGAGAGAGAGAGATTTTTTTAAAAAAACCCTTGTTCTAAAACATTCAGCGATTTGTTCCTGACTTCTATCACAATGTCAGTCCAGGCTGAAATATAAAAATATCTGTTTTGCTTTACCATTTTGGAATCCTATTAAAATGATGGGAGGACTGTCAGAAATAATTAGGGCTGCAAGCCTTCATATAAGCAGTTACTCCCTCTCTTTTCCAGAGGTTGTTTATTATTATTATTATTATTATTATTATTATTATTATTATTTAGCAGAGAAGGGAGAAACAGGCTTTGCAGAGACATTTTTTAAAAGACAGGTCCTTATACGGAATACTGTTCTGTGAGTTATCATAAAAAAATCCAAATGGCTATTTCCACACAGGTGGGGGAAGGCAGGACATTGCATATATTTAGTTAAACAAGAGTGTTACCATTTTCTTTTGCTGCACCACAATACCAGACAAAACATTTTTAGGGGTCAGATAAGGGAGCTAAAATAAACCATGGGTCACTGGAGCAGAAGACTCTAACTGGACTCAGTCTAAACATTCTCCAGGACAAAAGACCATTGTTATCCAGAATCATTACTCTCATAGTTATAGACTTCTTGAGGCATCTAGTCCAGCACCGAATCCCTCTGCTTAACTTTCCAGAGGAATAAAGGACAGCCACCCAAACTCACAAAAGCACACTGCAGCATCTAAATGTGATGCTCAAGATCGAAGGACTGAGTTCAGTACACCTGGAATTTGAGTTGTGGGGTTCCAATGCAGGTACAGTATTGTGGAAGCTCCAGTATTAGCTCTATCTACATTAGCACCGAGGCTTTTATAAGCTACATGGACTCTGCAAATGTTATTGTGGTGCAAAATTAAGGGACATACATACATAGGGGAACAAGTAATGAAATGTATATCATGATGTTATGATGTAAAAACTATGACTTTCATACTTGAGTCCCAATGTCTGATGTAAAGGATGGGATTTGCAGCATGAATTTGCCACATGTTGTCATTATTTTGGTATCATTATGACTTGCAGAAATATAACTGAATGGGTAGAGAGGCAGTTGGCAAAACTGAACCCTTTATATTTGAATAAAGGGCTAGACTACAGAATCCTTATTCATCTAAGCATGCTTCCCTTTTAAATTGCAAGGGGGTGAATTACAGTTTTGTTAATGTTCTCCTATATTATAAAACCAGGGCCGCAACTAGGGAGGGGCAACCGGGGCATGTGTCCCAGGCGCCGCGCTGTGGGGGACACCAAAATAACAACACCTCCCTCACCAACCCATGGGGGAGGAGCACAGAATCCATGTTTGCCCCAGGTGACACAGACCCTAGTTGCGGTCCTGTATAAAACAAACATCCCAATGCAAATACCACATTAATGTTGGAGATCCTGGCAAATCCAGCATGCCTCATCAGCATATGGATGGATGCTCTAGGATGCAAGCTCTCCATGCTTTTGAGGAAGCTGTTTCTGGCCACTCCCACTTCCTCCCTCCCTCTCTCTCTCTCTCTCTCTCTCTTTCTCCTTAGACTGGGAGCAAAGCACACGGCTGTGTGCTGCTCCATCTTAGGCCATGGATGGGCCTAGGAGATTTTCCTCCCTTTCTACATGCATCTCTTGCCAGCAATGAGGGGCAAAAGTTAATTAAGTTTAGGGAACAGAAAGAAGAAATGGAACATCATTTATCTACCAAAAATGCTGTACCTGCAATGAATAAACATAAGGACTCTTTTGTACTTACTTTTCATACCTGCCATGTCTAAGTGCGTGTTTCTTTATGCTAGGGTGGGCTAAAGGTGTAAGACTAACCTGGATCTCTCTAATATGCTCATGGGCTCTGTTTTTTAAACAATATTCTTTTTCTGTACACAAACTTTGCAGCTCTGCTCCATTTCAGTAGTTCTAACAGACTGCTGAATGGGCTTCAATTAACAGCACAGGAAAAAATCAGGTTAGAGAGCTAGTGGGATCAAAAGCCTTTCTGCTGCTTATTATTGTCAAGAACCTCTAGGGCCAGAAGCACAAATTCCTTAGTTCTCTTCATTATTGCCCTTTTTAATAGCTACTTGAACTATTTGGTGCCTCTTTTTGGATAGTGAAGGACTTACAGGGGCCAAGCTGATTCTATCTGCAAAGGCTACTCATGGAAAGGCAGAATTATCAACTGCTTCCTGTTTGAGCTGAAACTTACCTTAAAGTGGTTGCCAATGGCTTGTTCTAAAGATCTATAGAGTGCCATTAGATCATTTATTTAATCCAGTGTTTCTGAAATTTGGCAACTTTTGTGTGGACTTCAACTCCCAGAATTCCCCAGCCAGTGTTTCAGAAACACTGATTTAATCCTTTAAGGTCTTATAGGGGCTTTATTGTGTTTCTGCATTGGGAAGGAACTTATTCCATGCATACTTTACTAGGGTGTTTTTTTTCCTCCAGGAGGTGGAGGAAGACTATGCCTGAGAAAATATACTATCCTTAATGTGACTTATTATGGTGAATTTGTCAGTCTCAACTTTTACTTTTGTTCTCATTCTTGGCTTAACCCTCAATTATGATCCCTGGTTACCTTATGATAGCTACTGTTGATTAGTCCATGATGGTAATTGTGCAAGTCCTAGACCAAGCAAATATAGGCAAGTGTTCAATTAGCTGGAAATGCATTTTGATAGCATGGTAGTCAGGGTGCTTGCTTACGGTAGAACACTTGTAATTAAGGTCTTGGAAACAAATAATAACCCTTTCATAAAATAGTAGATTCTTTGTCATATGCATAACATCACAGGTGCAGCAAAAACAAAATCTTGGTTCCCAGCCCTGATATCTGATTTTTATTTTTTTGGTATGAAAATTAATTATTACCAAGAAAGAGGCAGGAAGTCATTGGAACACAGCACTGAGCTGGAAACATAGATTAAATAATCAGAAAAACAGTCCAGCACAGCGTTCAAATACTCGGTTGCTTCTTTAATTGAGGTACTAAAATGTATTATCACTTTTCCCTTCAAGGAAGTCCAAGATATTGTTCCCAGGTTACTTTGAATATGAAGACTTTAAGGGTGTATGTTTGAGGGAGGAAAGACCCAATAGAACAATAATATGTTTTTTTTTCTATTATGTTATTTTAGTTCTTTTTTAAAAACCTTTTTTGATGGGCATATTGTTGGCTTAGGGTGGTGATGGTGTTGGGGAAGCCTGAAAAATATTAGTTTTAATTTTTGGTTTGTTTTTAATTGGTTTGTATAAGACTACCAAACAGCATGAAGAAGTCTTTAAAAATATTTTTTTAAAAAAATGATTAAAAGGTCCTGTATAATGTCATGCATTAAAAAATAATCCCCTCTTATATTTTATAACCTTCTTCAATCTTAATAAGGGATACTTGCAGAAATCCAGATGAACAGTAGATGGCAGAAAAGAAATCCATAACATTGCTCCATCTAGTAGTCCCTCAGATTTTTGAACCCCAGATTAGATAGTCCTAATTGTAACTTTTCTATAATCTTTACTAGTTTGAATCTTCATCTTGATTCTGAGAGGCAAGGCAGTACTCAAAGTTTTAAAACATTTTGCTTGACCATTGAAGTTTTAAAGCAGAGCTATGTAGAGTCACAAAAGGGGCGTGGTGGCTCAGCGGGTAAGACGCCAGGCTTGTCAATCGGAAGATCGCAAGTTCGGAGGTTCGAATCCCTAGTCCCACGTGACGGAGTGAGCTCCTGCACTAGCCCCAGCTCTTGCCAACCTAGCAATTCGAAAGCATGCAAATGCAAGTAAATGAATAGGTACCACTTCGGTGGGAAGGTAACAGCATTCCGCATGCATCATGCCAGCCACATGACCGTGGAAGCATCTTCGAACAATGCTGGCTCTTCGGCTAAGAAATGGAGATGAGGACCAGCCCCTAGAGTCAGACACGACTGCACAAATGTGCGGGGGGAACCTTTATCTATGTTGAGTCACATGGTGAGCCAATGTGGTTCAGGTGATGGACTGGCAGCATGGAGGCCCAGGTTCAAGTCCACCTTCAGTCACAGAAGCCCACTGGGTAACTTTGGGCCAGCCAGTCTTTCTTAGCCTAAAACACTTCACAAGGTGGTTGTTGTGGGGAAAAATGGGAAAATGAAGCACTGGGTATACCGTCTTGAGCACCTGAAGAAAAGGCAGGATATCAGTTAGATAGATGATAGATGATAGATAGATAGATAGATAGATAGATAGATAGATAGATAGATAGATAGATAGATAGATAGATGATAGAGTAAACAGCTAGGTTGGTTCTTCCTTATTGAAACTGAATATTGATAGCCACCTCTACAAGTTTTTCTTAAAGAAAAGGAAAGGCCTGATTGGTGGGTCATACTTGCTTACTCTGTGATCTCCTTAGTGCCATCTTTAAAAAGACAATTCCTTGATAGACAGCAAGGAAGACATTCTCTTCTTCCTGTTAACTTCTTCTGTTTCTCTCTCTCTTCTTGCTCTCAGATGAAGGCACTCTAATTGCCGAAATACCTAGTATCATTAAAACAAACAAACTCTCTCTCAAGAAATTTGCCTCCCCCCCAGGCCTCAATTATCTTGCATCATTACCCCATTCACTTGAGTCTGGCACCAAAATAAGGTCCCTAGCCACCAAATGTTTGCCCACCCCTGGGTTACAGGGATATCTATTGATCTTGATTCAGAACTATCTACATGCTTAATGGCCCTTTATTTCCTCTACAGCATCCGTAGAATATCAGTTTAAGAGCTTACACTACTTTGCAAAAGATCTAGTACAGCAATACAGGGAAATAATGGTAAACAGGCACTCTAAAAGTTTGTTAGATTCTTGTAAAAACCAATACAGTGGCATACCATTTGTTATAATGCAGTTCAAAAAGTATTTTTATTAAAAGACTAGTAGCACAGTGGTTTATTTAAATTAATTGGGTCTATTGCAGTGTTTCTTAACCTTGCCAACTTTAAGATGGGTGGACTTCAACTCCCAGAGTTCTTCAGCCAGCATGGGAGTTGAAGTCCACCCATCTTAAAGTTGCCAAGATTGAGAAACACTGGTCTATTCTATTCTCTGTAATACTTGCTGGGAGCTCAGACTGAGATGAACTTTGTAGGTGTTAACAATGCAAAATTCAAAAGATCTGCAGAGGTGCTGACCTCCATGTTCTGTAGTAGGCCAATAAATAAATAACTTCTGGTTTTCCTCTGATTGTTTTCTAGCAATAATAGAAGCTGGGTGGGGCAGTTGTACGTTTATTTTGATTTAGGAGGATTTCTTTCTTTTTAGTCAAACAAATCCTGATTAGTTTGGCTATCCAATAGTAACATGCATGAATTTCCTCGTTGTATAGAATCCAAGGATTGTTGCTTTTAGTTCTTTTCATTTAGACTGTGCATTTTTTTTTTGGTTTGGCATGCACTAGTTAAAAAATTGCTAAGGTTGTTTTTAAGAAATTCATCACTATTCAGTGCCTGATATGTACATCAAGGGAATGGTTGGATAAAAACACTAGCCTAAGTAAAAATATAAGGAGAGTATCTTTGATTAAAATTAGTACTGTATGTTTATATCACTTATATCAGTGTTTCTCAACCTTGGCAACTTTAAGCTGTGTGAACTTCAACTCCCAGAATGCTGGCTGGGGAATTCTGGGAGTTGAAGTCCACACAGCTTAAAGCTGCCAAGGTTGAGAAACACTGTCTTATATTATTAAGAACCATTTGATTAATGGTTCAGGATGGAAGTATTAAACTGAAATATGCTGTTTCTCTTCCAGAAATTTAAACAACAGGATATTTGTTTGCCCATCCAATAAAGCACTTTGCCCCTTCTGCCCCACTTTTCTGATCAAACATTAGAAAATCTTCGGATTCTGGCCGTGAAAGCCTTCAACTATACATTAGAAAATCTCATTATTGTTTTGAGTGGCCAGTTTGGAATTTATGACCCACACTGGACACTTTATCCATGCACTGAAGAGGAGCAGAATGATACTTGGGCAGGCTTGCTTTCAAAGAGAGAATAAAGGGGAAAAACGTGTTCCCACCTAGTGGAAATGAAGAGAAATCAGCCTCCAGACCTCTTCTGATTCCTACCTGAATCCTGATTATTCCAAGATGTTTAGGAACTTATTCCTGCCTGCCAGGACTTCTTTCTGCCTCACAACTGGGGATAGGTTCTACATGCTGGTCTCTAAATTGTTCCTCTGGCAGCAACCTCAAATGGAACAAAGTTCTTACAAGGATAGAAAATAAGATTCATTCTCACTATCATTGTGGGGGTGATTCTATGCTACCATTTCAGTACGTTGAAAGGAACGGCTTGTCTAGGTAGTTTTCTCGGGTAGTGCTACAATTAGTGTTGACGGATATGCCTGCTAAAGTGCACCATTAAAAAAAACAGACCATAGCAATGTAAACATATGAGCAACTTAACCAGTGCCTAAGACTTGGGAGGTTAGTGTAGATCAGTGTTTTGCAACCTTGGCAACTTTCAAGATGTGTGGACTTCAACTCCCAGAATTCCCCAGCCAGTTTGCTACAGTGGTGCGCGCGGTGGCGGCGTGTCATCAGCGCTTCCAGGTTTTAGCACCACACACGAGGCCGCCGCCGCTGCCACCGCCATGCACACCACCGCCACTGTTGGTGTGTTGCCAACGGCGGGACTTTGGAAAGCACTGCTTTAGAGTCACTGCTGCCTCAGCAGGAATAGAAGAAAGGCAATTCCTTTCTAGCTCCCCAGGACACAAGCATGCTATAAGTTCCAACCTGTTATTTATCCATTTGGGCTGATTTTTGTTAACCCAAACCAGGGGTGTCCACTTGAGGGGGGGATTTTAAAAAGTCAAGATGGCAGTCAAAGCCATGCAATCAAAATGCTCCCCCTTTTTACATGTGTCACAATACAATTAAAAACCGAAATGGTTACAGCTGCCATCTTCACTTTTTTGACCTCACCATGGAAGGCCCCTGAACCAAACCTCTATCATTAATTCTACAAATGGAGCTTCCCCAAATTAAATTTGGATCAGGCTAGAAATGGCAGATTTCAAATAAGCACAGTTTGTACTTAACTTCAGAAATTGGCACCGGGACTCCTTTTCTCCTTCCTAGTGTGTCATTGGAAACCTGAAGACCTGTAAGGTCTTATTGCTGGTGTCTACAGGCTGTTCTGAGAGCCCTTCTTGCAAAGAGACATAGCCAAAATACTTCAAATAGTGGTTGTCACTATATTTGGTAAATCTGTTAGTTTTCCCTTTATGGTACGACCTGTACCCACCATTTTTTTTTCAAAGAGTGGGGGTTTGCTTTGGCATGCATACACAAATCATGGAAGCAATTCTGTTATCCTAATCTTTTAAGACCTTTTCAAAGAAAATGTGGTTAGAGGAAATAGGCAGTATCAGACATAACAACAATAACTTCACACATCCTTTTCTTGATTCAGTGCTAGATACATATTCCAACTTTCCCCAGAAACCCAAACACAAGAGGAATCATCAGGGTCAGCAACCTATTACTTGATCCCGTAGTATTACATGGAAATAATGTGTCATAATTCTGGCCCACATCCTCCCCTTCCTTGCTTGGTTGCTTTCACCACGTCTATTTCCTTCCATTACAATAGTTGCTGTTCCTATCTAACTGTTTGGAATATATTTTGAAGGCACTTGGGCTGCCTTGGGAGGGAGACTTGCTTCCTCCCTGTCGCTGATAGAAACCATGGTGTCGCTGGAAGTTTAGTCCTCTTCCATGATTCGAAGAGCAACTGGGAGCGGTGCACTCCAATTAGCACTTGCAATTTGGGAGGGATTTTCATTAGGCTCACAGCTGGGATAGCAAGGGTTAAACCTCACCTCTTCCGATGCTGAGATACCAGTGAGAGATGCACCTATGTTTCCATTAAAAATCAAAGCTGTTTTTTTTAAAAAAAACTGGCTGAAAGCCAGACTATTAAAGAAATGTACAATTAAACCCTAAGAATAATTATGTTTTCCCAGCAAGCACTGCTTTGGATAGAAATGTCAGTGTGGGTTGTATAAAATATAAGACAGAGAAAAAATGTTTATTGCACTACACCCCAGAAATTTATTTGAAACAGCTGGAGTTTTTGTTTTCAATTGTTACTTGGAATGTGTTTTAAATGACATTACAGTACTCTTATTTTTAAAAAGAAATTGGAAATTACATTTTCATTATCTGTTAACTGCATTGCAAACATTTCCCCCATTGTTTTGTTAAAACATTGCATATAAATACTGGAAATAAATACTAGATATTTCTGAATGTGTGGTTGTTGTTGCTATTGTTTTGGAAAACAAATGAACATCACCACAAGCAGAGGAAATGCATCACCAAGAAACGAGGACAAAAGAGGGCATCAATTTCTGGAAAAAGAAAATGGGCATACATTAATTTTCTCTGGTGATCTCTGAGAAATAATGACTACAATTTAGATATAAATACTCTACATCTCCCCATAGAGCAGATGGCTGAAGTACATGACCTCTGAACCTGCTATATACTGTAAATGGTGCTTATCACTGGGTGAGAGCCAGTTTGGTGTAGCGGTTAAGGCATCAGGCTAGAAAGCAGGAGACCCGGAGTTTTACTCCCACCTTCGGCACAAAGCCAGCTGGGTGACCTTGGGCCAGTCACTCTCTCTGAGCCATAGGAAGCAGGCAATGGCAAACCACTTCCAAAACCTTGCCAAGAAAACTGCAGGGACTAGTCCAGGCAGTTGCCAGGAGTCAACAATGACTCGAAGGCACAAGTCTGTCTGTCTGTCTGTCTGTCTGTCTGTCTGTCTGTCTGTCTGTCTGTCTGTCTATCTATCTATCTATCTATCAATCACTGGGTAGCTTCAAAGCTGCTATTCTTTCCACTTATAGTGGTTTCTGTGAGAATGGATTGGCCAGCCATTCAAAATACAGTGGCAATTCCCACTAATGTAGGGGAATCTTATCTGGATGACCCCTAGATGTCAACAAGAGTTTTCCCTGTCCTGGCATCTAATGGCCACCTGGATTTTTGCAACACAGATCTGGTAAAGCCTGCAAAACCAGGACCTTTGGCTCCTTCATCATTTGAGCAAGGATGAAGTTTCAGAAGATCCTCAATCTTAGTATCTTCCATGATTCCATAATAGCTGTGAAGACCCTGCTGAGAACTGGGGAAGCTGTGAATAATGGCTGGGTATAAAAGGGAGTGGAAAAAGAGGGACGGAGGGAGGCATATTTTCTGGAGCTGCAGAAAATATGCACACAAAGAGGGCTCACTCAAACATGCAGAAAGAAAGTGAGCTTATATTGTATAACTATTCTCAGAGCAGCCATTTTGTGATGGCAGCTAAAACAATATTTGAAATGCATATGTGGGCCCCAAACACATACAAATTACTTAAAACAGGCCTGCCTTTGCCTATAGCAAATCCAGGAAATATAATATAAGCACTGAAAAAATGTGTCTTACCTATAAGTTACAATTAGTACAGTCCACCTCAATTTATAGAAAGTGTCAAAATAGCTTTGAACTACAATAGATACCAAGGAAGTGAAGAAACCTATGACAGTTTTCAATCCTCTTCCAAGTTTAGCAAACAATAAACATTTTTGACAGGATATCTGCAGGTGAAGTGTCAAAAAAGTCAAGATGGCAGCTACGATGCCTGTAAAAAAGGGTGGGGTTTGATCATGCTGTTGAGGCCGCCATCTTAACCTTTCTGACACCCTTGCATGGACAGCCCTAATTTCTGATACTGTATTTATAAGTTTCAGAACTCAGGGGTGTCCATGCAAGGGTGTCAGAAAGGTTAAGATGGCGGCCTCAACAGCATGTTCAAACCCCATACTGTATTTATAAGTTCTCCAGAAAAGGAGATCGTTACCTTGTCGTGGTGCTGGAGCTTGAGCACCTCAATGAAACCATGAGCTAAACCGTGAAGGGACACCCAAGACAGGAAGGTAGTGGCAGAGAGGTCAGACTAAATATGATCCCTGGGGAAGGTAATGGCAACCCACCCCAGTATTCTTGCCGTGAAAACTAAATGGATCAGTACAACCAGAGATATGTTGGTATACCATCGGAAGATGGGACTCCCAGGTCGGAAGATGGTCGAAATGCTACTGGGGAGGAACAGAGGATACGTTCAACTAGCCCCAGATGTGATGACGCAGTTAGCTGAAAGCTGAAAGGACGGCTAGCAGCCGACGGTGCTGGTGGTGAACGACGAATCCGATGTTCTAAAGATCAACACACCATAGGAACCTGGAATGTAAGATCTATGAGCCAGGGCAAATTGGATGTGGTTATTGGTGAGATGTCAAGATTAAATATAGACATTTTAGGTGTCAGTGAACTGAAATGGACTGGAATGGGCCACTTCACATCAGATGACCACCAGATCTACCACTGTGGACAAGAGGACCACAGAAGAAATGGAGTAGCCTTCATAATTAATAATAAAGTGGCTAAAGCAGTGCTTGGATACAATCCAAAAAACGATAGAATGATCTCAATTTGAATTCAGGGTAACCCATTTAACATCACAGTGATCCAAATATACGCCCCAACCACAGATGCTGAAGAAGCAGAAGTAGATCAGTTCTATGAGGATCTGCAGCACCTACTGGATAATACACCAAAAAGAGATGTTATTTTCATTACAGGAGACTGGAATGCTAAGGTGGGTAGTCAGATGACACCTGGAATTACAGGCAAGCATGGTCTGGGAGAACAAAATGAAGCAGGACATAGGCTGATAGAATTTTGCCAAGACAACTCACTGTGCATAACAAACACTCTCTTCCAACAACCTAAAAGACGACTTTATACATGGACTTCACCAGATGGTCGACACCGAAATCAGATTGACTACATCCTTTGCACCCAAAGGTGGCGGACATCTATACAGTCGGTAAAAACAAGACCTGGAGCTGACTGTAGTTCAGATCACGAACTTCTTATTGCAAAATTTAGAATCAGACTAAAGAGAATAGGGAAGACCCACAGATCAGTTAGATATGAGCTCACTAATATTCCTAAGGAATATGCAGTGGAGGTGAAGAATAGATTTAAGGGACTAGATTTAGTAGATAGGGTCCCGGGAGAACTATGGACAGAAGTTCGCAACATTGTTCAGGAGGCGGCAACAAAAAACGTCCCAAAGAAAAAGAAAACCAAGAAGGCAAGATGGCTGTCTGCTGAGACACTGGAAGTAGCCCAAGAAAGAAGGAAAGCAAAAGGCAACAGTGATAGAGGGAGATATGCCCAATTAAATGCAAAATTCCAGAGGTTAACCAGAAGAGATAATGAATTATTTTTAAACAACCAATGTGCAGAAGTGGAAGAAGACAACAGAATAGAAAGGACAAGAGACCTCTTCCAGAAAATTAGAAACATCGGAGGTAAATTCCAGGCAAAAATGGGTATGATCAAAAACAAAGATGGTAAGGACCTAACAGAAGTAGAAGAGATCAAGAAAAGGTGGCAAGAATATACGGAAGATCTGTATAGGAAGGATAATAATATTGGAGATAGCTTTGACGGTGTGGTCAGTGAGTTAGAGCCAGACATCCTGAAGAGTGAGGTTGAATGGGCCTTAAGAAGCATTGCTAAGAACAAGGCAGCAGGAGACGACGGTATCCCAGCTGAACTGTTTAAAATCTTGCAAGATGATGCTGTCAAGGTGATGCATGCCATATGCCATCAAATTTGGAAAACACAAGAATGGCCATCAGATTGGAAAAAATCAACTTATATCCCCATACCAAAAAAGGGAAGCACTAAAGAATGTTCAAACTATCGAACAGTGGCACTTATTTCACATGCCAGTAAGGTAATGCTCAAGATCTTGCAAGGTAGACTCCAGAAATTCATGGAGCGAGAATTGCCAGATATACAAGCTGGGTTTAGAAAAGGCAGAGGAACTAGAGACCAAATTGTCAATATCCGCTGGATAATGGAGAAAGCCAGGGAGTTTCAGAAAAACATCTATTTTTGTTTTATTGACTATTCTAAAGCCTTTGACTGTGTGGATCATAACAAATTGTGGCAAGTTCTTGGTGGTATGGGGATACCAAGTCATCTTGTCTGCCTCATGAGGAATCTGTATAATGACCAAGTAGCTACGGTAAGAACAGAGCATGGAACAACGGACTGGTTTAAGATTGGGAAAGGAGTACGGCAGGGCTGTATACTCTCACCCTACCTACAGTATTCAACCTGTACGCAGAACACATCATGCGACGTGCTGGGCTTGAGGAATCCAAGGCTGGAGTTAAAATCGCTGGAAGAAACATTAACAATCTCAGATATGCAGATGATACCACTTCGATGGCTGAAAGCGAGGAGGAGTTGAGGAGCCTTATGACGAAGGTGAAAGAAGAAAGTGCAAAAGCTGGGTTGCAGTTAAACCTCAAAAAAACCAAGATTATGGCAACCAGCTTGATTGATAACTGGCAAATAGAGGGAGAAAAAGTGGAGGCAGTGACAGACTTTGTATTTCTAGGCACAAAGATTACTGCAGATGCTGACTGCGGCCAGGAAATCAAAAGACGTCTACTTCTTGGGAGGAGAGCAATGGCAAATTTTGATAAAATAGTTAAGAGCAGAGACATCACACTGACAACAAAGGTCCGCATAGTTAAAGCAATGGTATTCCCTGTAGTAACCTATGGTTGTGAGAGCTGGACCATAAGGAAGGCTGAGCGAAGGAAGATAGATGCTTTTGAACTGTGGTGTTGGAGGAAAATTCTGAGAGTGCCTTGGACTGCAAGAAGATCAAACCAGTCCATACTCCCGGAAATAAAGCCAGACTGATCACTTGAGGGAATGATATTAAAGGCAAAACTGAAGTACTTTGGCCACATAATGAGAAGACAGGATACCCTGGAGAAGAAGCTGATGCTAGGGAATGTGGAAGGCAAAAGGAAGAGGGGCCGACTAAGGGCAAGATGGATGGATGATTTTCTGGAGGTGACAGACTTAACCATGGGGGATCTGGGGATGGTGACGGCCGACAGGAAGCTCTGGCATGGGCTGGTCCATGAAGTCACCAAGAGTCGGAAGCGACTGAACGAATAAACAACAAAATTTATAAGTTAGAATTAAATGTTTGCCAGTAAACATTTATTTATTTATTTATTATTTCAATTTATTCCCCGCCCATCTCCCCTGCAAGGGACTCTTTTTATTTATTCATTTATTTATTATCCACTACAATTTACTTACTATTTTATTATTTTGTATCTAATATTAATTGCTTTAAGTATGATGCTCTTTAACATCTCAGCATAGAGAAATCTTCTGCTAGCCATAGAATATTTATATAATTTCAACCAAACTTAGTGCTAGAACTACAAAGATATTTATGGAATTTCTCTGGAACATATACTGTATACATGTACAGAGCATACCAAAAGTCAGGCCCCAGAGACAATTTATTATATAAATTACATTAAATGTTCAAATTGGTTGCCATTTCTTCTAAACGCTTCCTTACTCATTTGACGCATGACCTTTGAACATTCATAAATACAATAACATTTTCTCTGGAAAAAAAATTAATAAAGCATATTATTTGGCCTATGGGGCTGACTTTTGGTACACCCTGTATGTATAGGCACCAAGGGATTTCTTGTTTAAATTTGACAAGGCTTGGCATAGTTAGAATAGTGTTGGGCTATTGGCCAAGAACCTTCTTTTCATTTCCAAAAGTTCCTGGAATGAGCGTTTAATGAAGCGATCACACTTGTCCTATGGAACATTTTGGGAAGTACTGCCGAAAGTAAGATGAAGATGCCAGTACTGTTACAGTACACAGGGAGTTTTAAGGAGAAGAGATCCCTTGACCATCTCCTATATTTTTTTAAAAAAAGTAAATAAGTACAGTGTTCCTCCACTCCTATCCAATTTTGCCAAAGCTTCCCCCCCCCCAACTATTATGAAAAGATGTGAGGCCCAAAAACTGCTCTGCCAAAGATAAAGTAGGTTTCATTCTGCTAAGCATATCAAATATTAACATTTTTGCCCTGGTGTTATAGATGGTCTAAGCAAATAAAGCTAAAAAATACCTATCCCAGAATCAAAACACCACAGAATCTTAATCTTCTCCCCATTTTTGTGTCCGCTGGTTGACTTGCACAGTTCTGATTAGGGAACATTCACCAGAATGAAAATGTATACAATATTCAGCAAATTAGGTGTTTTTTTCCCCCTTGTTTGAGCTTAGGGTCTATTTCTGTAAACATTGTTATCAGAAAATAAGCAAGCAAACAAAGAAAGTTGGATTTTGGCTTTGAATGGCTGGAATTTCCACTCTTTGAAAAATGCCTCTGTTCTGTATGTTCATAGATCTTTGCTTAATACCCCTCTCCCCTAAAAAAAAAAACCTAGAAGAAGTAATACTCTCCTTGAGGGGGAGATGGGCAGTCATAGAAATTTAATAAATAAATAAAAATAAATAAAAATACTTTGAAAAAGCAACAGAAAATGAAAAGTATTAGTTGCTTAATGAAACCAATAACATAAGGTTTTATCATTGCAGGGTTATAGTTTATAGTTTTATTCTACGGATAAAGATTCTATATATTATTAAAAATGCTCTGTCTCCTATAACACAGAGACATACGTGTGCACAAACAAACCTATAATACAAAGAAGTGCTTGATTTTCTTACTTTGGTAAAAACTAAATGTACAAGTAAAAGTGTACAACAAAGGGACAAAATTCAAGTGGCACTCAATGAATTGCTTTAAGCTGTACGAACAGTTTTAACAAATGTAAATACAAGTTGTTTGCAGAGAAGGAAGATGATAGGCTTACAATGTGGCTGGACCGAACTTGACCCATCCTGATGCTGCTGTTTTCGTTAATGGAAATGGAAGCTTACAGTCCAATTTATAAAAAAAAGCAGGGTGAAAATTTAAACTTCCTGACTCCTCCTCAGCTATTATTTGCATTTGTGAAACATTCCAAAGGCTTAAATACATAGATATAAGTAAGTAATATGTTTAGTGTCTCATGTAGTCCGTCCAAAGGCCCTCAAAGCTGAACAGAATCAATGTCAGAATAGAGACATAGAATTTTTTTTTTCAATGAAGAAGCAGTAAGATAAAAATGTATTTGAACTTTTTGCAGTTCACTGCAAAAAAAAACTGCAGTTTTTCAAGCTGCAGTTCCCTCTCCCACCTGAAGTATTTTTTTTTCCAGTTGAGCTTCTTACATGAATTTGTGTAAGCTAAATAATCTGATTCACATTGGAGATGAGGGGAGAAGGGAGTAGCTTGATGAAAACTGGGAGCTGCAGTGGAAAAAATAATAATAGGCAATCCTATTTCACAATTGTCCATCTGACATGTAATTTATCCCTTGTAAATAAATTCCACATGATTACTGTTTTTAGGTTTTTCTTAATATAAGCACTAGCATGATGACTTTTAAAAAAAGAAAAATCAGGGATTAGAAAGAGTGAAATAGAAATATTCTAAAAACAAACAAAAAGTCAAGGTGGCAGTTGCAACCACATGATTGAAGCCTGGCCCCTTTTTACAACTGTAACATATGTAAAAAAGGGGTGGAGCTTCAATCAGGCAGTTGTGGCTGCCATCTTGATTTTTATGACCCCCTGCCCTCAGACACCCCTTTATAAAACCTATGAGGTATAAGAGGAAGCTGTAACACATGAAATACACCAAGCTGAGAGAAAGGATAGCAAATGAGTAAAACCACAGTGGACATCTGAATTATTTCCTTGGTTCTTTGCATAATTCCCAAAGGGAGGTCTTTGCCCTAATAAATATAAAATCTGAAATAAGGAAGAAGGGAGAGCAGTGAAATAAAATGGGATTGACCCAATTATAAAATGTGAAAGTCCTATTCTCAAGAACTCATCTGAGCCAAAAGAGCATGATGGATGGATGTTCTTCCCTACTGATAAAAGTATGAAGTGTTGGGTAACAGTTAAGTCAGCAGGGTTTAAATTAAGCCTTGTTTCAAGGAAGAGACAACAGTGGATGGTGGGGAAAAAGCAGATATAATCACAAGTTATGCTGTCACTTTTAGAATTGATAGGCATGAGGTCTTTCATCATTTTGCAGCAGGATGCTGGTGTTGGGCTTTAATAGAACCAGACTGGGGCAAATTCGCTTCCTTTTTAACAGGACAGTCTGCAATGACAGCATATGTTTCAGGAACTACAACACTTAACTGGGTATCATTGTTTGGAATTAAAAGGCAATGATTATAAGTTACTTTCCCTGACATTTAGATGCCCTGCTGGAAAAAGTTACCTGCAGATTTATGGCTGTCATTTAACACAACAGGCACAAGATCCTAGAAAGAATGAGGGCCTTACCACAGAAAGTTTCTAAACAAGCCTGAGACATGTTACCTCTAATTTTTGAGAGTGGTTGGCCCAAATGGATCCATGTGTGAGCCAATGCTTTTTATTTTCTTTTTAATTTTTCTCTTTGTCTCCCTCACTCCTTTACTTTTTTTCCTCTCTTTCTTATATAGGGAATTTGTGGCCTCCCCACACTGCTTCTAACATACCTCACCACTAGTCAAGTTGGATGAGGCTGTGAGGAATAATATCTGGAGTGCCATAGACTCACCATCCTAATCTACAATATTTTCCCCATGTCCTTATTTCCAGGACTCAAGTGCAGCACCTTACTGGTCTTGGCTCAGCTCAGAAAGGGAAGCAGATTCAGACCTGCTTAATGCTTGGGTGGGAGGCCAACAGGAAATCCCAGGACTGTAGGTTAGACTTGAAAGGCAAAAGAACATCCTGGAAGAAGACAGTGGTAAACCATTTCCAGACTGTTGCTAAAGAACAATATGCAGAAACCATGAGTTTTACCTCAATGGCCTAAATCAGTGTTTTTCACATTTGGCAACTTTAAGTTGTGTGGACTTCAACTCCGAGAATGCTGGCTGGGGAGTTCTGGGAGTTAAGTCCACACATCCTAAAGTTTCCAGGTTTGAAAACACTGGCCTAAATGGACTCTTACAATTATATAATTCTATGAAGTTGCCAGGATCTGAGCTCAACTCAAAGGATCTTAGAGCAGCATAACAGATTCCCTCACACAGACTATCATAGCCAGATTTTATTTTGGAATGTACAGATTAGTTTGAGCAAGAAAGACAGATCTTACAGTCACCAGTTAATTTCACAGTCAAGCAGAGATTTGACTTGGATCCCTGGTTTAAATGTTATAGTCTACCAGTGCCTCACATGGGTATAAATTTGCTCAGAAAGCAAATACAAGAGTACCCTCTCAAATTTGATAGATGTACAAACATGGAGAGAGAGAGAGAGAGAGAGAGAGAGAGAGAGGGAGAGGGAGAGGGAGAGGGAGAGGGAGGGAGGGAGGGAGGGAGGGAGACATGTTAAGTGGTACTGGGGAAGAAATCATGGTGAGGCTTTCCATTTTTTTTATAAAGGCCCTAATTCTACATATATAAACCTTCACACTTGATGGGATGTAGGTAAAGCTGAAGTGCATTCACTTCAAAATAATCTCTTCATAAATCTCTCCACAGGTTTAATGTTTGAAGTACAGAAGTATTCAGGTACCTGCTGAATATTGTCTCTGTTGCTCTTTCAAATATGATGACTGTGGGTTTTAATATTTAACATGGGTATCCAATTTCTGCAGTTTAGATTTGTACTAGGGACTTGAAAGCAAGTGAAAGTCAACACCAAATGGTATTCATTATTGGATATATCTGATACCTGGTAGTATGTCATTACCAAAACACTGGCAGCTCTTTGGAGTTGGCATGGAAGGGTAGTTCACATCTGGCAATGCCTGGCACATAACATGCAATGATGTATAATATTATGCAGTATGTGTGTATGTATATAGCTATCAAAATCAAATCCAGAAATATGTTTTAAATGTTCTCTAATAGTTTTTGAAGTGAAATGTGGTGTTCAAATTGTAACATTGCTTTTCATAATTTTACAGTTATGCATTTTATGTTTGAATATGCACTCCTGAATAGTGTGCAAAGAGAAAGGAGTTTTGTATCTTCAGTAGCTCTTGAATCTTGAATCTATCATCTATATATTGTTCTGAAATCTTCCTGATACAGAATATCTAATTTCCACAATAAAGCTGATGCTGAAACATAGAGCATGCTGTCCCAAATTTGTGATATTTGTGTCTGCCATTTAGAGCTCCTTCCATTCATTTATGCTTTTATATCTGTGTTCCATCCATCCATCCATCCATCCATCCATCCATCCATCCACCCACCCATATGTGCATTCTTGAAACACCACAAAAACAATCTTAATGTGATTTTATAGAGGTGTAATTGCACTGAGATTCTTTCCGTGCTATGTTTGACTTAAATACGCATGTGGTCTTGCACCTTTTATTAAATAAAACACTCAAAAGAATTATGCCTATAATAACCTGATTATTTTTTTAAAAATAGTGTTTTATCAGAAAGGAAAGGCTCCCTGAAGAAAAAGGAATGAAGGCAAGTAAGACCATTTCCCCCCTTCTATCAAGATTCCCCTTCCGTACCACTCAATACCCTGTCAGCAGAATTGCAGATTATATAATCTTCTGCCTGCTATTTGGTAGTCTGATTCTGAAAGCTTTGATAGAAATAACTGTATACATATACATATACATATACATATACATATACATATACATATACATAGGCATAGGCATAGGCATAGGCATAGGCATAGGCATAGGCATAGGCATAGGCATAGGCATAGGCATTGATAATGTGGGAATAGGCAAAAATGAAGGGAAGCTGAGATGAATCGCACATGTGCAACACTTCGGGGAAAAAAGGTTATTCTTTAATTTTTTGGAATGGTACCATGGACAATTTCCAATCCATTGGTCCCTCTTCAGTAACAAGACCACAAAATTTGAAACTGCAAAATCTGAAGAGAAATTCAGATGAGGATGTCTGGGGGATTATGTGTAACCTACAACCCAACCTATTTCATTACATACATTGAGTCATTCTTTTCTCTTGTAGTTTAATACATCTAAAGTACCTTTAGCAGACACTGAGTGCCCTGGCCCACAATGCTGACACAGCTTACAGAAACATTCTGATTATTGCTTTGCTGTCGGCTGTAGCTTTCTAATAAGCAAAGCTGATTACTGCTCTTGGATTGGAAAGACGATTTGCTTGTCTGCAGCGCACGCACTAAACTTTAATACATTCCCAAGGCAGTAATGAACAAAGCAGCCTTTCCTTACAGGAAAATCCTGCGCTCTCATTCCCCAGGTCCCTGAACGGTATAGAGTTTAGAAGGAAAAACAGGAAACACATGTGCAAACCAGATAGAACTGACCAAGATTAACTGTTTAAGAAGCCTGGCCAGAAGCTTTTGTATGAGCAATCACAGCTATCTATTTTCTGTCTGGAAGGCATGGCAGGGGATCATATTTGACTCTACAGTTTTTAACCCTCCCCAGTCCCAAACACAGGCAGTTGAAATAGCTAGGAAGTTCATTTGCTACAACTCAAGTTTCTGGATTTTGGGAAGTATGCTACTTTATAAAACAATGCCCTTTTGAAGTACAGCCTCTCATAATTAGGCTGACCATATTTCCTTCAGACAAAAACAGGACTTTTGGGATGGCAAAACGGGACAGGGTCTTATGCCACCATGCCGGCCTCCAAACCCCGCCCCCCAGTCCACGCAATTGGCTCCCACCTGCAAACCCTGCCCCCGCCCCACACGATTGGCTCCCGCCTGCAAACCCGGCCCCCATCAGCATGATTGGCTCGGATTTTAATATTTTTTCCCGATTTTTAAAGGTTTTTTTTTCTTCTAGCAGTAAATGGTGCGGCAGAGCTGGTGTGTTTGGGGGAGGCCGGAATACAAACATTGTGCACACAGCACCGTCATCAGCTGGGGTACAAGTGGTGGGGATGGAGGGGATGGAGGCCCACCACTGCCCCATCCCCCTCAGGCTTGGCCAAGGGAGGGAGGAGAGTCGCTGCTGCTGCCACCGCCGCAGAGCAGGAGAAGCAGGAGGAGCCGGCTGCGCTCGGCTGCTTCAGCCACACCACTCCGCCCCTTGCTGCCCGCTGAAGCTCCCCAGGGTGGCCGGCTCCTGCTTCTCCTGCTCGGCGGCCCGACAACTCTCCTCCCTTGGCCAATCCCAATCAGATGCTCATACACACACTCACACACTCACAGGACAGACTGCCCTCGGCAGGAGCCGGCCGTGCTGGGAGGCTTCAGCCACACCACTCCATCCCTCGCCACCCACTGAACCCCCCCAGCATGGCCAGCTCCTGCCAGGGCAGTCTGTCCTGTGAGTGTGTGTGTGTGTGCATCTGATCGGGCTTGGCCAAGGGAGGAGAGTTGTCAACCACTCTGCCCCTTGCTGCCCACAGAAGCTCCCCAAGGTGGCCGGCTCCTGCTTCTCCTGCTCGGTGGCCCGACAACTCTCCTCCCTTGGCCAAGCCCGATCAGATGCACACACACACACACACACACACACGCACCCCACACCCTCTTTCTCCAGCCTCCCCATGACCAAATGCACCCGCACCTGTTGCAGGGAGGCTGGAGAAAGAGGGTGTGGGGTGCGTGCGTGTGTGTGTGTGCGCGCGCGCGATTATGCTGAGTGCTGAGCAAGTAATCTGCGCGTGCGCACACACACACACACACACACACATGCACGTACCCTCTTTCCACAACCTTCCCGTGCCTGCTTTCCCTGGCCTCACCACTGCTGGGCAGACAATCTCAGGATCAGGTAAGGAGGCAGGAACCTGGACTGTGGTGCTGTGTCTGCTGCTGGGCTCGCACGTGGCAACTGGGCTTCCAGTTGCCGCGCTGATAGGGCCTCTTCTGGGCTGCCTCCAATGGCAAGTCCGGCTCCAGTCCTCCTTCCTGTCTTCCTGTCCTCCTTCCCGCCGGGTTTAAAAAAGGGACAAAATTGAGATTTTGATCGAAACGACGCGACGGTTGAAATATGCTAAAATAATGGGACTGTCCCATTCAAAACGGGACATATGGTCACCCTACTCATAATGCATGTGGACCCGCCCAAACACCCTATTTTATTTTTTGGTAAGTGTAAGCTTGGATGTAGCTTGAATCATGTCAACTGGATTTCTATTTTCTCAGTGGAAACGTTTCGCTCCTTATCCAAGGAGCTTCTTCAGTCTGAGCAAAGTTAGTAAGGGAATCCTTAAATATGTTTCTAGGTAGCTGTGTGACCTTACACCTGGGGCTAGGTCATGGTTATATTGAGATGTTATTTTAAGTCCTTTTATCATCTAAAGGAGGATCGTTAAGATCACCATGCTGCTGTTGAGCTTGTGAAATGGTCTTAATCTTCCTAGGCACAGAAGACAAAGCAGGGAGGAAGATGGGGGAAAGATTGTGCCTGAGGCCCCCACCTCTATTCAAGGAAGGATTTTCCAAGTTGGCATAAATGGATTCCTTCACCCCTCTCTCAAACCACCTATCTTCTCTGTCTAAAATGTGAACATTAATGTCCTCAAATGAGTGTCCTTTTTCCTTTAGATGAAGATAAACTGCTGACTCTGGTCCTGTGGTGTTACTTCTCCTGTGTTGGGCCATCCTCCTGTACAAAAGTTGTTTGGTTTCTCCAATTTAGAGTTCAGAGCACTCCTCACTGCACTGCATTGCATAAACTACATTGCTTTTCTTGTGTTTTGGAGTTTGATCTTTGGGGTGTACAAGCCTCTGTCTCAGTGTGTTGGTGGGTTTGAAATATACAGGTATGTGGTGTTTGCCAAATATCTGTTTGGTCAAAATCAAGGCCCAGGAAGTACAGGCCTTCACAGACCATATAAACACTATAGATGCCAACATTAGCTTCACCAGAGAAGACACAAAGGAAAACAGACTGGCATTCCTAGACTGTGAAGTCCTCATTGGGACCGGTGGCAAGCTAGAAATAGGGATCTACAGGAAACCCACACACACAGATCAATATCTGATGTTTGACTCCCACCATCCACTGCAGCACAAACTAGGAGTCATCAGGACATTGTCACACAGAGCAGAAACCATCCCCACCTCCATGGATTCCAAAAAGAATGAAAATCAGCACCTGAGAACAGCTCTGAAGGCCTGTGGATATCCAAATTGGGCCTTCACCAAATCTAAATCTACCAGACCTAAAACAGCGACAGATAGGGCTGAGACTCAGAGTAAACGAAAGAACCTGGTCATTCCCTACATGGCTGGCGTGTCTGAAAAGATAAAAAGGATATCTGGCAAACACCACATACCTGTATATTTCAAACCCACCAACACACTGAGACAGAGGCTTGTACACCCCAAAGATCAAACTCCAAAACACAAGGAAAGCAATGTAGTGTATGCAATCCAGTGCAGTGAGGAGTGCTCTGAACTCTACATTGGAGAAACCAAACAACCTTTGTACAGGAGGATGGCCCAACACAGGAGAAATAACACCACAGGACCAGAGTCAGCAGTTTATCTTCATCTAAAGGAAAAAGGACACTCATTTGAGGACATTAATGTTCACATTTTAGACAGAGAAGATAGGTGGTTTGAGAGAGGGGTGAAGGAATCCATTTATGCCAACTTGGAAAATCCTTCCTTGAATAGAGGTGGGGGCCTCAGGCACAATCTTTCCCCCATCTTCCTCCCTGCTTTGTCTTCTGTGCCTAGGAAGATTAAGACCATTTCACAAGCTCAACAGCAGCATGGTGATCTTAATGATCCTCCTTTAGATGATAAAAGGACTTAAAATAACATCTCAATATAACCATGACCTAGCCCCAGGTGTAAGGTCACACAGCTACCTAGAAACATATTTAGGATTCCCTTACTAACTTTGCTCAGACTGAAGAAGCTCCTTGGATAAGGAGCGAAACGTTTCCACTGAGAAAATAGAAATCCAGTTGACATGATTCAAGCTACAGACAATTCCACCTGGATGACTGAGAACCTTCATAGACATGTAAGCTTGGATGTGTGTTAAACAACATGTTCAATGATGTCCATAAAATGCCATCCACATTAGGCTTTAATGAGGAGGATGGGGAGATGGGGGTGGGGGGAGAGGCCAGATTCATCAACATATTTGGAGGCCCCTTATTGGCTATATTCAACAATACATGATGTCTCCCTGCAAAAATGGAAACAGGCATACACAAAAAAGGTATATGCAACGTATTTTGTTTTCAGAGGCAGTGTTCAAGAGTGCTACCAGCAGGGGAGGAAGGACTGAGTATAGAAGAGACCTGATATAGTGATTGGATTGATACGAAAGTATTGCCCACCATTTTATTGCTTGCGGCTTCACAAAAGATTTAGTGCTGCCACCTACAATTTGCATACACCCAGTCATTATCCCATTCTTTTGAATATTCTCATCATTTTTTAAAGTGCACGTAAAAGTTACATTTATTTTCATGTCACACTTTTCCTAAACTATCCATTCTATATGCTTCTGTCCCTAACAGATGCACTTTATATGCAACTTCCCTAATACAGGTAGTCCTCGCTTAACAACCATTTGTTTAGCAATGGTTCGGACTTACGACGGTGCTGAAAAACCAACTTATGACTGGTCCTCACACTTATGACCATCACAGCGTCCCTGCGGCCATGTGATCGCGATTCAGGCGCTTGGCAACCGGTTCACATTTATGACCGTCGCAGCATCCCACGGTCAAGTAATTGCCATTTTTGACCTTCCCAGCCGGCTTCTGGCAAGCAAAATCAATGGGGAATAGAGTGATTCGCTTAATGACCACATGGGTCGCTTAACAGCTGCAGTGATTCGCTTAATGACCACTGTAAAAAAAGGTGGTAAACCAGGTTGAATTCACTTAATGACTGCTTCGCTTAGCAACTGAAATTCTGGTCCCAATTGTGGTTGTTAAGTGAGGACTACGTGTACATTACAGCTTTGTATACATGTCTCTTTGTATGCAGTTTTTGCATTCTAGAGAAGTGAAGAGTTTAAAGGATCAATTGGTCCCTGTTTCTAATGGAATGTCATATATTCATTAACTTCAGAATCTTCCCTAGCTCATCCTCTCCAGATATTTTGAATGTGAAGTCCCATAATTTCCAAGCAACATGATTGCAGTATGGCCATGATAGAAGATTATGGGTGCAGAAACCAAACACATCTACATGGTACCAGGTTGGGGAAGAATAGGACAGGTAGAAGTGAATGATAGAGTGGTTCTCTCAGGTTCGACTTTACATACTGTACATGCCAGGAGGTATGTAGGAATCGGCTTGTCAGCCTCGCCTCATCCGTAATTGTTGTTGGCAATTGTTTGGCCCATCCAGGCAACATTAGCAAAGCTCCCAGCCTGGATGGTGGGGCCCTGGAAGCAACACTAGTATGCCAGGTCACTGTTTATTCATCATGAGATGAAGGGCAAGAAAAATAAATGGTACTTCTTTTTTAACTTTGCTTTTGTGTCCTCTTAGAAATTAGAACATAGCTTTCCAAAGTTTGTGTCGCAACACACTACTGTGTCGCTTGCGGTGTCCTGGTGTGTCGTGCAAAAACCCGGAAGCGCTGATGGGGGAACTGGAAGAAGTGGCACCCCCGCCAATCAGCGCCACCGCTGCTGATTGGCGGGGGTGCCGCTTCTTCTGGTTCCCCCCATCAGCGCTTCCGGGATTTTTGCACGACACACCAGGACACCGCAGGCTGTGCCACCGTTGGTGTGTGTCGCCAATGTGAAAAGTTTGGAAAGCTCTGAATTAGAAGCATTGGAGAAAGAGCAGCCACCAGTGGGATGTAGATATGACTTCAGCATTAAAGGATTTATACATCTAGGTTCATCCCCAAAACTTCTGAAATGCCCCAACCTTCTCATCCTGTAACGAGAAAGCAAAGTTCGGCTTACCAACTCATTAAAGTGCTGCACCTATTTCAACTGAAACAATACTGAGGCAGAGAAAGGAAGAGCAGCCCAAAAGCTGTTCTTGTCCCAGTCTGTAGCCAGATGGCAAAAGGTGTTTTCGATCTGATTTGCTCTCCTTTCTCCCAGCCCCCTGTGTTCTAGCCAACAACAACATAGCTGGGCCTTAAAATCTTGGCAGTGCTTTCATCCACCACAGGATGAAGGAGAAGGAGGGAGGGAATAGTTCAGATTTTAGGCTCCTCATTCAACTTTCTGGTGTCTCCTAGCAGCAACTCCATTTTTCTTGTGGAAATGGAAAGTATTAAGCAACACATCCGATTTTCATTTGCGTGCATGTTAGATATCCAGAACCGAAAAATTGCAAGCACTGGAATATTACTTATTCATCTGTTTATTTAAAAAGCCTATAGTTCTTCTCTCTTGCTGTCTTGCTTTCCTGCTTGCTGAATTTTGTTTTCTCCTTTCATTATTCATCAGGTTTCAAAAAGCATCAGAGAAATGGCTAAATTTGGATCCCTGGCTACGCAAGAGCAGGGAGATCTCTCTGAACATATTGCAATGCCACAAGATCCCGGCTTGTCTTCAAAGCAAAGATCCAGTAACTTTAAAGACTTGATGGGGAGTAAAAGCAATAAAATAATTGGGACAATTATAATTTGCTGAATTAGTAGTTTAGAGATTGGAAAGTCGGTCCACCAAGGAAGGGAAGCTTGTCAATCTTTGTATAAAGATTTTGGCACCTTTGCATAGTCATTATTTTCTTTATAAAGTAGCATATATAGGAGGTGCACATTCACTGTAACTTGGAGAATGGTTGGCTTGGCAAAGAGGGGATTTTGGACAAATAAAAGTTCCCAAAGTCTTTGTTTATTTATGTAGTTCTTGGAATAACTCAGCTTTCAGAAGCAGTGGGCCAGCTGCTGAGACAGCAGTCCAACTAATATATTCCAAAATGCAATCACAACTTCTTGTTTTTCCTCATTATGCTGTCCCCAACCTTGTTTTTTGGTTAAGTCTCATGACTGGAAAATAGGAAAATTCACATTAATGCTTACAATGTCATGCAGTCCTCTTCCTTTTTCACTAGCAGGGCCAGGTTTCTTTCAATGAGAAAGTGCCTGCTTTTTTTGCTGTTGATTATTTTGATGCAACCAGAAGCAAAAGAAGGGACCTTTGCCTCTAAATACAGTTTTCTCAGCTGACCTGATTCGAAAATCACTGCCACTGTTTTTTTTTTAGTTTAGGGAAACATGATTATGTTGATTTTCTCAGATTACAGGTCTTAACACAGGTATATTTCTTTGTTCTCTCAATATGCTCTTTGCAACATGGTGACATTTCCCTGTTTATTTTAATTTACTTTTTAAATTTATATCCTGCATTTCATTCAGGAGTTCAAAGCAGCATATACAGTAGAACACAGTCTCCTCCTTCCCCCCCCCAAAAAAAAAACCCCAACCATGTCAGGTAGGTTGGGCTGAGAGACAGGGATTAAAGTCACCTAATGAGCTTCTGTGGCTGAGGATGGACTTTCCCTGCTCCTAATCTGACACCTTAACCACTACTTCGCATTGTGTATTTCATCTTATATGTGAGATCACCTTCCACTGGGTGTGCCCAATGGAAGCCAAAAAGCATATGGAGCCTCCATAATTCCACAACCCTCTCTTAGTCAACAATGGCATATACAACAGTCCAGTGGAGAAGCTTGTGCTTGGAACACGACCAGATAAATGCATCCTAACCAGATCTAGGTGGATCATGGAGAAAACAGCACTCATGCTAGGAAACAAGGAAGCTGCAAGTATAATCCAGCTATATTGCTTAAAGATACCTCACAATGCTGAACCTCAAAGGTGAGACCCTTTTAGGCCCAAGGACTGGATTGATTGCCAGGTTAGGGATCTTAGGCCTATGCATGTTCAAACATCCAACAGGTACGCTCATTCACATACTACATCCCCATTCTCTTACATGCTGGGCTACATACATCTGAATGAGGTTGCTGGAGAGGAGCCTCCAGTTCTTTCCTTTCAGTGATTCTGTTGCAGATGGCTGGGTTCTTTCTGTTCATGGGAGCAGGAAATCACAATCTCTGAGAACAGCCACAAGGCTTTTCACTTTTTCTTCAAAGATTCTGCTACAGAAGGATATTTAGACAATGTTGCTATGATCGAAGGAAGAATCTTAATCCCCTCGAGGATCTCCACTGCAGATTGCTGGTTTCCCACTACCAGTAACAGGGAGAAACAAATGAACTGCTCCTGGCCTGTTTGAAAAAAGCAGGTAGAGTTCCTCACAATTCTACAGGTTGCAGAGGGTTGGGCGTAGGTAGCAGCGGAGGGCTACATCTAGCAGTTGGTTGCTCACTCTCTTAGGAGGGGGGCTTCCATTTGAATTGCTGTCCATCCGGTTCACTGGCATCTACCAGTTAGTGGGTTCAAAACAGAACAGAGTAAAATTAGGAACTCAGATGATTCTCCTGGGATATCTTCATGATGCAAATACAGTTATACCAATGACTCCTCACAGCCAGTTAGCAAGATGGGGATTTTGAAAGGAATGTTGGCCGTCTCATCACATATAAAGGCTCTGCCATCATTCTAATTACAGGCTGACTCCTTGTTAGCTGTTGGGAGCCAGGAAAGGACAAGCACAGGACCCTTCTACATGGAGACTCCATAGCTCCATAGGCAGCTCTGAGCTTCTATGGTCCCATGACTTCAGCTGTGTTTGACAAGTGAGTCAAATTATTTCTAGTTCAGCTAGAATGCGTTGGAAGTCAAAATAATGTGGGGTTTTTTTTAAAAAAAATTAAAAATTGCTGTAGCTGTTTGGAGGTTGTAGGTAACCTATTTCCCTATTTACAGGAACTCCTATCTCACCACCACCACCCTTGCTGGGTTTTAGCTGTCCTAGCAGGTCTTTCCAGGAGAAAGGTGGCATTCAGTTCTTTCACCTCCATTTCATAGGACCTGCTGAGATTTTTTGCATATAACTGCCAGGCAAATGCACACAGTCCACAAGAGGTTGTAGATTAGCATGTGGGGAGGAAAGATGCAAGCAATTTATTTCATTTCTTCTTGCGTGGAGTGGAAGTAAGGACAGGTTGTGATTGCAGGATGTGCGACAACTCAGCAATTCAGGAGTTGCAACATTAACTCACATGGCCTGCATTCCTATTGTTGCTTCATTTGGGGCTGAGACTCATAGGATTGTTAAGATTATAATGCTTTACATCTGTCTGTGCATTCCAAGTAAAAATGTTTCTCTTGACGTCAGCAAAGCTACAATTTCATTCAAAGTCTCACCATGTCCTAGTTTAATATTAAAAACAGTTATGCTTTATTGACATGGAAACAGGCACTTGCCCATATTCACAGGAGAGATGTATGCCAGGGTTGTGGTAAGACAGCATAGTTCCTGCTTTATATGTTTTCTTTTATTCGATTGCAGGACAAGTCATAAGACCACAAACTCATAAAATTGCCCTGGCAATACATTTTAATGAAGGAAGAGGGGAGTGAGGGAGAGAAATGGGATCTGAAAAAACAATGATCTGATCATTTGTGATATTTTATGAGAGTTACATGGACAATGAGAACTTGCAGGGTCTCTGCATATGGCAGTTATAACCGCATACTTTAACCCCAAATATCTCTAATTCCACTGTAGTCTAATCTGTCACAGAGCAGGCTGACTTAAACATCAATGATAATTTAATTATAATTGAGTCAAGTTTAAACCAACCAATGTCTCTAAGAGGGATTTTTATTTTGTTCTTAACTATTACATGCATCCATCACATTAAGCTGGAGACAACTTTGGTTGCACTTGTCAATGCCCTATTTCAGAGTTGGGATGGGGTGGTGCATCCACCCTTGTGCTCCTTGATCTCTCAGTGGCTTTCGATACTATCAACCACAGTAAGCTTCTTAGCCAGTTTCAGGGGCTGGGGATATGAGGCACCATTTTACAGTGGTTCCCTTCCTTTTGGGGGGCTGGGTACACTTGGTGTTGGTTGGAGGGAGAGATTGTTCCCTAGGCACCTCCTCTGTGAGGTACCACAGGGTTCTACTCTCTCTCCTCTCTTATTCAACATCCACATGAAACTACCGGGTGAAGTCTTCCTCCAATTTGGGTTCGGTATCATCAGTATGCTGATGATACCCAATTATATATTTTGATTCAAAGCCAGTAGTGAGGTTGTTGAGGTTCTGTCCCAGTACCTGAAGACTGTGCAGATTTGGATGGGAAGGAACCCTCTCTGACTCAATCCTATCAAGACTGAGTAGCTGTGGGTTTTTGAACCACCCAGGTCTGGGGATGTTCCATTTGTCACCTTAGATGAGGTAGCACTTCCCATTCAAGAGTGGTGTGAAATATATGGGGTCTTCCTGGACTTACAGCCCCTGCTTAATGAGCAGGTAGCAGATGTGGCCAAGAGGGCCTTTGCACAACTTTATCTGGTGCATCAGTTGCACCCTTTCCTAGTTTGGGAGGCCCTTCAGACAGTCACTCATACCGTGGTCACCTCATGGTTTGACTATTGCAATGCGCTCTACATGGGGACACCCTTGAAGACCACATGGAAGCTTCAACTGGCCCAGAATACGGTGGCACAGGCAGTGATGAGCATCCTCAGTATGCCCATGTAACACCTCTTCTCCGCAAGCTGCACTGGGTGCCAGTCTGCTTCCAAGTGTGATTCAAGATGCTGCTCATTACCTATAAAAACCTACAGTATGTGGCATACGGACCATATCTGCCCTTAGGATCTATCCTGTCGACAGGGCTGGTGTGTTCCAGATTCCTTCAGTTAAACAATGCCATCTATTGGGACCCTGGAAGCATGCTTCTCTATCACAACGGCTGCCCTCTGGAATGAGGTTCCCCCTGAGACCACCCTACTGGCATTTTGGAGGGCCTTGAAGATCTGGCTGTTTGCCCAGGCCTTTGGCTAGGATGAGTGTAGCCCCTTTCAAGGAGTGGGTGTGTTTGCCACCTTTATTTATTTATCAAATTTATCACTGCCCATCTCTCCCCAAGGAGGGACTCTGGGCAGTTTACAATAAAAGCACAATTAATAACAATATAATACAAATAATAGACAACAAATACAGTATAAATACATGATAAAAATATAAATATAATGAAGTCCAGTTGGTTAAAAGTCCCTATCAACCTGCAGATGGAGCAGACCGTTCTAGGGAGCTAGCCATCCCCAGGAATGCCAATTATCCTTCCCGCCCCAGGCGTGATGGCAAAACCAGGATTTTAATCTTTTACAAAAGTCCAGGAGCTTTGCATGTTCTTTATTGCTGTATTCCTTTTATTGCTTTTATGGTTTTTTTGTGTCCCTCCCAGAGTCATTGGGAGATGGGCAATGTACAAACTGAATGAATGAATGAATGAATGAATGAATGAATGAATGAATGAATGAATGAATGAGAAGCAACAAGTATTCCTTTCTGCTTAAATTCGCTAAATGCAAATGGTGTGATTCAAAACACTGTGAACAGTTGGTGAAAGGACTCTGAAGGAAAAGTGAGTGGGCTTCATTCCTAGATTAAGAGTTGTCCTGCTAGGACAGCTAAAACCCAGGAGGTGGGGTGAGATAGGAGTTCATGTAAGAGCGGATGTTTTCTCTTAAAAAATATGTAAAAAAGTACAATTCCTTCAGCTTCAGGAATTTATGCATACATAATTTTGGTGATGAATCCATATTTTGTTCAAGAATGACATGTATACCCCAGGGATTAACATTCTCCAGCTAAATACTGTGTAGCATAATAGACAGTGCAAAATTTCATAGAAAATAAAGGTCATTTATCTGGAAGAATGCATTTTTGTGTCACTTTCAGAGTCTGTAGATGATCCACTTTCCGAAGTGTTTGCTGGAGACTTGCAGTGATGATGTCTCTGATAGAAAACAGTTCCAATTTAGATAGGCTGACCATACGTACCGTTTTAAACAGGACAGTACTGTTTTTTTCACATTTCCCGACCGTCCCATCATTTTAATATAAATGTCAATTTTGTCCCATTTTTTTTAAAAAAATTAGCAAAATGTCAGGCATGGCAAGATTGATTCAACCAAGATGCAATTATCATTTTAAAAGTCTTTGATTGAGGTGCCTGATGTTGGGTGAGACTAGAGAGGGGCAAGGAAGGCAGAAAGAGAGAGAGAGAGAGAGAGAGGAAGACAGAGAGAGACGGGGAGAGAGATCTTTGCCACCACCTCTGCTCAGCTCTTAGCTGGTCGCTCTCTGCTCTCTGTTTGTTTTATTAAAATGCATTCGGGATGTGATCCCGCCCCCTTTTTTCAAGAGCGAAACTGATTATTTCTCCAGCTCGGCAAGAGAGAGTCTTTCGTTTGGGATTGTGGGAGAGAAAGAGGGAGAATAAAAGGCAGGAGGAGGAGGAGGGAAGGCAGAAGGAAGAGAAGCCTCACCAGGTGTGGAGTTTTTGAATCCTCCCTTCCCTGCCTCTCTTCTCTCCCCCCTCCCCTCCTTCCTGCGATACGTGATGTTACAAAGCCCATGAGCTGTGCTTTCCCCATTCGCCTCCTGTCAAATACAGTCCCCCTCTACGTCTACCTTAATTTTTGTATGAGTTCTGTCACTGAAGAATAATTGTTAGCTCAATATGTTCATGTAATAAAACTTTTTCATTTAATGAAAACAAAAATATTTTTATATATACAGTAATCACTTTAAGGACCAGCAAATGGATCTTAAAAACTCTTTAAAACTTTTTTTATTGTCTTGCTTTTTCATGAATACGGAATATTACATGAGTTTAACCCCGTCCCATTTTTGCCATCCCAATGTCCCGTTTTTGTCTCAAGGAAATATGGTCAGCCTAAGTTTAGATGAGTGGAAAGAGGAATGCCCATGTATCCATCTGCTCAGTTATTCTTCACAGATCTATTTGCAATAGTCTGCAGCATCAAAAACTCCCCTGCATACCTCACAGTATCTTACATGTATGAACCTAAAATGTATGCACTGCTGTATGGAAAACTAAGGGTCCACATTGTGATCTTGATATATATGAATGAATGAATGAATGAATGAATGAATGAATGAATGAATGAATGAATTTTTATTACAGCCAAAGGCTAGAAAGAAAAGGTACAACTGAAAACAACTAAAGACAAGGAAAAGTAGAGTAATACAGGCAATTGTAATAGTTGGTATAAAAAGTATGTTACAACTGTGGAGAGCTATCAACCACTGATACCTGATTTTCACAGCTGCTGCACAGTATTTTGCTACCATATGAGTTATAAATGATTTATAATCTGAAAAAAGAATGAACATATAAGTATTGTCAGCTCACCCAGAGTACTGATATAAAAGAGGTGGAATATAAGCATTAGGAATATCCCTATTGATGGTACAGTATAATAACACATGTTGGGCTGTTTCAACATCTCCAATTCCACATGGGCAAACACATTTTTCAAATGGGAGATATCATGTTGAAAAACTAATACTGTAGCTTTTAAGGACTAAGAAATCAGTGTTCAGGTCAATAATTAGGAGGAGAAAGATCCTTAGTTCTATTTCTTTTATTGCTGTTTCGCTTAACTCTACCCTCTATTCCATTTTGGCTAGGAGAATTTTTAACTTCTATTATGGAATGTGGGTAGGGGGAGCATGTCAGATTTTTTTTCATACAGCATAAATAAGGCAGAACTTCTGGGGGATTTACTATGAGTTTAAAGGTGGTGCTAAGATATCTAGCAGTGAAAGTAATCTTTTTTTCTCTCTCCCTGGATTGTCCCTATAGCTCATACTCCTCAGATTCTGGCTAGGAAGTTCTAGTCCCAGAACTGTCAGGGGTACAAGGCTGGAGAAGTCTACCCTAGATTTGAAGGCAAAGGAAGCAGTGAGCATACTTTTTTCAGAATTAGGCTGAAACTGTATTAATTAACATTCTGAAGCTAATCATTACAAGTATTCTATGGCCTCACTCATTTCCAAAACTCTAAGAAATATCAAAGGTGGTGTTGAGGTGTTAGAATCATGTCCTGAAAAGTGTGCCCTCCCATTGTCTGTTTTCATTTATTGGGGTGAGGATTTGCCAAAATTTGCTTTTACCACAATGCTGTTTCTATTTACACCTCATTTATTGTTTTATTTCATTTCCATTGGAGGATGAACATGTTCTTCTGAATTCTGCCTTTTAAAACAGATTATATTGTAAGCTATCAAATGCAACCAAAGAAAAATGATACAGGAATTAATTAAATTGGCCTCATAATTGCCGTTATCATTCTGGGAGAGGGGGGCAAAAAAAAAAAACGTGGCCACATTCCGCCAGGAGACCCAGAAAAACTGCCACAAACTGAGATGGTTTCAAGGCCTTTTTTGCTTTCCTGCTTGCCTGCCAACATTTTAGCTAAACTTCTTTCACAGTAATAACAATGGAGACTTTCTGTCCTGATTATTTTTTTTTCCCTTTTCCATAGTAAGCACAGTTTACACAGTTTTCCATAGTAAGTCCCCACACAACTCAGGAGTAAGCTTAGGAATAAGCCTTTCAATTAAAAACAAAAAACTTGGCATACTTTTTTCTTTTTCTTAAAGAAAAAGAAAAAGAAACATATAAACAACTAGATTTAGTTCACAATTAGATTCATATTTAATATGCCTTCAGAGTTATAAAGTTTCCCAAGCCGTAGCCAAGGCCTCTAAGCATAAAGCAACTCATCACGTCACCCTCTATGATTATAAGTCCTTCTGGCCACGGAAACCTTTTCCAGATTGGGTGCGGTCATCAAACGATATTCCACAGGAAGAAGTGGTTGCAACATTCTTATAATCAGAGGGTGCAAATGTTTGGCTTACTCAACAGAACCCAAATCTGAATGGACAAACTGGAAGCTATGAACTTTCTGATTTTAAACTACAAAACAAAACATGCTGCCTTATGTAATCAGACTCTCTATCATCATGCTACAGTGAACAGTCCTGGCTGTTAAAAACAAGCCCCACGGACTTCCTACATAATATCTCCAAAAGTTCACTTTCTGGGCTTGTTTGAATTAGACTACTGAGCACCAAAAGCACAGATAGCCTGCTGAAATTCACCACCCTCCAGTACTTGTGGGCAGAAACGTTAAGGGCAGAAACATTAATTCACCACAGCTCTCCAAGAGAAAATCTCTAGCATAGTGTTTCTCAACCTCAGCAACTTTAAGCTGTGTGAACTCCAACTCCCAGAATTCCCCCACCAGCCATGCTGGCAGGGGAATTCTGGGAGTTGGAGTCCACATGTTTTAAAGTCACTGAGATTGAGAAACACTGCTCTAGCAGTTTCTCAGGAGCATGACTCACCGTTAGTTAAGGCAGAAATACAATTTACTGTGTATCAGAGAGTTTTCTTTCACAGGTGCCGCAAGTAAAACAGCATCAACTGTTTGGGCAGCTTGCATAATATATATTGCACCTCCACTATGGCCTGGATGTGGAGTCATTTTGGGGCATAAGGGCAGTGGCCAACATTAGAAAGAGTGAGAAATATTCAGAGAAATGTCATGAAGTGGTGCTGTTCCTAGGAAACAAGAAAGAGTAGTATCTCCGTTTTTTCCCTCAGGGGGAAAAAAGTCTCCTGGAAAATGCTGCCTCAATTTACTTTGTTCAATCCCAAAGTGATAATGAATAGGAAAGGCTGAGCATGTGTTTGGATCCTGGTCGGCTTTCATATTATCAGATCCAGGGGCAAGTCAGAATGGTGAAAAATCAGGTTCTCTACCCAAAGTCTCTAAAACAGAGATGCATATTTTTCTGGCAAAGTTGCTGCCAAATTTGTAACTTTTAACATGACAGAAGAAGAAAGGATTAAATGTACTATGTGCAATAATTATGTCAATGGCACTTAATTATTTTTATTTTGATTAACATTTAAATTAAATCAAGCATAACATTCATTGCGGCACTGCTCACTTTGGGGATTTCAGCCTTGGCACTCACTGAAAAGCCAGGGTGGTCCTTTGGCCCAAAAGTTGTGCACGCTACTCAATAAACAGAAAGAAACATCAGAACTGACCCTGTTTTCCATTTATTTTAGTGTGCTGTGTGTGATAAAGGATAACCATCCATAACATTCTGGGAATAAAATCTGTCTTTTGGCAATATTAGCAGCAGTTTTTCTTTCCGCAGTGGATCTCACAACTGCTTTGGTCTCTCTCTTCCTCTCTCTCTCTTTGTTTTCTGCAGATCCCTTTAAGGATGCTAGGGACGGAACCAGAATTTCTTCACACTAAGTGTGTTCTCTTCCACTGAGCCACAATTCCTCCCTTTTATGCAAGTAAATATTCTAGTCCAGGATCAGAAGGAGCCTGGTAGCACATTTTTTTTAACTAACTAAGGCATAAGCTTTTAATAACTCCTTCTCCTAGGCTAATGTGGCTCTCCTCTTACAATGTCTAATTCAGATGTCTCTGATAATCTAGATTTGCTTATCATAATCTTGGTTCCTATTGCTTCCTGTGTCACTCCCTGGGCTGATGGAATACCGCCTCTATGGGGATCAGAGTCCAGCAGTTGCAAAGGGCAAAGAAACAAGGACCGCAGTCTTCCCAGACTTCTCACAGTATTGCTACACATAGAAAACGTATGCCCATATATCAGCCCTTATTAAGCAAGAGCTAAACAAAAGAGAAAACAATTTTGGAAAGACTCCACCTGTTGGCCACAGAGTTTTGCAAACGTAAATGGTAATAAGCGACATGTAATTTAGGGGCTGAATTATCTTCATGTGCTGCTGAAATCATGCACCAGAGAGAAATCAGACTCCAAGCGCTCAGTGTATTTGGCATGAAGGTATCGTCTGGATTGTGGCAAACAGAACTATCCATAGACTCAGCATGGCCAGATGGCTTATGTCAAAATAAATGTCAAAAGCTCCATCTGAGGTTGGTTTTCTCCCTCCCTCCCTCCCCCTCTTTTCTTTCAAATGAAATATTTCATTATTTGAGTCCATTCCCACAGCTCTTGAAGATAAACAGCTCCTGATGTCATTGCGGAGGCTTCTATTTTCAGAAAGTTGTATTTATTTCTAAGTGGTTTTAATGTGCATATCTTGGCCTAAATATTTAGATGTGTGAATGCTCATCTTGCCGCTGCTGTGCCGATAAGCAGAGCTCAGCTGCAGCCTCACCCCTCCAACCTGACTCTGTTTGGAGGAAGGTTGACTGTCCCTGAACTCCGGTGCATAATGCACTCATTGTACTGACACCCAGGAGGTGTTTATGAAATGAGACCTAGGGGGAAAAGTGCACTCTGGCTTGCCAGCAACAGAGCCAAATAGCCCTTTTCATCATCAGAAATGGACTGGCTTTGACAGGGTGCAGCTATTCGAAGTCATAGGTTTGTTGAGCTGTAAAGGGGTTGGTTTGAGCATCTTGTCCAATTAGCTGCATTAGGCAAACCCACTGATGGCTCTGGAGGCTCCTGATAACCTGCTGCTGTTGAAGCTAAGCAGGCTCAAGTCAGTAAACTACCTGGATGTGAAACCTCCTGGAACCTATGTAAGTTCCTCTATCTGAGGATATACATATACATGCAATAAATATATGTTGGATTCCCCCACTGATACATGAGCATCTATTTCCCTAAACAACACTGTGATGCATGTATTGCCATCTTTCCATGGAGAATGTTAATCTGTTACCTAGCCACCTCTACAATTTATTCTTAAAGCAGCCATCATGAGAAGACCATTTCAAGCAAATTCCATATGGTCACTAGCAAATAGACTGATCCTGACAGATAGATTTCACTTTTTGGCTGGGTGCTTACTCAAGATGGACACTTTTAGGGCTTATCTGCCCTGACTGGTTGCCCCATCACCAGAATGGGATAGCAAATTCCAAAACAGAATGGCAATCAGGGCAGAAATGAACAAGGTCAGTCTTTACTCATGTACTTCCCATCACAAATCCTGCACATTTTCCTGATGCAATTTGAAAACAGTCTTTTCCTTTTATGTCACCTCAGGTGCACTTGTCCATTTCAGCTGGACCACTTTACTTCCTTATAAAACCATTGGCTACTTTGCAGAGGAAGAAATGGCCCTTCAAGTGAGCCAGTGCTTACCTTTTGTTTGTTTGTTTGTTTAATTATATTTTATTTATTTTATATCCCACCTTTATTATTTTTATAAATAACTCAAGGTGGTGAACATACCAAATACTCCTTCCTCCTCCTATTTTCCCCACAACAACAACCCTGTGAGGTGAGTTGGGCTGAGAGAGAGTGACTGGCCTAAGGTCACCCAGCCGGCTTTCATGCCTAAGGCGGGACTAGAACTCACAGACTCCTGGTTTCTAGCCCGTTGCCTTTAACCACTAGACCAAACTGGCTTTTAGTCCTCTTCTTACCCTGAGTGCTGTAATAGCACAGTCAGTATAATTCTTGTCTTACAAATCAAATGTTGTTGATTCAAATCCCAGCAAAAAAAATGTATTATTATTATTTCAAGCTTCTTTCTCCCTGTGTTTTATTTTTTAAATAAGTGCAGTTCCATTATTTCATCATTTTTCCAGTCACCTGAGACAGTCACACCCAACTCCCAAATAATCCTAACTCTTTGCCAGTTCTTTCTTTTCCCAATCCTTGCAATAAGGATGGGAACCAGCAATGGAAAATAGAAAGAGCCAGTAGTTTGCTAACATATTCCTGAGCATGATTCAGTGTGCTATTTTCAGCTGAAATGCATGGGATTTATAGTTGTTGGTCTGCTCTGCTACAAGGTAGAAAATTCTCCACCAAATCTGTGGACAAATTTGATGAACAATTTCTCCAAAGTTCTCCAGGGGAAGGAGAAATTCTCGAAGCATTTCTTAAGGTCAGAATTTCCCCTGAGTGGTCACAGTAGCACAACAACTGAAAGAGCTCAATGGGAGGAGTTCCTTCATGATATCTTCTGTTGGATTTAATTGAGGTATCAAAATCAGAGATACTGGAAAATGACTGCCAATGAAAAATAAGATATTCAAACACACTCTTGACCACTTAGTAAATAAATACAAGAATATCACTCCCTGTCCATGAAGATTTCACTGTAAATTCTCTTTCATCAAATTTAATGAGAACTGATGCAGCAAACAATGCAAAAGGATATCTCTGACCAGCACTATCCTGGCCTCAACACAACTGAAGCCATGGGTTTATTCAGCTTGCTACACTCCATTCCATAGTTTTCTTTAAATCAAACTTTAGATTTATTGACAGCAGAACGTGAACATCAAACTAATAAATTGAACAGATCCAATAATGAGGAGAGGCATGCGTGGGAGGCTGAAGCTTGAAATGAAAAACAAATTGAATGGATTGTATGATTCATTAATGCAAGGTCTGGGTTTCTAAACTGTAACTCAAGATGAGAGTCCTAGGCCAGCAACAGTATTCTCTGTTAATAAGGAAAAACTGGTCTACATCAGATTAGACCAGGGCTTTCCAAAGTGCCGCCGCTGGCGACACACCAGCGGCGGCGGCGCAGGGGGGGTGCACATGCACGGCGGCAGCGCAGGGGGGGGAAGCACTGATGCCGCGCCGCTGCTGCCGTGCACGCGCACCGCCGCTTCCGGGTGGTGTGGCAACACACTTTTGTGTCGCGACACACAGTTTGGAAAGCTCTGGATTAGACAAACTACTTTGGAACATTTTTAATGCTTGCTAGCACACAATAGACTTAAGATCCATAGAAGGCACACCAAAATGATCCTAAATTAGCAACATACAACAAGTAACACAATGTAGAGCTGAAGCACTTTTCAGTGAGTGCTTGTCCGATTCATCGAGTTTAGAAGAAACAACAACAACCCACAAAATGGATACCCTGAACCAACAACATCCTAGCCACATTTGGAGAACCTCTCCATTGCCATTTCCCCATCTCAGAAGTAATTTGCTTAGTCAGAGAGGGCTCAGGGTGATTTCCCTTATGTTTAATTTTTATGAGGCCATAAAAGCTGGTGTAACCTTAGTTTTACTCCTGAGAATTTACTGGGAAAGCTCAACAAAACTAAAGCCATTCCAGGATAATTTTATAGAATTTTACCTGCCGTTACTAAGATCATATTATGAGTTTATACTGCACTAAAAATAAAGATCAGCTTTTTCAACAGAAGCAACCATCATACTTACAGCAAAATGCAGTACTGTATGTGCATCTAAGTGCCACGAGAGGTTCTTTGCTTACTAAAGGCAAAAGAAAACATCAGAGCTTAACTTCTCCAAAATAATTTGACAATCACAGGCTGCCATTGGTTCTGAAAATTGGATTGCTAAACATACTGATTTCATTTGACTTCATTTGAAATAAATAGTTACATTCCTACTAAAAAAAAAGATGGCTCAGCATTTCTTAAAATTCCCAGTGAATACAATAATTTTGTTATAATTATGATTCTGTCTTATGTGTCCTCCATGGATGGATTAATAGGCCAATAGATAGGTGCGTGTGCGTGTGTGTGTGTGTGTATAAGTACATGTGTGTGTATTCCACATAGGGTGGAAATAGTCAATAGATTTTTTGGCAAATATACTAACAAACTTTTCTGGGGGTTATTAGTGGAAGGAATTCTGTAGCAAATGATACTCTAAGGAAGTCCACATATGTTGAAAACCTATTTTCAACATATTTTCTAGTCAGAACCCATTACTTCCTTCTTTGAAGCTCTCTTCAGAGTTGCATAAGAAAAGACTATTCGGTCACCACTAATAACATACCTAAACAGTTGGGTTTCAGAAGATAATCCCAACTTAACCTAGGGTTAAATATTGGCTGTTAAGAAAATCAACTGAAAGGCAATTCACATGAAATGTTTACAGATGGCTGTAGCCTCTAATATGCATACTTTTTCTTTTTAAAAAGTACTCCTTGTTCTTTTAAGCAGCTTTGTGCAATTTTGTAGTTATACATTCAAAAATATCATAATATGATGTCTATTTCTTAATCTTTTATTTATACTTTGAGGGCTATTGAAATAAGTTAAATGTTGTGTGAAATTACCACTCAGTTTTCTTCGTCAAGCAATGCTACTTTGAATATCATTGTAATCTAACATATATGATCATGTGTCCTGCATAACCTCGGAAAAAGTGGACAAGGATCAAGATTATTGTCTTATTTTGGAAAAATGCTTCTTTTTCATATCCCTGCAGTCAAGGCAGGAGAGGGAACAATACATGGAAGCAGGTGTAAGAAGAGTTGAAGTGAGAGCAGACAACAACATTGTACTGCTGTTTACATTCTTTGAACTGGCTAGTAAGAGGTATGTTCTCTCTCAGTTTCTGTATTTTTATTTATTTATTTATTATTAAAATTTATATGACTGCCCATCTCCCCCAACGGGTAGATGCCCATTTTGGTTAGTCCTACCGCTAAACATAATACGGCTAGAATTTTGCACAGTTGGGAACTTCCATCCACTAGTGGTCTGAATAGTCAGTAGTAGTCATGAATTATTTGTCTTCCCATCCTTGCATTTTCTGAGATGAGGAAAAACATAAATGAAGAGGGAAAGCAACAGATGGCAATTCTCCACATCAGCAATTTATTTTTGATAATGACATATTGATTTGTTCCAATAGCAACTGATTTCACTTTATTGGAATAAAGTGGCTGCTGCTAGGACAAATGAAACTATTGAGCAGAAGAACTTAGTTTGATGCAGAGGGTTTCAATCATTCTTCCTCCTTCTGGCCTGATTGTAGGAAGGTAAAGAGTAGCAATACATTATGTAAATGGAATGTCACACCTTTTTGGAATTCTAACAGTGATAGATGTTATTAAAGAGGTTATGGAAATACAATAACATGTATTAACCAAACAAACACTAATCCTGGGTAGCACAATTGGAAGGGAACAAGATAGGACAGTACATTAGAACACAGTCGCTCTCTAAGTTCAGTTTCAAAACCATGTAGGCCCATGTACAGATGATGGCTGAAGCAGCATTTTCTGTTGTCTTTCATAAATGCATCAATGAAAAGAACAGAAAAATGTAATCACAAAGTGCTTGATTTGACTAACAGTTATCCATGCCTCATTAGGCTGAGGCAATCCCTTGGAAACCCTATGTAAATATATGGTTTATAGTAATGTCCTTCAACATCAAGGTCCAAGTGTAGTTCAGACATAAAGCTGACTCATATGCACTGTACAGACAAACATTGTAATACACCCATCATAAATGGCTCTCCTTATGAGCTGATAACATTCTTCATATTTAACTCAATGCACACAAGAAGTTAATAGGTAAGCAAAATGTCAGTATCTGATCTGTTATCAACAACACACACACACAAAGGCAGTCATCAGTAGAATATTTGAAATAGGATCAGCCAAAGTTCACAAATGCCTCACAGATATTTAACCAGAGGCTTAAGAAAACACAATGCATGCCAAGGTATCTTGGCTGATCTTGACATGTGCCTTGGGTTTGATTTTGCCAAGACCAAATTTTCTTAGTACCATCATGTTACAATATTAGAATTAGTTGGTCTTCTGCTGATGGCTCAAGTCCTATTTTATTTCTTCTGTCCAGTCAGCCAGAGGACACGGGGAGTTAAACAATCTGATATTCCAATTCTTCACCAACAGTATCAAAAACAATGAAAAGACTCAATGGCATCAACAGACAAGAGCTTTCTGTCAATCTATAGGTATCAAACATCAACAAGGAGCACACCAATCTTAGCCAGTATGTTTATGCTGAAGCTGAGTATCTGATCAACTTCTGGAATGCAGTGTGGACAAATTTCAAGACTATTGGACAAGTTATCTTACATGAAATCATCCTTGCCATTACTGATTTTTTCAACTTCTACTGGATCTTATAATGCCCAGTTACTATTCTTACAGACCTTATTATTCTCAAGTACACAACTTGAAAAATGTCCGGCTAGGCCAATATTTCATCCCATATTTAAAATGGTTCAATTGGGGTGTGAACTCCCAGTTTTTATTATTATCCTTATATATGTTACTGTATTTCATATGCAGTCACCAATCACCCAAGGCTGGTTGAACATTTGCTAAATATCAGATAAATGAAACCTTTTTCTATTGATATATTTAATGAGAGAAAGAAAATTGTTCAGGCATGTGTTTCAAATCAAGTTTATTTTGAATTTGAACAGCTAAATGGACACACAGAGAGGCAGGCAAGCATGTGTGCACGTGCATGCAGGCACACACAAACACACCTTTTATCTCTTTAGGATCCATCCCAGTAGAGCACTGTGACTTATAAAAGAGAGGGGAGAGTCATTTTGCTCAGTGATTGAAGAGGCCTTTGGGGAGCACCAAATGAGTTTCAGATGTCTGTCCAGGGGTGTATTAAGTGCTTGCACCATGGAAAATCTTCCCAGGTGTTTGCAGTTTCATGCACTGATGCAAAATAAGGACCACAAACTATTTTCCTAATGAAGGAACAGCCTGAACAAAAGGAATGTGAACAACAACAAGATGTAGTCCCAGAAAAGGCAACCACAAAGAATGAAAGGCACAAAGATGTAAAAGTGATATCATTTCTTTGCAGCCATGGAGGACTGTGAGCACATCAAAGCATAGTTTCAATATGAAGAAAGCCTGGTAACTATTTTTGTATATAAATCCCTGAGCAGCTTGGGCCTATACATTATCTCCTTTCTTCCATCCACACTGAACTCTGCGGTTGGCTGACAGTGCCCTCTAAAGACAGAACTATTATTGTTGCATTCATTATTTTAAAATGTTTCTGAGCTGCTTATTCTTAACACAGCCTCTAAACCGTGTCCACAATCAGGCAACATCAAACACATAAAAGCATTGCCTTAAAATAATATCTTAAAAAGTCTGTACAGTGTATATTGATGGAAACAATGCCATATCAAATATCAGCAGGAGTGAACAAAATACGCATCTTCAACAAATGTTGAAAGCAGCACAGAAGGGCTTTAACATGTGTTAGAGGTCACCCCAGCCAACAGCTGAAAAATTGGGGGTTAGAAGTCTCAGTCCCTATTCTCCCCTTCTAAGTGCCCGATGAAAATATTTAGCCCATGTCTAGATGTTTGTCATGATAATGATGATGAGCTTCCCAGCATCCATTAGCTGGATGGAAAACAAACACAGTTGTGATCAGGACACAAGTGAAATTATGGAAGACACAAATGATATAGATACAAAGAGATATGGATGTCATACTCTCAGTTCTGGAAGGTCTTTCTTCTGTCTCTTTATTGAACCTTGTCCTTGAGCACTTTTCCAGAGATGTATATGTGCATTTGTGTGTGTGTGCATGTGAGCATATCACACCACTTCCCCCCCCCAACCAAAGTCCTTACAAAATACAATAAAAACACAAGCTGAGTATAGATAAAATACTCAAATAAATAAAATACTCAAATAAATAAAATAAAAGCTTCAATTGGTATAGATAAAATCCCTCAGTACAAAGTAGGTGACTATTTGATAGCATAAAGTAGATGGAATATTGTATTGTATATCAACAGCAATCAATTGATTCCCCCAAAAGTTTCTGGAAAAGAGAAATTTGATGGGCCTACAAAATTGACTATGAACATATCTTAAAGCAGGACCTTTGTGTAGTACTAACCTAATGAAAGGGAAAGAAAGAGTCCACCCTTGGGAGGAGATGGGCAATGATAAAATCCAATCAATCATTAAATTAATTAATTAATTAATTAATTAATTAAACATACATACATATAAACATACAGAGAAATTAGAAACAACACTCTGAAATGTATTCAACGAGTTATCCTTTAAAATATACATTTTACATCTTGCTGATTTTTAGGAAGAAGTTAAATCTAGCAAGTTTGTACTTCTAAAAACCTCAGCTTTTTTGTGTATTTACACTTCACAAGCTGGCTCTGCAAATGTCCTTTACACTAACAACATGTAATATAACATTTGAAAATTGAGGGGAATTCAATGTCATCTAGATGCTCAATGGCCACTTCTGCGCACATCTTTCCAAGTTTCCAAGCAGTTTAAAAAACAAATACTATATCCTAAGCTGTGTCTGGGCGAGAGACAGGTTGGTGGGAGAGGTTTTTGCTACTTTATCTGCATACGAGTTAACTCTTGGAGGGTAGCAATGTAGCCAAGGACTTGAAAAGTTGTAAAGAAAGTTGGTGGGCTGGGGAATCATGCATTCATTGGGCCTCACTTAATGGAAGGACTGCTGTCTATGAGGAGTGAAGTGTTTGGAAATGTCTAGGCCTTTCAGTAATCCTGAAAATAGATCATTTCATCAGGGAAAAAGTGGAGAGGAAACAACATGACAGAGAGAATGTTATCCGCAGGGATCCCAGGGACCTGCCTTCTCAGTAACAGCTCCTTTTCTTTTGAACAGCACCACCACCACCACCACCACCACCCCATAATTAAACCAGCTCCTTCCCTGCTAATCTCTGGAAAATTGTAAAGACCTGGCTGTTCCAAAGGCTTGAAGTAGGGAATTGTGAAGAGTGGGGGTCCTGCTGTTTTTTTTTTTTGTTTGTTTGTTTATTTGTTCAGTCGCTTCTGACTCTTCATGACTTCATGGACCAGCCCACGCCAGAGCTTCCTGTCGGCTGTCGCCATCCCCAGCTCCCCCACGGTCGAGTCCGTCACCTCCAGAATATCATCCATCCATCCTGCTGTAGTATGCATCAATGTTGGTTTATTCCTTTGGCACAGAGTTTATTACAATTCTAATTTGTGGCTTCATTTTGTTATTTCTTTTGTTATTCCAATGTAGTTTTTTAATCCTCTTACTGGAGAGGGTTTGTAAGCCTCCCTCAGTCTCCATGGATTAAAGCAGTATATAAACCCAAGTAAGTAAATAAACAAGTAAATAATCATGATGTAAGCATGGGCTGTGTTCTGGTCATGTTAATCATGATATAAGCATGGGTTACACAACAGTGACACAAGAAGTTAACTTTGTTTATAAAGCTCAGCTTGGGCTCATCTCTGTCTTGGAACAAAAGGGAATTTAACATCTTGAAATGAACATGCCAGCACTCTCCATAATATGGCGAGGTCCCACTTCTGGTAAACACCAACTTCCTCCCATCCCTTCCTTTCTAAATCAGATAACTTATTCATGCAAGACTTCCAATTTTCTTGTGAACCATTGCTATAAAATGAATCCATTCAGTTTATTCTGCAATACAGTGAATAATTTCTTATGTTTCCATTCTGTCCAATTCTGATTTCCATTTTGTTCTCAAACCTAATGGTACATTTCTCATAGCATGTACTGGTGATTGGGCATCTTTACCAAGGGTAATGAGATAAGTTGTTGGAAGATACCATATACCATGTAAGGCATCTTCATATTTGTTCATCCATAGAGGTATTTTTTCCTGTGATAGATCAATATTGACTGCATCAAAAAAAGTTGATTGTATGTAACTTTTCAGATTTTCTAGGCCCAGAAAGATTATTCACAGATTTTGTACAACTAATGCTTTTATATTTTTTAACTTTTATTGATTCATACATAAAATGATATAAAGAGGATTAAAAAAACTTTAAACAAGAAAATACATAAAAAGAACACACAAACAAGCAAAAATTGTAGTGCTAATGCTTTTATATGCTTTTTCATTTCAAAGTGTGTCCAAAACCATGCAGTGTAGCTACAGTCAGTATATGTATATGTATATGTATATGTATATGTATATGTATATGTATATGTATATGTATATGTATATGTATATGTATATGTATATGTATATGATGTATATGTATATGTATATGATGTATATGTATATGTATATGTATATGTATATGTATATGTATATGTATATGTATATGTATATGTATATGTATATGTATATGTATATGTATATCTATTTTTTTTATTCGTTCAGTCGCTTCTGACTCTTCGTGACTTCATGGACCAGCCCACGCCAGAGCTTCCTGTCAGCCGTCGCCACCCCTAGCTCCCCCACGAGTCCGTCACCTCCAGAATATCATCCATCCATCTTGCCCTTGGTCGGCCCCTCTTCCTTTTGCCTTCCACTTTCCCTAGCATCAGCATCTTCTCCAGGGTATCCTGTCTCCTCATTATGTGGCCAAAGTACTTCAGTTTTGCCTTTAATATCATTCCCTCAAGTGAGCAGTCTGGCTTTATTTCCTGGAGTATGGACTGGTTTGATCTTCTTGCAGTCCAAGGCACTCTCAGAATTTTCTTCCAACACCACAGTTCAAAAGCATCTATCTTCCTTCACTCAGCCTTCCTTATGGTCCAGCTCTTGCAGCCATAGGAACTACGGGGAATACCATTGCTTTAACTATGCGGACCTTTGTTGTCAGTGTGATGTCTCTGCTCTTAATGATTTTATTGAGATTTGTCATTGCTCTCCTCCCAAGAAGTAAACGTCTTCTGATTTCCTGGCTGCAGTCAGCATCTGCAGTAATCTTTGCGCCTAGAAATACAAAATGTATATGTATATGTATATGTATATGTATATGTATATGTATATGTAAATATATTTTATTGTAAACCGCCCAGAGTCACTCTTTGATTGAGATGGGCAGTGACTAAATTCGAAATAAATAAATAAATAAATAAATAAATAAATAAATATATATATATATATATAGACTTGAGATGCATGGTTCCTGGATATAGGAATGGCTTAGGCATCAATCTATTATATTTACTTTCAGCTACCAGACTGGCTTGCATGTCAGTATCGTTCTTATGAGCAATGGGGATTCCATTAGTGGATACTGTTTTAACCCAGTCCTCTTTCTGATGTTCCCCTGTCCTTGTCAATTAGCCTATGGAGAAAAGTCATCTTCATCAGATTCAGACTTCTTTGTCACTTCTGTGTATGTTAATTGAATTGTTCTGTAGTTTTGCACATCTTACACATGCAGTTATACTTTCCACACTTGTGACATTTCTACCCCTATGCACGGCATTGTTTACATGCATTCTTTATACTGCATCAGTTCCACTGTTTGCATATACCTTGTCCTGTTTCCAAGCTTTTTTGGTTGCTACTGGTTTCCTGGTTAGGGTCAAATTCATGTTTCTGCATAAATCTTTATCATGGGTGCTGGACAACACCAGAGTATTATCACTGCTATGTTCAACTGTGAATTAGTAAACCTGTATGCGGGTCAAGAAGCAACAGTTAGAACCGGACATGGAACAACCGACTGGTTCAAAATTGGGAAAGGAGTACGACAAGGCTGTATATTATCACCCTGCTTATTTAACTTATATGCAGAGTACATCATGAGAAATGCCGGGCTGGATGAATCACAAGCCAGAGTTAAGATTGCCGGGAGAAATATCAACAACCTCAGATATGCAGACGATACCACCCTAATGGCAGAAAGTGAAGAGGAACTAAAGAGCCTCTTGATGAGGGTGAAAGAGGAGAGTGCAAAAGCTGGCTTGAAACTCAACATTAAAAAAAACTCAGATTATGGCATCTGGTCCTATCACTTCCTGGCAAATAGAAGGGGAAGAAATGGAAGCAGTGACAGATTTTATTTTCTTGGGCTCCAAGATCACCGCAGACGGTGACTGCAGCCATGAAATTAAAAGACGCTTGCTCCTTGGGAGGAAAGCTATGGTAAACCTAGACAGCATATTAAAAAGCAGAGACATCACCTTGCTGACAAAGGTCTGTATAGTTAAATCTATGGTTTTCCCAGTAGTAATGTATGGCTGTGAGAGTTGGACCATAAGGAAGGCTGAGCGCCGAAGAATTGATGCTTTCGAACTGTGGTGCTGGAGAAGACTCTTGAGAGTCCCTTGGACTGCAAGGAGGTCAAATCAGTCAATCCTAAAGGAAATCAACCCTGACTGCTCATTGGAAGGACAGATGCTGAAGCTGAAGCTCAAATACTTTGGCCACCTAATGCGAAGAGCGGACTCCCTGGAAAAGACCCTGATGCTGGGAAAGACTGAAGGCAAAAGGAGAAGGGGACGGCAGAGGATGAGATGGTTAGATAGCATCACCAATGTAATGAACATGAATTTGAGTAAACTCCGAGAGACAGTGGAGGACAGGAAGGCCTGGCGTGCTATGGTCCATGAGGTCATGAAGAGTTGGACACGACTAAACGACTGAACAACAACAATAACAAAAATATCAACTGCATTTTCTAGTAACAAGTTCATCTCTCTAAGTCAGGGCTTTCCAAAGTTTTCCCGCGGTGACACACCAACCACCGTTGGTGTGTCGCTGCGGGAAAACCCGGAAGTGGTGCCGTTGCGGCAGCACGCAAAACCCCGGAAGCGCTGCTGCCGCTTTCGGATTTTTGCGCGCCGCCGTTGGTGTGTCGCCGCGGGAAAACCCGGAAGCTCTGATGATGATCAGCGCTTCCGGGTTGTGTGGCGACACACCAGACTGTGTGTGGCGACACACTTTTGTGTCGCGACACACAGTTTGGAAAGCTCTGCTCTAAGTGTTCTTGCACTCTCTTATTTCTTATGTACAAAACAAATTGATCTTTAATCAATGATTCAATCAATGTCTCCAAACCACAAGACTTACTCTTTACTTTGAGATCTGTTACAAATTCTTCCATACCTCAGTCTTCTGTTGTAGGCATGATCTGAAAATAGATATTTCATCTTACATTTTTTCATCTTGCACAGTAGGCATCAAATTTCTGCAGTATGGCTTTGAACATTTTTTTCCCTTCATCCACAAATGTAAATGTATTGCACACATCAAGGATATCTGCTCCAGCCACTATCAGGTATAGTTCTATTTTCTGTTCATTCTCTTCTTTGTGGCAACCAATTGCTCTCTTATTCAGTAGAAATCTTTGCTGAAAGCATCAGTTTGGTCTTCCACATTGCCCAAAGGCATCAGTTCTGGTGGTGGCCTTCCTTCCTTCCTTCCTTCCTTCCTTCCTTCCTTCCTTCCTTCCTTCCTTCCTTCCTTCCTTCCTTCCTTCCTTCCTTCCTTCTCAAATAACACAAGTGACAGCACTATAGTAATGCTGCAAATGACATTCTAGCCATGTGCTGACTTTCTGCTTAAGTAGCAGAAGTACAAGTCCCCCACCCCTTCGTTTTTTAACTTTGGCCAAAACTGAGTCTCTAGGATGCCATAAATGCTACAGTATGTAGAGATTCAGCTTCACTTCTGACACCATGTTATCAAGGTATACTGTAAGGATTGGGACAACCTCTATATTTTTAGTAAGTAGGTAAATAAATAAATATGACAACACAACAGATGAACTGTTTATTAAGATCAGGTTGGACTCAATTTTGACCAGAAAGAAAAGGAACTTAACATCTTGAGAGAAACATACTCCCCATAATGCATGCATATTCAACTTCTAGTAAATACCAACATCTCCATGTGTTGGGGAAATAGATCATGTAGATGCTTTGCAAATTTGGAATTAGCAAAGCACTGTAGTACTATTGTATCCCATTTGTATGGAAAGGCTCTATAAAAACCATATGATCTAACTAAATGAATAATATACAAGTACTCTTTATATCTAGCAGTTGTTCATTTTCAGACTTTAGAATTAAAAAGCAATCAATATGAAAACAATCAGGAGATGTCATTTAACCTATTCCTTGTCTTCCATTAAGATTTAGCAGGGAGGGTGGATCCTTCCCTGGTCCCTGAGGTTTTGGGAAACTACTACTCAGTTGCAAGATGTTGGAGAAAATGGAGACCATTCAACTAAAGCTGTGCTTGGAAGAAACCAATTATCTAGACCCATTTAAATCTGGCTTCAAGCCTAGATAAAGCATGAAATAGCCTTAGTTGCTTTGATTAACGATTTTTACTGGAAGAGAAATAGGGGGAGTGCTACTGTGTAGATTCTACTAGCCCTCTCAACAGCTTTTAACATCACTGAACATGAAATATTGCTGGAATGTCTCAGTGAATTGGGAAATTGAGGCACAACATTATATAGTTCCATTCCTATCTGTAGGGTTGCCATCAGAGAGTGGCAATGGGTGATTTCCATTTAGGTCCATGGTGCTTGTGTTACAGAGTCCCACACAGATTTAGTCTTTTCCCTCCAGTATTCATTGATTACATAAAACCACTGAATATACAATAGTCTTACCTCCCTAGGAGAAGTTATGCTTGAGAGCTGGCCTGAAGTCAGTGATGGGCTGCACAAGGGTCCAAAAATAGAAGCTGAATCCAGATGAGGTACTGTGAAAATTAAGAAAATGGCCTGTTTTAGAGGAGGCAGTACTTATTTCAAATGAAGGCCTCCTTTATTCCAATCTGTCAATAAAGGCACCAAAGGTCTTATTGTCAAAGAACATGCATATTCAGTTGCAGCTAATATGACAGCTACAACTCCACCTGGAATGTAGCTTGTCATAGTGACCCACTGCTAAGAACCTCACAGAGTTACTGACCAACAGCAAAGTAGATGGACTCAGTTACAGTGGGGATGAGTGCACCATTGGAAGACCTGAAAGACCAGGTTAGGGACAGATTGTCATGGAGAAAATCTATTTACAGTATGTCATCTCTAAGAGATGACAACAACTTGATGGCACATAAACAATACTTTCTACATGGGACTTTGCTGACAACAGTGTGGAAGCTGCAATTGGTGAAGATTGTAACTGCCTTAGTATTAAGAAGGGTGGGTCCATATAACATTGCTCCTGGTTCTCTGTGACCTACAGGGTCTGATTCTATATAGTCCTATAGTTTAGGAGTCAAGTACTAAAAGATCATTTCTCTTATCCAACCCATGCATTAAATTCACCTGAGGACAGAACTGTCTGCAAGATTTGGTGCTTTCCTCAAAATAACAAAAGCAGTCTTGCACCATCACAATGCAAGCTCCACTCCATTGGGTGTGTGACATCACAATATACAAGGAAAGTTAAGGGAAACAAAAAGAGCAAAGATTGCATCACAATGGCAAATGCTGCTTCTGACATTTGTCCATCTTAGCCTTCTTTGCAGATGCCACAGATTGGCTTGCCTCACAGCAGCAGCATCCATACAGAGGTAGTCAAAATCTGTCAGATGGTGGATGCCTTGTCTTGACTCAAGCCCTGCCACTTTTGTACATGTGTTGATTTCACACACCAATACAAAAAGAGGTGGGGCTTCAATTGGGATGCTGTGCCTTCCATATTGAAAATTCTGATTATACTCTGTGAATGCCCTTGGCTCTCACTGTGGTAGCCATGATTAAGACCAATAGAAGAGAATATCTGTAGCTCAGGGTTGAACTGTGGAGTCCTTGGTGCTCTCTGAGCTTGGTTGTTTTGCTTGCAGACATTTCACTGCCCAACTAAGTAACATCATCACTGCAAGTGAGTGTGGGTTTTGCTCCCTGTTTATATACAGTAGCTTGCCCTGCCAGTGTTGGTGGGGGTGTGGTTTTCTCCTTGGGAGTTCCTTGATTAGGGTATTGTTTACTGCCTGATTGTTTGTCTGGTGTTAATCCCTGCTTATCTGGGTGTTGGTTGCTGGAGAGATGTGTTCTGGCCTTTTTGTTTCCTTCTTAGCTTTTTTATTGTCTATAAGAGACAATGATGATTATGTTACCTAGTTGGGTAATGAAACATTTGCAAGCAAATAACCAAGCTCAGAGAACACCAAGGACTCCTCGTCATTAAGACCTTCTTATTGTCTGTGTCCAATTATGAGCTTCTCTCTCAAGAGAAGTCTGGCTGTCTCCCATGCTTTCTTCTTATTTTATGGAATTGAAGATATGCCTGTTCTCCCAGGCATTCACAAGGTAACAACTATTCCAGGACTAGACTGTCTTTTGGATGTTCTGCTCTATTGCTTTTCTTTTTTAAAAGGAACAGTTTATTTATTTGGTTTGTTGGATTAATTGTGATGGCTTGATCTAAATTATTATTATTTTCTCATAAATCACTCTTGGCTCCTGGAAGAAGTACAGTATATACATACATTAATGACACTAATTAAAATAATAAAAGTGCTACAAATACATTAATCCTTTGAATGATAACATTGGAATTATAGTCATCATTCCTCCTTCCCCCCTATTTAGGTTAAATCTTATTATAAAAGATGAAGGTCCTGGATCCTTTTGTTAACTGAATCAGATTGGAAGTTTATTTTCAAGGACAATTTAAGATTCTTTGAACTTGAGCAAGAAACCAGTTCATATAAATGGCATGGACATTTCAAAGAGAATGCATGTCAGTATTGAGTCTTTCAAGAAAACATGAATCAGTGCCTGGTGAGGAGACTCAAATATCTCCTCTCTTGTGCCATCTGACGTGTAAAGCTGATATTATCCTGCTGCACAGGTGTGAGTTGAGGCCACATGTAATCTAATGTGGCAAAAATGTTGTGTTTCAGGCCAGTCTGTGGTTGCTGTCAATATTCTGTGGGAACAGTCATAGGTCACACATTTTTTTATACTGTACAATTGGTGAGGTAGAACACCAATGATGCAAGGAAGGATCGTATGACACAACAGACCACTGCAGCTGTTGTTTTGCTTTAGCCATTTCCTTACTTCAGATATCAAGCCAACTCTCCTTTGGACTTAAAGAGATTATGCTTTCATTAGTGAGTGTATGCTGACCCCCCAAATAAAACCTGAAGAGTAACAAGCAGAAGATTGCTGGGGACCAAAAAGAAAGAAAAGAAACAGCCGTGAGGACTCTAGGAACAAAGAAAATTTAAATTTTCAGGCTGCCTTGGAACATGGGGCACAGAGCTTGAGCCATTATGCAGATGCATCTGAAAAATAAAGGGTAGGTTTTGGTAATGAAAACCATTCTTTTATATAGAAGAAGGGAAGGGAAGGGAAGGGAAGGGGGAATTATTTAAAAGGTTCAATGTTATATTCATTTGCAACATTTGAATAATAATAATAATAATAATAATAATAATAATAATAATAATTTTATTAAACTAGTATGCTGCCCGACTCTCAACAACTCCAGGTGGCTCACAACAATCAAACAAAGGATTTACAATAATGCATAAAAAATAAAGAGAAAAAATTGGCAAGTGCAATGAAGTGAGGGGTCTCCCTCTCCCTCGCCGAAGGCCTGGGTGAAGAGCCAGATGTTTACAGCTCTTCTAAACAACAGCAGAGTGGGGGGCCATCCAGAGTTTGGGGGGGGGAACCTTGTTTCAGAAGGCAGGCACTGCTACAGAGAAGGCGCACTTCTGTGGTCTTGGGAGATGACATTGTTTAATCGAAGGAACCTGGAGCACACCAACTCTGCAGGATCAAATTGGCCAGGCAAATGTTATGGGAGACAGACCGTCCCTCAAGTAACCAGGCCCTATGCCATGTAGAGCTTTATAGGTAACAAGCAGCACCTTGAATTGGCAACCAGTGCAGCTAGCAAAGCAGTGGTGTTACATGGGCATACCAAGGCATGCCCATTACTGCTTGAGCTGCTGCATTCTGGACCAGTTGAAGCTTCTGGGTGGTCTTCAAGGGCAGCCCCATGCAGAGAGCATTGCAGTAGTCAAGCCATGAAGTGACTAGCATGTGAGTGACTGTTTGAAGGGTGCACCAGATGGAATAGTGCAAAAGCCTTCCTAACCACAGCTGACACTTGCTCTTCAAGCAGGAGCTGCGAGTCCAGGTAGATTCCCAGATTGCATACCAACCTTGAAGGGGGAAGTGCAACCCCATCCAAGGTCAAAGATGGAATATCTCCAGATCTGGGTAGTTCAAACTTGGTCTTGGTAGGATTGAGTCAGAGATGGTTCCTCCCCATCCAAACCGGTATAGCCTCCAGGCACTGGATTAACTGGTTATACAGACCATATACTGTATCTTGTCCTGAACTCTGTTTCCAGGTAAACGTACTCAAATAACCTTGTAAAATTCACAAGTAGGCCATAGAAGAAAACTTCCATCCAGATGTCGATTATACTGGTAACTTTAATTTTCAATAAATTTCACCTTTTATTGTCTGTCAATTCTGTTTTTCCCCTGGGAGGAAAAGGCAAAACATAGTGTGTAGTGTGCACTCTTTTTGCAAGCGGCCATTCCATAGGAAAATTGTTTTGTGTAATAGAGAGAGAGAGGTGAAAGATAATGTATTTAATCATCATGACTAACTACAGAACTCATAAATGTTTTTGTGTACATTGATAGAAGTAAAAAATGCATTTGACTTGTAGGTATCTGCCCCCTCATTACCCCCTCTTTGGGCATTCCTCTGAACACATGACTGCTTGAAAGTGTATAAGGAAAAAAGTCACAAGCCGCACTCTCTCTCTGACCTCCGCATGTTCATCCAGGAGTTATATTGGAGCTTGCCTGAGTGCAAATACATCTGTCCAGGTGAGTTGGAATCCTATAAAACACAGTTCCAGATTGAGCCGAGCTGAACTCCAGACTGAGCAGACAGCTATAGTTCAGATTGCGTGGAAAATTGTACTCATATTCAAATGAATGCAAGTGCAGCTTTCCTTTGGATCTCCTGGTTCTGCTTCTGAGAGTTGGAGAAAGTAGGGAGTGGAGAAAATGTGGATGCCCCATCCTTTACCCACTTTCCAGTCCTTCCACATTCAGGTAAAGGCTTGAAGAGAGCTATTCTGCTCCATGGGTACATCATTCTTATGCTTATCTAGTGGTTCTCATTACATTTTGAAGTGACAAATCACACAAACTAATTTTTTAAAATGTGAAGAACCTTCTCCTTCTTTCTGACAGTTTAGGTAACTCCAAGGTTGCCTGTTTCACTGGTTTTTTATAGTCGGTAGTTGACAGAGTACCATCAACATGTAGAGAACCCCAGCTTTCAGATATCAATTCTACTCCATAGGTCAGCCTTAATTAAACCAGTACCCTTCAGGAACCTTCAAACAATAACCTAGAATTTCTCGTCAGCATACTGGCTAAGAATTCTGGGTGCCATACTCCCATCATATTTGGAGGTACTCCGTTGTGGAAGGATACCTCAGGTATAACATTTATATGGTGGATTATGCATGTACAACTTGAACCCACTGACAGTTTCCTTATTTATTATTTATTTATTATTTCTAACTTATATCACCGCCCATCTCCCCCCACAAGGGGACTCTGGGCGGTTATACTCTGTAGCTCAAAGACACAGCTTATAACATGTAGTAAATATTCATGTACAAGTTTCAATTGAAAGTTGGGGGATGAGGTCTATGATTATGATCCTGCTTGATCCTCAGCCTACTTGCAAGCAGCTATCAAACTGAAAATGTAATTTCCAGAAGGCTTTGCAAGTAATCAATTCAGGTCCCTGACAAAAGTAATCTGGCAGCCAGCTGTGTATGTGTGACACAATAGTGGCATCACCCCTTTTGGAGTTTGGACCTATCCACTACTTGCTTTGGCTCTGCCAATTTTTAGCATATGATGTCACTTCCAATGGATGAGTCCTGCAGAAATGTGTCCTTCCCTAAAGAAAACAGTTGCCTATTAAATAAATCAGTGTTAGAAGGAATTTTCTCCAGAGGCAATAAGATTCTTCCCTATTGGAAGAGATGAATTCATTCTGACACCAAAACATTTTAAATGGATAAAACTGTTCTCATCCATCAGGATGAAAAATAGCTCTTTGTCAGATGTGTAATTTGTATTTCCAAAATAATATGAATTCCTTTTTATATTTTTATATAAAAACAATAAAATAACAAAATACAATAAAAATAAATAGTTTTTTAAAAAAATAATCATTCTGAAATGGGTCTAAATGGCTATTAAAATGTTCTTCTTTCCAATGGGCAAGGTTATTCTAATGCCCTTCACAGAGCACTTCAGCTTTGGAGGATCCAAGAATGACAGGCTAAAAGGGTAGAAGTATGCAGGTATGGGTGGATAATGGGTGTAAGGTTGACCAGCTCAGTATAACCTGAACTGGGGACAAAGTAGAGAGCTGAGTGGGCTTTATAATCTGATTATGATAGGCTCTTTTCATCAAAGAAAACTTTAGCTCAGCTATTGTCCTAGCAAAGGTTAGGTTGTTGCATTGGAAAAAAAGGAAGAGATTGGAAAGTGCTTTAAAAAATCAGAAAATGAAGAGAAAGGGAGACCATATACAGAGATCTGAATGGCTCCAACCCTGATGACCTTCAGAAAACTACTGAATACCTGGCTATTCTTCTAGGCCTTGGAACACATTGATGGTTAAGCCTCTGTTCGATAAGTTCTTGATTTATGTTTGTCTTCAAGTCACTTATCATTTTTTAAAATTTTATTGTTCTTACTTATTTTTTAAATTGTAAGGTGCTCAGAGTCATCAGGAGTTGGGCAGCCACTAAATTTATTAAAGAAACAAACAAACAAACAATGAATGAATGAATGAGCAAGTGACTGAAAGTCCTTTACTGATATTCATTAAATGTCATTTCAACCCATATAGTGCTGATTGCCTGGAGCTAACTTATTCTGAGGCAGATATTTTTTTTTAAAGAATAGAAAAAGCAAAATATAAAAACATATTCCAACATACAGTATAATAGCCAAGATATTCTTTCATCCCCACATATATACTTCAAATATCACTCTGATGTTTATTTATTTATTTATTTATTTATTTATTTATTTATTTATTTATTATTTAAATTTATCCCCGCCCATCTCCCGGAATAGGGACTCTGGGTGGTTTACAGGATAACAATAGATAAAATCTATAAATAAAATTACAAACAGTATAAAAATAATTATAAATCCAGATGGATAAGATATTCATTAAAAGAAGGACAATTAAAATCAAGGGATTAGCCATCTCCATTAGGAACTATCCCTCCCTCCCTCCCATGCCCGGCGGCAGAACCAGGTCTTCAGCTCTTTCCTAAAGGTCGGGAGGGAGGAGATCTGTCTCAACTCTGGGGGCAAGCTGTTCCATAGCGTGGGCGCTGTCACAGAGAAGGCCCGCCTCCTAGACCCCATCAGATGACATTCTCTAATTGATGGGGTACGTAGCAGGGCCTCTCTGGATGACCGGGTGGGGCGGGTCGATAACATGGGGATAAGACGGTCCCTCAGGTATTCTGGTCCCATGCCATGTAGGGCTTTAAAGGTGATAACCAACACCTTGAATTGTACCCGGAAGCAAACCGGCACCCAATGTAGCTCACGGAGCAACGGTGTTACATGTGCAGATCTTGGAGCACCCAATACTGCCCGTGTGGCCGCATTCTGCACCAGCTGAAGCTTCCGGATAGTCTTCAAGGGTAGCCCCATGTAGAGCGCATTGCAATAATCTACGTGGGAGATGACGAGAGCATGAGTGACTGTACGGAGGGCATCGCATTCCAGGAATGGGCGTAACTGGCGCACCAACCGAAGTTGTGCAAAAGCCCTCCTAGCCACGACTGCCACCTGCTCTTCGAGCAGGAGTCGTGAGTCTAGAAGAACCCCCAGATTACGCACCGGTTCTGAACGGGGTAGTGCTACCCTATCAAGAACCAAAGATGATAATTTCCCAGAAGACACTGAGCCATCAATCCACAGCCACTCGGTCTTACCAGGATTCAACTGAAGCCTGTTGTTCCCCATCCAGGCCCTCACAGCCCCCAGGCACTGGGACAGGGTGGACACAGCATCACTTACTTCATCAGGGATGGAGATATACAATTGAGTATCATCTGCATACTGATGATACCTTATCCCATGGTGTCGGATGACCTCACCCAGCGGTTTCATGTAGATGTTGAACAGGAGAGGAGAGAGAACTGGACCCTGCGGCACCCCACATAGGAGCGAACGCGGGCTGGATCTCTCCTCCCCTATCACCACCGACTGGGAGCGGCCCCGGAGGAAGGAGTGTCCTGGTTCAGCCTCTGCCCCAGGGCCTCAGCGATGAGTCAGAGGATGAGCTGCCCCTGGCAAACCCCCAGGGGATTGAGCCACGCGAGGCCCCAGATGCAGACCCGGGCCCAGACAATGACCCAGCACCGCAGGAGGCAGCAATACCTGAGGCTGCAGGAGAGCAAGCTGGGGATTGCGGTTTGTCCCCACCCTCTAGCCAGCAGCCAGCTGGATCCCATCACCCTCCCAGCTCTCCTGAATCCCCCAAAGGGCAGAGGCGGAGGCGTGTGCGCCTCGCCTTAAAGGACAGGAGGAAAAGTGCTTGGCTGGCTGCTAGGGAGTTACGCAGAGGGCAGGGAGAGTCTTTGCAGGACCCAGAGGACAGCTCCTGAGCTCCTGATAAATTACCAACGAAGCAGTGAGGGAGTTGTGGGAGCAACGTTGCACTTTGGCTTCGCGACCACTCTGGTATCCTGTCTTGTTTCCTGCGTTCCTGACCCTGTTTGGACTATCGTTACTCTGCCTTCTGGACCCCTGGACCTTGTTTGGATTATCGTGGCTCAGACTTCTGGAACCCTTGACCCGGTTTGGATTATTGACTACCCTTTGCTTCACTTCTCTGATTATTGGCACACGCTGGTTTGTCTCTCTCTTGGCCAGTCTTGCAAAGTAACCTTGGGCTGCATTCCTTACCTCTGGCTGACTGCCAAGACTCTCCAATCTGTTCTGGAGGCGAGCCAGCACAAGGAGGTGAACCAGCGCAAAACTACGCTGCCCACCCCCAACTCCCTAAGCCGCCCCAAAAGGATACCATGGTCGATGGTATCGAAAGCCGCTGAGAGATCCAAGAGAGCCAGGATGGATGCACTACCTCCATCCCGCTCCCACCAGAGGTCATCCGTAAGCGCAACCAATGCAGTCTCCATCCCATATCCTGGCCTGAAACCTGACTGAAAAGGGTCAAGATAATCTGCTTCATCCAGGGTCCTTTGAAGTTGCAACGCCACCACTTTCTCAACCACTTTTCCCAAAAAGGGAAGGTGGGAGACTGGACGAAAGTTGTCCAGGATGGTAGGGTCCAGGGATGGCTTCTTGAGGAGGGGGTGCACCAACGCCTCCTTAAAGGCAGTTGGAACCACCCCCTCCGACAAGGATGCATTAATCATAGCCTGGACCCATCCACCTGTCACCTCCCCGGCCGATTTCACCAGCCAGGAAGGGCAGGGATCTAAATAACATGTGGTGGGATTAACAATTCGAAGGATCCTGTCCACTTCCTCAGGTCCAACAGGATCAAATCGCTCCCAGATAATAGGGCAAGACCGCTCTCCCGGCATCTCCCCAGACTGCAATCCAGGCATGGAGTCCAACTTAGACCGAATCCGAGCAATTTTATCCTGCAGATGCTCAGAAAATTCTTCTGCACAGCCCTGCAGGTGGGAGGTCGATTCCACCCTACCCAAGAGAGATCAAGTAATCTTAAACAGGGCCGGCGGGCGGCATTCTGCGGATGCAATAAGAGTGGAGAAATATTTATGTTTCGCCGCTCTTACCGCCACAAGGTAGGCCTTAATAGTGGCTCTAGATTGTGTTCGGTTGAATTCCATCTTCGTCTTTCTCCAGCGGCGCTCTAGACGTCTCTTTTTTTTCCCATAAGTTTTATTGAATTTTAAAATACATATTAAAGTTAATACAAAGAAAGAAATAGAAATACAAAGTAAGAAAAAAGGAAAGAAAAAGTGAAGTCAAAGAATAACAAACAAAGAAAATATAGAAAATAGATGTCCTCCAATTTATCCTTGAACTTTAAGTACAATAATTAACTTTAAATGTTAGTCCTTCATACAATACACAGGAACTTTTCTTTGTCATATACCCTATGATTTCTATAATCCAATCTTCTGTTCTTCATATAGGTTTCACCTTTCTTGATATCTTCCAACAATCCATCTCTGGTTTCTACTCCTTGGAATAGTAATCAAATGTTCATTGCTGCATCAATTAAATGTTTTCCATTTGCTCTTTCCATTTTTACATCTATATTTATATCTTCAATAAAATCCAATTAGTGTAACAAATAAAGGTCTTATCTACTTCTAATAAAATACAATATATTCTGTTCATATTATGACTATATATTCCATTAATACATAACCTAACATATTACATAACATAATACATAATATAGCAAGAATACAAAACTTAACATAACATATAACCTAATACATATTATACCAATTCTTATAATAATCATACAACATATTCATACATAATATCATCCTGTAGTAACCTTCATTCTAATTCCATCTCATCATCTCATTATCTTCTCATTCTTATAATTCTTATAATATTCATACGTACATATTCATACATAATATTGTAAGAATATGTCATCTTATAATAACATTAATTCTAATTCTAATTCCACCTCATCATCCCATTATCTTCTTATATATATATCTCCAAAAAGGAAAAATAAGCCATAACATCAACCTCCATTTATATTTATAATCCTATATCTCCACCATCCATCTTCAATTTCCACTCCTAGGGACAATGTCCATCTGAACTGAATACAAAGCCTAACATAACATATAACCTAATACATAATATACCAATTCTTATAATAATCATACAACATATTCATACATAATATCATCCTGTAATAACCTTCATTCTAATTCCATCTCATCATCTCATTGTCTTCTCATAAATGTATCTCCAGAAAGAGTAATCTATAATATCAACTTATATTTATATTTATAATCTTGTATCTTACACTTAAAGTATCATATTTTATGCATCCATACAGTTTCTCATATCTGCTCTCACTCTGTGTACAATCCAGATCCGCGTTTTCATTAACCTTGTGTCCCAGATCAACATCAATAAATCTCCTGTTTAGGTTATGCCAAGATCACAATATGCAACTTGTTTTATTCTGTAACTCATGTGGGATGTCAAAATGTTTATTTTACCATTTCTATCAATTTGCATGTTAAAATCTTCCTGTCTCAGCTGCCACAATGTGTTTATGCCCAAACGTTTAATAGACCACTTCCTGTAAAATATCATAATCTTCTTCTGTACCAATACATTCAAAATCCTCTTTCCCTGTTTCTCTACTGCTTCGAGAGATCTTCCTTCTGTTTCTAAATCTGTCCCTTGTATCTTCTGTTCCTGAGCCACCAAAACTATAAATATACGTTCTATGGATTTCTTAATTTGCGAAAAAGCTTCGCTGATTTCTTTCTTAAAATCCTGAAGTGCTGTAAGAAATGCCATTCTCACCTACCCCCCCCCCCCTTTTCAGGCCATAGTTAGCTGTTGTAGTCAAAACAAGAATTTTCCCAGGGAGCAGGGAACAGCTGTTCTATTCTTATCAGCGATGTCTGTTTCTTTAAGTGAAGAAAACTTTTAAAATAAAAGATGAAAAATTCCACAGAGCAGTATTTCAAACAGTTTGTAAAAGGAAAAATAAAGATAAATTCCAAGTGAGACGAAGTCCGTTCTAAAAAAAAGTAGAAAAATAAGAAGGAAAAGAGGCACACATTCTCTATACTTTATTCTTTATTCTTCTTTATTCTTCAGGCTGCAAGCTGCTTAACCCAAACAAACAATTTCTCAAAAGTCAATTAGTTTGTCGAGTGAAAAATACCAACAAAGTCTCTTAAGTCCCAATTTCTCTGATACAAAAGAAAGGCAAAAAAAATACAAACTTGTTCATTATGTTGCCAAAATAAAATCTATCAAACTTCCACCAAAATTAATTATAGCAAAGAAAACACAAAATTAGCCAACATTTTAAGAAAAGTCCAAAGATAAATTTTAGATAATAAAAATGTTCTAATCTAAAAAAGAAAACTAATATAAAGTGATCTAAAAGCTGGCTGTCGCTCTTGTGTCTCCCAAAGAGACTTACGTTCCCTGCAGAGCTAGGATCCTCCTTCAGCCATTCCACTGCATTCACCCCCGTTCTTCTCTGCGGTGGAAACTACAAAGAAAAACAGGAGTGGGCAATTCCAATGGCTCTGTGAGCAATCTTCTGGTTCCCCCCTCTTCAGGGGGAAGCTTCAGTTGTCTTACAAATTCTGTAGACCCCTGCAAACAAGGTAGAAAGTCAGCCAGGTCTCAGAGCTCTGAGAAACTCTGACTTGTTGAGCTGCCAGCCAGGCTTGGAGTCGCTCTAGACATCTCTTCACCCTCTTCAAGACCCTCAACTCCTCCGTAAACCACAGGGAGTGACGGGTCGAATGGGGCTTGAGAGGTCGCATCGGCGCGATCCTGTCCAAGGCACTGACCGCCTCCCTATTCCAAGTTGCGGCCAGTGTCTCTGCTGGACCGTGCAGCAGATCCTCAGGTATTACCCCCAGCTCCCTCTGAAACCTCAATGGGTCCATAAGTCGCCGGGGACAGACCAATCGAATAGGTCCAGCCTCCCTGCGGAGTGGGGTGGCATAAGAGAATCCTAGGGATACCAGGACGTGATCTGACCATGACAACGGGGATAGTTCCAACTTTCCCCTCAGGTCACTTTGCCATTGCTCTGACAAGAAAACCAAATCCGGAGTGAGTCCACTGTCTCAAGTCGGATCCCGAATAATCTGGGACAGGCCCATGGCTGCCATGGTAGCCATGAACTCCCGAGCCGCTTCCGAGGCACGCCCCAAGGACGGCAAGTTAAAATCCCCCAGGACCATAAGCCTGGGAAACTCCACCACCAACCCCGAGACGGCCTCCAGCAGCTCAGGCAGGGAGGTTGCTACGCAGCAGGGAGGCTGGTACAATAGCAACAACATGTTCAGACACACTGTCTCCTGACTTTTGACAAGGAATAATCTGGGGAGAAAATAGCATATTATCCCCCCTTCTTATTTCAGACCATATGTTTCACTATCTTACAGTTAAATAGAACCTATATGCCAGGTAGGTATACCAAAGACACAAATCCCTTAATTTCAAAATAGTGACTATTTACTCACTTCTTGTAAGATTCCTGTATTTCGTATGAGGTATGCAATTAATGATCTTAGAACATACTAGGTTAGAGGCAATGTAATAATGAGTTAACCAGAAATTTAGAGAGAACTTGTGGAAATGAATCCTTAATAAGACCTATAATGTAGTTTAGGGATGTATAAATTCTTTGTCATGAATTCTGTAGTGTTCAGTGGGCAAGATTTGAAGGAGCACAACTTTTGATTTTTTTTCCTCTAATAATTATGACATTTTCTACCACAGACATGACTTACTAGAACTGAAATTCAAATTTTATATGCTATTTTTTGCAATTTAACATTGAGCTTAAAGTAAACTTTAGGGTTTCCCCCCCCTGCTTGTTACTGTTATTATTGAAACGTATATTATTAATAATTGTTATTAATATTATTATGATTATTAATATAATCATGATCTTTAAAACATTTTTATCTTCCCACTCAAGGCAGTTAGTAATTTAAATGAATAATTTAACAAAACACCAACAGGTAGAGAAAAATAAATATATGTATCTACAAAATTCAGTTCAAGCTTTGGTTTGGTGATTTAGAAAACAGCCTGCTGTAACTTTGATGGTCTCAGAGGTTCGGGGCCCACATCTCAAAGGAGATTTTAAAAATTCAAGGCACTTGGAACTAGTCTCCTTAAAATATTGATTTTTTTTTTAAAGAGGCAATTGCCTATTTTTTTTTATTTATTTTTTTTGCCTTTGAACACAATTAAGTACATTTGCCAATGTCGTTGTCTTTTCAGTGTGAATCAGGCCTGCCCAATTTCAGACCAGCGGGCAGATGGATTTTTGTGCAAGGAGAACCTTAGCAGATTTGGAGGGAAAAGTTTCGCTGATTCCCAGCTATTGTTATTGGGTAATGTCAGTGAAAACTACAGGCATTTGAGGTTCTACTTAGTAAGAAAGCAATGAAAACACTGAAGGGATTGGTTGAAAGTAGGAGGATATTTTCCAGGCAAGAAAGATGAGGAAATAAATCAGGAAGGATAAATAAAACCACAAATACAAACTACACCCCATCCAAAGTTGTAAGCAAGTAAGCTCTTAAAAAGCATCCTTCCTCAATAAGAACTGACAAAGCGTGTCACCAAAGTGAGGAAAAGAGTCAGCATCAAAGCAGTACAATTGGAGAGCTCCTCATGAACCCTTCACAGTGATTAGAAGGTAAGCCTGCCAGTCATTATCTGCTGTCCATATTCCTTCTCTCCAATCTGATGTTTATGGGAAAACAACACTAAAAGTAGCATTGTTAAAAATGTTTTGCCTCCTCATACTCCCAAGTGCCAGATTATGCTTGTAACGGTTCTGTTTGTTTCTGTGGAAATGCCATTTCTCCTCAGAGAATCAGTCCAAACAATGGCATAAATACAGTGAAGATAGGACAGGAGGATAATCACAGGGAGCCCTGCAGGTTCTTCCAAGCTACCCGCTACAGCAAACCTGATCATGTGAGACAGGACTGCCATATATTGACTGCAACCATCCAAATGACCACTAGATGGCAGCAAAGGGATAGAGTTTTCAGTAGCTCTTTCTTGACCTGTCTTGTAGTCTTCTGGATATTATCAGCCTAGAGAGTGTAGCCCAAACACAGCATCCCACAAGGAAGAAGGGAGCAGTGATGGAAGAGCCACGACTGCCACTGTTGCTATCACCTCTTCCACTGCCATTTCCAAGTCAGGCATCAATAACTAGGTGGATTATATCTAACTTGAGCAGGAGGAGGGAAGAGGTACTTTGGGTGACACAGGAAGTGCAGAAAGGCTCAGGCCAGTGCTGATGTGGCTGGGAATAAATGGTCCTGTGACCCTCCTCTTTCCTTTCTCCTGAAAGTTGCTGAGCCAGGGGGAGGGGAGGGGGGGATGGCCCCTGACACTCACCATTGGGGGCTCCCATCTGAGAGATTTACCTTGTGACCTAGAGAGCTGTACCTCATCCCTGAGTCCAAAGTACCTACTTTGGTGTAGAATTCAGAGTTCCACCAAATCTAGTACATGGACTATTTTAAAAAGCATACTACCATAAAAATAGACCAGATGTACTAGATACAGATAAAAAATATCTAGTTGCTTTGTGGCTTCACAAACCAATTCAAGGTGATCACTATTCACTGCCTTAAACAGCTTAGACCTAACTCTTTTACTGTCTACCCTATTAATCTTATGTCATTAACAGACACCTTTTGAAGGTCCTGCCATGGATACGTTGAATATCAGCAAACCCCCTCCTTATTACGGTTTGAGTGGGGTAAACACCCTTTTTCAAATAGGCCTTTTAGAACTGTCTTTGTTTTAGGATTTTTTTCATTGTTTTATAATCTGTCAAGCAACATTAGGATTAGCTGGCATAAATTTACTAAGGAAGAAGGAAATTCCTAAGAAATAATGTTTTTGTCATGTGAGATTCAGCAGAGAGTGTGCCAGTTGAACTCCTCAGAGCCAAAATATCCCAGTTTAATGCAATTTAGACTGCTCTCTCATGCCCCATCTGTTAGAGATATCGGGTTTCAACCAAGCACGTCTCACACAAGCTTGAAGGAGGAGGCAGCCTCTGCTGTAACCTAATATTACTTGCTTTGTGTGGAAGGGGCTGAATCCCAATTTCCTGTTCCCGTTCCTGTTCACTTCTCTTCTTCTTTTTCTGCTCAAATCTCCTGCCAAGGAGGATGGCTGCCCACGTTGCTCATACTTCCATTCAGGTGGGCCACATTAAAGAAGCATGTGGGTCACGTCAGAACCTATTGCTCGCACACATGGACCGTTTCTACTAAGAGACTGTGAGTTACAATAAAATTGTAAGCTCTTTTTTATGTTACTTTACATTAATGTGTGAAGTGTGTTTATTTTGTGTTTTGAACTGATTAAGCCTTGTGCAAGTTTCTGGGAACGCTTCTACTCTGTTATATACTAATAAGCTGCGTGGAGTTCTGGTATTTGCATCCCAGAATTCCTACACCAACAACATCCCATCATATCTGAGGCACAGAGAAAGGCCTCTCATTACATCTTAGTGTATGGATAGGCTAAAAATAGAAGGGAAGATCCAGTATTTAAGTTATTCAGAGCTTTAAAGGTCATTCCCAACACTTCGAATTGTAGCTTGAAATAAACTCTTAACTACCCAGATAGAAACAAAAAGTCCACTTATTCCAAAAAGGTCATACCTATTTTACAGATGTTCTATCATATGTTACGTTTTAAGGATGTTTGCAATGATTTGTTGACAATTCTGTTTGAAGCGTAAAATAATGAGTGAGAGCTAATTTGGGGCTGAAGCAGTGTTTGTCTGCCGCCTTGCCTGGAATGAAGGAAATAATAGTTCCTCCTGGGGATGGTTAGCTTAGTTACTGTATATCCTCCTTTTAAGAACACACCATCTTTTGGATTTTTTAAAATTTATTTGTATAGTAGTTTTTAGATGTATATATTTTTAACTTTTATATTGTGGTTGTAAACCGCCCAGAGTCTACCATGTTGGAGATGGGCGGGGATAAATCCAAATAATAAATAAATAAATTGTTGTTTATTCGTTCAGTCGCTTCCGACTCTTCGTGACTTCATGGACCAGCCCACGCCAGAGCTTCCTGTCGGCCGTCACCATCCCCAGCTCCCCCATGGTTGAGTCTGTCACCTCCAGAATATCATCCATCCATCTTGCCCTTGGTCGGCCCCTCTTCCTTTCGCCTTCCACTTTCCCTAGCATCAGCTTCTTCTCCAGGGTATCCTGTCTTCTCATTATGTGGCCAAAGTACTTCAGTTTTGCCTTTAATATCATTCCCTCAAGTGAGCAGTCTGGCTTGATTTCCTGGAGTATGGACTGGTTTGATCTTCTTGCAGTCCAAGGCACTCTCAGAATTTTCCTCCAACACCACAGTTCAAAAGCATCTATCTTCCTTCGCTCAGCCTTCCTTATGGTCCAGCTCTCACAGCCATAGGTTACTACGGGGAATAACATTGCTTTAACTATGCGGACCTTTGTTGTCAGTGTGATGTCTCTGCTCTTAACTATTTTATCAAGATTTGCCATTGCTCTCCTCCCAAGAAGTAGACGTCTTCTGATTTCCTGGCTGCAGTCAGCATCTGCAGTAATCTTTGCGCCTAGAAATACAAAGTCTGTCACTGCCTCCACTTTTTCTCCCTTTATTTGCCAGTTATCAATCAAGCTGGTTGCCATAATCTTGGTTTTTTTGAGGTTTAACTGCAACCCAGCTTTTGCACTTTCTTCTTTCACCTTCGTCATAAGGCTCCTCAACTCCTCCTCGCTTTCAGCCATCAAAGTGGTATCATCTGCATATCTAAGATTCTTAATGTTTCTTCCAGCGATTTTAACTCCAGCCTTGGATTCCTCAAGCCCAGAACGTCGCATGATGTGTTCTGCGTACAGGTTGAATAGGTAGGGTGAGAGTATACAGCCCTGCCGTACTCCTTTCCCAATCTTAAACCAGTCCGTTGTTCCGTGCTCTGTTCTTACCGTTGCTACTTGGTCGTTATACAGATTCCTCAGGAGGCAGACAAGATGACTTGGTATCCCCATACCACCAAGAACATGCCACAATTTGTTATGATCCACACAGTCAAAGGCTTTAGAATAGTCAATAAAACAGAAATAGATGTTTTTCTGAAACTCCCTGGCTTTCTCCATTATCCAGCGGATATTGGCAATTTGGTCTCTAGTTCCTCTGCCTTTTCTAAACCCAGCTTGTACATCTGGCAATTCTCGCTCCATGAATTGCTGGAGTCTACCTTGCAAGATCTTGAGCATTACCTTACTGGCATGTGAAATAAGTGCCACTGTTCGATAGTTTGAACATTCTTTAGTGCTTCCCTTTTTTGGTATGGGGATATGTTGATTTTTTCCAATCTGATGGCCATTCTTGTGTTTTCCAAATTTTCTGGCATATGGCATGCATCACCTTGACAGCATCATCTTGCAAGATTTTAAACAGTTCAGCTGGGATACCGTCGTCTCCTGCTGCCTTGTTATTAGCAATGCTTCTTAAGGCCCATTCAACCTCACTCTTCAGGATGTCTGGCTCTAACTCACTGACCACACCGTCAAAGCTATCTCCAATATTATTATCTTCCTATACAGATCTTCCGTATATTCTTGCCACCTTTTCTTGATCTCTTCTGCTTCTGTTAGGTCCTTACCATCTTTGTTTTTGATCATACCCATTTTTGCCTGGAATTTACCTCCGATGTTTCTAATTTTCTGGAAGAGGTCTCCTGTCCTTCCCATTCTATTGTCTTCTTCCACTTCCGCACATTGCTTGTTTAAAAATAATTCCTTATCTCTTCTGGCTAACCTCTGGAATTTTGCATTTAATTGGGCATATCTCCCCCTATCACTGTTGCCTTTTGCTTTCCTTCTTTCTTGGGCTACTTCCAGTGTCTCAGCAGACAGCCATCTTGCCTTCTTGGTTTTCTTTTTCTTTGGGACGTTTTTTGTTGCCGCCTCCTGAACAATGTTGCGAACTTCTGTCCATAGTTCTTCCGGGACCCTATCTACTAAATCTAGTCCCTTAAATCTATTCTTCACCTCCACTGCATATTCCTTAGGAATATTAGTGAGCTCATATCTAAGTGATCTGTGGGTCTTCCCTATTCTCTTTAGCCTGATTCTAAATTGTGCAATAAGAAGTTCGTGATCTGAACTACAGTCAGCTCCAGGTCTTGTTTTTACCGACTGTATAGATGTCCGCCACCTTTGGCTGCAAAGGATGTAGTCAATCTGATTTCGGTGTCGACCATCTGGTGAAGTCCATGTATAAAGTCGTCTTTTAGGTTGTTGGAAGAGAGTGTTTGTTATGCACAGTGAGTTGTCTTGGCAAAATTCTATCAGCCTATGTCCTGCTTCATTTTGTTCTCCCAGACCATGCTTGCCTGTAATTCCAGGTGTCGTTGGACTACCCACCTTAGCATTCCAGTCTCCTGTAATGAAAATAACATCTCTTTTTGGTGTATTATCCAGTAGGTGCTGCAGATCGTCATAGAACTGATCTACTTCTGCTTCTTCAGCATCTGTGGTTGGGGCGTATATTTGGATCACTGTGATGTTAAATGGCTTCCCCCGAATTCGAATTGAGATCATTCTATCGTTTTTTTGGATTGTATCCAAGTACTGCTTTAGCCACTTTATTATTAATTATGAAGGCTACTCCATTTCTTCTGTGGTCCTCTTGTCCACAGTAGTAGATCTGGTGGTCATCTGATGTGAAGTGGCCCATTCCAGTCCATTTCAGTTCACTGACACCTAAAATGTCTATATTTAATCTTGACATCTCACCAATAACCACATCCAATTTGCCCTGGCTCATAGATCTTACATTCCAGGTTCCTATGGTGTGTTGATCTTTAGAACATTGGATTCGTCGTTCAGCACCAGCACTGTCGGCCGCTAGCCGTCCTTTCGGCTTTTAGCTAGCTGCATCATCACATCTGGGGCTAGTTGAACGTATCCTCTGTTCCTCCCCAGTAGCATTTTGACAATCTTCTGACCTGGGAGTCCCATCTTCCAATGGTATACCGATATATCTCTGGTTGTACTGATCCATTTAGTTTTCATGGCAAGAATACTGGGGTGGGTTGCCGTTACCTTCCCCAGGGATCGTATTTTGTCTGACCTCTCTGCCATGACCTTCCCGTCTTGGGTGTCCCTTCACAGTTTAGCTCATGGCATCATTGAGGTGCTCAAGCTCCAGCACCAGGACAAGGTAACAATCTCCTTTGCTGGAGATTAATGATACTGTACCCTAAACCATCAAATGACCTCCCTCAGTGACTTCATGTAGATGTTAAATAGGATAGGGGAGAAGGTTAAGCCTGTTGCACCCTATATTGGAGTCCCTGAGGACTCAATCTCTTCCCCCCACCCAAACAGCAATTATCCACTCAGGGTTCTAACAGGTTCTTTGAAATTTATTTGAATAGATGTGGAGTTTTATTTCTTCATATTCTCCCAATGAGTGATTTATTTATTTATTTATTTAAATTTTTATTTATTTTCTATCCCACCTTTATTGTTTTTATAAATAACTCAAGGTGGGGAACATACCAAACACTCCTTCCTCCTCCTATTTTCCCCACAACAGCAACCCTGTGAGGTGAGTTGGGTTGAGAGAGAGTGGGTGTCCCTTCATAGTTTAGCTCATGGTTTCATTGAGGTGCTCAAGCTCCAGCACCACGACAAGGTAACGATCTCCTTTGCTGGAGAAAAAATAAATAAATAAATAAATAAATAGCATTCTTCCCCTTCCTTTCTCTCCCAGATAGACAGAGCTGTTTACTTCAAACAAACACATAATACAATTGTTATTTTGGCTGCTAAACCCAAATGTTTCAGAGGCTGCTCGAAACCTGGATTCCTGGAAATACTGTGCAAAAGATGCTTAGGTCCTTTGTTTCAACGTAACACACACTCAGCTGGGGAATCTACCAATCAGGGGTCATGGTAAGCATGGTCTGGACATCAGCCCATCACCATAACCAAAAGAGAGAACGGGACAGAAATTTGGAAGGAGGTTTCTTAAACCAGCTTTATTTCCAGCTGCTTTATGTATGAGAGTCAAGCAGTTTCAAGCTATGGACCACATGACCAGGAGGGAGGAAGAAAGGGGACATAGAATAGAACAGCCACTGCCCAGCTGCCTCTTCCATGGGTGTCGGCTGGGGAATTGCTTTTTTTCTCTGCAGCCCCCAGCTGGAACTAGCACACAGTCACACTTGATCTTCATTTTGCTTGTGGTCCTATTCACTTTAGTTTTCAGAGAGTTAATCTGCCAATAGGTACACAGACACAGATGGACAAAAGTCTTCATCCCTTTTCCATAATAGATTTCCAACATGCCGTTGGGTTAGAAAGAATAGAAAGAAGTTCTCTGGGAGGGCAGAGAATTGTGCTCCAAATGACAGTGGTTGGATAGGAAAAGGAAAAGCCTTGGCTGCAGAGAAAAATGCAAAAGGTGGAGGAGAAAAGAGGAATAATTAATGCTTTCTCAAACCCAAAGCAGGAGGGAACTGCATTGACTTCCACGTTTTCCCACTTTCTACCCGCACATAGTGGGGTACCTCTCTCTCTCTCTCTCTCTCTCTCTCTCTCTCTCTCTCTCTCTCTCTCTCTCTCTCCCTCTCCCTCTCCCTCTCCCTCTCCCTCTCCCTCTCCCTCTCTCAGTATGAAAATCAAGTTTCTTAGCAACTATGTTTAGAGTTTGTTGCAACCCAGGCTATACCACATAAAGGAAATGAGGGTTGTGTTGTAGAGGGCAAAAGGTGAGCTTGCCTTGTTGATTCAAATATGGAACACCAAGAGAACACATAATATGCCATTATGTCTATGGTTTCCAGCTTGAACTCAGCATAAATTATTCCAGGAATGTTTGTACAGTCTCTTTTTATATCTCCCTGGCAAGGCCTATTTTGATTGCATGGCTTCATTACTTTTCTTTTTTTATCAACTTTACTTCTCCCGTGAAGATAATCTTTTTTTTTTGTTGATATTGCAAAAATTTTTTTCAGAAAAAGCAAAAATAAAACATACTGCACCACTTGTCAAAGCAACGAAGTAGGCTGCAGAGGAAATTCCTGTTTATTTAAGGAATGGGCTGTGACTTGAAAGAAAAAAAAAGGGAAATGATGGTGATGAAAAAACATGTACTAACTTTCTTCTAGCTTCATAATTTGTAAGATATGGTTTGTATTAATACAAAAAAGTTAAAATATATCCTTCCTTTGTTGAATAGAAGGGTGGTTTTTTTTTTGCTGAATTTGCTGATTAAGAATATGGATGATTTTGTTGTTAAGATAAAAGTAGCAGTAAACTCTTATTGAAAGTTAAAATATGGTGGTAGCAAACATAGCCATCATGGCTTACTCCAAGTCCCTTGACTGAAGTGATACATTTTTTTTAGAAAACTTTATTAAAGCATTTTCAAAATATACATAAAAACTAAAAAGATTGAAACAAAGAAGCCTACAAAGAAAAAGAAAAAGAACTAAAAAGGTGTGAAAAAACAAACTACTCCAAAACAAACTACTCCAAAGTGACTTCTGACTTTCTAGGGACCGTCTCATCCCCAGAACATCGACCCGCCCCACCCGGTAATGCAGAGAGGGCATGCTATGGACCCCATCAGCAAAAGAATTCCATCTAGCAGGGTCCAGGAGGCGGGCCTTCTCTGCAGTGGCGCCCGCCCTTTGGAACATCTTGCCCCCGGAGCTGAGGCGGGTTTCCTCACTCCCAACCTTCCGGAAAAATTTGAAGACCTGGTTCTGCCACCTTGCCTGGGATGGGAACACCAGCAGTTCCTCCTGGGGGTGGCTGGTGCCATAACACCCTCCCTATTATTAAGATCTATTGCCCTTGGATTTTATATTTATTCTATTCTATTGATATTGTAATTTTATATTTATATTTTTAACTTTGCTTTTATTGTAAACCACCCAGAGTCCCACGGTTGGGGGAGATGGGCGGTGATATAAATTTAAATAATAAATAAATAAATAAATAAATAAAGTCATTAACGTTGTAACTGAATACTCTCTCCAGCCTTTTTATCTCCGGTGTGGCCAATCAGGAAAATAAAAAGTCATAACAAACAGCATTCCAATGGGAAAGTGAAAGCAAATAGATCAGAACTCCAATCCGCAGATTCAACAAAGAGAAAGTTTTATATTCCTCAAAAATCACTTTAATAAAAAAAGCAATTAAAAAACAAAATTCTTTAAATCTCAATTTAACAAATTATATATATATATAAAAAGCCAAATTACCAAGTTAATAATTTTCAAAAATAATGAGAGTCACCAAGAGATTCTGCATTTCTTTGTTGTAGAAAGCCTCTCTTTGGTAAAATTCAAACAAAACAAACTTAGTGCTGTAGAAATGGGGTGGGCAGCTTTAAGGTCCATTTTTGGCTTTAGAGCGGCTTGGGAAGAAGATGACAGCCCCGCCTCCCAGCTGATTGCTTACCAGTTAATCACGAAACACCATTTTGCATTCTTCTGGCTGTGACCAGCCGTCTGGAGAACGCATGGGGTGATTCCTGGGGTTCTCCTTAATCCAGAGAATGCTTCTGGGCTCCAAGGAAGCCTGCCTGAGCCCAAGAAAAAAAGCCACTCTGACAGGTCAGTCCGCAGACTGGAAAAAACCAGCTCAATCCACCGTTGTCCCCACTGGAAGTCTGTGTTACCATTTTTTTCATGCATCTGTGATCCATAATATTGAATTCCATCTCTGAAAGCATCTTAATAAAAAATCACATTCTCTGCAAAAAAAACCCCACACAACAAACACAGAACCCTCAGAAAAGCTGTTTATTTTGATTATTGCTTTGGCTTATATGCTGCTCTATTTTTGAAGGCTGAGCAGTTTACAAGTAACAGCACAAAAATTAAAATATAATATATCAATAACATAACAACAAGAATCTGATGTGATACCATTCAGGATAGCTGAATCTTCAAATCTATTTCTAAACAGAAAGGAGTGATCTGGATATCTGGGGGTAGGCTGTTTCAAGTGATCCATCTTTCCAAGAAACAGAGGTAGTATAATCCCACTTTAGATAATGAATTTGGAATTGGCAATCTGATCTGAACACCAGTCATAGCACCATCTACGTATGCAAGTAGCAGCTACGTCACTATTTCAAGGATAAGTCTTGGTAGACAAAGAAAATCTGAGTTGTGTTGGGACTCTTTAGTCACTCTCTCTCCACAGACTGTGATCTTGATTTGGATTCTGTTTCTAGCAGGTGGAAATTATCTGTATTACATATTACGTACGGTATCTGTGTTATAGTATCACAGATCATTAATGTCCTGACCACTGTTACATTTACTTTCTCCTTGAATTCATGCAAACCATGCATAAAAAACCATGCTGGAAAACCTGACATACAGTATACCTCAGGGAAGGGCATGGAAATGGTTGGTGCAGGATCTCAAGTAGAATCATCTGTAATTTCACAAAGAACATTTCACAAGGGAGGGAGGGAGAATGGCTGGCTGGCTGGCACTTTTGCAGAAAAATTTCACATCTAATAGCATTGCTTTCTCTATTATACTGTATTCTATTACTCTTCAAAATTATGTGCTAGAGCAGAGCTTTCCAAACTGTGTGTCGCAACACAAAAGTGTGTCACCACACACAGTCTGGTGTGTCGCCACACAACTCGGAAGCGCTGATCATCATCAGCGCTTCCGGGTTTTCCTGCGGCGACACATCAACGGCGGTGCGCAAAACCCTGAAAGCGGCAGCAGCGCTCCTGGGTTTTTGCGTGCTGCCGCAACGGCGGCACTTCCGGGTTTTCCGGGAAAACTTTGGAAAGCCCTGTGCTAGAGCTATATGAGGAAGAAGAAGCCAACTCTAGATGGAAAGAAGCTGCAGGAATCTGCAGGGGAGGGGTGTAAAAAAGGTCAGATGGTAGCTGCAACCACATAATTGAAGCCCCATCCCTTTTTATGTGCACAGTGACTTTTTTAACCCCTACCCCCACAGATGGCCCTGAATGAAGCTGGTGGTCCTCGGAGTCCAGAGGCTATATTAGTAATACCATGGTGACAATCCTCCCCATTATTAGATTAGGCACATTTTCCAAACTTTCCTTTGGCACTTATATTATCCTCAAACATCCAGATGATGGCCCAACTTAGAGAACTTTATCATTTTTAAAAAGTGTGTTATGATAATTGCCCTTATTTATTTGGACTGGATACAAGCAGAGGGATGATGGAAGATTCTGTGCTGTGGGTAGTGATGGACCTAATCTTATTTAAAATAAATATTATTTTATGCTTATTTAAAATAAAGATTCATTTGTATTACTGATTCTCTTTTTTCTGTTGTTGCTCCAAGAATGCCTTTGGTAAGTGAAGTGTTTCTCCAAAATATACCACATGTCTTCATATTTTAAACTAGTCCAATGTTGCAGTTAGGCCTAGACTTGAAACTTCAGGTTTTAATCCCTGTTCATTGGATCTACCAATCTACTGTACCTTGTAGGATGGTTGTCAGATGGGTGAGGTGAAGGTACAGAAGAGAATGGTACATCCAGCTGAATTCTTTTCAACAATGAAAGTAAGAAAGAAATGTAATCTAAAGTAAGAAACTTCATGCATTGGTAGGCTGAAGTACTGAAGTAAATAAAAGTACTGTTATAATACTATAATATATATATATATATATATATATATATATATATATATATATATATAGGGGCGTGGTGGCTCAGCGGGTAAGACGCCAGGCTTGTCGATTGGAAGATCGCAAGTTTGGAGGTTCGAATCCCTAGCCCTGCGTGACGGAGTGAGCTCCCGCACTAGCTCCAGCTCTTGCCAGCCTAGCAATTCGAAAGCATCCAAATGCAAGTAGATGAATAGGTGCCACTTCGGTGGGTAGGTGACAGCATTCCGCACACGTCATGCAGCCACATGACCGTGGAAGCGTCTTCGGACAGCGCTGGCTCTTCGGCTAACAAACGGAGATGAGCACCGGCCCCTAGAGTCGGACACGACTGCACAAATGTGCGGGGGGAACCTTTAACCTTTTTATAATACTTTTTATGAGAACAGTGATAAGCCCTTAAAGAATTTAAGAAAACAGGGAGAGATGCTTGGCTGAACTGGAGTAAAGCTTAATTATTTCTTTGTTTTGCTCTGCTTTCAGTTTTTGCCTTGAACCAGCAGTGTCTGTATGGAGGGGATAAAAAAAGTCAAGTTGGCAGCCACAACCATGTGATCAAACCCCTTATTGCAGGGTTGTAGCTGCCATCTTGACTTTTTTACCCCTCCTCCATGTCGATGCCCCCAGGAAAGGCAAAACCTGATCTTTGTGACCCCCTGCAGACCCCCCTGCCTTCAACTCTGTCTCAGGATTCCCCTTCTTTCCTCTTGTTCCTCTATCTCTCTTTCTTTTTTTCAGAAGCACTGCCCCAGATTCAAGAGGTCAGTCCAGTGCGCTGACCAGGCTCTAGTCCATTGTTTTTCAAATTTGGCAACTTTAAGATGTGTGGACTTCAACTCCCAGAATTCCCCATGCTAGCTGGGGAATTCTGGAAGTTGAAGTCCACACATCTTAAAGTTGCCAAGTTTGAAAAACACTGCTCTAGTCCAAAAGTGCCTTTTCTTTGGGAACCATGCAAAAAAGGCTCTGAACAGCATCCCTTGTCAGTTTTCTATATGGCTAGCTTAAACCAATTTCATAATCCTTCATTTGCCTCTTACGTACAGTATGTGGGATGTTCTGCCAAGGTGCCCAGATAACTTGGGAAGCTATTATGAACCTTAACTTTGGGGTAATGTTTTCTGTGCTGCACGATGTATCTTGAGCTGATATTGGGACCTTGGCCTTGAAAATAATGTCTTCTGTCAACAGCAGTCTCTGAAACCCTTCTCCTATACTTATTCCCTTATTGTTATCACACAGACAGTGTCATTAAGGTCAGGGCTACACTTGCCTTTCCAATCCTGCACAGTGCGATCATTGAAATTATGGCAAAGAAAACATCACACTGATGGGTGATGGGGAGTACATTCCCTTAAATGCTGTCATCTGATGGGACCTTGGAGGTGTGCCTTCTCTGTAGCCCTCTGAATTTGCCTCCCATCTAGGATTCAGGGGGCCTCTACCCTTTTAGCCATCCAGAAAGTCCTGAGGACCTGAATCTTCCCCCAAGCATTGAGTTGGATGGGGGTTGAGTCAGGAGGTTAATAGTTTGATGGGGCTAACACCTGGTGGGAAGGGTTGTTTTTTATTATTCTTTGTTTTTGTTGTTGTTGTTGTTGTTGTTGTGAGCTGCCTAGGATCACTGTCTGAGATAGCTGGCCATATAAGCTCTTTAAATAAAATAATGTCATCACAGTGCTGCGTGGCATTATTCCGAAGAATCTCTCGGCCAATTTTGCTGACAATACATGTCTGTTATTACCATACCCTCTGTTGAACTCTTTTCAAACTGCATGTCTGGCCTTCATAATCACAAGTCACAGAAAATGTAGCTAAGACATCCTATTGCTTTGGTCCAGGATGGATGTTCTTACAGTGCTCGTGGTTTGAAATGCAAATACTGTGATGGCATGTGATTTCTTAGAAAGCAGCTAGGAAATCTGGTTTTCAGAAGTATGATGAGAATAGAATGAAGTTTGATTAACATACTATTCCACAGGCTCTCCTGTTTAACAATACACAGTATTCTTCTTCAGTCAGATCAAAAGCACAACAGTTCTTTGGCAAGTGAAATGGAAAATATTGATTGCATGTTAGGGATTATAAAAATGTGACAGCACGATGCAGTCCAAAGTATTGCAATGAGTATACATAATAGAATCAAAATATTAGATTTTTTAAATGTAGGCAGTGGTTAGAATGGTTGGTACTTGCCAAATGCCCAATTCTAAAGACCTTGTTATCTGGGTTTGTAGTTCCATTCCTCATGAGATGTTTGTTTAGTGCCATCATGGCCTTTTTCACAACATATGCTAAAGACTGCTCCATTTAGCCAGCATGAAGGTAAAGAAACAAAGCCCACAAAAGTTGTAAGGGTAGCCCTAAATATCCAGGCTTCTTTCCAATTGTACATGAGGAGTAAGAGTTGAACCCAAAGACTTCACAAAGGAAGTTACATTTGAAACTAAATGCTTGAATGGCAGGACTAAGGGAAAGCAGGTCAAAGTGAGAAGATGAGTTGAGTCCTCCAATAAAGAAGGGAAGGGACTCAGTTGCTTTTAGGAAGGCATGTGAGGGCTACCATAGATTTGGCAAAACAGAAACCAACCTCATGAGAACAGATTGGACTGGGCGCAAAATAGCAGGGCACAGGTGGCAACCCGGGTTGTTGTCCCACTCAGATGAGAGAACGAAGCACAAGAACTGGATCTTGCTTCTACAGTACATAAGAAGGACTTGCATCTCTCTCTCTCTCTCTCTCTCTCTGACTGGCTGTAATGGTGTAACTAGTTGAAAGTCGTCATTCAACATAGACCTGAAGTATTGTAAACAAAACAAAAACAAAACCACAGTATTATACTTATATTGCTTTGGATTTCTTCACGGAGCAGGGCCTAAATGCTCCCTTCCAACTTTGTGAAGATATTATTCTAATACCATGGATTCCATTCACATTTCGATAAATATTAGGAAAACGGTTTCTTCAAGTTTAAGAGAAATGTTTGAACGGCGACTCTAGGAGAAACTTTGGTGTATCAGCATGGCAAAGGTTAAAAATAGCAAGGTGGGTGGGCTAGCTAGTATTTTGTGTCAAAAACACTAATCCCTCCATTCTGAAAAACTGAAAAGGTCTCAGCTTTAGCACCAACAGGAAATCTACATGATTTACTCCTCTATTTAACAAACCTTCTCAGTTTTGCTTTGATGAAAGGCATAAAGCCTTTGCTGCATTAACAAGAAGGCAAATAAGAGACTTTCCAGCTAAACTACCTCACTGATGTTCTTAAGCATAAGGATTGAAGGAATATATAAGCATTCTCATTTTTTTGTGTTTGATCTTTATAGATAAATTCACCCAAAGCTACAATTTATTTTAAGTGTAATTTATTGAATAAGCCACAGTGCCTGGATTCACACACCACCTTAACCCATAAACTATGGTTTAAAATGATAATGGTTTGATTCATTGATGTATGAATTCCATCCCTGTTTCCATTTCAGGAACCACTTGTGAATCAAGGGGTCCTGATATGCACATGAGATTCCCTGTTCATTTCAATAGAAAATGCAGTTTGCATAGATTGTAGTACATCTTTGTACTTTTGAACATCTTAATCAAACTCTAATCTTGCAGTCCTATGTTGACTTAACTGGGATTAAGCTCCATTGAATTCATTAAGATTTATGTGTAGGTAAACAGGTCTGTGTTTGCACTATACCTAGAACCTTCTTCATGTGAATAAGAATAAGACATAGCATGGTAATGTCAAGCCACATCCATATACCATCCTTGAAGTTAAGCAGCACTGCTGATCCCATCCCATATGTCCACATGTGAGGCACGTACATCTGCAAAAGATATCCTCTGTGACTTCCCTGCTGGCACCTCAAACATCACTAATAGACCATCCCATATCAAGACATGGGATATTCCCCTGGCTGTAAACTAATTTTTGCATAATGTATTCTATAAAATACCATGTACATTCATGGCACACAGCTAGGTGGCATTACCTAGTCTACCTTGCTGAACTCAATAAACTAAGCATGGTCAGATCTGGGTAGTAAAGTACATGGATGGGAAATCACCAGGAAATCCCTAAAGCTGGAGGCATGACTGCAATGTTAAAAAAAAAATCCTAGAAGAAGACAATGGCAAACCACTTATGTCTTGTTGCCAAGCAGAGTCATAGTCATGTCCACGAAGTCACCAAGAATCAATCTTGACTCAAGAGATTTCACCTTTACATTCCATGGCAGGAAGCCATTGGTCAATCAGTAATAACTAAACTGAACTCAACTAAATAATTCACTTGGGATTATTATGATTATAATAAAATGTGGGTAATACATTTTAGGAAGGAAGGAAGGAATTGCTTGCATAGAATTTGGAGATTCTGTTGATCCAGTTTAAAAATTTACAAATGCTGTTACATCAACATTTCCAAGCAGTAAGAGTTTTGAGCTTCTAGCAGTCATTCAGGATTTGGTTTGTGAAATAAATACAGTTCATTGATACATGTAAATATGTTGTTTATAACTGGAAATATATAATACATTACCCCAGCACTTGATTTGGTATTCATTTAATATCAGATCTCCAGGGAAACAACATGGTATTCCAAACTGTTTCTATAGAAGTTACACTCCATTCTCTAAATCTAACGGAATCTTCTCAAAGTTTAAATGGCCTCCTCTTCTTGCAGGCAGATGTGGAAAAGTTAAATCTTAATCTCCAAATAATTGTGTTCTTCTACAAGAGTTCATCCTTTGAAAGACAACTTCTTTCACAAAAAGAAGACACTGACAATTCATCCAAAATTATCAAGATTATCTAGGGAGTCTTCTTGGTTCTATAACAGCCACTATGTAGGACAGACTGGCAGAAGACTAGCAGAACGCATCCACGAACACCAACTAGCAGTCAGAAGACATGATGAAAACTCCTTAATCTCACAACACATGGACAGACTTAACCATACTTGCAACTGGGAAACTGTGAGCATATTAGACCAGGCCAAATCCAAAAATGCTAGAGAATTCCTGGAAGCTTGGCACTCAGACAAAGCAGCCATCAACAGACACATAGAGGTTAACAACATTTACATACCATTCATAAGAGACAATAGAATAGCCAGAAGACCAGAACACCCCTGGGCCAGCAATCAACAACAAGATATGCATAGATTAACAGCAAGATTAGCAGCAGAGGAGCAATCAAACAACACAATAGACCTTAATCAAGGAACTGTTAACTGAGTCAATCACCCAAACAGCACACAACAGCCCAATCAAGGAACTACCAAGGAGAGTACAAGACCCCCACCAACACAGGCAGGACAAGCCAGGGTATATAAACAGACAGCAAGTTCCACTCCCTTTTCGCACTGAAGATGTTGCCTAGCCTGGCAATGAAAGGTCTGCATGAAAACAACAAGGCTCAGAGAGCACCATGGACTCCCCTATGTATATGTATATGTATATGTATATGTATATGTATATGTATATGTATATGTATATGTATATGTATATGTATATGTATATGTATATGTATATGTATATGTATATGTATATGTATATGTATATGTGGCGCGATTGCTCAGTGGTTAAGACGCCAGGCTTGTCGATCGGAAGGTCACAAGTTCGAAGGTTCGAGACCCTAGCCCCACGTGACGGAGTGAGCTCCCACACTCACTCCAGCTCTTGCCAACCTAGCAATTCAAAAGCATGCAAATGCAAGTAGATGAATAGGTACCACTTTGGTGGGAAGGAGATGAGCACTGGCCCCTAGAGTCAGACATGACTGTGTGGGGGAACCTTTACCCCTACATACATACATACATACATACATACATACACACACACACACACATATACACACACACACACAAACACAAACACACACACACACACCAATCGAAGGGAATATTTGTAGCTCAGGGTTGAACTGGGGAGTCTTTGGTGCTCTCTGAGCCTTGTTGTTTTCATGCAGACGTTTCATTGCCAGGCTAGGCAACATCTTCAGTGCGAAAAGGGAGTGGAACTTGCTGTCTGTTTATATACCCTGGCTTGTCCTGCCTGTGTTTACACACACACACACACACACACACACACATACATACACACACACACACACACACGTAACAAGAACTCAGCAAAAAGAAATAAATAAATCAGCAAATAATCCAAACTATGGCCTCCAGTAACAATGTCCAATGGATATTGATTATAAATATTAGCTTGTTTCCATTCTTCTTCAAGTGAGTCAAAGCATAATGCTTTTGAATCCTTTATGGTATCTTCCATAATCTGGTACGTACTCTCTGGTACGTACTCTCCCAATGGGTTGGACTTCAGCTCCCATCAGTCGGCATGGATTTTGGCAATACTAATTGAGGATCATAGGCACTCAAGTCTATCTTGTCTGTATTAGATTGGGGAAGTCTACTTTATGCAATTCACATGGGGTATACTTAACTTCCTTGGGAAGTGAAATACAATAAGTTCTTCATGTTGACACTGAACCAAACTTCCCAATATCCTTGGCTGTTCTGCAGCCTGTTCAGAGCTAAACCAGGGACATTCTTGGCTGTGCCTGAATTTACCTTAGGACACTCTAGTATATCCCAGTTTGCTGGTCTCTCAAGGACTGAGTTTTCTTTGTGAAGTGGGAAAGTTTTGCTACCTGCAAACAGAAAAAGTCACAATATGGCATTATGTATCTGAAGGACAAATGTCATTTCTTTAAGCAGATGTTCCAGAAAGATCCATTAGGCACAAAAACCTAGGAAAAGTACATGCCAATATATTGCTAGATGGAGAATTATCATGGGCCAACTGTATGGGATGGAAACATACTCATGTGTTTACACCCAGCTATACCTAATCACACAGAAAGCAAGAGAACATCAAAATGCCTGTACCAAAGCTGCAGGTGTTCAAACCACACACAGAAATGCAAATTGTGCATTCAGAGTTCAAAGTTGATGTTTTAGATATAGAAAAATGTATTATCGCTATAGCCAGCTAAGAGTACAAAAAAGCCAATCCTTCAGCTGAATGAATATCTCAGAGCTAAAATAAACATCCACCAACAACGCTAAAGCAACATTTGCATTTGTCAGCTCTGATGAAAAAGAGTTTACCTTGTCTTCATAATGGGCGCTGCCACCCCTGAAAAATCCTACAGAGAACAGCTGACTGACATGTTTCTCCAACTTCTTTTTGCTCTGAAGGATTGTTTTCATGCCATTTGTGGCTGGTCAAACCAAGCAAACTTTGGAAAGCTATCTGCAACCGCACATAGTTCAAACAGCATAACTCAAACTAGGCATGGCACAGACTCAGATGCCTCAGCACATTTATCAACTGATCTTTCCATTCCATGAAGAGATGTTGTTTACTTAACTCCAGTTTAGCTGTAAGGCTAAGAGCTCAAACTAAGTATAGCCAGTTTGGATAGGCCCTGGTTCTACAACTGAAAAACAAAACCCAATGTTTTCTTTACCTTGATTTCCCATCTTCCCCTCTCCAAACCTCTGAACGTTGTCCAGTCAGCATGTAAGAATACACTAGTTAAATTTCTGGAAGAAAATCTAGTATCAGCTGTTACAAATCTAAAGAAATTATACTGAAGTCTGACACTGACCACACTAGAGACAGATGTTTACTAGAGATAGAAGGAAAACATGGAAAATATGGAGGGAGGGAAGGAGGGAGGGAGGGAGAGAGTGGAGGGAGATGGGTGGTGATAAAAATTTGATAAATAAATAAAAATAAATAAATAAAATATGGTCTCAGATTATATGGGCTCATCCAATTCAAACTGACCCAAGGACCAGAATGCATACTGTAATCAAAATCCACTTTGTGAGCATTTTGTGACACAGATACTAAGAAATAATCTGCATCCAAAATGTATTTTGTGGAATACTAGATACAAAAATGAAGTATATGGTTTTATTTTTATTTCTGCAACTGTTGTTTGTCCATGAGGCATACTGCACCAAGAACTGAAGCGAATGTTTTCTAGCTACAGCTTGAATAACTGGGTGGAATATCTCTTTGGTGGGCCCCTGCACAGCTATTCAGTTGCAATGATCTTGTTTTCAGGTTTTGGTTGAATTCCTTCCCCAACTGCTTTTCCAGAGTCACTGGTTATAGGAAAAGCATTGCTGGAAGTGGGCCATCTCAGCATGCCTAGTGTAGGGCCTTGACTTTTTGAATGCTTCTGGTGTCAAAGGCACCAGAATTCCATTTCAGTTTCAGAAGTGTTAAAAATGACTGCTAAACCTCAGAGACCCAAAGGATGGCCAGGGAATTTGGACTTTGCTCCATTGGTAATATCTTTTGGTAGTGGAAGAAAAGAGATATGTTTAATTATAGCTCCAACATGCAGCAAACAGAAGATCATGATGGAAATTGAAAGATAGGTTAGTGAAATGTCGATGAAGGTTCTCAGTCATCCAGGTGGAACAGTCTGTGGCTTGAATCATGTCAACTGGATTTCTATTTTCTCAGTAGAAACGTTTCACTCCTTATCCAAGGAGCTTCTTCAGACTGAAGAAGCTCCTTGGATAAGGAGTGAAACGTTTCTACTGAGAAAATAGAAATCCAGTTGACATGATTCAAGCCACAAATAGGTTAGTGAACATAACAGCACACTTTTGCAGCCCTTATGTATATTTATTGGTAATTGAATTTGGAATAGTATTATCAGCAACCTTCCAAAAAATTTGTGTCTCCTTTCCTTCAACCCCCTCCTTAAAAATCAAATGTTTCCATTGGTTATCCTCTTAAGTCTCATGCCAAACAAAGTAAAACGTTAATATCTTCCCACACCAATCTCTCCATATCTATTACTGTCCTTCCCTTCTTTTCTCATTCCTTACATACACTGTCCATCTTAAAACAGAGGCTCATCAATGTTACCTCTATAGCTCTGTAAGGTGCCATGAACATTAATAGCAGATTAATAACAGTGATTGCAATAACAATGACACTATCTGATTTTCGTAAGTACCACCAGTACAGCAGATCCCAATGACTTAATGAATGGTCACTGAGTCTGAAAAATTAGAAAGCTTCATTTCAAACCATCAATCAACCGTAGTAACGTTAAAAAAAAGTAACTTTTCAGTTTACTTGTTCAAATCAAATTGAATAATAAATGCTGTTGGTTCCAATATTAATATTTTTTTAAAAAACACAGAAGATTCGTCGGAGTATTTTTGCAATTCCAAAACAGGGAACACAGCTTTCTTTATGAACCGAGGTTAGTTGCTTTCCAATTCATGAATGCCCAGTAGACACAGAAAAATGAGCTTAGAGGTGATATTTTAACCAGATGGTCTTATTCAGGTTGTGAGAAAACAAGTATAAAACAGGACTTATAATAATAAAACTAACCATGCCTTTCTTTGTTTTTTGTTTTTCTAGGCTGACAAGCTTCTACAGTCAATACACCACTTAAAGATTCAGTTCTAGATCTAAAGTTTTCCTATTTCAAGGGGATTTTGCATGAACTCCTTTAGCCAATATTCGAGCCAAATTCCTCTGAACTATATCCTGCTTTACAGAGATTATATTTCACTGCAGAAATGATGGAGAGATTTCCTTCCGTTCTTTTTTTTTTCTTTTTACCCTTTCCCTTTAAAATTCTTTACTAAGGAATGTGGATTAATTGCTGGCATATACTATACACAAGAGATTGAGAGGTAACATTTTTGAATCAGGTGGGTGTGGGAGCAGACCTGCTTAATGGGGGGGAGGGACTTCAATTCAAAATTTCCCAGAGTTTGCGAGACCTGGGACACAGTTGTTGTTTCTGCCCTTCCCCTTTCCTGCAATCCAGCAACCCACAAACACTTGGCTTCATTAATCAGAGTTCAGGAATGAGATTTTGCTTTCTGGGAATTAGTGATCTTTCTGAATAAAGCCCTTTCCAGCCCCACCTGGATCTATGATGGAACCAGAGAAACACTGAAAGCTGCTTGTTACTGAATCTGAGCCAATAGTTCATCTAGTTCAGGATTTCTGTGCTAGTCTCCAGGATTTCAACAGCTCTGTGGGAGGAATGTTTCTCAGTCTTATCTGTTGAGCTGGAATGTGGAGTGCCCTTGTTTTCTTAATATGATTTTGGATTTGAAGAGAAGGAAGGCAACAAGAACCCTCTTCAGGCATTCTAAGGACTGACATAATAGAGATGACCAATCTGTTTTTAACACCTGCTCACAGAAGCGCTGTGAGAATTCTGATTTGCAAATGTTCTAAGTTCTGCATATGGGGCAGGGGGACAGGAATGTCCATGACTAGAGGAAGCTCCCTACTGCAGATTCATCTTCCCTGCTCTTCACTACATCAGCTGAATGTCCAGTGGTAGAAATAGTTAACAAATGGTGAGCTCTTCTTCCCTGGATGTGTTCAAGCAGAGGATGGGGATGCTTTAATCTGGATTCCTGCACTGAGCAGATGGTTGGCTCAGTGGTGTAACTGGTCCATTCTAACTCTGCAGTTCTAACCAACCATTGCCCTCAATGAGTTGGAAGACCCCCTTCACCTCAATTAAGCTGAGACTCAAAATGTCACCACTATTCCTTTCCAGTCTGTGCTAGCTCTCTTGAATCTGGAGGTCCCTAGTCTAGAAAGGATCAGAAGGCATCTGCTAGCACCTTTTCAGGTTAATAAAGGTTATTAAAAGGTATCAGCTTTCATGACCTACAGCTTACTTCACCGTATGCATGCATGAGTTGTAGTTCATGAAACCTGATGCCTTTTAGTGAAATTCATTAGACTGAAAAGGCGCTAGCAGATGCCTTCTAATTTTTGGCCACCATAGACTAACACAACTCTCCTCCTTCAAAGTCCAGAAAGAAAAGAGCTTTAATCTGATATTCTTTTTTGCAGATTGGAGTAAATTACAAGAGGCAGTTCAGTTTCAGCAGTTCAGTCAGGAATTTGAAGAGAGGGTAATGAAATTGATTCCTCCAACACCTAGAGAGTTACAATTCTGTCCTGTGCCTTCCTCATAGTTTATTTGATATTTTGACAGTAACGCTTGAAGAATCTTTCCTCCCTTCCTCACAATTCTGCTACTGCTTATATGTCAGTGCTGGTGGTGGTAGGGGACCAGTGAGACATAGTGCTGGTGGTTGTAGGGGACCACTGTCACACCAATTTTTTGCCCTCTGAGGACTATCACTTGGGAGATGCATTTGACATAGTAGTTTAATTTTTCAAGACACACACTCTTCCCTTCCGCAATCTAAGAGTGCATGCACACAGCACACAGTTGGCTAAAGACTGGCATAAGTGTTATATTATATCAAAAAGGCAAAAAAAGAACCCACTGAAATAAGCTGTGGTGAATAAGTGGAATGTAACTACTCTGAATGAAACAGGGAGAGTGTAACTGAATTTCCTTTAACTCAGAAATTCCTTGTTCTGGCACATTTTCTGTCTGAGCATTCATGTTATTTAAGAAACTCTCATTCAATCATTCTGTGTTTTCCACCACTAACTAGGTGGCAAATAGACTTGCCACCTGGCTGTTCTTTTTCTTCCCTCCAACTAATGGACTGGGGCACTTCTTTCTATACCAAGCCAAGAAAAATGAAGCTGCAGCCAGAAGTTCATGAAGTATTTTTAAAGAGGTCTTTAACAGACAGAAATAAACGCTGCATAAGACTCAGGTTTAAAGGCACTCCTTAGATTCCACACCTTCTCAGAATTATCTTCTAAATCCTCGCCAAAATTAAAATTTCCATAGGAAGCATCATGAATTACAGCTTCCATTAAACTCTGCTACTTCTTCCTGTTTTTGCCTACAGCTTTTCCCTCCTGGAATTGCTTTCCACCATGTTTGCAATTATCATCTCAAGAACCTCAGTCTTTTCTTTGTCTTTCTTTGTCTCATTTTTGTTTATTGAATTAAAAAAAGCTGCTCCCTTTAAACCACTTACTCTAAAGTAATCCCATTTATATCACAATCAGATTATTTTCAAGAAAGAATCATGGTTAACAACGTGCAATATCTGTTTTACTCCCTTGCACTGAAGTTTCTCAGGTGGTAAGTGATGAAAAAGGTAATTGTCCAAAAGAGAATGCCATCACCACTCAAGATCAAAGTCTGGGAGGCAGAGATATGACTCTAAATGAAGGCAAATATACCCCTTACTTTGCCCAAATCCTCCATCCCCCCAAATCTTGCCACCCATCTAAAATACTGTGCTAAGAGTGGCAGTTGCAAGTTTGATTGCAAGGGTAACTAATTTAAGGGCATACCTATCAATCATGGATTTCAATACTCTGCCTACCTCCCAATCTAAATAATGCATTTTGTTCAAGTCTCACAAGATATTTTTAATGCAGTGTAGTTGTGACAACATATGGGTGATATATCTTCATTGAGGATTTTAAATCTGAGAGACATCCAACCTGCTGTGTGACTTAAAAATTATCTCAAACTGCTTGCATTGACGCTTTACTCCAAGTCTGAACAGAACTCTAGCTTTTACAAATCCACAAGTTGCTTGTAGTCTGTTTGTTCATTTGAAATTGTGTTCTAATTGCTCTGCAAACAAAAGAGGAAGGAAGGAATTCTTGGTTCTTATATGTTCTGTTGATATGGAGGGAGGAGGGTTCAGATGAGAAGTGGGAAAGTTTCTCCCTGTACTCGCCATCTCTAGCGTGTATGCCTCAAGGGGAAAAAAACAATTGGTTTTGTTTTGATTGATAGATGTATCAACTTTGTGACTTGTTACAAATGTTTCAGTAGATATCATAGTTCAGGAATGCTCAAAAAGTTTTTGATTAGCAAAGAATGCACAAATGGAATTCTTCCAATAATAACATTTGTATTCTGAACAGAATATTTGGCCCTTTTTGGTACAAAATAACACCCTTTCATAGACTCTCGGTTCTCTGTCTTATTATTCTGACTTTGATTTTATCTTTGGTTACCGTTTAGAAATAGTCAGAAAACTAAGCCAACTCTACATCAAGATAAAGGGATCCATTCATTAGTTGTTACTTTGATAGGGAATGTTGCTAAAGTCAGACAGCTTCATTACTGCACTGTTCTTCATGTGAGGTGTACTTTATGTGGACTTTTGCTTTTATGGACTTACTCCAAAGTGATATGAAAAGAATCACTCCCACACTCTTACACGGTGGAAAGATTCTAGCCCAGTTCTCTGTAGTACTTATGGATCTATACCTAATGTTTCCATTTAGGATATTTATAGTGTTGTATCTTCTTGGAGAGTGCTGGTTTCCCTACAATTGTTTTGGCTTTGAAACCCTTATTAATTTGTTCTCAATTCCTAACTGGATGCACCAGAGATTCTATGTACTGAAGTTCATGTTTGCAATTAGCTTCACTCAAATGTCAATATTCTCCTTTTGCTTTACTTAATTTCAGTATCTTAGCCTTTGGGCTACCAAATGTGGTCTGCAAAACCATAGATGACTACTGGATGACAGCTGAAATTAACCCATTTTCAGTAACTCTTTACTGCCATCTAGTGGGCATCCAGATTTATGTAGTCCAGATCTGGCAGCCCTATCTAAATCAGCAGTGAATATGGTCCTCTCTAGTTTGTATGAATAACAAGGCCATGAATCTCTCATCATTAGCAAGTTGGCTAGGACTGGTGGTCCAACAACATCTAGAAGGCCAAAATGTTTTGCATACTTGCCCTTAACAGCTGAAGTCCAGGAGCACCTCTCTATTTTTCAACAATTGAAAATTACAATTCAGTAAAACAGTTGCTATAATAATTTGGAATTCACTGGTTGAAGAAAGTGGAATGTTGCAATCATATATTAGAAAATATGGTGATTATATTTATTTTTATTCATCACAATGAACTAGATGCTTTAGAACAGGGAAGCCTAATGGGAGGCCCTAGGCTACCTTGTGTGCAGACCTGAATCTCCTATAAAAATTGCTGCTTAATTTGAACCTTTGGCCCAAAGAAATTTGGGTACTCTTATTTTAAATATAAGATATTATATTTTAAATATAAAGATGCTAAAACAACAAGTTTCCTATTCAATAGCTTACTTCATTATTTCCCAAACTAATATTTCCTAGGATTACTTTAAAGTGGTTGGAGTACTATAAAAAATTAAGTCTCTTTATAATCAAGCTCATCACATAATGTCTCTATCAATAATGTGCTTGGAAGCCTTATGGATATGTTTTGCCATTGCCTTTTTTTTAAGTACCCAATGTAGCCTAGACCTGGGATTTCATGTCCCCATCTGATTATAACCATATCTAATCCTGCTTAGCTCTTTGGAGATCAGCCAAGGTTGACTACATTCTAGCCCCTGCTGGATTGCTTTTGTTGTTGTTCAGTAGCTTCCAATTCTTCATGACCTGATGGGCAACAGACTCTCAGTAGGAGCTTCTTGAGTTCTTCCATATTCATTATATTGGTGATAGTATGTAGTCATTTAGTTTTCAGCTGGCCCCTTTTTTCTGCAGCTTTTCATTTTTCCAAGTTTCAGGGAAATTCTTGTTTCTGAATTTTGTATCTAAAATATTCCAGATTTAGCTTCATTATTAGCATTCAATTACCACTGAATAATTTATTCTTGTTGTCTAAGTACTCAGTAATTTTCTCTACCACCATACAGTAGTTCAAAGGGATTGATTTCTCTTCATTCAAACATTCTGATGGTTCAGTTTTCAGAGATATGTTATGACTAGAAAGACTGTGGCCCTTAAAAACATACCTTTTTTGGCAGTGTAATGTCTCTACAGTTCAATATTTTGTCTAGAATTGTCTTTCAAACATATCTTTATTTCAAGGCTACAGTTACCATCTCTATGAATTACTGAGCCCTGCAAGATAAAGTCTGTTACTACTTCTACTAGAAAAATGCTGAAGAAAACGTATTTCAGGAACAGGTTTATATATCGTTAGCAGAGAGAGTTAGAAATTTATCCTTTCACTTCCTTTTCAATTTTTTATTTATTGTTTTTATTTAAACCTCTTTTGCCGTTAGTTTTCTATACCATCCCACATATTGATGATGTGCCATTAGCAACCACATAAATCAATTTTTTTCCAGGATGATCCAGGTCCTTCAGGTCTTCCAACATGTATTCATCACTGCTATAATTAAGGCCATCCACCTTGCTGCTGTTCCTCCTTTTTCTCTCTCTCTCTTTCCTTCCATCTTTCCCAGTGTTATCAGACTTCTCCAGAGAGCTGGGTTTTCACATAATGAGCCCAAACATGAGAATTTGAGCCTGGTCATTTCTTCCATGAGTCAGAACTCTGGATTAATCTCTTATATGATCCATTTGTTTGTTTTCTTGGCTATCCATAGTATTCTCAGGAGTCTTCTCCAATACCAAAGTTCAGAAGTGTCCACTGCCTACATGATTCTGATCTTTGTAGGTATAGACACATGATGGCATCTGAATATCTTTTCCAAGGCCTTCATTGCTACTCTGCCAAGTGCTACTCTGTGTCATATTTCTTGACTGCTGGTTCCTTTACTGTTGATAGTCAATCCTAAATAGCCAAAGATATTCACCACTTCTCAGTTCTAAAGTTGATTGCTGTTGCTGTCATTCATTTATTTTTCCACTGTGTTCATTCACTTTCACTACTAGAGCTTGCAGATCATTTGCATTTTCAGCTACCAGAAGAGTATCATCAGCATAGCATAGGTTATTAATATTTCTTACTCCAGTTTTAAGACCACGCTCATCTTCTTCCAATCCAGCTTCCCTTAATATATATTCAGCATATAGGTTGAATAATTAAGGTAAAGTATAGAACCTTGTCTCACTCTATTGCTCATTCCCACTCACAACCTTGTCTCACTCTTTGTCTCACTTCATTGCCTCACTCCATACCAGAGCCAGTCTGTGTCACCATGTTCCATCTGAACTGTGGCTTCCTGACCTGTGTATAAGTTTTGCCTGAGGACAATGAGATGTTCTGGGATTCTTATGTTCCTAAGCACATTAGACAGCTTTACATGGTTGACACAATGAGGCACTTATTAATTTCTTTTTGGTATTATTTGGCCACTTTCTCAATTATCCAGCATGCATCAGCAATAATGTCTCTTATTTCTCAGCCTTTTCCAAAGTTGCCCAAAGATGAGAAATTCAGATAATCAAGAATCAAAGAAAAGTCTCTTTGCTATGTTTACTTATGGTTAGTGGTTGGGGATAATGGAAGTTATACTCCAACCTATTTATAGAGCACCAGATTTGTTTACATTCTAAAAATGCAACCGTTATAAAGAGATAAGGTTGCAGGGGGGGGGAGGATTTTGGTAAGCAAACCAACTAGACAGAAGAACTTAAATATCGTCAGAAGCTGAACTGTATCTACAAATTGTTTTGTACTTTGGAGGATCCTAAATTCTGTTCATACAAGAAAACATTTCTAGAACTGAGGAAGGATATCTTCAAACTCACAAACTAACTAACTAAACCATCTTCTATCACCCAAAGAGCTGGAACTATTATTTTACTGTAAGCTGAATTAAAGCTCTTTAAAGGCTTATAATGTCTTCTTTTAAGATATTAAACAATTTTGTCCTGTTAGTTGTTTTCTTAGGTTGTGAGTAAGGGTGCTTTGAAAAAGGATAATCAGAGGGAACCTTACCCTCACTGGATACAAAATTCAGTGTTTAAAGTTTATTTACCAGCATTATTCTTGAAATAATGCCAGTTTGATTCAGTGCTAACAACTCTAATTGTAAGTCTGGTTTACTGTTTTGCAGGTCTGAACATTTTTCCCATAAATCTTGACTCTGACACACAAATTTCAAAGTCAGCAGAACCAGCTTCAATCCTATAATTACTACCATGACTAAATTTTATTTCTCTATTCTTCTCACATAGCATTCCTCTCAGCAAACAATAAAACTCATGTTAGGTTTTTTATTCTTTATGTGTGCAGAAAATGAATGTACTTCTATCTATAAACAGAAATAAATCATAGCTAAAGTTTCCAGTTAAACCAATCAATACAATAAAATCTGTGATGCATAAACTGTATTTCAGCAAACAACCCTTAAGGTTAATTTCCTATTTACAGTTTCAAAAGTTCTTTGTAGTTGCTCTAATTCCAGGATTTGACAACCCTCTGAAGTCTCTTTCCCCCAAAACATATCTGAAGCAACTGAAATGCTTCCCTGACATATTAAGATGTCAGCAAATTCTAGTTATGGCATTTTGGTTTGGAAACACATTCCCCAAACCACAATGGGGCAAGACAAATACATGCTGACAGATATGCCCTGAAATATCCAGTACATTTTCATGTAAACAGTGATCTGACTGAAGTTTTATTCTTAAGTTTTAACTGCAGTAAAAATTCAGTCCTAGAATTCAATGCACAAAGTATAAAGCTGAGAATTCTGCTTTTAAAATTGTACTAGCGATGCAGGAACAGAGATTGAGTTAATTGGTTATAAAAAATAAATGGAATTCTTAGCAAATCATTCAACATTGAACAGGGAGTAAGATAAGGTTATTTAATGGAAAAAATGTATAAGGGATGCTTGTACAGATGTTAGAGACCTGTTGGCTGAGTATGTGAATGTACAGGTACATTAGCTAGCAGACAATACTGAGTTGCTGGCTGAGAACCCAATGATTTGCAGCAAATATTAGGCTGCATGATTCAACTAGAGTATAGACCTGAAAATTAATGTATCGAAGACCAAGATAATGTTTGACAGGGGGAATGGAGTGAACAGTTGCATATTTTCCATAAATGGTCAAAACCTGGAGCAAGTAGATAAAATTGTGTACCTTGTAGAAGGTTTGCTAAAAATGGCAAATGGGTGGAGAAATTTTAATTTATGTAAATGCTTGTAGAAAGATTGTGGGTAGGTAATATGTAATCTGTTGTGAAGAATTAATGTTTATTGAAAGAAGCAAAAGTGGCTGTGTAGAAGAGTGTGGTTTTGCTCACTTTGATACAAGGAAATGGGAGTTCAGTATGTGAATAAGTTGAATTCAATAGGAACGGGATACTTAAGTGTGTGATAAAACAAGAAGAGGGTCAAGAATGAATAGCTGCTGAATGAATGTGAATTGAGTACAGAAGTGAGCAACCAATATAAATGAAATACACGAAAGAGATCATGAATGTGTTGGTATAAACTTGTTGTTGTTGTTCAGTCGTTTAGTCGTGTCCGACTCTTCGTGACCTCATGGACCATAGCACGCCAGGCCTTTCTGTCCTCCACTGTCTCCTGGAGTTTACTCAAATTCATGTTCATTACATCAGTGATGCTATCTAACCATCTCATCCTCTGCCGTCCCCTTCTCCTTTTGCCTTCAGTCTTTCCCAGCATCAGGGGCTTTTCCAGTGAGTCCTCTCTTCGCATTAGGTGGCCAAAGTATTTGAGCTTCAGCTTCAGTATCTGTCCTTCCAATGAGCAGTCAGGGTTGATTTCCTTTAGGATTGACTGATTTGACCTCCTTGCAGTCCAAGGGACTCTCAAGAGTCTTCTCCAGCACCACAGCTCGAAAGCATCAATTCTTCGGCGCTCAGCCTTCCTTATGGTCCAACTCTCACAGCCATACATTACTACTGGGAAAACCATAGCTTTAACTATACAGACCTTCATCGGCAAGGTGATGTCTCTGCTTTTTAATATGCTGTCTAGGTTTTCCATAGCTTTTCTCCCAAGGAGCAAGCATCTTTTAATTTCATGGCTGATCTTGGAGCCCAAGAAAATAAAATCTGTCACTGCTTCCATTTCTTCCCCTTCTATTTGCCAGGAAGTGATGGGACCTGGTATAAACTAGATGTAGCTATATTTCCTTTTTTCTTACCACATATCTATAATTTCTTTGGGTTACTGTTTCTTAATCCTTTTCTGTGCCTTGTTAAAGGGAATAACATGATGGGTATGTATGTATGCTGGCACGACTGGATGGTGGTCTGGATAGGAGCAATGTAATACCATTTTCTGTATCTCTCTTTGTGTTTGTTCATAGTTTTTTAGGCAAATATGGTAGCCTTACTATATTTCTCACTATGAATACAGAGTTCCTTCTTCCTGTCATGCTTCTAGTAGCAGCCTGGACTGGAAGCACTTAATTTCAAGAACAACTCTCACAGATTTGAGAGTTAGTCAGATTTATTATAAAGTAGGTTAAAGTAACACAAGGATTCTATTTTCGCATGAAAAATCTCTATATAAGGCAATTTGGATAGAAAGGTTCAGACTTTTTTCTCACTGGGAAAATGTTTCTTTTGTGAAAGAAACCGGAGGGTTGGAAGTTCAGCAGTTTGAGACCCGAGCGCCGCACAATGGAGTGAGCTCCCGCACTCGCCCCAGCTCTTGCCAACCTAGCAATTTGAAAGCATGCAAATGTGAGTAGATAAATAGGTACTGCTTCGATGGGAAGGTAACAGCGGGTGCAATGTAGACTAGCCTCCTCATGGTGCACCCCAGGCAACGTGACTTATCACGGCTAAATAGTCTACACATCTGGCTGCTGGACCTCACAAGGGATTTCCCAGCAAGAAAAATGCCATACGAAAAAAAAAACCCAAGATGATGAGGAAGCATTGCTATGGCTGTTGTGGGTCTTCCGGGCTGTGTGGCCGTGTTCTGGAAATTGTGGTTCCTAACGTTTCCCCAGCTCTACCTGGGCACAGAGATTTCACTTCTGTCTGTGCTCCTGCCCTCTGAAGATGCTGGCCAAAGATGCTGGCGAAACGTTAGGAACCACAACTTCCAGAACACGGCCACACAGCCTGGAAGTCCCACAATGGCCATCGAACTCCGGCCGTGAAAGCCTTTGACAATACAAGCATTGCTACGTTTGGTGAGGATCACTGAATCAGAGGTGACTTGAGAGTCCATGGCCTCTATAGTGACCAGGGGAGCATCACAAATAATTGTAGCACCAACTCACATCAATGGGCACACGTTTGTAAATGAAGTAAATGGCCTTACTTCAGAGCAGATAAGATGTGATCTGAAAATAGAGGACATCAGCATCTGCCCTTTGCTGTAGTCAGATCACATTCTTGTTAAACTGCAGATCATAGCAGGCCTGGTCATGGGGCAAGTGCTAGATTGATGCACCCCAAGCACCTAATGGATCCACTGAGTTTTCAGAGGACATTTGGGGAATGCCCTAACAATTTGTCAGGCAACTCTGTCATGCCCCTGGTTGATTTCTGAAATACACAGATGACCAGAATACTCAAAGCGATCCATTTAAAGTGGAATCCGGCAACCTTATTCGCTATCTTCATCGCTATGATTATACACCTTGTTGAAGAGAAACTTCCTACTGGTGTAGAAATTATATATCAAACAGATGGAAAGCTTTTTAATCTTAGTAGGCTGAAAGCAAAAAATAAGGTAATTGCAACTTCTGTTATAGAACTTTAATATGCTGATGATAACGTAGTCTGTGCACACTCCGAGGAAGATCTTCAAACTATCCTAAACATCTTTGCAGAAGCATATGAAAAGCTCGGCCTCTCGATTAACATTAAAAAAACCAAAGTGCTTTACCAGCAAGTTCGAACCAATCCCTCCGCAGCGCCATCAATCCAGCTTAAAGGTGTGTCACTAGAAAATGTCGACCACTTTTCTTATCTCGGCAGCCATCTATCTACAAAAGCTGACATCGACGCTGAAATTCAGCATCGCCTGAGCTCTGCGAGTGTAGCTTTCTCCCGAATGAAGCGTAGAGTGTTTGAGGATCAGGACATTCGCAGGGAGACCAAAATGCTTGTTTACAAAGCCATTGTACTACCAACCCTTCTGTACGCCTGTGAAACATGGACCCTCTACAAACGCCACCTCCAACTTCTTGAAAGATTCCATCAACGCTGCCTCCGAAAAATTCTGCAGATTACTTGGGAAGATAGGCGGACTAATGTTAGTGTATTAGAAGAAGTGAAAACCACCAGCATTGAAACAATGATCATCCAACATCAACTTCGCTGGACCGGCCATGTTGTTCGAATGCCTGACCATCATCTTCCAAAGCAGCTACTTTACTCCCAACTTAAGAATGGAAAACGGAATATTGGTGGACAGCAAAAGAGATTCAAAGATACTCTCAAAGCTAATTTAAAAAAATGTAATATCAGCATTGAGAACTGGGAAGCCCTAACTCATGAGAGTTTCAATTGGAGGTCATCTTTTATTAATGGCGCTATGGACTTTGAAGAAGCACGAGTACAGGGCGAAAGGGAGAAAAGAGCTAAAAGGAAGGCACGTCAGGCAAACCCTCATCATGACCGTCTCCCACCCGGAAACCTATGCCCTCATTGTGGGAGGTTATGCGGATCCAGAATTGGCCTTTATAGCCACTTACGGATCCACCGTTAAAATTTTACCTTTGGAAGACAATCTTACTCGGCTACGAGTGATCGCCAATGAAAATGAAACTCGATGTTCTGTATATTCTTTCATTTTCATGTATTGTGTCCTCTTGTATATTTATCTTTATTATCAGGTATGTTTTAAATTTTATTTTTTTCTATGTAAGCCACAGAGAATAATTTTGATTGCAATGGCATAGAAATACACTTAATTAATAAATAAATAAAATGAAAGCTATGCCTTGAAAAGGTAAAGTTAGTCTTCTTCAGATGGGACTGACATTTATTGTTAATGCTTAGACATGTAGCTGCTCATAATCCTACAATGCTTTGATAAGTTAGCAAACTCCACACAAGTAATCCCACTTAGAAAAAGCTTTGCATATTGAAACTTGTTGAAATTCTTGTGGTACTAACATTTCCTTTGGCAGTGAGTGACTCTAACACTACAGGGAATGTTTGTCTTCCTGAGGATTATTTATGTCGTTTATCACTCTCTTTCTCTAGCTCCTTGTTTTATGTATACACACTCCTGCGGAGGACCATCCAAAAAACTCTACCTTAATAAGTATGTATGGACAGCATGGGTAATGATAAGTGTTTACGTGCTGAGATTTTATTCACTGACTTCCATTTTTCCTAAATCATTTCTAACTTTCTTTTTCTGCATATTAAAGTATTCGATGGCAACCCTCCACCTGAAAATTATTCTGGAAACAATTAAATAAGATTTATCTGTGTATACAGGCAGGGTAAACCATTAACATTTTGTTGCTCAAGGTGAAGGACAAGGTCGCACACACACCTCCTCACCCACCACCCACCCCCAATACAAAGCCAATTGTACTGTCAGTTGAATCTTCAATACTGATCATGAGACAGCATCTCCTACTGCATCTGAAAACAGCAATGACCAAAGTTTGAGTGTGTCCACTCTGAGTCCATCTGCATCTGCTGCCTAGAGCTGTATGGTGGGCATGGATATAGCAATTGTGCATCACAGGCACTAAAAAGGTAAAGGTAAAGGTGCCCCCTGCACATTTGTGCAGTCGTGTCCGACTCTAGGGGCCAGTGCTCATCTCCGTTTGTTAGCCGAAGAGCCAGCGTTGTCCGAAGACGCTTCCACGGTCATGTGGCCACATGACACACGCGGAACGCTGTTACCTACCCACCAAAGTGGTACCTATTCATCTACTTGCATTTGCATGCTTTCGAATTGCTAGGTTGGCAAGAGCTGGAGCTAGTGTGGGAGCTCACTCTGCACGCAGGGCTAGGGATTCGAACCTCCGAACTTGCAATCTTCCGATCAACAAGCCTGGCGTCTTACCCGCTGAGCCACCATGCCCCTTTTAGTCACACACACCTCCTCACCCACCACCCACCCCCAATACAAAGCCAACTGTACTGTCAGTTGCATCTTCAACACTGATCATGAGACAGCATCTCCTACTGATACTACTACTAGAAGTGAGTCCATCTGCATCTGCTGCCTAGCGCTGTATGGTGGGCATGGATATAGCAATTGTGCATCACAGGCACTACTACTGAGAAATCTGTCCTTTGCACTGCAGAGTTCTGAATAGGCTCAGTATTTATCAACTTTACTGAGGAAAGTTCAGGAGGAAAAATGTCTATGTATTTTCTTAGCATTTTTTCCCATCTCATATCATTGGTTCATACACTCTGGTGATACCACTTGCACGTGGATGATTATGACACTACTTCTCTGGTTATTGTAGTTTCAGTTTACTCCCAACAAATACTGTGAGGGAGCTCCTCTAAGAACAAGAGAACAAGAGTATGTTAAATCTGGTTCCTACAAGAACTGACCTACCTAAAAATACTAAAAAAAAAAAGATATCATCAGAGAAAAAGCTCTTTGATTAAATGACCTGATCCTTTAGTTCAAAGCAATCAATAAAACTTTCACTGACACTATGTACTGGAAATGCGGAAGACCTTTTGTTATTTCGAGGAGTTAAGTGACATAATTTGATTTTCTCCCTCACACAAAGAAGATTAGTTTATTTTGAGTTATACTGATGTTTAACTAGCTTGTTTTTCTTTCTGTTTGGAATGGAGGGAGAGATAGATTATCCCAAGATTGTTGGTGTAAGCATAAGTCCACTCCTCCAACAGCCCCTCCAGTGGCTTGGAATGGAGGGGGAAGATAAGAGATTGTTGATGGTACTGGCTTATCTGTAAAGCTTCCCAGAGTCTTGGATGATGTCATAAACAGGTTCTCTAGCCCCGAGAAGTATCCCAGTCAAGGTCAGGCTATGCAGCCTATGTACCATGGAAACATGGTCACAGGGTTTGAGGGCCAGACTTTGATAAAAACCTTAGGATTGTCTTTTGAGTTCGGGAACCTCTATACCATAGCTTTCCAAACTGTGTGTCGCGAAACAGTACTGTGTTGCCTGCGGTGTGCAGGTGTGTCACGCAAAAACCTGGAAGTGCTGATGGTGTGATGCTGCCGCTGCACCATCGCCACTTCCGGGTTTCGCGCAACACACCTGCACACCGCCACCGCGCGTGCCACTGCCACTGCCACCTAAAGAAGCCATTTCTGGACAAATTTCTTTGAGTCTTCAAATGTCCCTTTCTCTGGAAGGTTGTTGGGTAGGTAGTCAGATTGCGGCTTCAGAGGGCCCTGGATGAAGCAAATTTGTTGGTTGGTTGGTTGGTTGGTTGGTTGGTTGGTTGGTTGGTTGGTTGGTTGGTTGGTTGGTTTGTTTGTTTGTTTGTTTATTTATTTATTTATTTATTTATTTATTTATTTATTTATTTATTAAACTTCTCAACCACCCAGCTCGTATATAATGACTCTGGGCAGTTTACAATCATAAAAATCACATATCATTAAAAATACAATTTTGTTGTTCTTTATTCATTCAGTCGCTTCCGACTCTTCATGACTTCATGGACCAGCCCACGCCAGAGCTTCCTGTCAGCCGTCACCATCCCCAGCTCCTTGACGGTTGAGTCCATCACCTCCAGAATATCATCCATCCATCTTGCCCTTGGTCGGCCCCTCTTCCTTTTGCCTTCCACTTTCCCCAGCATCAGCATCTTCTCCAGGGTATCCTGTCTTCTCATTATGTGGCCAAAGTACCTCAGTTTTGCCTTTAATATTATTCCCTCAAGTGAGCAGTCTGGCTTTATTTCTTGGAATATGGACTGATTTGATCTTCTTGCAGTCCAAGGCACTCTCAGAATTTTCCTCCAACACCACAGTTCAAAAGCATCTATCTTCCTTCACTCTGCCTTCATTATGGTCCAGCTCTTGCAGCCATAGGTTACTATGGGGAATGCCATTGCTTTAACTATGCGGACCTTTGTTGTCAGTGTGATGTCTCTGCTCTTAACTATTTTATCAAGATTTGTCATTGCTCTCCACCCAAGAAGTAGAGGTCCTGGCTGCAGTCAGCGTCTACAGTAATCCTTGCGCCTAGAAATACAAAGTCTGTCACTGCCTCCACTTTTTCTCCCTCTATTTGCCAGTTATCAATCAAGCTGGTTGCCATAATCTTGGATTTTTTGAGGTTTAACTGCAACCCAGCTTTTGCACTATCTTCTTTCACCTTCGTCATAAGGCTCCTCACCTCATCCTCTCTTTCAGCCATCGAAATCGTACCATCTGTATATAATGTTTCTTCCAGCAATTTTAACTCCAGCCTTGGATTCATCAATCTTAAACCAGTCTGTTGTTCCGTGGTCTGTTCTTACCACTGCTACTTGGTTGTTATACAGATTTCTCAGGAGGCAGACAAGATGACTTGGTATCCCCATAACACCAACAACTTGCCACAATTTGTTATGATTCACACAGTCAAAGGCTTTAGAATAGTCAATAAAACAGAAATAGATGTTTTTCTGAAACTCCCTGGCTTTCTCCATTATCCAGCGGATATTGGCAATTTGGTCTCTAGTTCCTCTGCCTTTTCTAAACCCAGCTTGTGCATCTGGCAATTCTTGCTCCATGAATTGCTGGAGTCTACCTTGCAAGATCTTGAGCATTACCTTACTGGCATGTGAAATAAGTGCCACTGTTCGATAGTTTGAACATTCCTTAGTGCTTCCCATTTTTGGTATGGGGATATAAGTTGATCTTTTCCAATCTGATGGCCATTCTTGTGTTTTCAAAATTTGCTGGCATATGGCATGCATCACCTTGACAGCATCATCTTGCAAGATTTTAAACAGTTCAGCTGGGATACCGTCGTCTCCTGCTGCCTTGTTATTAGCAATGCTTCTTAAGGCCCATTCAACCTCACTCTTCAGGATGTCTGGCTCTAACTCACTGACCACACCGTCAAAGCTATCCCCGATATTATTATTTATTATTATCCTTATATTATTATTTATTATTATACTACCCATTTTTGCCTGGAATTTACGTCCGATGTTTCTAATTTTCTGGAAGAGGTCTCTTGTCCTTCCTATTCTATTGTCTTCTTCCACTTCCGCGCATTGCTTGTTTAAAAATAATTCCTTATCTCTTCTGGCTAACCTCTGGAATTTTGCATTTAATTGGGCATATCTCCCCCTATCACTGTTGCCTTTCGCTTTCCTTCTTTCATGGGCTACTTCCAGTGTCTCAGCAGACAGCCATCTTGCCTTTTTGTTTTTATTTTTCTTTGGGACATTTTTTGTTGCCGCCTCCTGAACAATGGTGCGAACTTCTGTCCATAGTTCTTCCAGGACCCTATCTACTAAATCTAGTCCCTTAAATCTATTCTTCACCTCCCCTGCATATTCATTAGAAATATTACTGAGCTCATATCTAACTTATCTGTGGGTCTTCCCTATTCTCTTTAGTCTGATTCCAAATTGTGCAATAAGAAGTTCATGATCTGAACTACAGTCAGCTCCAGGACTTGTTTTTACCAACTGTATAGATGTCCGTCACATTTGGCTACAAAGGATGTAGTCAATCTGATTTCGGTGTCGACCATCTGGTGAAGTCCATGTATAAAGTCGTATTTTAGGTTGCTGGAAGAGAGTGTTTGTTATGCACAGTGAATTGCCTTGGCAAATTTCTATCAGCCTTCATTTTGTTCTCCCAGACCATGCTTTCCTGTAATTGCAAGTGTCATTTGACTACCCACCTTAGCATTCCAGTCTCCTGTAATGAAAATAACATATCTGTAAAAATACAATAAACATATAATAAAATACACATAATAATAATACATAATAATATACATAATAATACATAATAATATACATATACATAATAATACATAATAATAAACATATAATAAAAACATATAATAAAATACACATAATAATAATACATAATAATATACATAATAATACATAATAATAAACATATACATAATAATACATAATAATAAACATATAATAAAAACATATAATAAAATACAATAAACATATAAACATATATAAATATAAGTATAAAAATACATATATAAAATATAAATACAAAAATGGCCAAGATCTAAGTGTTGGCACCATCACGGTGCCAACCACCTCCATGCACAGATATCGCCCCTCCCACCCCAAGCCAGGTGGCATAACCAGGTTTTAACCGCCTTCCTGAAGGCCAGGAGAGTGGGAGCCTGTCTTACCTCTGGGGGTAACTTATTCCAAAGGTGGGCGCGATGGCAGAGAAGGCCCTTCTCATGGACCCTGCTAATCGGCAATCTCTCATGGACAGGGTCTGTAGCATGCCCTCTCTGCCTGACCGGGTGGGACAGGTCAATGTCATGAGGGTGAGGCGATCCCTTAGGTACCCTGGTCCCATGCCATGTAGGGCTTTAAAGGTGATAAGCAACACCTTGAATTAGACCCAGAAGCAAACTGGTACCCAATGCAGCTCACATAGCAATGGTGTTATGTGTGCACTCCTTGGGACTCCTAAGACTGCTCACATGGCAACATTCTGCACCAGCTGTAGTTTCCAGATACTCTTCAAGGGTAGCCCCATGTAGAGCGCATTACAGTAGTCTATATGGGAGATGACTAGGGCATGAGTGACCATTTGAAGGCACTCCTGATCCAGGAAAGGGCGGAGCTGGTGCACAACATGCAGCTGCGCAAAGGTTCCCCTGCCCACGGCTGCCACCTGCTCTTCGAGCAGGAGCCATGAGTCGAGGACAACCCCCAGGTTCCACAGCGGATCTGTCTGGGGCAGTGCAACCCCATCCAGAGTCAAAGTTCCTGGATACGCGGGAGCCCCCAATCCACAGCCACTCTGTCTTACCAGGGTTCAGCTGAAGCCTGTTGTTCCCCATCCAGACCCCCACAGCCTCCAGGCACCGAGAGAGGGTGGTCACAGCCTCACTTATGTCATTATCTGGATCCTTTCCAGTTGGCAGAGTGGGATGGGAGTAGTGTCATCACCCTGAGTCTTCATGATCTCTCAGTGGCTTTTGAGAACACTGATCTTAGTATCCTTTTGAGCTGGCTATGGGGATTAGGAGTAGGAGGCATGGTGTTTCAGTAGTTCTCCTTTCTCTCAGGTTTGTCAGTCACTGTTGACAAGGGTCAGAGGTTGAACTTTCAGTCCTTACTTGTGGGGTGCCTCAGGGCTCAACACTCCCTCTTCTCCTGTTTAACATCTTCATGGAACCACTAGATGAGATCATATGCCAATATCACTTCTTGGGCTGGGACTCCCTTTTCCCAGTCATTTATGCCTTAATCACTTCATGTTTTGACTATTTAGGTGCCCTTGAAGACCATTTGGAAGCTGCAACTGGTCTACAGTGCTGATCATTTCTTTATATCTTCCTGAAAAACTGTTATCTGACTTTCATAGAAGCATTTACTGGACAGCTAAAGGTTTATAAAATAGTTGCAAGCATTTTCAAGATCTCATCATCAGGCAGCATTGCTAAAAATAAAAAAAATGTGGTGCCCAGTGAGATCAACAGCAATGAAGCCAGAATGGCAAGACCTAAGCAATTACATCATCATACAAAAGCTGTTATTACATACATCTGTCCCAACATCTGAATCACAGCATTTGTGTGATAATGTTGTCAAGCACATGTCATCATTTGTCTCCTCCTGACCTTCACATGAATGCCTGCAGTGGTAGGGAAAGGAAATAATAAGACTGAATTTTTGAGCCATGTCTATACCAGGTTATATTCTTAAACGGAAGTAGAGAGCGCTTCTAGACATGCAAACTGGGTCATATTAGGTATAAGTGGTGCTAGGTTGCATTAAAGGTTCTTCCACATCTTACTGGGAAGAAGAAAGAAACAAACATTTGTAAGACCCACATTTTTGGAAATATAAATTCCAGCTGTTAAAAGACTAAACTCTTTCCATTCTATGTGAGTTATGTAGATCTCTTGGCCAATGAACAGCAGAGGAGAATTCAACTGAACAATATTTATATTAGAACACTAGGTAACAAACTCAGTCGAAAGGCAGAAAACATACGCTCAAACAGTCATGGAGAACTGACTGCTTTACTTTCTGCCTTAAAAATGAAATTAGGGGAGGCCTAGAACTGGGGAGGAAATGAGGAGCCTTCAGGAGATGCATTTGCCTTCAGCTAATTGTTTCAATAAGAAAATGGAACAGGATGAAAAACAAAAATCACAGCAGGTGAGTGAATAGTTAATACTGGCACCCTGTTAATGAGAGTGCCTAGAACCAATGATCCAGAGCTAAAAGACATAGCTACCTAGAGATTAAGTCTCCTTTGTAAATTAGAACAGAAAAACCCGAGTGTTTTAAGAGTTAAACTAATGTTCCTAATCATTAACCAAGCAGGAAAACATACTGGTTTAGCCTGATAAAAGTAATGGCAAGAGCATGTGTGTATGGGCTCATACACACAAAGGGGATGTACATTAACTCATGGTTTACTCAATCTTATTTTCTGGGTTGATATGCTACACTGAACTATAACCTACAACTTGGATATGCTAGGGTAAATTGGGGAGTCTTTGGTGCTCTCTGAGCCTTGTTGTTTTCTTGCAGACGTTTCATTGCCAGACTAGGCAACATCTTCAGTGAGAAAAGGGAGTGGGGTTTGCTCTCTGTTTATATACAGTGGCTTGCCCTGCTTGTGTTGGTGGGGGTGTTGTTCTCTCCTTGGTAGTTCCTTGATTAGGCTGTTGTTTGCTGTTTGGTTGATTGACTGAATTTAATAGTTCCTTGAATAGGGTATTGTGTACTGTTTTATTGTTAATCTGGTGTTAATCCTGGTGTTAATCTTTGCATATCTGGGTGTTGATTGCTGGTGAGGAGGTGTTCTGGTCTTTTGGCTTTTCTATTGTCTCTTTTGAATGGTATGTAAATGTTGTTTACCTCTATGTGCCTGTTGATGGCTGACTTGTCTGAGTGCCAAGCTTCCAGGAATTCCCTAGTGTTTTTGGATTTGGCTTGGTCTAGGATGTTTCCCAGTGAAAGTATGGTTGTTTCTGTCTATGTGTTGTGTGTGGGTTTTCCTAGTTTGTGATTCAGTGTACTGTATGAATTCAGCCTTAGTTGTTCAAAAGAGAAGGTTTCAATTAGTTCCACATATCTTTAATTCTCTTTTTATCTTATTTGCTAAGTTAAAAAAATCAGGAAAAGTTACAATTATGACTGTCCTTTCATAGTATTATTTTACAGTATATGCATTTTTGAGCCTAGTAATATAGCACAATATTTGAAGATGTGCATAACAAGAAAACAATTGTATTTTAGCTATCATATCTATCCATGTTGGGTGGAACAGAATAACTACCTTTAGAATTTATTTATTTGTGCATATACCATTTCAGCTATTCTGACTCTAAGAGGTTCACAGTGCAGATAGAGAATATAGCATAAACACAAACATATAATCATAAAACAAAGCCAGTATTTATGAAATAATGAAAATAATGTTCATATACCAGATTCACAGCTAAGCATTATTAATCCTAACACCCTCAATCATCCCTGGTAGAAGGGCATTCCACAGGAGAGGAGGTTCTGCAGAAAATGTCCACTTCTAAGTCCCCTCTTATCACACCTGAGAGTGGGGGGAGACTCTCAGGCCCCAAGCCATGAAAGTGATAACCAGGATCTTGCACTGCACCCAGAAACTAACTGACAAACAGTGTAGCTCCTGCAGTACTGGTGTTATATGGGAATATTGCATTGTCCCAGCTAGCATGTGGACCACTGCATTTTGCCCTAGTTGCAGCTCCCAGGTGCTCTTCAAAGGTAGCTCCGTGCTACATGAGGTGACATTTGTCAGCACCTTCTGTTCCAGGAGCTGATGCAATTGGCACACCAGGCAAGGCTTCCACCTGCTGCTCCAGCAGGAGGTGAAAGTTAAGGAGAATCCCAGATTGTATACCAGCTTTTTGGGAGGGAGTATAACTCCATTGAGAACCAAAGATGGTATTGTCCCAGAAGCAGTTTGTTCCTGAATCAAAGGCATTCTGTCTTCCTTGGGTTGAGTCTCAACCTGTTTCTCTCTATTCCAGACCCTAAGCCTCCAGTCACTGGGTTAAAACTTCAACTGCATCTCCTGTTTGGTCTGGGGTAGAGATATACAACTGGTTATCATCCAATCTTGATGACACCGTACCCATATGGATATAGACTTTAAAACATTTTCTAGAAGGCCTCATGGAACTGAATTCCAGCATTGCATCCTCCTTAGGGTACAATTTCATTTCATTTGCTGGATGTCTTATTGGCAGGGTAGGAAAAGACATTCTGCTGTCTTGTGTGTGAGTGTGTGTGTGTGTTAAATGCTGGCAATGCTAACTCACATGGCTATTACTCAGCTGAAGGGAAGAAGATTTTTCTAAGACCACCATACTTTCAAGTACTTGTAGCAGAAAGTCCCCTCAGATTAATGCCTTGTCTTAATTCTGATGCAGTATGTCTGAAGGTGGAAGGTATTTCAAATATTGCTGTCTCTCAAAATTTGCATGGGGATGCTGAACATGTCTTGCTTATTCTGAACCTTCCCACCCATGACAAGAAAATAAGAATCACAGTTTGGGCCCAAGGGCTTCCAGTTCAATCCTCTGTGGCTTAGCAAGAAAAGTGAAGTTTTGAGCTGAAGCTTACAGGTGAGGAAAACCTGTAAGCCAGGAGTCCCCAACCCCCAGGCCGCGGACCGGTACCAGTCCGTGGCCTGTTAGGAACCAGGCCGCTATGCCGGTCTCCGAACTCCGCCCCCAGTCCATGCGATTGGCTCCCGCATGCAAACCCCACCCCCAGTCCATGCGATTGGCTCCCGCCTGCAAACCCCGCCGCCGGTCCATGCAATTGGCTCCCACCTGCAAACCCCACCCCCAGTCCACACGATTGGCTCCCGCCTGCAAACCCCATCCCCGGTCCACGCGATTGGCTCCCGCCTGCAAACCCCGCCACCCAGTCCGTGGAAAAACTGTCTTCCACGAAACCGGTCCCTCGTGCCAAAAAGGTTGGGTACCCCTGCTGTAAGCCATCCATCTTTCCTCTTTGGCTCAGTAAAAGGAAAATGAAACTGTTGCCAACTGCACAAAACTGAAAAGAGGGAGAGTACTTACAAGAAACATTACCACCATAGTATTTCTGCTTGAGAGCAAAGCAGGAAGCATTAATGAGTTCCTTATTTTTTTATATATTGGCAAACAGCCCCTAGATTTTTTTGCCATTTCTTCTTTCAGAATTTGCTTCTGCTCCTTTTAAGATCAGCAATGGCAATTCTTTCTGAAGAAAGTGTTAATGTATAGCAATCCAATGGGAAGGGGTGGGGCTTTGATCACATGGTTGCAGCAGCCATCTTGACTTTTGAGATCCCCTCCTGCAGATGCCCCTGTCCCCCATTGCTCTATATAAATTGATCTAGCCTTGTTTTAAAGTTATCTCAGAGTAACTACCATTGAATTACATGATGTTGGCTTCAGATAGAAGGTTGCACTGCTCACTTCTAATCCTAGCTGAGAATTAAGTGTGTGATAGATTTCTCAGGCCAGTCACTGGGATTTAAAAATGCTTAACTTTGGCCAAACTTAAGACCTCCCACAATGAAAGTAAAACCTCCTACAATTCAAGCTTGATTCCTAGTGATTTCATGGACATTTCCATGTAGTTTTCTTATCAGTAATACAGAGCTAGGTTGCCATTCCCTGCTTCTGGAAAGTTTTCCTGACCTCCCAGCCTAGCCTACAGCCCTGGGATTTCCGAAACGTCTCCCATCAAAGTCCTAACCAGGCCTTGAATTCGCCAGTTGTTGCCCAGAGAAGCTTAACATGCCCCATGTCCATCTCATCCAAACTGGCTTGCAGTGTCACTTCAGGAACCCTTGGGAGCTCTCTGGGAAGCAAAGAAGGATAGTTTGGAATCAGCTGAGAGGCAAAGGATAGAAGTAATGCACCAGAAAGGCTTTTCTTCCTGATGGAGAGGAGGCGGCTGCTTTCTAGAAACTGCAGAACAGCCAGTTGAGTGGGCTGTTTGCAACAGCTGGCTGCAGAATTGCTGGCTCTGCATCTGAGCCGTTGCAGGGTTTTCCCACGGGATTGGGCTCTTTATATTTAATATATAATTAATATTATATATTAATTTAGGTTGTATTGCAATATATTCATGCTTTCATGTCCCATGGGTGGACAAATTCGGGTAGAGCTGCCAGAAAGGATGGAGCGTGGAGGAGTTCGCCTCACAGCTAGACCAGAGACAATGTGAGCCCTGCTACGGCCCAGCCAAATTTACATTCTTGTCTATTTCTCTAGTGCTGCCTGAGCCTGTTCACCACTTGCACAGATTAAAGTGAAATCCTCTGAAAGATAGAGAGGGGGATTTATGTGTGTGGGGTGGAGGCAGGGAGAGACAGCATAAAACTGCAGCAGAGAAGACTGTGGCACATTGCTTACTTATTAATGATGCAATTGCCAGAAATGGTTGGCCATTGTCATCCTCTTAAATCATTCTTAACCTCCCCATCCTATACAGATGTTTTAAGGAAAAGTGTCTCATGCTGTTTTCAGAAAATGGTAAATTCCCCAGTAGTGAATGTTATAAATAACAGCAAATAATTTGTTTTGCCATTGAGGAAACTACATTCCATATTCTAAGAGAAGCCTGCAGGCAGGAGTGCAAGATGAAAATAACCATCTTTGTTTCACGATACAAAATGCTAATGAGATGTGAATCCTTCTGTGAAGAAACCGACATCTGTTAGTGCATTGTAACTGTATGGTTATTTTATTGTGCCTGGAATCACTATAGAAAAATAAACATACTGCTGGAAGCTGTCTTCCATGTGGGTTGAAGGAGCAGTGGGAAGCTTTATCAAGAAGCCAAAACAAACTGGCTTTTGTTGTTTGTTTGTTTGTTTGTTTGTTTGTTTAGCTGCTTGCTTGCTTTCTGTCTTTGTTTGTTTTCAAGCTCATTTTATTTACAGAAAAAGAGGGCACAGCCAGATGGCACTGCTGAAGTGCTATTCATCATTCAGCCAGCCAGCAAAAAAAAAAAAAAGCCAGCATAAACTTTACTGCCCTGATTGCGGAGCCTGCTAGAAGAAGACCTGCAAGTGGTGCTGTCCTTACTTTTTTTTTATGCAGGACAAGTTAAGGAAAGTGATTGGTGGACTCCCCAGCTTGGATTCCCCTTCCGGTAAGTGTTGCCTGGCATTGGGAAAACCAACACCAATCACTCTCCCTAGCAATAGGATGAGGTTGGGGAAGCAGATGTTCATTATGGCACCTTTACCCAACTGTCAAGTTGCCTGACTAGCAGGCGGCAGGAGTAGAAGTGTCAGTCAGGCTGTTACTGAACATCAGTGTAGTGCTCTTCTGAAACAATGATAAACCCACATCCAGAAATAGCCCAGCTGGCAGGATGCAGGTGCAGAGAGGTGCAGGGTGAAGCATAAGGGAACAACTGATAATGAACAAGCCCCATCCTCAGCTGTGCTGCAAAGGAATGAAAGTGCTGTCAATAAGTCTAGTTTGTCTTTGTGGCCAGCAACACCAGGAAGTAGCCCGTGGACAGACATGGAGCTGGACTGGAGTAGGGAAAATGGTGCTGCCCCCCCACCCCCAAAGTAATAAAAACTATAAAGAATACAGCCATGCAAAACACTTGTTGGCAACAATGGTGGAGAGCCTGTAATGCACCCAGTGGTGACAGAACCAACAACAGCTCTCCAGCTCTCTTTCTTGGTTCAAACAGAACTTCTGTGCAGCACAGGACAGATGTCATAGTCAGATACAAACTTGAAGGCACTGCAAGAGATTATGAAGCATTGGACAGGGGCATAACGATGCTGGCAGCAAAAAGGGTGTTTTCTTGACTCCTTCTGGTTTAAAGGATGTGGCCCAAAAAGACAGTCAAGAATTCTGGAAATGAACAACTGGCTATGCAGATGTGCCAACAGGGACGATTCGCGTTCTTTCATAAAGGGGACGTGTTTCTGAGATAAGAGGCTCCAGGCAAGAGATGGGTTACACTTCACACGGTCTGGGATGGAACTTCTTGGAAGATGCTTTACAAATCTGATCTAGAGAGCTTTAAAGTGACTCCTGCGAAGGAGGGAGAAGGAGGCCCAGAAAATAGGGTGATGCCAAATACAAGGAATGGGATAGGGAGGGGGATGCAAGACGTGGAGACACATAATAATGAGCACATACGCACAGGAAGAAATAATTTATATGATTCAAGGATTCCAGGGTTTCTGTACAAATGCACAGAGTAAGGAGAACAGGCTGGACGAATGAGAACGCTTAATGAAGACAGGCAGATATGATTTAGTAAGCATTACTGACATCAGATCAGACAAAATTCATGAGGGGAATGCAAAGATTGAAAGGTATAAGTTATTCAAAAGGAATAGGCCAGACAAAAAGCAAGTACTGTAATGGCATTATGGCATGAAAGAAGTAGAGGTATGTATAGAGATCCAGGAATCTGAGCATGAGGGTTCACTTGAAAGCATTTGGCTATGAATACAAGTAAAGGAAAACAACAAAAATGTTATTGTGGAACTCTGCTATAGACTGCCAAGCCAAACAGAAAATCTGGATATTGCCCTCCTGGACCACATTACAGAAATGTCAAGGAGGAAAAACATAGTAATATTGGGAGACTTTAAGTATACAGACCTTTGTTGGATTTTCCAGTGTCACAATTTCTCTTTACCCTGCAGTGCTCAGAGTGCATCTAGAATATTGTGTCTAGTTCTGGTCTCCAGGGTCCCTTCCAACTATGATTCTATGGTTCTTTCAAAAGAGTTCTGAAGCTGGAATGTACTTTGGTAGTACATGGGCAGATGTCTCTGCAGAAGCCATCAAGCATCTTCTGTGGGGAAGATGGCTGGCCACAGGAGCGTAAGGGGGCCAGTGGGAACTGGATAGATCCCACCCTTGACCATGTCATCAACCACATTGTTGATGAGACAAGCTGGATAATATCCATAGCCAAAACTGTGTTGGGAGAAGATGGAAAATGCCACTTTAAAATTGGAACAGCTAAACATAACTTTAAGCTTTCTCATTTGTGGGTTGTACATGTGTGAGGTTTCCTCCACTTACCTGGCTGCCGACCGACATGCTGGACTCCGAGTCGGAGGAGGAGCCAATCACAGGAGACAGCAGGCTTGGCGCGAAACCGACTGGAGACCCGGAAATGCTGATTGGTAGAGGCTCAGAAAGAAAGACGCCTCCACCAATCAGCGCACGCCAAAGGAGAGCAGAAAGGTGGGCCGAACAACGCGAAGCCCGATTGGCCCCTGCTCTCCAAAGGCGCGAAAAACGGAATAAAAGGCCGGCACGACTTACCTCAGGTGCCGGAGACAACCGATCCTACTCACGACCTGGACTCGTGCCTTCGACTGATCCTCCCGCCATGCACACCAACCAGACCGAACCTAGCCAAGAGCTTTGCAACAACGGAAGCCCCACAAACTGCCTGATAGCCGCTGAGGAGACCGAGCGAAGGGAAAGTTTCACAGACCTGTTGCCGCCAAGCGCCGAGCCTTCTCCTGCTGCCGCGCCTTCGTCCAGCGAGCTTTCTGTTCCAGGGCGTCTTCCGGAGCACTCCTTGTTCCCTGTGGAAGAAGCCATCACCGGGGTAAGCGCCGCTGCCTTGCCTGTTCCTGTCCCGACTGCCCACGCCACAGATTCTCTGCGGTTTCCCGAACCTGAGTCAACCAAAGCCGGCCAGCAGTGGGTTGCTTTCGTTGGGTCCCGGTCTACCCATCTAACCACCAGCCACGATCCTCAGCCAAACCCAGCTGGCGCCGGACATCAGTGGGCTGCTTTCGTTGGGCCCCGTTCTGCCCATACCCAAGCCAGCCAAGATCCTCAGCTGGTTCAAGACAACACCGGTAACCAGTGGGCTGCTTTTGTTGGGCCCCGGTCTACCTCAAGTCCCACCTGCCAAGCTAACGAGACGCCCACTGTCACCTTGCCTGTTATCTCCGGATCGATCGTAGAGCCTGCAACCCCTCTGGTCCTTCCTGCCCGGCCAGGAGAATCCACTGGACCTGTTGTTATCCAGCCTGCAGAAGAAGAAGAGGACTGTGTAAACTGGGCTGCTTGTGTAACTGTATAAATAAAGCTAATTTCAGTAACGCTTCCGAGTCAGTCTTAGTCGGAACAGGACAGAATGAGAAGAAGGCAATGTCATGAAGATGTGGCATAAAAATGGTTACTGGAGCCTGTTTGTTTGTTTGTTTGTTCGATTTCTATCACCACCCATCTCCCCCAGAAAGGGGGACTCTGGGCGGTTTAGAATGAAATCAACTATTAAAACAATAAAAGAGATAAAAACAATACAATCATATAAATAAATAATAAATTAAATATAAAATCCAAGGGGCTATCAGATCATATTTAAAAAGGGCTCTATGGCGCCAGCCACCCCCAGGAGGAACTACTACCCTTACCATTCCAGGCGAGGTGGCAGAACCAGGTCTTCAAATTCTTCCGGAAATCCAGGAGCGAGGGAGCCCCCCGCACCTGCAGAGAAGGCTCACCTCCTGGACTCCGCCAAATGAAATTCCCTTACCGACGGGGTCCGTAGCATGCCCTCTCTGCACAACTGGGTGGGACAGTTTGATGTTATGGGGATGAGATGGTCCCTCAGGTAAACTGGCCCCATGCCATGTAGGGCTTTAAAGGTGATAACCAACACCTTGAATTGGATCCAGAAGCAACCTGGCACCCAGTGCAACTCGTGCAGCAGAGGTGTCACATGTGCCGATCTTGGGGCACCAATAACCGCCCACGCAGCTGCATTCTGGACCAGCTGAAGCTTCCGGATACTCTTCAAGGGTAGCCCCATGTAGAGCACATTGCAATATTCTATATGGGAGATGACAAGGGCATGAGTGACTGTTCGGAGGGCATCTCGATCCAGGAAAGGGCGTAATTGGCGCACAACACGGAGTTGCGCAAAGGCCCTTCTGGCCATGACTACCACCTGCTCTTTGAGCAGAAGCCATGAGTCCAGAAGGACCCCCAAATTCCACACAGGGTCTGAATGGGGGTAGTGCAACCCCATCCAGAACTAGAGATGACAACTTCCCGGATTCAGAGGAGTCATCAACCCATAGCCATTCCATTTTACCAGGTTTCAGCCAAAGCCTGTTGTTCCCCATCCAGACCCCCACAGCCCCCAGGCACTGGGAAAGGGCAGCCACCGCATCACTTACCTCACCCAGGATGGAGATATGTAATTGAGTATCATTGGCATATTGATGATACCTCATCCCGTGGTGATGGATTATCTCACCCAGTGGTTTCATGTATATGTTGAACAGGAGAGGGGAGAGAACTGAACCCTGTGGCACCCCACAAAGGAGGGGTCGAGGGTCAGATCTCTCATCTCCTATTACCACCGATTGGGACCGGCCCTGGAGGAAGGAGGTCAACCAGCATAAAACCACGCCACCCCCCCCCCAATCCCTGAGCCCTCCCAAAAGGATACATACCATGGTCAATGGTATCAAAAGCCACTGCAAGGTCAAGAAAAGCCAGGACGGATGCACTCCCTCCGTCCTGCTCCCGCCAGAGATCATCCATAAGTGTGACCAATGCAGTCTCCGTCCCATATCCCAGCCTGAAAGGAAGGGGTTTAGATAATAGTTTATTTATTACTGGAAGGGGTCTAGATAATAGTTTATGCAGGAAATAAGGGGATGTGTTGTGATATAACTTCCTACCCCTTCCATCAAGGAGGCCTGACTCACCATAAACATCATAAGAAAAGCCATGGGACAATTTTCCAATGTCAGCAGGGGGTTTCTCATCTGAAGAAATGACACACCATCAGGAAAAGCCCAGGCTTTACATTGAAAAGGAGGGTGAGTCGGTTGGGCTATGAATGGCAAGAATTCTAGACCAATTGTATGAGCAGTTACACCAGCCTTCCAACATGGTGCCTCCTGAAGAGTGTTGGACTACAGCTCCCAGATTATGAGAAATACAACATACCTGAGTATCAATAAGAAAGGAAATTTTGAACTTGTTCAAGTTCGGAAGCAGCAAAATATGGCTCTTCCTTTCAAGCTTGCATTAGAATCTGCAGTCTCTTTTGGTACTTTTGCCCCAGAGTGAGAACTAGAAACCATAGTGTAATTTCTGGACCCTTCTCATCTTACAATGAGAGTTTCCACCTCACTCAGGCCTGATTTATGTCTCTGTGTTGCTCACATGATAAGGGATTTTTGGGATAAGCACTGTGTTGCTGTCCTTGTCCTCCTAAATGGAAATCAAATCCTTGCCATAAGTATTTTTTATATTCTTGAGTTTCTTCAGTGAAATTTAGAATCCCAGGAAATCACCTGGTATAAAAACAGACTGGAGATAACTGGGGGCAGGAATATAGGAAGTGGAATCATTTCTCCGCTTTTCTAAAAATATAAGTAGATTGTAAACTGCAAACAGGATTGATTATTTTAGAAAGCAGGAATTCTTTGCTCAACTGAGTGATGCAATAGGGAATCAGAACAATGCTCCACTTCTTCTGGCAGGAAGTCTCTTCACCCTCCTTCCCCACTGTAATCTTGCACTGTCTCTCTATCCTCCCAAATCCAGGGCAGACCAAGGTTGGTGGATAAGGCATCCGGATATGGGCTAACCTTTTTGGTACCTTTTTGCTGCCATGTAGTGGTAGTCTGCATTTTTGCAGTCCAGATCTAGTGGCTTTAGGTATGGAGGTGCAAAAGAAAAGGGGGGCTCAAGAGGATAAGGTATCCCTAGGCCACATTGACTGATTGGTGCCACCTCCTGCAATTCAAGGATTTGCATTTTTAGAATGATTCAGAAGGAGGGGCAGTGTTGGAATCTCTTAAACGTTGATGCCGCCGTAGGCCAGGGCCTATCCAGCCTTAGCCTAAAGCCAGCCCTGGGGGCAGGGTGTGTGTGCTCTATTGGCAGATGCTGCCCATAAGGCTCACGGCAGAGCTCACAAGGACCAGTACTTATTTCCTAGGTAAAGGTTTCCCCTGCACAGTCGTGTCCGACTCTAGGGGTCGGTACTCATCTCCGTTTCTTAGCCAAAGAGCCAGAGTTGTCTGAAGATGCTTCCACGGTCATGTGGCTGGCATGACGCGCGTGGAACACTGGTACCTTCCCACCAAAGTGGTACCTATTTATCTACTTGCATTTGCATGCTTTCGAATTGCTAGGTTGGCAAGACTTATTTCCTAGGGAAGGGAAAAGAGAGTTAGGTAAACTAAACTCTCCATGGTATCCCCTCCCCATTTTTTACCATGGCCTGCTCTTCAGCTCTACCCTTTCTACCTTTCTACCTGCCCCTTGTGCTTGAAGCATCTTGCAATGCTTAATGAAGCCGGCCTCTTGACCAGTTTTATGGGCTTTGCCCAGTTATGACACTAATAGTAGGTGACAAGAATAGAGGCAAAATATATAGATAGTTGAAGGAGGTGAAAAAAGAAAAGGAAGAGTCATAGGCAAAAGCTAACTATGAATATGTTTACTTTCTCTGTATTATTTTAACCAAGGCAACCTCCTGTCATCATTCTTCTGAAATAAATCTCTGCAGTTATTGAAGAAATTGTTTGAATTGGCCACTGACATGCTATGGTGTACTTATTTTTACAGTATGCTCTTTTGTCTCACATGCTGAACCAATCTTGAACCTGCATTGACCTTTGTCCAATGCATAATTTACATGTAGCTGCAAGCATATTGCCTTTTTCTCTCAGTGATTAGTCTTAGAAAATATTACAAAGCCTACAAGCAACAAAGGTGTCATTATTGGAGGGAGAAACAAGTATTTATGTCATGGAGTAATGACTGGTTCTCTTTTTTTTATTATTGGTATTAAGAAATGTTACCTTTTCTGCCTTAATTTCCAATTCTGTGTTACAGGACAAATGCAACAATTGGACAGTTTTGTTAATGTAATTGTTTCTTCCCACTTCATGATTTGTACTGAAATATTGGGAACAGTGTCTTTTTACATACAAAGTTTGATTACACATAACTGTCTTTCATAAATAAACTGCTTTTGCCATCCCAGTGATAGCATCTATTTTGACATAATTTAATTGTGTATGTGCTCCTTCTTGGAACAATTCCTTTTTTGGAGAACAGTCCTTCTTGGAACAATCTTTAAGAAAGGTATATATAGTCCATTTTCCTTTAAGCTCTCAGAGATGTTACATTATGTCACGCCCTCACATACAAGGATTTTTACATGATTTCCATCACCACCCCCTTTGGAGGGAGCGAGACATGTTTCTATTTTTACACACTATATATCCCAGTGTGGTGTTTTATGGTACATTAACCACCAGGAGGCACTATGTGACAGGTTTCATCTTAGTTGGGACTCTTCAGATCCTTTGGTAGAGGGTTTGAAGCTCATAGAATAACTTCCGGCTTTGTACATCTGAAGAGTCCCAAATAGGACCAAACTGGTCACATATTGCCTTCTGGTGGTCAATATACTTGGAACAAGTGGCCTTCATTCTCCCATTAAATGATTTAGTGAACTATGTTCCATGGGAGTTAGGGTTCCATGAGAACTTGATGGGATTTCATGAGAATATGGGCAAAAAAATAAAGGTTCACTCAAACACAACCAATTTTCTATTACTAGATAGCTTTGCCTCGTAATTATAGATTCTGCTATCCATCTGTCTATCATCTATCTACTTATCTATGTATTAGGTTCTGCAGCCTGAAAAAGCTTGGAAACCTCCAATTTAATAGATCGACAACATGCTGAAGGCATCTGAAGTCTGCAGATGGTGAGGAAATGTGGTGAAATTGCAGGTCAGTTTAAAAGTAAATTGAGAATTATTTGTACATGCAAGCTGGTACTGTGGAAGTTCTTGGTATTTTAACTGTTTAGGAGTTGCTGCTTAAATATGTAAAAAACATCAACAGTGTCTTAACATTTTTTTAGGAAGGTGGTGTAAAAAAGTTTTCCTACCTCAAAAAATATATCTTCCTACCTTAATGATGACAAAAAAAAACCAGCTATTAGCCTGTTCCAAGATGCATAATAATTGTCATAGAAATGACATCCACCCATCACACTCTCGTCCAAAATCATCAACAATTTAGAAGGAAAGGAACGACCTACAAATATTCTGTTGTTTGTGAATGTAATAAACTGTTCATTCATTCATACGAATATTTTTCAAGGGGAATTTAAAGTAGATACACATTTTGTATTACATTTCCATCCAGTTAAAACCAAGTCAGACAAATATGGCTCTGTACCGTTTGCCAGTTAAAGCCTTTCACATTGGTGTTTATATAGGTTCTCCTAATTTCTTAGGAAATTTAGGAGAACCTATATAAAGAAAAGCAAAATAGCGTTCAGATTTATTTATTTATTTGTCTGATTAAATTGGCAAGACTGATCAAAGTCAGAGCAAGTATACAATTTGGCGATGAAGAGAATTGTTATATATATTCTTTAAAACCATCCAAGATCAAATTAAATGTAGTTACATAGTTAATATCAATAAGATGACAGTGTTTGTTGTTAAGGAATATCACTGAGAGGCATCTGGTGCTCTTTGGGAGCAAGAGAGCCCAAATTATTCTTTGTGTCTCTGAGTAAATTATGATTTTGTGACTTGGGATAAGAATGGAAGGAAGCTCTGATATGTTCACCAAACTCTCCAATGATATCATTTAATGATATCAATCAATGGCATAGGACCAGGGTACCTGAGGGACCGTCTCGTCCCAATAACGTCGACCCGCCCCACCCGTGCATGCAGAGAGGGCATGCTTCGGACCCCCTCAACAAGAGAATTCCATCTAGCGGGGTCCAGGAGGCGTGCCTTCTCTGCGATAGCGCCCGCCTTGTGGAATATCTTGCCCCCAGAGGTGAGACTGGCCCCTTCACTCCTGGCCTTTCGGAAGGCCCTTAAGACCTGGCTCTGCCGCCGGTCCTGGGACGACAGAGGCGGCAGTGCCTCCTGGGGTTGGCTGGCCCCGTAGTAATATGATCCATCCTACGGTCCCCCCTTCTTGGATTTTATGTAATTTATTATTATTATTATTCGATGTATTTTAGATACTGTTTTTGTATTTTTAAACTTTCAATTGTTGTAACCCGCCCAGAGTCCCTTGCAAGGGAGATGGGCGGGGAATAAATTGAAATAATAAATAAATAATAAATAAATAAATATCCTCCTTCAACTTCCAGGAAGAAAAGTTTGAATGTTCATGGGGAATTAAAGGGAAAGAGGGAATGTCCCTCTTCCCATTTTACAGACAGATCTCTTCCAGCAGCACAATGAATTCATTGGATATCACCCAAATCTCTTGGTAAAAATAGAACACCTTCATATTGATAGATATTATGATATATAGGGGACAGCTGATTTTTATTGTTATTCAAGAAAAGCCAAATAGAGTTCACATTTATTTGTTTGTTTACTTTTCTCAGGCTTCTAGGCTGCTTCAATTGTGAACGGACTCTAAGTGGCTTACATTCTCAGTTGCAGTAAAAAAAATATTAAAACAATAAACATAACACAAAATAACAACAGTTCAAAGTAACAAGGAACAGCATTCCAAAAATCCACACCAGGAAAAAAAATACTGTAAGAGGGGTCCAATCATACAATTCTACAAAGGCCTTTAATGGCTTTTCTAAACTCCACCAGGGTTGGTACCCATCTAATCCTGGAGTGGTGCTGTTATAAAGAAGGGGGCAGCAATGGAAAAGGAACTGCACTTCCTCAGTGTAGGTATCTGTGTTTTGATGTATCTAGAGTATCCACAAAACTAAAATCTAGAGCTGGCTTATGACATTTTGCTCTCTGAAGTAAAGGACAACTTGTTTCATTCCTCTTTTATTTTATTTAAGTATTGGCAGTGAAACAGTGTTAAAAGATAGCTTAGGATTCATAGGGCTGATACATAACTGTGTCTTTTAACAAAACATATGTGCTTTTAAATTTAGTCTGAGGTAGTATGGTTAGTACCTACTGGTAGGTAGTAGGGCTGCCCATTAATGTTAAGGCTGCATATTACTTACCCATTACACTCAATAGGACTCAAAGTTACACTCAATAGGACTTACAGTATCTCTGAAACAAAGTACATGGTTTTACACTGTTAGACCAACTCCCCACAATGCTGCAAAATGCACCATTTGGCAATCTGATTTTCATCAGGTCTAGTTCCTTTTTGAATATTCACACACTCACTAGAATAAACTTCACAGACCGAACAAATTTCATACAGTATTTCAGAGTCAAGAATTTGCCTGAAGATGCAAGAGGATACTATGGCCTCCACTCACAGTGGAAGGCTTCCATGGCAAGCATGCAAGATTTAGAAGAGTCTTTAAGCATTAAATTTTCAGGATATGTCATTTAGGCCATATAAGTAGTTTGATGGATGCCAGATCCAGACTTCCAACCATATGTTTGACTTCTCAAAGCTAAAAACAAAAACCCAAAAACCCTGAGGGAAGAGAAAGAAAATTATCACTTGGGCTGAAATTTTTGCATGACAAGTTTCAACCAAGGTGAAACTTTAAGATACAGCCAAGTTATAAACTCCATAGAAAGAGTGAATGGAAATAGAAATGGCTCTTAATGGAGAAACTGGCACAAAGCTATTTCTGCAAACAAAAAAAGCTGAAATGACAGCAACACATGAAGACATAGCCTCTGCCTAATCTTCACTTTTCTTTCATAGCAAGACTATACATAGTGTTTTAGAAGGGATGTCATATATTTCTAGAAAATGAAGCAAAACAAACTGGGTCCGCCCTTGAAAAGCATTTGGAAGCTACAGCTGGGGCAAACAATGACAGCCAAGGCAAGAACGGGCATTTCCCAATATACCAAGTGACCTCAGTGCTTTGGGAGCTGTTTTGATTAGCAGTCTGCTTCCAGGTGTGATCCAAGTTGCTGGTTATTACCTTTAAGCCCTACGTACTGTAGGTTCAGAGTGGGTTATCTCCTAGACTGCCTTCTCCCATATTTATTTGTTTGTCTATAATGAACAAGAGGATCCTGTCTATACCACCTGATGGGTTGTCAGAAATTATAGAGAGCCAGACCTATGCTCTGGTGTCGTCCCCCCCTCCCCCCCATGGAAGTCTGGTTTCTTCCTTCCCTTCTAGGTTTCAGGAGAGCAATTAAGACTTGGCTATTCCATCAAGCATAGGAGGAGGACAAGTTATGATAGAAGCTTTGAATTTGGCAGATGCATGCTTTTGGACATTTTCCCCTTAGTATAATTCTGATGTTGTATTTGGTTTATTTCATGTGTGCATTATTTATTATTTCTAAGAGTTTTGTTTTTGATTTTTGAGGGGAGGCTTCATGATTATTATTTTTATTGTTAGCTGCCCAGAGTCTTCAGGAATAGGCAGTATATAAACAAAGTAAGTAAGTAAAGTTGCACACACACTAACATGCTGAAAATGTAATACCCATCCAACAGACAGTCACTCTATTTGGTTATTATGTTCAAAGTACATATATTGATTTCAGACAACAGCTATTCAGCAAAGAATGGCAGAAATGGTGACTCATAATGCTTACATAAATCTCCGTAATTACTTAGAAAATTCCAGAAGTATGAGAACCTGACTTAATTATGGAGTAGTTGATTTCTGCAAAAAATATTTACGTTGACTTTTGGAAATCCTCCAGTATTTTTTTCAATCAAATAAGAATTAGGCCTGTGCAAATCATTTGGCAAGGTGCCTCACTGAAAGATTTGCACAGCCCTAGTAAGAATGCCTTCAGTAGATATCTTAAATAGCCCATATTAACAAATCCTTTATAATGATTCAAAGAAGAAATAGTACTATGTCTAGAGCAGAGGTAGGCAACCTGTCTTCCTTGCCATCATCCTGGCCTTTCACCTTGCAAGAAGGTTCGGCAGCATTTGAAGTACTGTAGGCTGTCCACCCTTATTCTAGAGCCAACCTGGTATTACAAAAAAGTTGGACTACAACTTCAAGAATTCTCAGTCAACAGTCCATACTAACACACCTGGAGGACAATCACATTCTGTTGTAAAACCAGCAGCTTATATTATGTTCCAAATAACATGGGTCTTTGTATTCAGTCAAAAACTAAAAGTAACAAACAGGGCAAACATCTTTCAATAACATACCAAATTCTCTAAAGCACTAGTACTACATTCTTTTGTAATAATAATCCTTTATTATTACAAAAGGATGTAGTAAAGCAGCTAATAAAGGCTTTAACATAGAGTGTTTCCATGGTGACATTTATTTTGAAACAGCAGACTGCTTTTTCTATTTGATTATCATTGCCCACAAGAATAAATGAGCAGTAAAAGTGGACAATCTGGATCAGCGTCACAGTTTAAAGGCTGTAAATGCAACAAGCAGACTCCAGATGGAAAGGCAGAAAAACTGTAACGCTCAGAGCTGCCTTCATAGCTTTGGCAGTCCTTGGACATGAATAAAAGATATCATAAGGCACTCCATACCGACTTTGTGAGCTTTTGGGGAAAGTAGATGAACAAACGGACATATCCTCTTGATATGGGGAGACAGAGAAAAGTGTACTTATGGCCCTTGTCTTGTCTTCAGCTAATCAGCTTTCGTGGGCACACAGAGCCAGGGACTGTTGAAAAACATCTCATCTTGCCCTCTGGAGATCCTTGCCATCACATAAATCGTCTCACCCTTTGTTCTGGAGGTACATTTACCATGAGAAAGAGAGCGCATTACTCTTAGTATGAAGCTAAACCAGGAATCAGAGCTATGAGAATGGAAGATGAGAAAAAATGGAAACATATTGTCTGCTCCAAAAATACATTCACACACAGTATTAGCTTGCATGGGGGTGGGTAGGATATTCATCAGAAGAACTGCTGCAGGGAGAGACTAGACATTTTTTTCCAGCATTAGCACCATCATAGTACCACCAGCAGCATTGACTTATTGCCACACCCTCCCTATACTTGGCAATGAATCATTTAAACTGGGTTATTTTTCTCTAGATAGAATCACAGCTAATACATTGTCTGCTTAAACTGCTAGAAGGTGCTATGTATCAGTGAATCAATCCATCAAGGTCACAGATAGATTAAGTATTCCCAGAGTTCACCTTCATTCCTTGGGAGGGAGGGTGTCTGTATGAAGGAATCACATGCAGTACAGAATGAAATCACAAACCCAGGGATTTTCGAACCATTCAACAGGAACTCCACTCTCTATAGATGGAGTGTCAATGAATTGGCTTCTATCTCCAGCAGCTCCAGTAGCTTTCTCCCGAATGAAGCGTAGAGTGTTTGAGGATCAGGACATTCGCAGGGAGACCAAAATGCTTGTTTACAAAGCCATTGTACTACCGACCCTATTGTATGCCTGTGAAACATGGACCCTCTACAAACGCCACCTCCAACTTCTTGAAATATTCCATCAACGCTGCCTCCGAAAAATTCTGCAAATTACTTGGGAAGATAGGCGGACTAATGTTAGCGTATTAGAAGAAGCGAAAACCACCAGCATTGAAACAATGATCATCCAACATCAACTTCGCTGGACCGGTCATGTTGTTCGAATGCCTGACCATCGTCTTCCAAAGCAGCTACTTTACTCCCAACTTAAGAATGGAAAACGGAATATTGGTGGACAGCAAAAGAGATTCAAAGATACTCTCAAAGCTAATTTAAAAAAATGTAATATCAGCATTGAGAACTGGGAAGCCCTAACTCATGAGCGTTTCAATTGGAGGTCATCCTTTATTAATGGCGCTATGGACTTTGAAGAAGCACGAGTACAGGGCGAAAAGGAGAAAAGAGCTAAAAGGAAGGCACGTCAGGCAAACCCTCATCATGACCGTCTCCCACCCGGAAACCTATGCCCTCACTGTGGGAGGTTGTGCGGATCCAGAATTGGCCTTTATAGCCACTTACGGATCCACTGTTAAAATTTTACCTTTGGAAGACAATCTTACTCGGCTACGAGTGATCGCCAATGAATGAATGAATGATCTCCAGCAGGACACAGACATTGATTGTGACATCAATGTTGAGCTTTAACATTTAACAATAGAAAACTTTTTTCTCTGACACGCCTCAATTTTTATGTGTGTGTGCCTGTGCATAAGCAAAATTGTATATTAGCCCTCGTTTTGTCCTGAAAGTATATTTTAAATAGGAAAGAAAAGCAATATATAAATTACCAGTCATCCACAGTCTGCTCTAGCACTGATTAATTCAGGATGATGGGAGAAATCTCTTATCGAAGCTAGTTACTGAATGACATTGATGTTTGCTCCAGGCCTAATGCATAGGATAGCTTTCAGAGATGACTGTAGGAACATCTGCAGAGCAGTCAGACATTATTGCAAGCTTCCTGCTGCTGTGAGTCCATCCAATTATCCCTTGAATTCCAAACAGGTAGCCCCCAGAGATGCGTTCAGCTGCCTGCTTTTCAAAATATTCCGGTACTTGCCACACTTTGTCTTGCACTCATGGTTGATCAATGTGTGTTGCCTTTTGTGCTTCATGAGCCAGCTATTATACTTAAAGAGATGAGTTGCTGGTCCCACATCACAACATATGCCATAAGACCAGCATGCTTCATATAATCTGCTTTGCAATAATGGTTTTTCATTATGCTTTTGCATTTAGGCATGTTCCAGGCAAAGTCCTTATTGTACAATTGGAATGATTTATTTCCAAAGCGTCTCATATTTTTCTAACAGGGTCATTAAATAATAATAAAGCCATTTGTGAAAGTAATTTGTGGAAATGGACTCTATAGACCCCAGAATTAATAAGCAGACCTTTTCAACAGTTCATGGAAGCAACATCTAGGCAAATGTCTGATATTGTCATCTTTCACTTTGAATATAATTTAGTTCCAATAATTAATCCAATTATCTGCAAAGTAAGGAGTTTATTTTTGGAAAGTGATTCTGAAACACTTCATTTCTAGCCAGGCATGTACACACAGAGAGAAGCTAAAAGTTATGAGAGGTATAGTCCAGCACATCTGGATGATGATACCAGAGTTTGGGAAGCAATAGGCAATAATGGCAAACTTCTAGCCATCAGCACAGAGTGCTGGGCTAGCAGCAAAGATTCTCACAAACACTAGCTGATTCTCAGCAAATCAAATAGTCCCCAAAGATGACTGGTAGCCAAGAAATAAGTCTTGAGTATATAGTACCACATGATTTGAAGGGTGCTGGTAGTTTTAAAGCCAAAATTCTACCACCACCACCCCTTTCAGAATTCTTTTAAAACCTCTTCAAAGACTTTTGAGCTTACATGGCCATTGCTGACACAGCTACTGCTAAGCCAAAAAGTCTCTTGATCAAAATATAAACAGTAAGGATTTATTTGTTTACGTATGACTATTGCCTTGGCCTTGGCTGAGCCTAGCCTTCTCCTGGCAACGTACACATGGGAAGAAAGCAGAGATCTCAGTGGCAAATTATCAAGCTGGAACTTGTAGCGATCTAGGAGAACTTGTAGCTTTCAGGAGAAGTGGAAGCAAAACCCATCTCTGCATGTGAAATCAGTCTTCCCCAACACAGGGTCTTCCTGAGATGTTGTCATTCAAATTCCTCCAGTGCCCAATCAGCATGGGTCATTGGCTGTAGTGGATGGGGACTCTAGGGAAAGGAAAGCTGAATTAAATATGACTCTCTTAAGCAAATTCTGTAGTTAAAATATACCAAGCCCCCCAGCAGACCATCCAGGAAGTCAGTTACACCATTATCGATTTAGCAGCCACAGTCAAGGCCAACAATTTTTGAATTTTTTCTTTCTTTTTCCTTTTTTCCACACTCTGTTTAATCCTCTACAAAGGTTTCCAGAGAACTTCTCTAGCCTTCATTTCCTCTCAAGATCCCACAGGAAATGAGAAATGCATACAATTCAGTTTCCTTTCCATGGCTTATAGCAACAGATATATATTAAGCAGTGTTTGATAATATAGATTCATGTTCCAAATGAACAGCTGTAAAAAGAATGTAATGCCTATAGACCTTCAAAATGGCACCATCGTTTTTGCTTCATAGAGCAGTTTGCAGCTACATGGCTTCAGATTTCTCTTGCACTTTATTATTCCATTCAGCTTAATGGAAAAGAACTTGCTTTCAAATGTATTTCTGGATGGGATATAGGGTTCTTCAAGTTGTCTTAGTCATAAAGAGGATGAAGGCATGTTTATGTGAATGGCATCTTCTTTACTGTCCCATTATTTCTCCAATGGTTTGCAGTTACCCTGGCTTTCACACTTCATTTCAGCTGAAATGTAATGGAGAGATGTATAACAGAAACCAACAGCAACCCTGTTTTCTCACACCTTGCAAAAAAAGTTAATCAGCATCATTATAAGAAATCCGAAACAAAAAGCCAAAAGCCATGAGAGAATCAGATAGGGGGAAAGAAGCCTAATGTGCAGGGGAAGAAAATGTTTGGAAAATTAGAGGACAGATTTTTGCAGAATATTAAATCATAGTATCGCATTAAATATGGCAAGTTTCAAAGTCACAGGAAGGAATAGTTCCACTTTGTTCTACTTTAGTCAGATCTTACCTTAACTTCTGAATGCCGCACTTTCGGAAGGATTGAGTCAAACTGAAACAGGTTCACAAAAGAACAGTGAAAATGAATAGGGGACCAGAAACTAAGTCCTACAAAGGAGGGATCATGGAAACTGAAAATGCTTAAAATGTTTAAAGACAAGTAAAGAAGATGAGGTATGATAATGCTCTTCAAGTTGTACCATGACATGGAAAATGCATTTCATGTACAGAAAGATGGGTTTCAATGAATATTTGGGGAAAAAATCCTATCAATAAAACAGTAGTATAACAGTTGGTATGAATGTCAATGTTATTTTATTGTAATTTAGATGTTTGCTGTCTTGAGCTTCTGACAGAGAATGTAGAATGACTGACTGACTGACATATAATCTTGGTTCTCTGAAGCTACCATAATCAGAGAGACCTCATTTTCACATCTGTAAAGAGTACTATCATCCCCTGCAATCACTATCTGCCCTCATCTTGAAGGAAAAAACCTCCAAAAACTTCAATTTCTCTCTGTGTGCATGAACTATATTCATTTTCATACTAATGAAAATGAATTGAGTTTTTTTTCTTTAAAAAGTCATATTTTCCTATGGATTACAGTAAAGATTTGCTGCTACCTCCCATAAATTCCCTCTGGGGATACTACACACAATTCAGGCAGTTAAAGCACTACAGCTCAATAAATTAGTATTTCAGTCTACCCTTATATTATTCCCCATACAACTATTTACCACTTTACTTCCAGTTATGTAAACTGCCTCTAGACATCTTCTCATATGGAAACACTACACTCTCTTTAAAAATAGAATGCTTTCCCATAAACTTCAGCCTCATCTTCTCTTCCCTCAGAGCTCATATATTCTCACAATTTGCCAGGATATTGCTGTCTAACACAATAAGAGATTTCATCAAACTGAGGTACTCACTAGGTCTCACATTCTGTGGAGAGTGCATAAACATTTGTATTTAAGGCAGAATTGTCCATTCAAGGCAACAACTTATTTCAGTAAGAAATATGAAAAATTATGTGTTCCTGTAAGATTGATGAAATGAGAGAAAGTCTCAGACGTACTTGCTTGTAAACCTTTTAGCAGAATTGTGTAGTTATATCTTTAGAATATTAAACACATTAGGTCATCATGTTTGGCTGTGTCAGAGGCACCAACACATTAATTACTAAGGTTTTTGAGACTTTTACTAGATAGAGTGTAATGATCACTACATACATGAGAATAGCATGGGCCCCTACATGCTATTAGAGCTAATCAGACTTAGAATGTCATACAGGTAGTCCTCACTTAATAACCATTCATTTAGTGATGGTTCAGACTTACAACAGTGCTGAAAAAACCAACTTACAACCGGTTCTCACACTTACAACCATTGCAGCGTCCCTGTGGTGACATGATCACAATTTGGGCACTTGGCAACTGTTGCAGTGTCCCATGATCATGTGATCACCATTTTCAACCTTCCCAGCTGGCTTCTGGCAAGCAAAATCAATAGGGAACTGCGTGATTCGCTTAATGACCATGTAGTTCACTTAATGCCCACTGTGATTCGCTTAACCACCGCAGAAAAGGTCGTAAAATCGGATTGGATTCACTTAATGACCGCTTCGCTTAGCAACCAAAATTTCAGTCCTAATTGTGGTAGTTAAGCAAGGACTACCTGTATGTTGGTGATGACAATAGGACAGGTTGCCATAAAAGATAAAACTTCTACTGAAATGTCTTCTTTTATGAAAACGTTTATAAAACCTTGCAAAATATTAATATGAATAGAGATTTGCTAGACACTGTATATATAGATTGTTGAAAAACTTTTGAAAAAAATCCATCACCAAATAAACTTAGCATCAGGAAATAGGCTGAAATACTATAGGGACAGTGATCTTTAACTTGCTACTCAGTGATCTGGAGTTAGGAATATTTGCTAAGCATATTATTCAGGATGATTTGAAGAAGCTCTCCAAATTGGGTGAATAGGCAACAGAATAGCAAGTATATCTTGATATAAGCATAAGTAAGACAAGAGATAAGGGGCGTGGTGGCTCAGCGGGTAAGACACCAGCCTTGTCGATCAGAAGATCGCAAGTTCGGAGGTTCGAATCCCTAGCCCTGCATGCGGAGTGAGCTCCCACACTAGCTCCAGCTCTTGCCAACCTAGCAATTCTAAAGCATGCAAATGCAAGTAGATGAATAGGTACCACTTTGGAGGGTAGGTAACAGCGTTCCACGCGCGTCATGTGGCCACATGACTGTGGAAGCGTCTTCGGACAACGCTGGCTCTTCGGCTAACAAACGGAGATGAGCACCGGCCCCTAGAGTTAGACACGACTGCACAAATGTGCGGGGGGGGGACCTTTACCTTTTTAAGACAAGAGATATTGGGCAAAAATCCCTAACTTTATATACACACTGATGAGAACTGCATTGACAGTAATTGTCCTTGAAAGGGATCTTATTGTGGGAACTAGGATGAAGAGAAATCTGCTCCTTGCCCTAATATGTATTATTTGATACATGCTATCTGAGTAAAATAACGGTGAGAAGTATTCAAGAATCTTGTTTGGCCAAGCAGATAGAGTACATAGCACAATGAAAAGCATTGCAAGATTCTTGACAACATCCATAGTTTATCGGACTGGTTGTTGATTGTATTCATCTTGCTGGTCATAAATGGTTCAGGTCTGACAATCAGTTTCCCAAGAATAAAATTGTACATCTTATTAGTGTAGAGTTATGTCCAGAGCAATGCATATTATGTCCTTGGCAACTTAATAAACTCAGTAAACAAAAGAAATAGAGTGGTGAAGTAACACTGAATGTAACATCAGCAATCGCTTTATGAACCCGATAACTTCCTTCCAGCATAGATCAATTAGAAGTGAACTCACTTCAAGCTGGAGCTTATCAACAATAAGCCAAGGATGGATTGATAACAAAGCAAGAACCTTGTGACTCCTGTAAATATTTATGAACCCACAAAGCAGACTGCAATAGCTGTGGATGATCAAAGGACCCTTAAAGGTAATTATTAACTGCACCCAAAGTCATTAGGTGTGTCTCTGGTTACACTTGGTGCTAAGATACACTAATGGCCATGTAAACTAAGAAAGATACACAGAGTCCTAGAGTACATGAATTGAACTTTGCCCCGCTGTATCATAATAGCCAATCCAAGTGAGAGCAGGATTCTCTCAAACTCTTACCTCAAGCATAGGAACAGAGTAAGAAGTGGTGATAAAGAAGGTTGTATTGGACACTACAGCTCTCTGATCTAGTAAATATAAAGAGAGAAAATAATTTCAAATAATGTCCTTTCTTTCACTATCTACCTATATGCAAATCACAATTTTAACATCCCTGGATCTCTTTGTGAGATGGTAATCCTCTGAGCTCTTGGCCAATACATATTGGGTTTTATAGACTGTATTTTAATGTTATATTTCTACATGGCATCATCCAGAGTTGTTAGCAGTAAGGGAGAAAGAAGAAAAAATTCTTTGCATTATTTCTGTATGAATTGGAGAAATGTACTAATCTATCTCAAAACATTGCTGGTTAGCCATTCTCTTTTCTAGATATCTGTGAAAGCTACAGAATCTTCTTCGTACTATGACCTGATCCTGAAGACAGAAGCAGACATGTCTACACATGATAAAAATAAACATATGGGAAATACAAGGTAAAAATCAACTATTTTCAGTTCATGTATTTAGACACTCATTTGATCAGCAAACTAGATTTCAAAAGGCTTTGGTTCTATTTTCAGTGGACAAATAGATTTGGTGAGGGAGGGAGAAAACCACTAACAGCTTGTTTTCTTGTCTGTCTGTAGAGAAAGGTGAATTTTTTTTCTTGTCAATCCCAGGACCTCCACATGTTCCGATACAATGGGGAAGGGACTTGCAGATGGGTACAAAAAAAAAACAATTATTGAAGGCACAGTTGACTGGCTTGGTCAGCAAACTTTTCAGCACTCCAACCCACCAAAGAACATAGGAGGGAGGGAGGGAGGGAGGGAGGGAGGGAGGGAGGGAGGGAGGGAGGAAGAAAGAAAGAAAGAAAGAAAGAAAGAAAGAAAGAAAGAAAGAAAGAAAGAAAGAAAGAAAGAAAGAAAGAAAGAGCTTTCCCAAGAATATAGTACTGATGCACTAAAGGGACAGTCACCCAAATATTCACCCAATCTCATTTCTTTTTCATCCAACTAGAAAGGTTCCTTGTTAAGAGTTCTGTAGTCTCCACAAAAGGATTTATAGATGGAAAAGTTTGGTGCAGCTGGCTATCATTTATATCTTGATCACACAGTGGAATGCTCACAATTCACAAATGTTTACATCTGTGTGTGCATGTACTAACAAGATGGCTAATTGACTGTTATGTCAGGGAGATACAAAGAAAATCATCAATGTCTTTCACAGGAAAAGGACAATACCATACAAAAGCACTTATTAACTGGAAGGGGGGAATATTTTCAGTGAGATTATTGGAGGTTCTGTGAAAAATCAAGTAGAGATGTTAACCATGTAAAAAGAGGCGGCATAATGAGTAGAGCTTTAATTCATTTTGGTGAGCTGACACCTGACCAAACAAAGGTGGAGCCATGCAGCAGTTACCTAACATGCTAAAACAGATTATTTTCAAAATGCCAGGATCTAGTATGTCAGAATAGTGAACCACAGAATATAAAGAAACAAGAAAGTCACAGACTAAGCTTTCAACAAGCAGGAAATTCAGTTGCTGGGCCTATAGATCTCATTCCCCACAGCAAGGATGGGGAAACTGTGGCCCTTCAAATGCTGCTGAATGACAACTCCCACCATCCCTATCTAGGGCTGCTGAGAGTTGTCCTTCAGCAACATCTGGAGGCCCATCCAAGGAGGAACAATGGATCTTGTGTTTGGCATTCTATTTTTTTTCTTTTTGCAGCATAACTTTACCTTTCCCCTCAAACTTAAACACACCAGATAGAGAAAGCCTTGAATTTCTTGAACAGTGCCACAAAGTTGCTCACACTTTGAAAAGCAGTTGAGTTGATGTACCACATGGAACTTTCCCAACAAACAAGTTGAAGAATATATTATTTATATAATTATCTGATTTGATGAACAATCAGACTACCAAAGCCTCTCAGCAGTTTACAAAAAATACCAAAATACTGCTAGATATATAATTTTTTTCTGATTCTGGATCAGGTCATAGATCCAGATGTAGCTGCACTGTAACTCCCACTGATGCCAGTCAGCAAAAGCAGTGATTGGAATAATGGGGGAAGCAAACCTTTTCTACAATAATATATGAGCCAAGATTGGAAAATACTGATCAAATGATATTAATATCATATCTAACAGGTTGCAGTTTTTGCTCCAGGGTGTCCAATTTCATTGTGCTGTTTGAGGCAGTATGGTTGAAATGCATCTTTTTTCACACTTCTACTGGTGGTAAATGTAACTCCATGTTTGTCTACATAATAAATATTTACAACAACTGGAACAAACTGTCCTGTCCATCTAACCATGAGCAAAACATGTCACACGTCAATGCCTTAAACATTTCAATATGTCAGCACTGGCTTTTCGAAAGCCATCTCCTCCTTACAACAAAGTGAAGTGAACCCAGAAGACAACAAGATTATAATTATTAACATGCTTATCATCCTGTTCCTTGCTGGGACTACAAGACAGATGATGACAGTCTGTATATATGAGTCATCTCTGTTGTGAGTCTTCAGCACTGAAATGGAGTAACATGTATTTAATTGTTCAAAAGGGTATTTCTTTTTTCTTCGTTGAACAGCTCTTCTTCATTGTCAGCCCCTTCCCCAATCATTCCCACCCCTTCCTGACATTGCTTCAAACCTCTGCTTGTCTTGTTTGAGACAGCTGTAAAATGAATTGATAGGTGCTACCAATGGCAGTCTTGAGAAAGGAACTGCAATCAAGTATCTAGTACTTCAAGGGAGAGCCAATGCCAAAATTAGCAGTGTCACGCACGGGCTGTAGAATGCTTTCCCAACTTAGTTAGATCAGATGTCTTAAAACTCTGATCCCTCAAAATCCTCAGGCAGCGTGTTCTCTGGGCACACATGGAAGTCCAAACCATTTGGAGGACACCAGATTTGGGGCAGGAGGAGCTGAATTGCAGAGTCTTATTGTTATCTCTCAACCTTTCTAAATTATTCATATGTTATTACTTTTAACATGCATGCTGCAACAATTTTTTTCAATGCGTGTTCTGCAGTCCATCTTTTAGCTGATCTTGAAAAAGCAAGCAGGCTTGTACTGGGAGACTACCAGGAAATTCCAAGGCTGGAATGAGAATTTAAAAAAAGATATCCCACAAAAAGAAAATAGCATACTTTTTCCATATTGTTGACAACAAATGAATGTATCCCTGAAGTCCCTGGTGTCAAATGTAACTTGAAGAAGACTTGATGTTTTCAATCATTGTTTTTTAAACCCTTTTTTTATTTTTTTATTTTTTATTTTTTACAAAAAATGGGATTTTAGTTTGTTGAAAGGAAAACTGTTTGGAACGATGACAAACACATTTTTAAAAAAATAACTAATTATAAAATGTAAGTACTTGCGATCACCATTTGTTATGGCTGTGGGCTGAAGGAAAATATTCCGCAAGGTATTGTTAAATGAGGTTAGAAATTCAGATGCATGGTATGAAATTTACCTCTTAGACGTAAACTGCTACAGCAGAGCTTTCCAAACTGTGTGGCGACACAAAAGTGTGTCGCCACACACAGTCTGGTGTGTTGCCACACAACCCGGAAGCGCTGATCATCATCAGTGCTTCCAGGTTTTCCCGCGGCGACACACCAACGGTGGCGCGCAAAAACCCGAAAGTGGCAGCAGCGCTTCCGGTTTTTTGCGCGCTGCCGCAATGGCGGCACTTCCGGGTTTTCCCACGGCGACACACCAACGACGGTGGTTGGTGTGTCGCCACGGGAAAACTTTGGAAAGCCCTGTGCTACAGACACATAATGTAAGGATGAGCGTTCAGATTTCCTTCCTATAGAAGTCTAATATGCTGGAGAAAAGATTAAGCTAAATTCTTTCTCTTCTCCTACATTACCAGGCAGAGTCCAGCTACTGTGATTGTTACTTTATGTAATAAAATAATAAAATAAGTTATTCTGCAGGATAGCTATACTGGTTGGAAATCCTGCAAGTGGCAGTCACAAGAGCTTTGGAGAGCATCATGTTGGCTTTGTGTAACAAGAAATACATTTCTACACTTGTCTAGATTCTAGCAACATAAATAGCTTTATTTTAGGTCACAGACTGACTTCACTTTAGCCAACTATATTTATGGCCATTACGTGGCTTATGAGTAAAATTGTGATTGTTCTAATCTGTCCTCTCTCAGTCCTGCACTATTTCTCTCTCTCTCTCTCTCTCTCTCTCTCTCTCTCTCTCTCTCTCTCTCTCTCTCTCTCTCTCTCTCTCACACACACACACACACACACACACACACAAACACACATACATACACACACACACTCTCTCACACACAATCTATATGCTGTAGTTAAACATTCCCATTGATGTTATCAAGCCAACAAGCAGAATAACTGCAAACACAGTAACACGTATTGTGTTTGGGTGAAACACACCTTGCCATGACCTTCCAGGCACAGACACATTTGTTGGAGACATGGCTGTGACCCATATCACAAACACTGAAAAGAGGAAAAAAAGAGCTCTATTTTAAAAGCTAAACAAAAAGGCCAACAGCTTATTACCCAACACTGTCTTGCAAACCTTAACAGAGACAGGCTGTAGAAAGTCAATAACTATAGAGGCATGGCTCTGCTTGGTTAGCCCAAGCCTTGAAACTGAACTTGTCAGCTATGGAAATTTCCATCCTCTTTTATTTGCCAGTACCTGTTCTAGAAAAGCAGCATCAATCACAAGTATTTCCCCATAGGTCATAGCATAAGAGTAAAGTTTTATTCCACTTTTGTCCTAAGGCAATTGGGCCTTGACTGAAAAATTGTTGTTCTGCGACTCTTATTGAAGCGCTCTCTTGTTTCCAATTCTTTGGGGGTGGGGCAGGTTGGTGGGGAAGAACATATTTCCAAATGCTTCACCATCATGGAATGAGTGCAAGGCAGCTATAACCAAACTACAGTTCCCAGATCAAGATAACATACATGGGAACACAAGCACCGTGTTGATAAGCTGAGAAAGAACTCCTAAAAGTCAGTTTAACTTTTTTCAGATGCTTGGCAAGAAACCTCACATTTCCTAATCCAGTTTCAAAATTAAGCCCAAGGCAATTCTCTCAACAATATTTACTTGCTATTTTCCCTGAGCAATATTGGGGTAAAATGGATTGGTCCCTTTAACAGTGTTGGGCAGAAAAATACCATGTAATTTCTACCAAGTAAAGAAGAAACCCTTTGCATTAGAAGGATGTGCTTCAGAGTAGACTAAGACTGAACAGTTAAAAATGAAGTTACTGATTGCAACTTTCACATTTATCCATAAATGGATGCATATCATTTGGTTTCTCATCACTTTATTCAATATCTGATGGTTTACATATCAAAATCTATTCAATTAATCCATTCATTTTGCTTTGTATGAAATAAAACATGGCTTTCAGTTATCATGCACTCTGAAAAAGCAAATCAATGTGTTCTGGCTCAAACACTCATGAGTAAGTTCCTAGTGTGGAAGTGAGCAAATCATAGCAACATTATCAGGATACTTCCATGGGATGTAATGATATGGCTTAAAATATACTGACTTGGGCCAGAAGTATAACATTAGGCATCATATGGGGACTAACCTTCCTCCCTCCTGGCCTTCTGGAAGAATTTGAAGACCTGGTTCTGCCACCTTGCCTGGGAGGGGGAAAGTAACAGTTCCTCCTGGGGGTGGCTGGTGCCGTAGTGCCCTCCCTATTATCTGAGATTTTAACATCCCTTGGATTTTATACTTATTTATTCTATTTATATTGTAGAATGTATTTTATTATTATGATTGTAATTTTGTATTTATATGTTTTTAATTATTGATTTTATTGTAAACCACCCAGAGTTCCCCGTTGGGGGAGATGGGCAGTAATATAAATTTAAATAATAAATAAATAAATAAACCTGAAAATATAATTCCTGTGTTATGATTTTGATTCTGCTACATGTTTATCCCATGCAACTATGTCATTGTACTGAGGCTTATTACCTTTTGTGATCTAGATGGAATGGTTTTGTTAATGCAGCCCAAGGTGTCATTAGCCACATTAGTTACTGCCTTACCCTATTTGCTCATGTTCAGCTGCTGGTCCACTAGCACTTCTGGATGCTTCTCCTACACACAGCAAACCTCTTCTTGACAAAACTATACTGGCTTCTGGTGATGGTATAATTTTTTTAATATTCTCATAGTCATGCTGCTTGACAGCCTGCTCAAGTACCTTGACCAGTATAGATATTAAAATAACTGGTCTGTTAGTTTTCTGGAGACTTCCTCTGCCTCTCTTGGAATATCAGGACATTTGGTGTTTTCCAGTCTTCAGGAGTTTTCTCCAGGTGCTTTCAAAGGTTATAATCCATAGTTCTAAGGTCATTTCTACTTACTTCTTCAACACCCTGAAATGTATTTGTCTGATCATGGAGACTTGAATTAATCTAGGGTAGCATGCTGAGTTCTTACTATACCTTTATCCTGAATTTTGTTCCCCCACCTTTCTCATCTACCCAGAAAAGTAGTGAAGGGATTTAGCATAACCTCAGCCATTTGATTTAGCATAACCAACGCCATTATGCTTCCAGAAATGCTTGTGAAAAGGAATGAGGTGAAAGGGAACTAGGGAACTAGATAATGCACAACAAGGTTGTTTAGAATACCAGGAGACACGGAGACTGCTGATACAGAGACCTTGCACGCTGTCTCATTAGGAGAGAGTTTCTTACTGAGCTTGGAAACCCTATATAATTGTTGGAGCTGCAATATGTGGGTGTGGATCTCTTCCCAGACACTCATTGCCATGGTGTCTGCAGAGATTCCACCCAGCTTTACTTGGCCAAATAAACGCTGTTATTTTAACCTCCAAGCCTCGACTCAAATCTCTTTTTGGCAACCTCAGAAACTTGGATAAAAAGTGTAAGCCAGGGACCTTACATTTTCTGGTGCCCAACGTGGGGCAGGAAGGCTTTGTTCCTTCGGGTTGGCCATCCCTGGCCTCCCCATGGTGTGACTCCCTTTGTGAGTTACGGCCTTCACGACGGCACACAGAAGAAACCGACACGGACTTCCTTCAATGTTGAGAGTGCTCCCGGTGATTTCACCGGCAACCTTGATCGGATATGAGATGTTGGCAGACTCTGTTCCAGCCGAACCTGAACGCCCAGTGTTAGAGGCTTTGAGTATTTGTGACACTTTTGTGTGGCGCCTTAGGAAACTAGAAATTGGAGAAGTGCACTTGAAAGACTGGTGAGTATAAGTCTTTCCCTGGTGATGGGTGTTGCCCTGTGTGTGTGCGAGAGTGAGACGCAGAAATTTCCACTAGGGATTTGCTGCGAAGCAAGTGTTTTTGAGACCGGAACTGCATTTCCATCCCTCCGCGAGGAGGTTGGCCAGCGAAGGTCATGCGAAAGAGAGGAGTGTGTGTTGGAATATTGGAATATTGGTATATATTCCCCTGGTAGGTTTAGTGGTCCCTGTAATGGGAGGGTGACTGATCACACCCCGAGGTGAAGGAAAGCCCCGAGAAATCCCTAGGGGCCATGGGCAACAGTAATAGCTGGCCAAATAAGGGCCGGAGAAGCATGTAAACCGTGCACTCCCTTAGGATGTGTTCTGACACATTGGGAGGCACTGAAACCTCAAGTGGCAGTAAAAATCTCTTTTAAGAAGAAAAAATTAAAGACCCTCTGCAGCACTATTTGGCCGACCTATTTTATTGGCTCAGAAATAGGATCTTGGCCGCCGGAAGGCATAGTCAATGGTGCTTTTATTAACACCTTCACGAACTTCCTAGCTGCAACAGGCAGAACAGGAGGATGTAGTTTTGCCCTCAGCCTTAGGATGTGGTGAAGGGGAAGAAAACAGTTTAGATGCTTTTCTAGACTTATACATTGACAGGGAAATATCTGATGAGGCTCTGGAAGCGCAGGTGATCTGTTCCTTTGGAGAGCTTCCAGGTACTGAACAAGATAAGATATTGAACAAGCTAGACAATTTACATGGCAGACACTGTTAGCAACATGCATAACAACAGAGCCTCTGCCTGCCCGTGGGGCCACTAACCCTAGATTGGGTGAGCTTTTAGAGCTGGGGCCAGAATGGGATCCCTAGCCCCGCATGATGGAGTGAGCTCCCGCACTAGCTCCAGCTCTTGCCAACCTAGCAATTCAAAAGTATGCAAATGTAAGTAGATGAATAGGTACCACTTCGGTGGGTAGGTAACAGCATTCTGCGTGCGTCATGCCAGCCACATGACTGTGGAAGCATCTTCGGACAACGCTGGCTCTTCGGCTAACAAACCGAGATGAGCACCGGCCCCTAGAGTCGGACACGACTGCACAAATGTGCGGGGGGGGGGGGACCTTTACCTTTTTAAGACAAGAGATATTGGGCAAAAATCCCTAACTTTATATACACACTGATGAGAACTGCATTGACAGTAATTGTCCTTGAAAGGGATCTTATTGTGGGAACTAGGATGAAGAGAAATCTGCTCCTTGCCCTAATATGTATTATTTGATACATGCTATCTGAGTAAAATAACAGTGAGAAGTATTCAATCATCTTGTTTGGCCAAGCAAATAGAGTACATAGCACAATGAAAAGCATTGCAAGATTCTTGACAACATCCATAGTTTATCGGACTGGTTGTTGATTGTATTCATCATTTCAGTTTGAAAGAATCTCATGATAATGTATTTATATGGGAATGGGGGAAACTTTTTCCCCCAAGGTTCTCTTCCAGTGGGCAATGGTTCAGGGGCCAGGAATAGATAGGGCTGGAATTGGGGGAGGTGCAGGCCAAAGCTAGATGTGGGAGGAGTTGGAGCTCTTAGTAGATCCCATTCTCTTCTCCTTCTTTCCTTCTTATTCTCTCCACCTTTGTTTCCTTCTGTCATTTATTGTTTCTGTTTCAACCCTTCTCCTCTTCCTTTTCTTCTTTCTCACTCTCCCCTCTTTCCTCCCTACAGAAAATCCTTTTGTTCTCCATGCAAGATTTAGGGCAGGGGTGGGGAACCTTTTTTCTGCCAAGGGCCATTTGGATATTTATAACCGGGGACCGGGGGTGTGGGGGTTGGGGTTTCTGGGATTTCTGTGGACCAGGGGCCGGAGTTTGTGGGTGGGAGCCAATCACAAGCACTGAGGGGCGGGGTTTGCGGGTGGGAGACTTAGGCGGGAGCCCTGCGGGCCTTATACGGCCCACGGGCCTGACGTTGTCCACCCCTGATTTAGGGTAATAAAAATGGTCTCACTCATGTCAATAGTGCCTATTGCTTCTTGAGCTCAATTGTTATTCAGGGGGTGTTTGTTTCCTTATTTATTTTTGCAGAGCAGTTATGCTGCATAGGAAAAGTATGGGCAATATTTGTTTGTTTGTTTGTTTGTCATATTTCTTTACCGCCCAACTCGTATTATAATGACTCTGGGCGGTTAACAGCAATTAAAAATAGAAGAATAAAATGTCATTAAAACAATACAATATAAATATAAATATGTAAAAAATATAATATAAAATTTATGATATAAAATTCAAGATGGCGAATAGTGATGCTATCATTGGCCCCATCAAGGAGCCAGCCACCCCCATGATTGGCTATCCCCCTCCCACCCCAGGCAAGGTGGCACAACCAGGTTTTAACCCCCTTCTGGAAGTCTGGGAGAGTGGGGGCCTGCCTTACCTCTGGGGGTAACTTGTTCCAGAGGGCTGGTGCCACAGCAGAGAAGGCCTTCCTCCTGGACCCTGCCAGTCAACAATCTCTCATGGGCAGGGTCCATAACATGCCCTCTCTGCCTGACCGGGTGGGATGGGTCGATGTGACGGGGGTGAGGTGGTTCCTTAGGTAACCTGGACCCGTGCCATTTTGTCACCCTTCCTCAAATCACTGCCTTGCAATTAATCTTACAGGGGGGAAAAAAACATTGTAAACTGAATGTGACTTTAGTATGTGTGTGAACTGAATAGCTGGATGGGCACAGAAGGGAGGAAGGGAGCCCACATCCACATTCAGGCCATGAACCAATTGTTCCACCACTGCTATTCAGAGAAATCAGTAAAAGGAGTATTCCTTCCTTGGGGAATTTACATTCTCATGTAAGAGATGGTCAGGGGGAGAGAAGGAGGCCACACGGGGGAAGAGGAGGGGGACATAAACAAAAGATATGCATTTCATTCATACCAAATTTGACTAGGGAATGTACACCTGGTACAATAGTCTCCAAGTCTGAGTGCCTCCACCAACACTTTTGTCCCCCAGATTTCCAGGTTTGGGAGACAAAAATAGTAAAAAACACTGAACTCTGGAACCATCCTGGTGTAATGCATTGTGACTGCAGAGTTACAGCATTACTTTATGCATTTAATGCTATGATTGGAAAGTATACGTCCAGCAGAAAACAACTTGTCAGAGCTGCAGTGTACCATTGACCCCAAACTATTTATAAATTCCTTGCTCCCTCATTCCATGACCATTTATTATATTTTCCTGCCATGCAATCCTTGTGAATCATTCTGATCACACTGAGGACATGGACAGGAAATGTATTACTGCCCTCCACAATTCATATGCATTTCTTGGGAAGTAAGATTTCCCCTTTTTTTGGGGGGGGGAAATTCTCACCTGTTCTATTGTGTAGAGCTGGGATTCAGCATTGCCTTCAAAATTAATCAATTCAGCAGCAGAAAGGGGGAATTTTCTGGTATGGGTTTAAAAATACAACTGGCTTGAGTATATATGTCTGACCAGAGACGCAAAGCATGAATTATAAACTATACCATCCAGTAACATATAGCAATGCTGGAATATATTGGACATGATATAAAAATTCAAGATATTGTACCAGCTTTTATTTTACTTTGTGACTGCGGATGTGCCATTCACATGTTATCTTAGAAACTGATGATATACAAGCTCATTTGCTACTTAAAAATGTGTCACACAAAATTCTTAAAAATAGAAATAAAACCTGAAACCATAATCAGCGTTTGACACAATTGACATGTAATTATAGATCTGTCTACATTTATAGTGAACTTGCTAGGTATTTTGGGGAAAAGATTGGGAGAATGGCTTTGATAACCATTTTGAAAAATGCACACTGGGGATTGGAAGTTTTTAGAGTCAGTAACATTTATGAAACCTGAGAGCCATTTCACACATTACACGTTACTATATGCTTTATGAATTGCAGCAAAAGTTGGTCCCTCAGTGATCACGTTTATATGATATACATGATTCCATACACGGGCTTTGACATATTCTTACTTATATTTAGATGTGCACTAGAAATGGTGTATTCTTAAACATACAATGTGCTATATAATGTGCTAAGTGCTGTTTCATATATTCACAAATGACTCAGATTTAGGTATAATGGCTAAGATTGCAAATGACTTCAAATTCCTATAATGATTAAAGAAGAAAAAAACTTCAAAAGTATCTCTCCAGATTGAGGAAATGGTCAGTAAAAACAGTAAATTCATTTAAATGAAAATGATATGTGTTGAAGAAAATTATTATTATTATTATTATTATTATTATTATTATTATTATTATTATTCTAAATCCTAACAAATATGCCAGTGAGATTGTGAGATGAAAATGAGTGACCAGGAAAAAAATTTGGTTACTCAATAAAATATTAACCAAATGACTTAGTTTACATGACAAACTGAACCACAAATGTGGCAAACATGTTTAGCTTGACAGTGTAGTTAGGTGAACTATGTCCTTGTCATTAGTTTATGTTTAAATCTGTCATACAAGCCAGAAAATTGGGATAATTAGGAAACCATCATTCAAGTAATTATGAGTAAGCATGTCATGCAAATACAGCCTTGTGTAGCTGTTCTGAAAAATGGCAAAATCCACACTGGAATCATTAGAAAAATAAAGCTGCCAGTACTGTAAAGCCTTTATAAATATCTTTGGTGGAACCTCATTTGGAATATTAAGGTCAGCTCTGATTAATGTATTGCAAAATGATTTTGTGTAGCTGGCTGAAATAAAGAAGGGGTTGCCAAAAATGTTCAAGGGAATGAAACTCTACTATGAGGAAAGCTTGCAATTTTCCACTTATATTAAAAGAAAGGTTGGGAGATACAGTGGGTATTTTTCTCCTGTTCTCATAATACTAGAATCCAGGGTTATCTATCAAGATTCAGCATGAGAGATTTAAGATGGAGAAAAGGAAATACGTCAACATGCTCCCTCATTAACTATGGAATTTGCTTCAGTGGAATGAAGCAATGGGCATAATGTAGATGGCCTTCACATAGGGTAAGGTTGTCAGTGGTTCCTAATCATGATACAAGTAAATTCTTCTAGTATCAGTCATTGCGTTACTGGGGAATATGAGGGAAGTGAGGCCTGGCATGCACACCCTGCTTGTGGACTTCTTCTAGGCATCTGCCTAATCATTATAGGAACAAAATGGCAAACTAGATCTGTATTTGTTTTTATGTGGCCCAGTGCTTCTCATGGCTTTAAGTGCCTTTGAGAGTAGGATCAGAAGAGCCTCAAGCAGCCTTGATTTCTACTGCTTTAGAAGGCAGGAAGAGCTAGTGTGTGAAAACGTCAGGTAATTCCACTAATTATTAGAAAAAAAATTCCTGATGCCTGTTTACACTGAAACCAACATCACAGAAGTGATAAGCTCTCCTTTTCTAATGTATTTAAATCAAAAGCTGAGCAGGTGTCTACCAGAATCAATGCAGTTGCATTATTTAAGGTAGATCCCTGATGAGCAGAGAGTTGGATGGAATAATCTCCAAGATTTTGTTCAGTTTCATCATTCCAGTCTGGGTGGGCTAGCAATCTAACAAATTTATGAAGTTTTTGAACAGAATGATAGATTGTAGCCAGTCGGAAAATTATCTGAGCTCAACTAAGCTCCATGCACACATACAGATATATATAATAAGGTAAAAAGTGAAAAAATAAAAGTTTTCTGAAGTTCTTCACTGCAGTTCATTGTATTCACTGCTGTGACTTCAAGAGATTTCTATGGATATGAGAAATAACAAATTCCTGGACTAACTTGTCTATTGTAAGATCTTATCTTTCTTTGTCCCTTAATGAAATTATTTCATTCCTGTTTCATCAACAAATGTTTCCTTGTATCTAAGGACATGTTTTGTTTTATGATGCTCCTGTAAGCTCCCAGAGGGCTATGTTTCTGTATGTTTGCAACTTGGTTTAAAATTGTGCTCCTGGATAGAAAATTTGCTTTCTGTGGTGTCAGCTTGTCTTATTCTCCTAACACTGCAGACCTAACAAACACTGGTTTTGAGGCTTACTTATTCCTTACTTTCCATATGTTTTCCATATACACATGCACTGAGCACACAGAATGAACTACACACACACACACACACACACACACACACACACTATTCCATTTTGTGTGCTCAGTGTTCAAGTATGTACTGTATGTGCATGAAACTATGTTAAATCCAGATATTTAGAGAAGTCATCTATAAATATTTACAAATAATATTATTTATTGCACAGGTATTGGGTCCCTGGTTTTCCAAGAAAAGTCTTTCCCATCCTGTATTCTATCTGTTCTATATTCTATATTTTGTATTTTATTTTATTATTTTTATTTTATTTATCATATTTATACCCCGCCTATCCCCTCCCTCTCGGAGGACTCTAGGCGGCTTACAACATTGCAATTCATATATATTTAAAGGGGCGCGGTGGCTCAGCGGGTTAAACCGCTGAGCCGTTAGTCATGGGTTGTCTAGTCTTCTCTTAAGATTCTAGGCAACTGACAATAAAAATAAAAGCATATACAACAATAAAATATTTAAAAGCAACAAAAAAAAACAGATGTGACCTCTAAACTAAATAAAATAATTCTTCCCTGGCCCATCTACTTCCAATTAAGTAGTATCTTTTGTCCCAAAAAACTATTGGGAAAGCATGGTCTTGGTTTTCTGTAGCTTGAATCATGTCAACTGGATTTTCTAGAAATCCAGTTGACATGATTCAAGCTACAGAAAATTCCACCTGGATGACTGAGAACCTTCATAGACATGGTCTTGGTTGCTTTCCAAAAAGACAACAGTGAAGAGTCATCTTAACTTCAGGGGCAAGAGGTTTCAAAGTGAAGGAAGAAACTGCCCCTAAGAAGGCCTGTTGCCTGACTACCACCTACTTGACATCTTGCAGGGGAGGTTTCTCAGCCTGTCCTCTTGCCTCCATGAGTGGATAGGCAAACTCTAAAGGTAAAGGTAAAGGTTCCCCCCGCACATTTGTGCAGTCGTGTCCGACTCTAGGGGCCGGTGCTCATCTCCGTTTGTTAGCCGAAGAGCCAGCGTTGTCCAAAGACGCTTCCACAGTCATGTGGCCGCAAAGACCCAAGCCATAAAGGGCTTTATTTGATTATCAGCACTTTGAACCGGACCTGGCAACCAATGCAATTCCCATAAAATGGGTATTACTATTTTTCTGTCCTGAAATTGACCACTCAACAGGTGGGCAACTGCATTCTGAACCAGGTATACCTTCCAAGTTGCTTTCAAGAGTAGTCCTGTGTTGAGCAAATGTCAGTAATGCAAGATCTACGCAATACTGTAGCATCCTGCATCATTGGCACATTAGGAGTTAATTCCTCTTCCTTCTTAATCACATCAGTGGCCTCTCTCTGCTCTGAAAACTCAAAACTTCTCTGACTAGGAAGATAAACCTCACTGCTCCCGTGTAATCTCTGCCAATTGCTGTGCTCACTAAAACTTGCTGATCTAGAAATAACAACTTTCCTGCCATCAGTGAACCTATATCCTTTGGTCCCTGGCTCATACCCCACAAACGTCATCTTCTGTGCTTTTGCCTGTCCTTTCCTACGTACTTCCTTATGCACGTGAACATAGGCAGTGCACCCAAACACCTTCAAATGAGCTAATGGTGGCTTCTTGCCATATAACATATAATATGGAGTTTGGTTTACAGACACACTCCATAACCTGTTAATTAAATAATTAGCAGTTAATATTGCCTCTCCCCAGTATCCTCTTGATAACCCTGAATCAGCAATGAGTGAATCCTTCACTGTCTGCAATGCCAAATTCCTACGTTCAGCCACGCCATTCTCAGCTGAACTATGTGGGTTAGTTCTCCTATGCACAATGCCCCTTCTACGGAGCCATTGCTGAAAACTCCCACTCAGAAACTCTGTACCCCGGTCAGTTTGTAAACTACACACCTTAGTGCTATACCTACGTTCCACAAACTGCACCCAGTTTCTAAACTTTTCAAATGTTTGACTTTTAGCTTTCAATAGGTAACAGAACCCAAATCTAGTGTAATCATCTACAATGACTAAAACATATTTAGCACCCCCTATTGTAGCTGGTAATGGACCAATTAAGTCAGCGTGAACTAATTCAAAACGTTTATGTGACTTCCTATCACTGAATTTGCTCACAGGAAACACCTTTGACTTTGCAACCTTACAAGCTATGCAATCCAAATACACTTGGCACTTTTTTAATTCCATTCCAGAACTTGCTTCTGACATCTTTTCAATCACTTTGAAACTCGGATGCCCAAGCCTTCTGTGCCACAGGTGCGCACATGAATCATGTGTTGGCTTATTAATCGTAGCCACATGTTGGTTGCTGCTTGTCCTGGTTTGAACTATTTCATAAAGACAGTTTTGCAAAATACCTTTGCCACAAACATTGTTATCCTTCATAACAATACATTCATTATTACCAAACTGTACAGTATAACCCTGTTTATCCAATTGTGACACACTAATTATATTGTACTCCAGTTCAGGCACACACAACATTGATAATTCAATATTTAACCCTGGTACATATACAAATCCCTTACCAGTCACAGATGCAATGCTTCCGTTAGCTAGAGTAACATGATCTCTATCAGCCTGCCTGAAACTCTTAAACATCTGTCTGTTATTTCCTATATGCTGACAAGCCCCAGTGTCAAGTAAAAATGGTCCCTTTAAATTTTGTTCACTTGAACTAATTAAAGACAGCTGTGCAGTTTCTCCTGGCTTGGAAATTTTCAGCTTAGCCTTCGGCTTCAGTTTCTTATCAGAACATTCCTTAACAGAAACACTGCTTTGCTTAGACCTAATTACATTAGAACACTGCTGCCTTGTTAGTAAAACCTTACATAACGGTGAGCTTCTTAGATAAACATTCTTTAAAGCTTCCCAACACTTATAGGCTAACTGACAGTCTCTAACATAACACAATTGGCTATCTTCCAGACATAAAATTATGCTTGCCAATGCTCTATCGTCCTTTAGAGCAACTTCTTCATCTTCCAGGTCTGGTTCAGGGCAAAGTACACTCCTCCAAAGCCCTTCACGCCGAAGATACATATCCATCTTATATGCCCATGACGAATAATTACTGTCATTCAGTCTTTCCAGAGGAAAACCTCCCCCGACTGCCGGCAACATCTTCGCTGTGCTCATCTGTCTTCAGCCCCTTCTGGGCAGACACCGATGATTAAAGACACAGACCTTATCAGAATGTCCTCCAGCTGTAAAACAAGCGTAGGAGAAAAAAAAACACACACACAGGCACGGAACCTGTGAAAGCTCCAAATCACTCCAAATAGCCACATGACTCCTGGATAGGCTTCCAAAGCTTCCAGCTCACAGACTGCACACGATCCACCGATCCACAGCCAGTGCAAAGCCTTCCGTCGTCTATGGCATCTCTGCCGCCTCTGGGCCCATAACCCTGTCAGAGGGAGCGCGCGGAGATGGAGCGGCCTGCCTCTCTCCTAGGCACCAGTGATCCATGTACTATGCAGTAAATAGACTCCAAACAGAAGTTATATCAAATATCCTATTTACTTTATATACATACGTATTTACAGATCACTTCCACAAGTAACAAATGATACACCATCAACGATACAGCTTTCACGAGGTAAAATGGGAATAAATGAAATACAGAATATCTCTGCTTATATAGTCAAACTGACCAATCACATTATAGGTCAATCTCGTTAACTACCACACCCAACTTAACTCTTAGCACCTGTTGTATGAGTCACACATTGACACATCATCCCTACAACAATGGCTGCTAATTGGGTGACACTGCAGAATATTTCACCTTTTACCTAGAAATCAAGCCTCTCTTGTATACTTTATATCTAGAAGTAAATTCCTGGGTTTATCAAACCCCAACAAAGCCTAACACTTTCAGAAAAAAAAACAGTACTTCTGTCTTGCTGGGATTTATCTTATGTCTGTTCTATCCATCCAAAACCTCACAGACTCTAGGCACCATGGCAGGACTTCCACCCAGCATACTGATGATAGAACTGACTAATGACCCAGAACTGACTAATGACTTCTCCTAATAGTTTCATGTAGAAAATAAAAAGGATGGGGAAGAGACCCACACCCTGAAGTATCCATTCTTAATTCTCCTGCCTGCTATTTTCCCCACAACAATAACAACCCTGTGAGGTGGTTTGGGCTGAGAGAAAGTGACTGGCCCAAAGTCATCCAGCCGGCTTTCATGCCTAAGGGAGGCCTAGAATTCACAGTCTCCTGGTTTCTAGGCCAGTCACTTAACCATTACACCAAACTGGCTGTTTTGCAATACTCAAATGCTTAAGCATGGTATTGTGGTTCCATAGCAAACAAGAGGGGAGAAGAGGGAAGAAGAGATGAGGGAACCCATTGTTGGAATTGGTTGTTGCCTAATTTCAATAACACCTCTGATTAAAAAGATAAATATAGTGTGCTAGAAATGCTGTTATTTGATTCATTCTTATTCTATTATCCTCTTTGCCCACAAATTTTTAATATTTTGAAAATTATTCTTCAAAACCCAGTGAATTCTCTTCAGATCAGATCTTATATAATTATTACAAGTTTGCTGTGTGAGTCTTTTTGGGAGAGGGAATCATCCATTTCCTATGAATTCTTATATAGTGTAAGAACAATATTGAAAACTTACTGACTGCATGTACAAAATATCATTTTACATTCTGAGCTAGAGAAGAATGTGTTGGGTAAATGTTATTAGATTTGTAACATATCCAACTGAACAAATTAATCTTCTGATTTGAATCAAGGAATTGCAACTGTTGGCAACAACATTAAAGTTATACCTAAACTAAAATTTAGGAATTATTCTTGCCATCCCAGGATGTGTAGCCAATGCCACTCTCCAACGTGAGACAAGAATGTCTAGAAGTTAAGGCCTGGAAGTTGATGATGAATTACTAGCTAAAGATTCAGTTCTTTCCCATTGGCCTATTATCCCTTGAATTGGCAGAGAACTACATATTTTATCTGGAGGGTGCAATAGAGTTCAGGCTAGCAATTTATGGACTTTCAGCTGGATTCCTTCTTTCTTTGAGTTATTAAAAGGCCAAAATATCTGGAGGACCAACAGGAGGCCAATAGCAGAACCTGGATTTCAAGAAGGCATTGAGTGCTAGCCAAAATCTGACACCTCTCACCTTCCCCAGGTTAAGGACTTATTTCAGGCATAGCATATTGTGTTACCATCAGCATCCTTTGTGGGGAGATGTTCATAACAATTATGTCACTTCGTTCTTTCAATCCCAACAGCCTGGAAAATATGGTGTGTATGGTCAGGGCAGTCAAACAATGAAATACACAATCTGCAAGGAAGAGAAGACAAGTAATTCATAATAGATTTCTGTGGAAATTGTTTTGTGAGATTCACCAAAATGGACTTTCCCATAGCACAATTGCAGAATTAAAGTAAAACCCCTAGAATCAAACCCAACATAAAAAAACAACAACAACACTCCACCTTTATTTCCAAGAAATGAAATGACATGTGTTTCTAGATGGTTTTCTCAAAAAGGTGCACTGGAGTTATATTTGAAAGAGGGAATATACATTGGAGAAATGTACATTTAAAAGCCTACACTGGGGAAAATTTATGTAACAAAGAAAATCAGGAAAATGGTTTATTGGATAATTTATATAAAGAGATGTGAATGTTGGGGAAAGTTGTATATAAAAAGCTCTGAAGGTTAAGGAAAGTTGAAAAGGCAAATGAATACATTTTTAAAAGAATGACAAACACATACACATACACATACACATACACATACACATACACATACACATACACATACACATACACATACACATACACATACACATACTCATGCCCAACAGATCAGAATACTATTCTAAAATCACAGAAAATTAAACAAGATTGCATTGATCTGCTCAAACCTAGTAAAGAAACAGACTTCAGAAGTAGCTATGCTTCAGCCATTTACATGTATAAGAAAAGTTGAAAAATAGCTATTGCCAGGTCTTATTTTATATATCACTGTAGATCAAAAATTGCATAGCCACTCCCATTCAAACTATGCCTTCAGGTTCAGCTTTGAAGTGGCTCCTTAACTTTGAAACATTACTTTAAAGAAGAAGAAAAAACGAAAGGAAACAGACAGGAAACAGTTTATATGTTGCATTATTGCGCTATAATATTTTAATATTGTGCATATTAAAAAGCAGAGACATCACCTTGCTGACAAAGGTCAGTAAAGCTATGGTTTTTCCAGTAGTAATGTATGGCTGTGAGAGTTGGACCATAAGGAAGGCTGAGCGCCAAAGAATTGATGCTTTCGAACTGTGGTGCTGGAGGAGACTCTTGAGAGTCCCTTGGACTGCAAGGAGGTCAAACCAGTCAATCCTAAAGGAAATCAACCCTGACTGCTCATTGGAAGGACAGATGCTGAAGCTGAAGCTCAAATACTTTGGCCACCTAATGCGAAGAGAGGACTCACTGGAAAAGACCCTGATGCTGGGAAAGACTGGAGGCAAAAGGAGAAGGGGACGGCAGAGGATGAGATGGTTAGATAGCATCACCGATGTAATGAACACGAATTTGAGTAAACTCTGGGAGACAGTGGAGGACAGGAAGGCCTGGTGTCCATGGAGTAAAGAAGAGTCGGACATGACTAAACGACTGAACAACAACAACAATTGTGCTATCCTTCAACTAGTTGTGATGACAACAACTGCAACAATTTGTTATAGCCGCTCAATTCCAACAGACTCTGGGCGGTGTACCACACCAACTCTCCCCCCCACCATAAAAACAATTAAAAACATAAAAACCACTCAGACAGCCCAGACTAAAACAATCATAAAAGCAAAAATTATAAAAGGTTTTATAATAATAGAAGCTCCTCTGCTTAGGCAAATTAATGGAGCTGATGTAAATCAGGAAAGGTAAAATTTGGTAAGCTAAATTGCAAGATGTAGGAAATAATAACTAGAGCTGATTTACCTTGCTGCCTGGAGAATTCTGGGAGTTGAAGTCCACATATCTTAAAGTTGCCAAGGTTGAGAAACACTGGAATAGAGGATGGAAAGAATAGAGGGGAAATAAATTGATTTGGAAGGAAGCAGAGAATAGCTGAAAACGCTGTATATTAAAAGTCCTGGTTTGGCAGAAGAGTGACAAAAGAAAGGATGTTTGGAACCAGCAGAGGAGAGATTTTCTCCCTATTCTTAGAAAAACTACGTACTCATGAATAAACAAGAGTAGAAGTGAGAATACACAAGACTTTTCTCCTGGCAGCCCTTTGCCAAGCTAGGATTTCTCTGCATCTAACAAAGGGAGAGGGGCAATTTGGGGTGTGTAAAGGATTTGGGAGATCAGTTGGCATGCCTGACTAATGTGGAGAGAGAGGCTGGAAATTGCCCCACTTTCCCAGCTAGGAAATTGCCCAGTAAATTGGCAGCAGGGGAGAATATAGGCTCGGAGAACTGGGAGGAGAAGTTGGTCAGGAAAAGTGCTACATGAGACTTTGCAGAGCCAGCTATTGCAATTAGCATTCGGCCAAGTGAGGACATTTGGTTTGTTTACGAAGGTTCTAGGCTTTTGAAATGCTTTGCATCTTCAAGGACACTGCTCCATTGGCTAAGTGAGCACAGGCATCCGTGGGTGTCGGTGGGTGTTAAAAAAAAACCTCAAGATGAAGACCACATTCATGCAATTCAAGCCCCACTTCATTTTTACATGTGTAAAAGGGGCAGAGCTTTGATAGGGTGGTTGTGGCTGCCATATTGACTTTTTTTTCACCCCTCCCTGCAGACATCCCTGTGTGAGAGAGAGGGCAAACTGCTAACTCTGAGCAAGCTTCTCTGCAGGACACAGGGAGACTCATCCCATTGAGTTCAGTAGCTTAGTGTTGTTCGAAGTTATTCTTGCCCCTGTGTGATATTTCCGGTATATTTCATATTTATATTTTTATCTGAGTATGTTGTTTTTATTGTATTTTAATCTGTATTTATCTTAGTTTTGTTGTAAACTGCCCAGAGTCGCTCTTTGAGTGAGATGGGCGGTGATGAAATTCGAAATATAAAATAAAATATATAAAGTAAATGTTTGTTTGGTTGCTGTTCATACCCAGGGAATTAATGTTTTTTCATATTGGTTGCCCCAGAAGGGAAGGAAACCAAGGTTTGAAAACTTGGCAGCAGGCTTGTTTAAAGTAGGTTGCAAAGAAGCTGGAGGAATTCCTGCTCGGGAGAACTCTGAGGTAGCTGGTCCTCAAACTTAGGACCAGCTTCTGTGTTACAGCAGTTCCTATCTTATTATTATTAAAAACCTCATTTTAAAGAAATAAGTGGGAATGTCTGTAAGAACTAGCAAAACCACAAGGAATGATGGCTTACGTCAATCGTCATAAGTACAGTGTACCAGTGGCTTTTCAAAAGTTAATACAGAGTGTACCAGTCACTGCGTGGGGGGAAACTTTTAGTAAATCCAGAGCATTTTATAAGTTTCTGATGACTCACTGACTCCTGCAACAAAGGAGGGATGATAGTAACTCTCCTTTTTAAGTCGTTGCCATCACGATCATAAGAGGGTTTTTTAATACCGCTGATGTGCTATGAAGTGTTTATGTTATGCAAAACAGAAGATATTACATAAGTTTCATTCCCCAGATGCAGAGGAGATCTACACATTCAACGTTGGACATGCCAAACTTGTGGTTCATCTATCCTCCACTTGTTTAGAAAACAAGTGAGCCCACTGAACTTGATTCTCCTGGTATATTTACACTTTTTGAAAAAAGTATTTGCTTCGCTAAATCTGTTTTATTCCTGGACATCATTGGGATGAGTTTGATATGCAATGAAAACCAATCCCCGCAAGACATTCTACAACTAGAGGTTGATGATGGAAGTTATGTGATATCAGCATCTTCACTTGATGTCAGGGAACATTAAACATTGATGAATTATAGAAAGGAGAGAAGGAAATACAATAATTATCTGGGGAAATTGGTCTGGTTCAGTATAAGACAGCTTCATAACAGGACTGTCAGGTAGGGATATTGAGTTCAATATAATCTGGCTCTATTTTACTGTTAGTAAGGCACATTTCAGTTTCCATTTAAAAAATCAGAATATTTTCATTTTTAACTTTCCCTCAGACATGGAGTTTTTGGATGAAACTTCCACATACAGTATATACTGTATGCAGTTTTTAATATAAATTCCTCAAGAAATTTCTTAATGCACCCAAATTTCCCTGATACTGTTCTTTTTTACATACGTAGATTTCTCCAATATAGTCTTTTGTAAATGTAAATTTCCCTTGGTAAGAGATTCCCCTCTCTCTTTTTTATACGACTACCCCTTTTTGTACTCAAGAAGTATTACACACTGTTGCTGTTGTTTCATAGCCTTCATCTTTTTTGCTGCAGATATTTTACGAGGAAAAACAAGGCTGATGGCAATATTGTACCCATGGGTGGAATCTGCTATCTCATGAATCCAAATCCACAAATTTCTGACTGGGAGATCAAATGTTTGTTGTTTTTGGATTTTTTTTCATGTAATTAATACCATGGATTTATGTGTGTTATTTTAGAACTTAAAAACCAGACCCTCATGAAGTAATAATATTCATACCACAGCAATAGTAGCTGAAAATATTTTTTCAGCTTTCATTTTCACTAAAAAAAATTTGGATTGGTAGTAGAATAGTACAATATTGAATAACAAAAAAAGAATTATATTAGTTCATTAGAGTACAGTGACATGTCCTAAAGTCCTACTGATAGCAGATTGACAGAGTGGAAAGAGGAATGACCAACATATTATGGTTGTTGAGGAAAAATTGGGAAGAAAATATTTTAACTAGCAAAATAGATTATCTAAATTCCACTCGTGGGGGACGGGCTCAGGATCCTCAGGATATATGGCCTCTCTTATTCCTAAATCCTACAACATCCCATTTTGGAGTTTTCCAGAATTTCCAGACCATATGAAGAGCCAGCTACAAAGTCTGGAAAAGAGGAAGGACCTTAGGATAAGATGCTGGATTCTCCTCTCCAAGGTCAGAGTCCTGTCTTCAACCTAGGATGAACCAAACAATTTACGAATTCTGCTATTTTACTCTAGAGATTACAGGATTGCAACCAAAATCTATTCACATTATATATGGCAGTAAGCCCTATCAAATACAGTGGAATACAAAAGGATTGTATGGTGGGATTTTCCAATAGTGGGATTATCCATATTTACTTAGGAAAATGTCCTGCTGACTTGCTTAGTAAGGCTTGCCCCTTAGAAATGTATCTAGCTTGATTGGGTCTTATAAGAGGAACGTGCAAAAGCAGAAGACTGAAAACCTTAGATTACTTGGTCTTACCGTGGGTGGGCTATTTGAAGGGATCACAGCTTAGGATCCAGTTTTGCAGCTTTTAAGACACAGGATCTTTATTTAATCAATGATTTGCACATATGGCTGTTTGCGTAACTGACAAACTGACAGTTAAACAAAGGGGAGTAATTTCCTGCTTTTTTTTCCCCCAACAAAAATATAATTTACATTGTGGAGAGTGCTCCCGAGATGCCAACTTCTCTATTTGACCAGATCCTCGAGAATACTTCGAGTCATGAAAAAGGAGTAATTTCTTTGCAACATAAGGTGGCTCAAACAAATAGTTTTTTTTAATTATAATGAATTCTGTGGAGACCTTGGTGCTCTCTGAGCCTTGTTGTTTTCTTGCAGACGTTTCATTGCCAGGCTAGGCAACATCTTCAGTGCAAAAAGGGAGTGGGACTTGCTCTCTGTTTATATACCATATACCATAATGAATATATACCATAATGAATTCTGTTTAAACACTAACTGTACATCCCACCTTCCTTGAAAAAGTCCAAGGCAGTTTCAAACAGACAATAGTATGAAATAATATAAACAGAAGATAAAATAGAATAAAAGAAATCAAGAAAATCCATTCAGTTTAAAAGGACAATTGCTAATTCAGAAAATGACAGTGTTTCGCCAAGCCTCTAATAGGCAAACAATTTCCTAGCAAAGAAGCCCTTTAGACCTCCAGAAAGAGGACCATCGAGGCAGGAACACAGCAGGCTTCTCCGGGCATGGAAATGTTCCTTTCCTTATCTGAAAAAGAAATATTCTTGGAAGGCATAAAAGGCCACCTGTTAATGATAATAATATGCAGGCAAACTCAAAGGGGTGAAGGAGAATCTTTCAGATACCTGAATCCCAAGCAAAAACAGGACCTCTTTGTACAACAGGAAGAGGGATGGTGACTAGCCAATGTGACTCATAGTTCAGACAAACTTGCACTTTGGTTCCACACAAGGGACTACACAGGCAGATTGAAGCCACTTAAAATTGGGCGTGAGTGTACATTTTGCTTCTCCATGGGACAAACATGTTTAATTATTTGGAACTGTTGCTGCCAGGCTGCATGCATAGAACCAGATTGTGTTCACTTAATAAATATTATTCTAGAAAATATCACAGAAGGATAAAGATTGCTGCTTGTCTCCTTCTCTGCCATGATTTTTGTTATGCATGCAAAGGCTAATAAATGGCACCATATGCTGTGAGAAGCCACAGAGGAAATTCACATGAAAAGCTGGCAGGTTCTGTTTAACCACTGGCTATTCACTACCCTCGGGAAGGATGACTACTTTAAGTCCTATGTGCATCTAATGCACATGACTGTAATATTTGACACTAAAGCCCTCCCCTTCATATTTCTTTTTATAAAAACAAAAATAAATTAGCTCTCCTTCCTCCTCCTTTTTAACAAAATGTTCATATAATACCAGTATTATGCATCACAATCCAAAATTTGCAGGTGTTGAGGTCTTATCTACTCTCAGATAGCTGTCAGTGAGCTCCACCAATCAAAAGGTGCTATGCAGTAATAGGGAATGCACCTGTTGTACCTTGCAAAATACACATAAAAGTTCTCTTAGGAACAAGTGAAGGACTTACATTGATCATCCACACCAGCAACAAATAATGGTCGCACTTCCAGCTGTGGCTCTAAACCAGTATTTTTCAACCTCAGCAACTTTAAGAAGTGTGGACTTTAACTCCCAGAATTCTCCAGCCAGCATGGCTGAGGTTGAGAAACACTGCTCTAAACAGAAGCTGATGCAGAACCATAGTTTACACCTTTGAGATTTGCATGGCTTTGAGGAACACATTTAATTCTGGGTAGGACAAAAAGTACCCTCACGTTCAGTGTCCTTGTCCATCAGCTCTAACAATGGTGCTTCTGATAACAGTATGAAAATAACATTGGTTGTTGTGGGTTTTCCGGGCTGTGTGGCCGTGTTCTGGCAGTTTTGGTTCCTAACGTTTCGCCAGTAGCTGTGGCTGGCATAACAAAAATAACATTGCTTTAAATACAAATAGCCTTTCTCAACTTTTTGTCCCTGGAGGAACCCTTGAAATATTTTTCAGGCCTCGGGAAACCTCTGCACTTTCAGGCTCAAATATAGGCCACAAGTTACAAAATTATTATATTCGTTTCGTGTGTAGGCCTGTATATATGCATCAACAGTGTTCTTAAACTAAAAATAAGGAATGGAACATACCTCTTTAATGTGAAGTTGCCCAAATTTGAAATAATTTTTTTAATAAATCATGATCTCCCAGGGAACCCCTAGTGACCTCTTGCGGAGAACCCTGGTTGAGAAACCCTGAATACAAAGTACCATATATAGTATGAGTTGATCTCTAAGTCTTGGGCCATTTTGGTTGGGAATTTTAGGTCTTGAGGGTACCTGGTGTGGAAAGCTGATATAGTTATTAAAAGTATGTGAGAACTGTAGTACAGTGTATAAGGATAGGGAAGTCTATGGGGGCCAGATAGCGCCCACTCCCAGCTTCACCCCATGCATTAGCTATCATCTTTCCTGGACCAAGATAGCCAGACATCAGTTATCCTTGCCTTATTAACTTCCCAACTGGATTGTTGCAATTCATTCTATGTCAGGCTATCCTTGAAGTTGATCCTGAAATTAAAGCTGGTGCATAATCCATCTGCCATGTTGGGACAGCAAAATGGGATCAGGGGTCAGCACTGATCTTGGGTGTTGAACGAAGCCTCAAAAAGTTAGGATGCAAGTACTTAAAAGAATGACTTCCCTAGAACCAGCTGACCCATATGTTGAGATCACCAAGGAAGGCTCTGCTTACTGCCTCACCTTTTGATAGGACCTCACAGTGATTCGAGATAGGGTTGTCTTGTTCATGATGCCCATAGATGACCTCCCTCCTCCCAGTTCAGTTACAGCTGACACCAACTCTTGTTGGTGAAAATGTATTTGTTCAACAAGGCCTTTGTTGAATCTACTCACACATTTTTATTGTTGTTTTTGCTACAAAACACTTTATTTTTTGCTTCAATTGCTGCTGAATTTTATATGGTTTTGTTATTACTGGGTAACAGACCCTTGCTTTAGGATCATTTTAATAACAAAAAGAAGGTAACTAATAACACACACATACATATATAATGTGTGTGTGTGTGTGTGTGTGTATGCTTCACTGAATACATTCTATGATACTGTTGCTTTGGAACTAAATATATTGTACCAACTAAATTTCTCTTTCACAGTGTGAGAATTGCCAGAGGCAGAGCGAGTGGAAAAACAAGTCTTAGCTAAGAACCAGCTGGATACGCTGACATTTGTTATTACTTAATTCTTTTGGAGAAAGAAATATCAGAAATAGGGGTGGGGGAATGGTGCCTTAGCCAGTTTTTAATTAACCTTTTTTCCTCTTAGGGGAAAAAAAGAGTTGCAGTATGTATTATAGATGTGTTATTCATTTAAATTAGACTTCTGTAAAGCTGAGATGGAAGCAATCTTTTACACTTAGGTCTTGGTATGAGCAGATACAAAGGTGAAGATAGGAATATGGAGTTGAATCAGGTGGGGAAAGTGATGGGGAGAGCTAGGAAACTTAATCAGAGCCAGCTCCAATTTCTACAAAACCGCAATGCCACTCAGGCTCAGTCCACGTGAGCTGGTTGCTGCAGTCTCAGATCCAGAAAACATGCAGTAAATATATCCAAACCTGTTTTGCGTGATGCCATCTTTCATGTGAAATAACCCTGCACCAAACATACTCCTCTAAAGTTCATATTCCCAAAAATGCCAATCCGCCAAGGCAAATGAGTGAGAATTCATCAGAGATTTAGGACACAGATGTGGAGAACTCCTGTGCCTAGAAATGAGAAAAAACAAACAAGCCTCAGTCCATTCAAACTGTCAAGAATTTCATGCTTGTTTATAATGGAAATTTGCCTTTGCACAACAACCAGCCTCCTAAATGAAGACATCTTCATTCAAATCATGGTGTATCTCATTCCTTTGGCAACAGGCTCGGTTGCCTTTTAAACTCATTACCCTGAGACAGATGGCTGATTGCTGTGTCTATGTGGTAACAGTGCTTTGCAATAGGGTGGTCAAAGCAAAACAAAACAAACAGAACAACACCTTCTTCTGGTTGAAAAGTATTCTGTTAGGGGAACACCAGTAGCATGTGGTTAGACTCTCAAAAGGAGCAACTTGGAACAAGATTATAGCAGCCAAGAATGTTGGCAAATGCTTGCTTAACAACTCATAGTGTCGTAAAGCAATGAGGCAACTTGTTTATTTATTAGATTTCTATCCCATCTTTCATTCAGGAGCTCAAGGTGGAGTATTTAGTGCTCCCTTTCCATGACTGAGCGTGAACTTGAACCAATGTCTCCCCCATGCCAGTCCAACACATTAACCGTTATACCACACTGGGTCTCACTGATTTAAACTTCTTTTAATATACCTGATTTGGGTTTTTTTTTTTTTTTTGGGGGGGGGGTGCCTTCTAATCAGTCTTGACTCCTGGTAACTGCCTGAGCTAGTCCCTGCAGTTTTCTTGGCAAGATTTCAGAAGTAGTTTGCCATTGCTTGCTTCCCAGGGCTGAGAGAGAGTGACTGGCCCAAGGTCACCCAGCTGACTTCATGTCTAAGGCAGGAATAGAACACACAGTCTCCTGGTTTCTAGCCTGGTGCCTTAACCACTACACCAAACTGCTCTCCTTACCAGATCCTTAGAAATGCTAAATTGCTAATAGAACCTTTGGTAGAAATTGAAGTAGTGTAGAGAAGATAATGAGATATTCTCCTAAGTAGAATTAGGAGGATGAATGTTATAAGAAAAGACTACAGGAGTTGTGGGTTTTTTAGTACAGTGCAGAGGAGGGAAGGGGGCACCTGGTAGAAGTATATAAAGTCATGTGTGGTATATATAACATAGAAGAGATAATTTTTCCTTCCTCTTTCTCAGTGTTAGAATGGAATCCACTGGAACTAAATGCAGGGAGGCTGAGAACCATCGGAAGTAAACACTTTTCACAAGTGCAGATTAAACTGTGGAATTCACTGCCAGCCATTGTGGTAATGGCAGCCAGTTTAAGATAGTTTAAAAGGAGACTGGACAGGACCATGAAGGATCAGTGACTACTAGTATTGATGGCTGTTTACTACCTCCCAAATCGTAGCACACCTAGCATTGATTGCTAGGATGACTATATTTCTATCCAGCTCAGGCTGGTATCCTACTTCTTCAGCCACCTCATCACAATTGTCCAGCGGAATGATTAACCTCTTCTCAGAGAAAATTAGGCCAGATTAGGAGTTGATCATACTTTGCCATCTCAACTAATTCTAAGTGCAGCTCATTTTGAGCTGTACCTCTCTTGACTTTCTCTACAAATTCAGGCTACCTGCATGGTAACCTGTCCTTTTCCCACTCACTACATGTATTCTTTTTCAGTTTTTTTTACTGAAGAGCTCAATGGCATTTAATCTATAGAGAGTTGCAGCTGTACTCAAGTTACCCTTTGTTAAAGATCATACTGAATATCACCTCTTTTATTTTCCTTGCATTCCTTGTTGTTTACCTGGGTTCAGAAAATGACACCCACTGCAGGGGTGTTCATGGACTCAACAATTCATAGGTTATTTACGTTCCCATCACTAATGTTATGATTATATTGGAGAGCTACACTGATTATTTGTTGGCTTCTGGATGCAATTCAAGGTGCTGGTTGTCATCTTTCATAAAATGACAACCAGCACCTTGAATTGCATCCAGAAGCCAACTCTCTATAGGTTGCAACTCTCTATAGATTAAGTGCCATTGAGCTCTTCAGTAAAAAAAAAAAACCTGAAAAAAAATACATGTAGTGAGTGGGAAGAGGACAGGTTGCCATGCAGGTAGCCTGAATTTGTAGAGAAAGTCAAGACAGGTATGGCTCAAAATGAGCTGCACTTGGAATTTGTTGAGATGGCAAAGTGTGCTCAACTACTACTTGGCTTAGGATCTGGGGATCTATGGGACTGCCTCCTGCCAGAGGTTTCTGCCTGTCCAATAAGATGTGGTAGGGAAGGCACCCTTAAAACCCCATCCTTAAAGGGACCACAAAAGGATGTCTTCTCCCTAGCTGCCACTCACCTTTGGAAGAATATTCTCCCCGAAGTTAGATTAGCAACAACTTTGCTGACATTTAGAAAAGCTATTAAGACCCAGCTATTTCATAGAGACTTTGAGGGACTGATAAAATGGTGAGTTCCCACTCTTGCAGTTTGTGATTGATTGTTCTTGAGAGAGTTGTTGCTGTGTAATGATGAACAGGAAAGCTGTACTTATTTGTCTGGCTTATAATTTTTATGTTAGGGTTTTAATTCTAATGTTTGTACTATTTTGTAAACAGCTTAGAGCCTCATTTGAATCAAGTGACATATAAATGGTCGTAAATAAATATGTTCTTTTCTATATGGCTTGTGAGTACAGAAAAGGAGGCAGATTAACCTTGGTCTTATAACCTTGATTTTACTTAACTATAGATTTCAGTAATATCAGCCAGATTGCCTGGAAACATTTGCATTGTATTAACCCGGAACAGTTTTTATTTAATAACTTTTAATTTTCCTCTTGTGCTCCTACACAAATCGCTAAAGAGTGAGACAAGGACAGATTTTGCTGTCTACTCAAATCATCTTTAGAGATAAAATGTGTTTTTCTTCTAATCAACAAAACTGCTGTTGTACAAGTCTGAAAAATAGTTAATTGGTTTGATTTATTTAATTTGGAGTACCACAGTTTGACTTTAAGCATGAGAACAAGAGGGGAGAAAAAAATCAAAATACTCCAGGAATTTCCTCATCATCATCCAACCCTGATGAAATCACATGGATTTCACACCACTCTCCCTTTCTCCTAAATCTATCATTTTCTAAGATGACATAACATAGTTCTACAGAATGAAAACATCTCAACATTAAACATATTTTGCTACACTAAAATTGTGAGTTAAAGTTCACAGTGAAAAGATGAGATAAAATCTCCCAGTAAAAAGTTGCAAAATCCTGCATTATAACATATCAGGCTGAACATGCCCCGAGGGAGAAATGAATTTGGGACAGAGTGCTAGTTTATTTATTTATTTATTTTGTGTCCAGATCAAACTTTACTCTGCCAAAATGTAGCCACCGCCACAGCTTTGTCATTAGCTTGCTGTAGGTCATAGACAGTACAAGGCTCCGGCAGTAATCGAAACACCATCAGATGTTCCGGGTCTTGGATTTCTCCACATTCACATAATGTATTGTCGTCAGCCAACAACCCCCACTTAAATAAATTTGTCTTGCAACTTGGTACCCCCACCCTCATCCTATTCATTGTCCTCCAAGCTATATAAGGGAGAGTGTTTCCAGCGGCCATTCCTTCCTTCGGTAAAATACTCAAATCGGTGAGCTCATTATTCGATTCTGTTCTTTGGACCCCTCTAGGGTATTAGTTCTTGTCATAAAGCTCTTTCTAGATTTAAGTTGACGAATTGGAGGAGCATATCTGCTCAGAGGGTGACGAGAGTCAGTCTCGTGCTTGGTTCTTTCAGTGTCTGCTTCTACTTCCCTTCTAATCTTAGGTGGAGCAATGCCAACAAGGGGGTATAGTTTATTAACAGGTGTAGGTTTGAGGCATCCCATCACTATGCGCATTGCCTCATTCACAACGATATCTACTTGCTTTGCATGTGCCGATGTGTTCCGTACTGGTGCTGCATATTTGGCAGTAGAGACACTCAAGGCCAGAGCTGATACTCGTAACGTAGCTGGCTGGGCTCCCCATGCATAGTTTGTCAGTCATTGGATGATGTTATTCCTAGCACATACTTTAGCCTTGGTATTCATGCAATGTTGCTTAAAGGAAAGCGTTCTGTCCAACGTAACACCCAAATATTTAGGTGTTGGGCAGTGTTGTAATCTGTTCCCTCTCCACATGGAAGTTTAATCCTGAATTAAACTTGGAAAAAAGGTGTAACCACTTGATATTATTTTCCATCTATTCAAATAACTGGTATTAGAAATTATGGTGATGGGAATATGGTGATGGGAATAAAATCAGGACATTGTCACACAGAGCAGAAACCATCCCCACCTCCATGGATTCCAAAAAGAATGAAAATCAGCACCTGAGAACAGCCCTGAAGGCCTGTGGATATCCAAATTGGGCCTTCACCAAATCTAAATCTACCAGACCTAAAACAGCGACAGATAGGGCTGAGACTCAGAGTAAACGAAAGAACCTGGTCATTCCCTACATGGCTGGCGTGTCTGAAAAGATAAAACGGATATTTGGCAAACACCACATACCTGTATATTTCAAACCCACCAACACACTGAGACAGAGGCTTGTACACCCCAAAGATCAAACTCCAAAACATAAGAAAAGCAATGTAGTTTATGCAATCCAGTGCAGTGAGGAGTGCTCTGAACTCTACATTGGAGAAACCAAACAACCTATGTACAGGAGGATGGCCCAACACAGGAGAAATAACACCACAGGACCAGAGTCAGCAGTTTATCTTCATCTAAAAGAAAAAGGACACTCATTTGAGGACATTAATGTTCACATTTTAGACAGAGAAGATAGGTGGTTTGAGAGAGGGGTCAAGGAATCCATTTATGCCAACTTGGAAAATCCTTCCTTGAATAGAGGTGGGGGCCTCAGGCACAAACTCTCCCCCATCTTCCTCCCCGTGTTGTCTTCTGTGCCTAGGAAGATTAAGACCATTTCAGAAGCTCAACAGCAGCATGGTGATTTTAACGACCCTCCATTAGATGATAAAAGGACTTAAAAATTACATCTCAATATAACCATGACCTAGCCCCAGGTGTAAGGTCACACAGCTACCTAGGAACATATTTAGGATTCCCTTACCAACTTTGCTCAGACTGAAGAAGCTCCTTGGATAAGGAGCGAAACGTTTCCACTAAGAAAATAGAAATCCAGTTGACATGATTCAAGCTACAGACAATTCCACCTGGATGACTGAGAACCTTCATAGTCATAGACATGGTGATGGGAATAGCACGCAACTTGATGTTTACATTCATTCTGCCAAAACCTCCAGCAAAAGCAAATGTATTTCACTACAGAACAGGAAACATAATGCTGAAAATGAAACATAATGAAAATAGATGTCCCAGTCTAGCTAGAGGCTGAAGATAAAGACTTTCATGGGAGTGTCTCGAGCTGGATGTGAAACTGCATACAAAGAGATCCTGCATGTATGTGACCCTCCAGCCTGGGCAACAGCTGTTATTGTGGCAGTACATATGGAGACTTTAAAATAAAACTTTTAGAAAGCAACAAACTAAATACATAGAAGTTTGATGTCATATACCCCTTTATCTGGCCATCGAACAGCCAATCAGCATCACATGTTTGTGTTTAGATCAACCCTTGATGACCAGACTTGCCCCCAGGCCTGTCCTGCAATATCTTGCACAAAAATGCTGCATTAATTTGTGGGGTTCTTTGTGCAACTCTATTGCAGTTTCCAATAATGAAGAAATGCATTTCAGAGTGGCATCAGAACATGTGGTAAACTGTATGAGAAATGACGGGCCATATAAGAACAGGGTGAGGATGAGAACCGAAAACTGCCATTTGGGGCACCAGGGTTGAGACTGAAGAGACTTCAGTATTTAGTAGAGCTGGGCACAAATACTGTAGCCCTTCAAGATTCTCCATCAAATGTGGGCAAAGAAATTGGATGGACAAGTCTTCTGAAATTCTCCAGCTCAAGAAAAAAATCTCCAACAAATTCTGAAGGACAGGAAGCGACAGTAGTGCCATGACTGAAAGGAGTTCCATGACGAGGCTTACCATTGCAACAGAATCAAGCAAATGCTGCACTCCAGAAAATAGCAGACATCTACAGAATGAAGGCCATGACTGTATCCAAATTGCTTGGCATCTTTTCTGATTCTTCACTTGTAGCACTCAACTCAGTGGTCAGTGATGTTCGAGGCACTTTTATGAGGCTGAGCTCCAGCATTACCTAAATGTACATAATATCCAAGTCCAGCAGCCTCTTGGTGCTGCAGTAGAGTGTTTACGTTTGTTAGGAACAAGAACCTAGCCATTATAAAATAAGTGTAAACCAAGAAAGTATGTCAAGTCCACAACACTCTTTTTCATAATTAATGTTAATAAGATGCATGGGAAACATAGAGCACAGCAATAACATAAACTGGCAAATTATCAAGGCATAGCCTTGTTTGCAATTATAAATCCATGAGCATGCATAAACATATGACTTCAAGGAATTCATAACTGTAATATTTTATCCCAGGAGCATGGGTGTTGCAGCTATATTTGAATCCTTTAATTATTAGACTTAGTGGGAAAGTAGTTTGGTATGTTAATCACAAATCATGTTTTGGAATCATTTGCATGCATTAGTTCCCCAATGGCTTAACCACATGTGATAGAGTATATACTAAATAATAACACAAGTGATGAAATCTGTCTAAAATAATTGTTCTTGTGTTATGAAAAGGATTTCTCAGATGTCACTAAAAGCAAAATAGCAAATTTACCCAAAATAGAAGGAAAATCATTTCAGAAATTTGTAACGATGTTATAGAACAGTGCTTCTCTGCCACCAAGAAAAGGGTATGTTTACACCACCACTGTTTTCCACTTTTCCCTCTTGCAAAAACTGCTGGAAAATAATCCATATTTCAAGCAGCTTAGAGAGAAGAGAGAAAGTGCCAGAATGCTGTCAATTTCCCCCTTGCTTACTTCCCCTGGCAATTCAGGGATTGCTATAAAGCTATGAAGCCACCCTTTTTCTTACAGGACCTACAATGGCAGCTCAAACTCAGGAGTTGGGAGGAAGGGTGCGGCAAGGTTCCTCCAGAGGCAGATAGCCCGCCCCCAAACTCTGCAAAGCCCCAGCTTCAGACTGATGCGCCTGGAAGTTCTTTACTGAAATGGGAGAGGGAGCATCCACTTCCTGCATACCTTAGCATGCACTTCTGAATCCTTAACTTCACTTTATCCTTGTAGTGAAAAGCATGACTTCTAGAGTTATGCACAGAATGAAGATTGTTGCACTGGAGCTTATGCGGAGGGCTGCTTCAGCTCAGTTTGTGCTTAAGGCTTTGATAGCTTTTCAGGTCCTCATAGGAAACACTTGGATTTGATTTGATTTTTTTTTTTTTTTGCATATGTTAAAAAAAAAATTAAAAACCTGGCTCTGTGATCTCGCCTGGGGCAAAAAGGAAAGCAATCAAGCTTGGGGATGGCTGATCCCCTAGTACCACCTAAAATATCTAAAATATTTAAATATATTCAACGTCACTTTAGAACCATCTGCCTCTTGGATTTTACTGTATTTTTACTGTAATTTTATTGTATTGTATTTTTATTACTGTTTTTATTGTATTTTGTCGATATTGTGTTGTGAACCGCCCAGAGTCCCTCCTTGAGGGGGAGATGGGCGGTTATAGAAATTCAACAAATAAATAAATAAATATGACTAGACAAATGCATACGACAGATGGTAAGAACGCAGATGGGGTGGGGAGTGCAAAAAATTCCCTGCTTGTGGAAAGATAATCCGAAGATTTTGTTACCCCAAGACATGGCTGAGCAGCTATTAAATCACATTCTTGTTCCTTGTTCTCAGAATGAATTGTCTTCAGAGTACTCTTGAGGATTGGAAAGAATTGGAAAGAATCCTCTTGAGGATTGGAAATAAAAGTAGCCTAATAAGGCTTATGTCTGAATAAACACTTTTATCATTATGCTATTAGAGTATAAATGGATACCAGTCAGGAAGGTACCATCTCAAAGCTTAGGTAGTTGGATTTATTTATTTGTTTGTTTATTTGTTTGTTTGTCAGTCATATTTTTATGGCCGCCCATCTCACACAAAGCCATTCTGGGCTTCACCATTAATACACGGAAAGACAAGGTAAAACATGTTGGAGAAACATATTTGGGGAACTATTAAGTCCCTTCTTCCATACAGAAGTCCTCCAGATGGAGAGTGGAGTTGACAAGCCTCAAATTAGCTTTTCATTCTATGAAATATCTAATGTGAGATGTTAACTAAATGTCAAGCCTCTGGGAACTTTGCATTACAGTATTTACATTATTAGTTAATTGTAGGAGTTTTCCTCTCAGACTTGTTGGATAGTTTGTCTTGCTCTGTTCTCTTTTCAAATATATTGTTTTCCTTGTCAAGCAAGATTAAGGCTTTGTTTAAACATTGCATCATCATGCTCCATTGTAAAATGTTAAGTAATGTTAAGTAATAAGATTGTATCTTTGTCCTTTCCTAGTTCCAAATGCACTATTTTCTTGCCCATTAAGTTATGCTTCATTTATCTAATGTTTGCTGAAACAAATTTAAAGGAAAACAAAATTGTACATACAACAATGCCATTTACATCATATTTGTCTATGATTAGTTGTGGCATGGATGAGAAGTCCATCACTCTTCTGACCAAAGGCAGAAATCCGAGTGCAATTATATGGCTTCTAGCTCCACTTTAGCTTTGCTTGCTCTACTTACAGATTATTATAACCGCTGGACCTATAGGAATCAGAAACTAGGTGGTTGTTTTACATTGTTTTAAAAATGTTCCGAATATGTATTTTGATATTAAATTCCATAGAATCTTTGACAGACAGGCAAACATTGCATATACATCACAGTTCATGTCAGGTTGTCAATCAATACTGGGGGAAGTAGAAATTGGGAAGACTGATTCTTCTCTGCACCAATCACCCCTGTGCCCCAAAAGTAGTTACTCTATTCCAGTGCTGATGATCTCAGCAGAACTATCCACTACAGGAGGGATTTTGTATGTATTAGAACAAAGAATGGAAGATTTATGTATTTCCTGTTATACAAACTTATCAAATTTGCCCTCCTGAATTGGAGATTCATTCACACATACATACATACATACATACACAGTATATACACTATATATATACACAGTATGTGTGTGTGTATATATATATATATCCATAGAATTAACACTAATTTAAACATAATCTATATTTAAACTATATTTATACTATATTCTACATCTCCATACACATTTACCCAATTAACAATTTTTTATAACTTCCTGTTCCACTAATACATAATCTTATAACAATTCTCAATAATATTCATACTAGTAATTATAATATTTATCTTATAATAGTATTAATTCTAATTTTATATTTTATAATACATTCACGTTGAAGTATATATTTGGATCCCTCTTTTCTTTACATCCTTATACATCCAATTCTAATAGAATATTTTCCCATTTATATATCCCCATAGAGATATTTCTAATTTGCATGTAATCTATAACATCAACATACATTTATATCTTTAATTTTATAACCTTATATCCTTCAATTAAAATATCACATTTTTATACATCAATACGTTTTCTCATATCAATTTTTGACATTTAATATTTCCCACAATTATATTACTAGTTAAAACTTAATTTACATTTATAAAGTAATTTCTATCCAATTAGAATCTGTGGTTCCAGTGGCCTTATATCCCTCCATTTCATCTTTTAAGCTAAATCTCCTATTCAGGTTATACCAAAATTACAATGTATATTTTGTTTTATTGTCTGTCTCATATAAAATGTCGGAGTATTTTTCTGAGCCTTTCCCCATCCAACACCAAGCAAATCAATTCCAAAATACCTATCAGGCTCCAAACTCAAATCTCTTTCTCCCTCTCTCAACTGCAGCAACTGCAGCAAAGCATTTGGAATCTCCATCTCCCCCTTTCCCTCTATTTCAGGAGTATCTCTGTCAAAATATGTCAAAACTTCTTCTGTTTCTGATTCTATCATTTGTATCTGACCCTGGAAATCTAGCAAGAGGCTTTTCAGTATTTCCCCCATTTCTAAAAAAAATTCTCTAATCTCTTGTTTGAAGTCTTGGATCAGCGCTCCTATTGTATTTGTCATTCCCCCCCCTTTGTTCCTTCTCTAACTCAGTGTTGTGAATTTCCTTCTCCACACTCCAACAAACACCATGAGCTCTCTAGTCACAACAAAAGAATTTCCCAGAGGAACAATAAAAAGCTGGTCTGTTCAAGTGGAAAATTACCAACAGGGTCTAATGAGTTCCAAATAAGTTCCAGTTGTAAGAAAGGAATTATTACCTAAATACAAAAAATTATTAAAATAAAAAAAAGAAATATAATAAGCAACAATAATAAGGAAGAGAAAAATAATTCAAACAGTTTGTGTTCAACAACAACAAAAGTTTCAACCACTATGAAAGAGAAAGAAAAATAGACAAGTTCACCAATAATTAATCCAATAAAATATATTCAAAATATGTTCAATAAAAACTCAGCCACTATATATAAAAAGTTTCCAAGTCTTATACTTCCAAGTGAGAGGAAACCCACTCTAATAAAGTAGAAAAAATGCAGACGTTTCACTGTGCTTCGAATGTAAAATCCATCATACTTCCACCTCAAATATTACAGCAAAGAAAGCACAAAAATTGCCAACATTTTGAGCAATGTCCAAAGGTAGACTTTAGATAATAATAAGACGATATAATCTAAAAAAGAAATAAAATAAAAGTGATCTAAAAGCCAGTTTCTTGCGCTGGTGTCTCTATTAGGAGACTTACGGTTCCCTGCAGAGCCAGTTTGCTTCTCTCGCCATTTTCTCCGCTTCCACCCCCTGCTCCTTCTGTGGTGGAAACAACCAAAAAAAGCAGGAGGGAGCAGTTCCAGCGACCCAGTGAGCAATCTTCTGGTTCTCCCCTCTCCGGGGAGAATCACCGGTGGTCTTATACATTCTGTAGACCACGCAAACAGGGAAAAGTTAGCCAGGTTTTCAACACTCTGAAAAACTCTGACTCGTCGCGCTGTCAGTCCGACCTGGAAGTGGGTTTCTTCCTTTTTTGTAGTTTTTATCTTTGTTTCAAATTTAATAAAATTCTTATTTTAAAAAAAAAGGAAACCCGTTAATCAAGAGACCTCTCTTTTTTTTTGCTGAATTTTCAAACTGAGGCAGAATTTCACTGAAGCTGAGTGAAACCAAAACTAATAAATTCCCCACCTCCACCCCAAAGAACCATGGATGAAAGTAAACATTCAGTGGTATAATAAGGTAATTTTAGCCTAGATCTAATAGTCTAACAGGTTGCTCCCACTTTAGAGGATAATGTGGATTACTTCCATGGCTTGAAAATATGAAAAGCTAGCTATGTTATGCTGTGGACCTTCCTGATCATTTTACTAAGTGGAACCCTGGATTTCCACTGCAAAGTGGAACTGATGGCCACTATTGTAAACATTTGTGTTCACAGTTCTTTGTTTATAAAGATTGCTTGATCTTTCCAAGGTCACATTTGTGTTGCAGTGGAAAGCCAAATGATTCAGGAAAGCTCATATGGAGAAGGTGAAGGCACCATCCTTTCCTCCTTGCCTATCCAGTATCTGATAATTCAAGGAAGTCTGTCTTTGAAAGCAGATGTTCCATTTAATTATGCCTTGTGTATTATTCTAGTTCTTTAAAAAATCTTATAGTCATGAATTCCCTAATAATACTTTGTTGAATCTAGCTTTTGTCTGTTCAAACCAATTTCAAACAAATATCCTCTCATCCCTCCCATCTCTCTCTCTTTCCATGCTATTCAGCATCTTATAAACCTGCTAGCTTATCCTCCCTTGTTATTCTATTTTCTAAATTCAAACACATCAAATGTGTTTACTATTTTTCTTTACACCTCTGCTCTAACCCTTGAATAGCTTTCTTGGTGATGGCCTCCCTCATCTGAAACAACCTCAAAAAACAGCCTTAAAAACCTGGCTGTTTCAGAAGGCATCTGGGAATGAGGTAGAGGTGGGGGAGTATGTATGATGTGATATTAAAGGCAAAACTGAAGTACTTTGGCCACATAATGAGAAGACAGGATACCCTGGAGAAGAAGCTGATGCTAGGGAAAGTGGAAGGCAAAAGGAAGAGGGGCCGACCAAGGGCAAGATGGGTGGATGATATTCTGGAGGTGACAGACTCAACCATGGGGGAGCTGGGGATGGTGACGGCCGACAGGAAGCTCTGGCGTGGGCTGGTCCATGAAGTCACGAAGAGTCGGAAGCGACTGAACGAATAAACAACATGGGTTTAGATGTTTTTGTTCTTGGTTCCTACTGTTTTTAACCCTATCTTGTACACAATATTTTGTAAGTTGCTCAGAGACTTTGGACTGAAGCAGCATAGAAGCTGGAGATAAACAAACAAACAAATGTTGGATGGATAGATGGATGGATGGATGGATGGATGGATGCTGTTTGTCCTTTCAGTACTTTTTCCATGTTGGCAATGATATTTTTCTTTGGAAATGGGGTGACAAAATTGTACAGTACACTTTATCACAAATGCAACTGCATCTATAGGATTTGTCAAAGATACAGTACATTGTGCCTCAAGGAAAAGGACAGAATAGCACACACACAATTGGATCGGCAGTTTAATCTTATTTTAGGATTTATCTTCCAGTGAAGGGATAAACAGATCATGTGGCATATATAACTTTGTCCATGTAATGCCCTTAGCATCTGGTTCTTAAGACAGCTGCTTCGTCTTCCTTGTTCTGCTTTATAGCAGGGCCGACTCTTCCTATAAAATGGTGCTAGAATGCTGGGAATTTTATTTTCAGTCCCTTTCTAAAACATCCCAACATTTATTTCATAGCCATTGCATACATGGGCTGATATTCTTAATGTTCTCCCAACAAAGGGCTCCATGTACTGAAACCATTTCTCTTAATGTATGTAAGGTTTAAGGGGGATACATTCATTATCCCTCTTAAACCTCACAGAGGGATTGGAGCAACCAATCCCAAGAATAATTGTAGAAAAGAGTAAAGCTTGCATCCGAAGAACACTTAGTAAGAATTGCACGAAACGGGGGAAAATACACTTATTATTTGTGGTTTTGATGATTAGAAAAAAAATGGATAATAGAAAAAGTAAGGTTTATTTTGTAATCATAGAGTAAGAGATAGTTCTGTAATTGTACTTATATTAGCCGCAAAGGAAATTGGAAGCTTCCTTCTATTTCTTTTTATTCTTTCTTTCTGCACTTCTTTTTCTTTCCTTCTTTCACTCCTTATTAGCTTGTGTTAGTTTTTATGTTCTTTGCAAAACTTTTAATAACATTTATTTAAAAAAAAGAAATAAGCAGTCCAATCTTATGCCTCTTTACTACAAACTGAGAATTACTGCCAATTACAATATAAGATTTCATCCTAGCAAAATGTATTTTCTCTCTCTGTGTATTTCTCAAGAAGAAAGTCATGTATTAGCAGCAGGAAGCCAAAGAGCAGCATGCATATGAAATGTAAAATCCCAATGAACCCAAAGTTAAGAATTAAGAAGCTTCTTCTTCTCTTCAGTTGAAATATATGGTTTTAAACTGCTTAACTCTGGCTGGTTCTTGCCTAGTTTACAAAATAAGCAACAGTAACTCAAATACCAACAAGGGATTAGAATGTCCTCCCTTGCTTTAGGGAAAATTTCCAGTGGTTCTTTTAGTCACCTTAGAACTTATTTTGAAACTCAACTTGGTAAAAGACAGATTACTTCACCCACAAGGATCCAGATTGATTTCATGCAAGCTTATATTTTAAAGAGCTTACAAAGCAACAGCAACCCCTATATTTTGGGACATTACAAAAATACATCCACAGCTAAGCGAACAGATCTGCCAACAAATCTGAATAAAATCCATTGTAAGGGATTTGTAGTGCCTAATGTGGGCTATTGCACTGGCTCAGGAGTTTTAGAATCATTCTAAAACGATTCATTTTGTGCAATCCTCTAGAATTAACAGTGTTGGATCACTTTCTCAGCTCTTGCTAGAAAATTTATGGCTCTAAAATACTGTACATCTAGAAACAGATCGAAAGGATGACCATATGCTATATTTTGCAAGGAGAAGTGATATATTTGAATGCATCCTCCATTTGAGACATTTTCATTCCAAGTACAATTTAAGGATTAACCAAAGCAATAATGGGTCTTGTAGTTGCAATCAACAGTGAGCACCACCTAGACCAAGGGTCGGAAATGGCGGCTCGCGAGCCAAATGCGGCTCTTTGGCCCCTTGAGTGTGGCTCTTCCGCAGGCAGGCGTGGCGGGCGTGGCGCGGCAGCGAGTGTGGCGGGGCAGGCGTGGCAGCGGGCATGGTGTGCGTTGCTGTGGGCATACCCCTGGCAACCTGGCAGCCGTCTCCGGCAGCCATCTTGACGACGGGCAGGGCTTTCCAAACTGTGTGTCGCGTGACAAGCCGGAAGCGCTGAAGGTAGTGGAAATTCTCCGCGCCAATCAGCTGTGCGTCGGGAAGCCCGGCAGCCTGCCCGCGCGATTTTTGCCTCCCTGCCGGAACCGAGGGCATTTTCGGGGTCCCCGGAGCCTGCCCTTTCGAAGGGGCACTGCTGCCTGAGCTGCAGTGCTGCCCCTTCGAAAGGGCAGGCTCCGGGGACCCCGAAAATGCCCTCAGTTTAGGCAGGGAGGCTGCGCGCAAGCTGCCTCAGCTGTTCTGCGGGGAGAATTGCCACCCCAGGGCAGCGTGTGCATGTGGAGAGGGGAGGTTTCTGCCTCCCTGCCGGAACCGAGGGCATTTTCGGGGGGCAGCACGGGCAGCAGTGCCCCTTCGAAAGGGCAGGCTCCGGAGACCCCGAAAATGCCCTCGGTTCCGGCAGGGAGGCAGAAACCTCCCCTCTCCACATGCACACGCTGCCCTGGGGTGGAAATTCTCCCCGCAGAACAGCTGAGGCAGCTTGGCGCAGCCTCCCTGCCTAAACTGAGGGCATTTTCGGGGTCCCCGGAGCCTGCCCTTTCGAAGGGGCAGCCGTTGCCGCCGCAGCGACAACCTGGAAGCGCCGCCGCCGAAGCAGTCGAGCCTCTCTTTCCCTTCTTCTTCCAAACCTCCCCCGCCCCCTTCCACGCGATTGGCCCGCGCCCGCAAACCCCGCCCCCTGGCTCTCGAGCACTTCAAAATGTGCACGAGCATGTCAAAATGGCTCCCGGCAAAAAAAGTTTGCCGACCCCTGACCTAGACAAAACAGGCACACTGCCTTTGTTATTCTAGGGTGATCTATTTCTATCTATATTGAAATAACAGTAAATATTTCTACACTTGCATCTATAAATTAGTATGTGCACATTTTATACACATCTATGCTTTCATTTCTAGTGATATTGAAAGGCTGAAATGTAAGCACCCACAAATATTTCTTCTTATATGAATGGTATGTGTTGCAACAGATACCAAGGTTGTATTTTTGGGAGGAGGCAAGGATTTTTGAACTTTCACATGCTGATAGGCAGATTAATTAATTATAATTCTCTCTAGCATAATCAGTTGCAGCCTTTATTAAAGAGGCTAAAAGGAATAAAATGTTTTCATAAACTTGCTATCCTTCCTTCAGTTGAAAAACTGAACTTTTGTAACCTAAAAGAAAACAAAATTGTGTGATTTTCTAGCATTTTTTCCATGAAAAATAAATAGGTTGAGCTATACATTTGCGGTTTTACTAGTCTACCTTTTCCAACTTCTTGGCTTTGCATTATTCTCTATCATTAGATTTAATACCTGTTTTCTCTGGTTACAGAGTGCAGGACATGGAACAATAGATTTCAGTTATAGAAAGGCAGAGCTTGATTGAATTATTTTTTAAAAAAACTTTCCTAATAGTAAGAGCAGTTCAACGGTGGAACCCATTACCAGAGAAGAGGCTAGCTCCCACTAGTTGGTTGTTGTTGTTGTTCAGTCGTTCAGTCGTGTCCGACTCTTCGTGACCTCATGGACCATAGCACGCCAGGCCTTCCTGTCCTCCACTGTCTCTCGGAGTTTACTCAAATTCATGTTCATTACATCGGTGATGCTATCTAACCATCTCATCCTCTGCCGTCCCCTTCTCCTTTTGCCCTCAGTCTTTCCCAGCATCAGGGTCTTTTCCAGTGAGTCCTCTCTTCGCATTAGGTGGCCAAAGTATTTGAGCTTCAGCTTCAGCATCTGTCCTTCCAATGAGCAGTCAGGGTTGATTTCCTTTAGGATTGACTGGTTTGACCTCCTTGCAGTCCAAGGGACTCTCAAGAGTCTTCTCCAGCACCACAGCTCGAAAGCATCAATTCTTTGGCGCTCAGCCTTCCTTATGGTCCAACTCTCACAGCCATACATTGCTACTGGAAAAACCATAGCTTTAACTATACGGACCTTTGTCGGCAAGGTGATGTCTCTGCTTTTTAATATGCTGTCTAGGTTTGCCATAGCTTTCCTTCCAAGGAGCAAGCGTCTTTTAATTTCATGGCTGCAGTCACCGTCTGCGGTGATCTTGGAGCCCAAGAAAATAAAATCTGTCACTGCTTCCATTTCTTCCCCTTCTATTTGCCAGGAAGTGATGGGACCAGATGCCATGATCTGGGTTTTTTTAATGTTGAGTTTCAAGCCAGCTTTTGCACTCTCCTCTTTCACCCTCATCAAGAGGCTCTTTAGTTCCTCTTCACTTTCTGCCATTAGGGTGGTATCGTCTGCATATCTGAGGTTGTTGATATTTTTCCCGGCAATCTTAACTCCGGCTTGTGATTCATCCAGCCCGGCATTTCTCATGATGTACTCTGCATATAAGTTAAATAAGCAGGGTGATAATATACAGCCTTGTCGTACTCCTTTCCCAATTTTGAACCAGTCGGTTGTTCCATGTCCGGTTCTAACTGTTGCTTCTTGACCCACATACAGGTTTCTCAGGAGACAGGTAAGGTGGTCTGGTACTCCCATCTCTTTAAGACTTTGCCACAGTTTGTTGTGATCCACACAATCAAAGGCTTTAGCGTAGTCAATGAAGCAGAAGTAGATGTTTTTCTGGAACTCTCTTGCTTTTTCCATGATCCAGCGAATGTTGGCAATCTGATCTCTAGTTCCTCTGCCTCTTCGAAACCCAGCTTGCACTTCTGGTAGTTCTCGGTTCACATGCTGCTGAAGCCTAGCTTGTAGGATTTTGAGCATAACCTTGCTGGCATGTGAAATGAGCGCAATTGTACGGTAGTTTGAACATTCTTTGGCATTGCCTTTCTTTGGAATTGGAACGTAAACTGACCTTTTCCAATCCTGTGGCCACTGTTGAGTTTTCCAAATTTGTTGGCATATTGAGTGCAGCACTTTAACAGCATCATCTTTTAGGATTTTAAATAGCTCAGCTGGGATACTGTCTTCTCCGCTAGCTTTGTTGTTAGTAATGCTTCCTAAGGCCCAACATAACTAGTTGGTTATGTTCAAGTAAAGGCTAGATAGCATCTCTCAGGGATGATGTAATTTGAATTCCTCCCTGAGCATGGGGTAGACAGTACTGAGTAGATAGTACTAAGCCAGATGAACCACTAGTATGACTCAATAGAAGGCTATTTCTAAATGGCATTGTGTCCATTAGAAATTTAATGATACTGAACCTCTATTATTTCTTGTCATTACACAAAATCTTATCACATGACTTCTATTTACATCCACATGACTTCTCTCACTCACTCATGCCCTGGTCATTTCCAGTATGGACTACTGCAAAGCACTCTACATGGGGCTTCCCTTGAAAAATATCCGGAAGCTGCAGCTGGTGCAGAATGCAGTGGCACAGGCAGTTATGGGTGCCTTTAGGGCTGCATCTGTAACAGCACTGCTGCGTGAGCTGCATTGAGTGCCGGTTTGCTTCTGGGTCCAATTCAAGGTGTTGGTTATGACCTTTAAAGCCCTTCATGGCATGGGCCCAGGTTACCGTCTTGTCCCAATTACATCGACCTGTCCCACCCAGTCCAGCAGGAAAGGCATGTTACAGACCCGTCAGCTAAAGATTTTTGACTGGCGGGGTCTAAGAGGAGAGCCTTTTCTGTTGTTGCCCCCGCCCTATGGAATATCTTGCCCCTGAGGTGAGGTTGGCCCCCACTCTTCTCGCCTTCTGGAAGAGCGTTCAGACCTGGCTCTGCCAACTAGCATGGGGATCCAAGAGTGGTAGGCAGCCCTGGGGGTGGTTGGTGGCTTGAGGATGCTCTCTCCACCTTTTAGCTTCTCATGACTTCTTTTAACTTTATATATTTTTATAATGGTTTTTATGACCTTTTAAGTGTAAGCCTCCCAGAGTCACTTATACAGTGAGATCGGCAGTGCATAAATTTGATTAATAAATAAATAAATAAATAATCAGTTGATTGACTGATTAAGTGCCATCAAGTTGGTGTTAACTTATAATACATTTTTGTAAACCATTGAAAGACCTCAATACTCAGGGATATATTAAGTATAATAAATATTACTAAAACTAATCATCATCATCATCATTGTCGGAGCTTCTTTTAGCAATTGCAGGGGAAATATCTGAAGCGGTACATTTCAGGAACAGGCATATTCAGCTAAAATCAAGTCCAACCTCCTGGTTGACAGCAATTTCAAATTAAAAAGAACAAAAATACCAACAACAAAAAAGCAACAACCCACATTGCTAATTTGTTGCAAACATAGGTGTGTAACTGGCATCCCTATAAATGGGAATATTATAGAATAGGCACATGTTGTGTCACACTGGTGTTGTGGTTGTCTCTATGCAACCTAGATGCCCTGTTATTTGCCTAAATTGAGAGATGACATAAGGAAGATAGTGGAACATTTCCAGGATTGTATAATTGGTTTCCAAAATGCATTTGGAGTTTCACAAACATTCTGCCTCAAAACCCCACACCAAGGGCTATTTGTGAAATCTCTGACCCTGGTCCACTGAAGTAACTCTCCACAGATGTCAACCCGTTCTTGAGAGAATCCTGTATTCAAGAAGAAGACTAAAACAAACTCTTCTTTTTGAAAAGTGCCAGGGAGTTACCAGTTCCTATGTGACTCCCACTAGTGTCAATAGAGATTAGGTAAACACCTCTCCTTCATACCACTAAGAGAAAAAGACATCTCTAAATTTAGAACAGTAATATGCTGAACTGGAAACAGCTTTCACAACACTCACTGCTGACATTACAAAAGGATCATTGACTGCACATTTATGTAAAGCGCACCAATGTTTTTTGGAGGTCATTTGGAATCCTTCTGCTATTTTCCAGCTCATTCATAAAATTATGATATAAACTAACAAGTTTCTCCATACTTTATGCTTTTGTCTGTACTTAAACTGTCTTGTGCCTCTAGCATCCCATTAGCTTGCAACTCCCTGAACTCATATATGTTCCCTGAGAAATATCTTACAGTATATTATTACCTTAATGCCAAAAAAAATTGTGAACTTGTCTGCATAGAAAGCAATGCCTCCTTCCATAGGATCCTTCTACGGGAGAGGCCTCTACCATGCGGATAATAGGTAGAAATTTAACACGCTAGAAGATGCAGCTAAAATCATTATCAGTCCTACTCAAAATATTTGATCATTCAATAATCAATTTAAAATTCTGTTTTAAACAATATCTATATTTATATAAATACACACAAACACACACATACACATATACAGTACATACATATGCATATGGGTGTATGTGCATGTGTATATATTGTATACACAGCCAGCTGGGTGACCTTGGGCCAGTCACTCTCTCTCAGCCCTAAGGAGAAGGCAAGGGCAAACCACTTCTGAAATCTTGCCAAGAAAACTGCAGGGACTCGTCCAGGCAGTCACCAGGAGTCAAGACTGACTCGAAGGCACCAAAAGGGGGGGAAAGGTACTTGCAATCTGTCTCATGTATAACCACCCTGTCTTTCCCTCCTTTCCCTCCCACCTCATCCCAATTTAAATCCTATATCAGTTAAAGTGACCTGTAGTTCACAAAAGCTTGGGCCTTCTAATAAAATTGGTTAGCCTGAGAAAGTGCTGCCAGACTCCATGCTACAGGGACAGGAACTGAGGAGGAAAAGAGGACCATTTATTTATTTATTTTATTTTCCATCCCGACTTTATTATTTTTTATAAATAACTCAAGGCCGTGAACATACCTAATACTCCTTCCTCCTCCTATTTTCCCCTCAACAACAACCCTGTGAGGTGAGTTGGGCTGAGAGAGAGCAACTGGCCCAAGGTCACCCAGCCGGTTTTCATGCCTAAGGCGGGACTAGAACTCTCAGTCTCCTGGTTTGCTATTGGCTCCTTCCTAAGGCTGAGAGAGTGACTGGCCCAAGGTCACCCAGCCAGCTTTCATGCCTAAGGCGGGACTAGAACTCTCAGTCTCCTGGTTTCTAGCCCGTTGCCTTAACCACTAGACCAAACTGGCTCATTAACGATTGTCCTGTCTCTGTCAGCTCTTGCCAAAAAACATTTAACAATCTTGGCAAAAATGATTATCTGGGCCAGCCTTGGTGGCTACTCAGTAACTCAGCTGGGTGCAGAAATGGAAGTAGGGACCCCTCTGAAACCTCTAAGGGTAATTACTGCTGCTTAAAGATTGGAGATACACTGCAGTTAGGTTTGTGAATTAAGCCTTTTTTTTTTGCAGCACACTACAATTAAAGACAGTTGCAGAACTGGGAGTTGCTTAAAGTTGAGAAGAAAGAGGCATGTGAAGAAAATCCATATGAATCACCTGATGGCTTTTGAGCAGAAAGCTATTTTTGTGTGTTTATTCAAGCAAACATTAAACCTACCCCATTAACAATTAACAGCTTTTTAATTGTTAATGGGGTAATTGCATGCATTTTAAGACTAAGCATTCAAACCTATATATGCCTTTTCAAAAGGAAAGCTCATAGTTTTAGTGGAGTTTTCTTGTACGTGTGTGTGCAGAAGGCTGTGACTATAAGCACATTGACCTGGAGGTAAGATGCAGGGAACACAGTGTGGGATTTACTTTGGGTAAACACTCACTGGAATGTGCTGCATATCTATATTTCTATATTATAATAAGCAGAATTTCACTATATTGTAAGAGGAATGGCTATATGTCAGTCACAGAACGTATTCTTTGCACAAAGAGCATCTAGAATCTGTTCCTGGTACTGACTGATTGATTGAGCAATTTATATGGTCTGTCTATCCAGTGAAACTTTGGGCAGCAAACAAAATAATAAATATTGTCAAGCCATAAAACACAAAAAAAGCAAGGTGAGGCCCCAGGTTAAACATCTCAAAATACACACGTGACATGCAATCACACCAGACCTCCAGGAAGTAACATCCTGGTCCCAATGTCTGGGGGAAGAGCCTGGTCTTCACAGCCTTCCAAAAAGATAATAGGGTTGGAGCATCCGTATCTCTTGGGGAGGCTGTTCAATAGGGCTGGCACCATGACTGAGAAGGCATGCTATTCAGGACCCACCAGGTGACACTGCTTTTACTAATAGGACCCAGAGCATGCCCACTCTGCCAGATCTGGTAAGATGGGCAGAGACTATTGGGGAGAGGCAGTCCTGCAGGTAACCTGGCCCCAATCCATGCAGGGCTTTAAAGGTGACAATCAGCATCTTGAATTCCATCCCTAAGCCTCTTGGGAGTCAGGATAGCTCAACATAGTGGTGGAGTTACATGAGTGTACTGTGGTGCACCCAATATTGCACATGCTGCTGCATTCTGCACCAAATGAATCATCCAAATGCTTTTCAAGGGCAGTTCTATGTACACCGTGTTGCACTAGCTTAATTGGGAGTGACTAAGGTGTAAGTGAAGGGGCATGGTGGCTCAGTGGGTAAGATGCCAGGCTTCTTGATCGGAGGATCGCAAGTTCGGAGGTTCGAATCCCTAGCCCTGCGTGTGGAGTGAACTCCCGCACTAGCTCCAGCTCTTGCCAACCTAGCATTTCGAAAGCATGCAAATGCAAGTAGACGAATAGGTACCACTTTGGTGGGTAGGTAACAGCGTTCCGTGTGCATCATGCCGGCCACATGACCGCGGAAGCGTCTTCGGACAACTCTGGCTCTTCGGCTAACAAACGGAGACGAGCACCGGCCCCTAGAGTCGGACACGACTGCAGAAATGTGCGGGGGGAACCTTTACCTTTACCTAAGGTGTAAGTGATAATGAACAGTGCCTCCCAATCTAAGAATGGGCACAACTAGTGAAGGGGCCAGGGGTAAACTGGGCTGAGGACTTAGGCCTAGAAAATACAAAGTTGTGATATTGCCCCAAATGGGAACACAGCCTGGCACTCCACTGAACCAAAGATACTCTTACCTGAACCAAAGATATTCCTACTCAAGGACACTTCTTGAGAACAGGCGCCTGCCAGGCCCAGAGTATTCTGCATAGCAATGCCAATTGCTAGCCATCAATCTCCCCTCCCTGCAATGATGCCTATCTCAGGAATGCATGCATACTGGCCTAAGGCCAGCCGGCCAGTATCTTCTTCCTGAAGTAAAGCTAATTAACCAGAACTGTTTACCTGACCTCTTTGAGGTAATAAATTCTTTGCCTCCTTTCTTAGATGTAAATGTATAAGATGTAATCAAACCTCTGTGATTTAGTTATGTATGTACAACCTAAGTGTCCTCAATGTGTTACTCTTATCTGTATGAGATGCAAGTGTAAATCACTGGTCAAAGACAATTTGTACAGGATGTGCCCGGACAACACAAAGGGTGTGACGCAAGCCATTCTCTTTGTTACTCTTTTGATAAGCAATGTCATCCCATGGTCTGATCTTTCCCAGCCTCCTGCAGTAAATCCTGGAACCCTGGGAAAGACCTGGTCCCCAAAAGCTGTCCAATCCCCAGAGCTGGTCAAAGGGTACAGCACCCAAATACGGGCATACCATCATCATCCTCACTTCCTGCTTGTTATTTCTGTATAAAAGTTTGTGCCACACTGGACTTGGGAATGGTGGTTTCACTCAGAGGTCACTAGCCGCGTGGCTCCTGTTTGCTATCCCATCCAGCAACCTTGCTTGGTACCAAATAAACTTGCTGTGTTCCTTTTCAAAGTCTGCCTTTGTGTATTTGGTTTCACTTGAGGCTCTTGGTAAGTTTGGTGCCTTACACTAGTGCGCAATATGTATTTGTGCAAAGGCCTTCCTGGCCATAACTGCCATCTCTTCTTTGAACAGGAGCCACGAGTCCAGGAGGACCACTGGTTTGCACACCAATTCTGTTTGGGGGAATATAATCCTATTCAGAATTAATTATGGAAAATCACTAGATATGGAAGGCCGCAAAAACCCACAGCCCTCCCTCTGCTGTAGACAGAAAAAGGAGTTGGTCATTTTTTTTAAAGAATTTTATTAAGTTTCAAACAAAGATAAAAGCTACAGAAATACAAAAAACTACAAAAAAAGAAAAAAAAACTAAAAAATGTTGTTTTTGTATGTATGGTAGCTATTTCAATAGGTAAGGTTAAGTGATGTTAGAGATAGAGTAGAGAGAAGAAAGAAGGGAAGTTTAAGTAAGTTCGGGTGGAGAAATGAAAGGCTGTTTTTGAAAGAGAGTTGATGTTATATTTAATTTAAAAATGTAATGTTATTTATGTAATGTTATGTTATTTTTGTCATGTTATGTTATGTCAGATTTTGTTTTTGATTATGTAGTTAATTAAAAAAAAAAAAGAATCTGTTTAAAATCTCGGTGGAAGTCAGAGAAAGTCTGATTAAAATCCTCCATGTCTCACACAGTAGATTATGGTGCCCCTTAGGAGCTTAACCAGTGAAAGTCGAAGATATGGAATGTGTTTAGACAAGTGAAAGTGAGATTTGCAGACAGTTCCCCAGGGAAAGTAGAAGCAGAAAACTAAAAGTTCTAAGCAGCCGATTCAACGTGTAGGAAAATGCTAATATATTCAAATTTAGTACAAAAATAATAACAGGGAGACAATTATTTACTCTCAATCCTCCTTAATATTTGGATGGAAAGCAAAGTCAAAAACTTAGAAAGATTTTTTTTAAAAAAAAATTAATACCAAAAATAACGATAAGCACCAAGAGAACTGCTTTCTCCTTGCTGTAGAAAGCCTCTCTTAGAGTACGCGTACTTTAAAATATATATATAAATTGGGTGATTTAGAAATGGGGTGGACAGTCTTAGTGTCCCTTTAAGGCTACAGCACGGCTTGGAAAATGGTGACGTCCCAGCCTCCCGGCTGCTCTTACCAGTCGAGTGCGAACGCTGTTTGCGATCTTCTGGCTGCAAGTAGCCGTCCAGAGGAGAGATGGGGGTGATTCCAAGTGTTTTCCTTTTTCTGGAAAAACACTCCTGGGCTTCACAAAAAAACTGCCTGAGCCCGAAAAAACTGCCGTGTTTTCAGTTCTGCCCGCTAAGCCCGCAGGCACAGCTGTTCAGTCCGCCATATCTCCACCGGAAGTCTGGAGTTGGTCATTTTAAAAGAAGTGGCAGAGGTCTGTGTAACTGAGCCTGGAAAAGGGTGAGATTTATCATCTACCCACAGCCTCTGATTAAATTTTGGAATCTACAAGAAACTAGCAATCCAGGAACTTCTTGTCTCAGGAAGCCTATTTTTTCTGTGGAAATAGGCAAATGTCTAGCCAGGAAATGTGCTAAAATTTAAATGTTCTTATTTCTCTGAATTAACTATGAATGAGTGTGCAACCTCAGCCTTTCATCCATACTTCAGTTTGTGCACAATAATATAACAGTTTCTTTAGAATCTTCTAGGAATTTGTATATTGGAACCTCTGCAACATCTCTTCTAAGATTCTGCCTGAGAACTTTGTAGCTGTAGCAGACCAGCTCCATCTTGTGGTCTGTATGGATCATTACATTTTCTTTTTAGATATTTTCTTTTTTTGTTTTAATGAAATTGCTGGCATTGTATTACCAGGATATGGTCACCTCTATATTTATGTTCTACAGATATTGATGACACTGTAAGTTAATTATTGCTAACGCAGTATTTTTCTTGGTGCACCATCTAGCTAAAGTTAGGAATGCTGAAGTCAAGCATACCTAATGCAATATCACAATCATAATGTTAAGCTTTTTAAAAAGTTACTCCAATTGTAGATGTAAATGAGAGACCGATGGTATCACCTTCCAACTAAGAAATTAAAAAGGTAATTACAGGAGTTGGCAATGAAGTGCTCACTATGCTTCCTGCCCACCTGACTCCTCCAAATAAGAATGGGGAGGTTACATGTTGCAAAGCAAAGAACCCATTTCACACTTTCTTGTCATTGAAAATAATGCCTGAGGCTTACATATGCCCCTTGAGCATTCTCCAAAAATAAAAATGTGGGGGTGACTTCAATATAAGTGACTTCATTTATATTTAATTATATTGCTGACTATTCAGAAAAAAACAGATAATTATAAGCTGGGGTGGTGGAGTGTTTCCTGGAGGCTACGGAAAGCAAGCAGCCCCATCAGTCTGCCTTCTGAGAACTACATTTTTTCTTTGGCTACATCTTTGATTGTGAGGAAACCCACAACATAGTTTCAAAATTCCAAAAAGCCCCCCACCCACCCAGTAGTCCACCCTTGGCTAGTATTGAAAACTTAAATGGTCTGACTGATTCTCAGCCCCATGCATGCTCCTGTGCTCAGCTTATGTGTGGCTTTCTACAGCACTGTTTGGGGAAACTAAGGTCACATCTGCCTCTACTTAAGCTTGTCTTTCTAGATAATGTCATGCATATCTTTGGTTTTTACAAAGCAAAGTAGAGCCTGGAACAGAGGAGGAGTAAGTATAAGAATAAACAAAATGGCTAAGTTGATGGAATCAATAAATAAGTCATTTGGAAAAGCAACCAGAGATTATTTTAAAGTCAAGTCAAAACAAAGAAATGAAGTTCAGCTCCCTTCTAAATCCATATGTTGATCTTATCTTTTTGGGAATATTGGAGGCACTTTCTTTCCAAAAGTTTATAATATAAAGTAAAAGCTTCCTTTTCTGTCCATTTCTGGTTTGTGAAACAAAGAACAAATTACTATAATGTATAAGGAACAGGCTGGGGTCTCTGGCCAGAGAATAAATGGATGCAATCTGACACTAAAAACACAGATGTTCACAAAACCAGCAGGAGGAACCCCAGGACACTCTGCTGCTGACCTGGAAATCCCCATGCATCAACTAAAAATGGAAAAGAAAGATAACCTCAAAGAAAGGAGGGTGCCAGAGTAAAACTGCTACACTAGAATTTATCAACAGATTTGCTGATTCTGTACAATCTGGCCTTAATTGAAATGGTGTGTTTCCTTCCAGCTACACTTGCTAAATTACTGCAGTTAGAAAGACAGTTATCATTTGCAATGACTATAGTAATGGGGCTCTGTTCTTCTCTCGCAAACATCTGGGGTTTGCATAAAAATGTCAGCCCTCTTATATTTCATGGCCTTTTGGCCCCTGTGTTTACAAAGTGGCATTTAAAAAAAAGGCTGTTGTGAATGGATCAGCAGTGAGATTTGTGTTTCCTAGGAGCACTTGGTTGCTGGCATTCCCCAACTCCCACCCCCAGGAAAGAAGGCACAAGGCAATTTAATGGGCAAAGGAACACAACTTTATTAGCAAAGCAGGATATGAAACAAAATGACATTGGGCATCCCTATGACTTTGTGACAGGTTTCTATCCCAGTTTACAAACAAAAAATCCCATCTGGCTATAAATCTCAATCCAGTCACCAGCTAATTTGAACTTTCACTGCCTGGCCACTGTAAAGGAAGCTTCCTGAGCCCAAGCAGCAAATTAGTTCTCCACTTTCAGGAACCAGGAAATAGAATATTCTTCCTCCACTTCACCCCTTTGACGACTCAGAGTGTTTGCCAGGCCAACAGGGGTGTCCACGGGAGTGTAAAAAAAAATCAAGATGGCACATGACAGAAGCCAGACCCTTTTTAATGTGAGTTGCAGGCCAGAATAGCCCCAAAATTCCTATGGTGCCTGAACTACATATCATGTTGTGGCCAAATAGTAATCAGTCAATTAAAACAGACAGGTATCCTTGAAGTAGGCAAAAGCCCTTGTATTCAAAACCCCATGCCCCTGAAAATGAAGTAGGGGTCAACTCTTTGAAAGGGACAGCAGAACTGTATTTCTGGGGCTTCCAGGGGAGGAATGGTGGACTGAAGATGTCTCCACAAAAGCAGAGTTGACAGAATGACAAGTTTAAAAACAATGGATGAGTTTGCCTTCAATCCTGAATGAAGGAAAGTTTTAATCATAAGCTTAAAAGTTTAAAGAATTTGAAATAAACAGCAAAAAACTAAATAAGATCTTGATCTTAGAAAGTTATAAACAGACTAAGGGTCCAGATAAGTTTGGAATAAACAAACTTTTACAATAAGATTTTGGAATTAATTATAAAGAATGAACAGCTTCTTCCAGGAAATAGATCTGTTTTGGTTTTTGCAAGACATAACAAAGATAAGTAATTTTGTGATTTAAAAAACTGTACACTAGAGGGGACTAAAGATTCTAGGCAGAGGGGAAAAAACACAAGCCTACCTTTTGTGTTAATTAACTGGGACCTATAAAATGATGTTTTTAATTGTTAATTATAACATTGAAAATACTAAAGGAGACTTTTGAAGAATGGAGCCAGAAATTAGTAGCCACAATATCAACAGTGTCAGTCATGGTGTCTGCCTCTATGGATAGGCTATGTCCAAAAGATGTTATTGAAGAAATTACTGATGTGGAACAAATTTTATCTGACAAGATATAGATGGTACCGAAAGTGGATTTAACAAATGACAGGCCAAAAGAATAACTTGGAAAAGGATGTCTCACTGGATATACAAAAGAAACTGGCTAATATTTTAAAAATCAAAAGGGAAATACAAATGATAAACCAAGAAAGTGACCTGGATATTTTTTTCTTATTGGATTTACAAAAGAGACTTGTTAAAGACCTGAAGCGATGAACCTGTGCGATGGGATAAAGAAGAAATGAAGAGAAATTAAATCCTACAACAATATTTGAATGAACTAAAGATTAAGACTGTTAGAAGTAAAAGGAAGGAATACAAAGCTGGTTTATTTGATCAAGGTTAAAACAAAATATGTTGTTACTTCTGGCAAACCTTTATGGATTTTCTGCTGACACCAGGACTGCAAAGGTGATGTTTTATGGATTTGTCTATGGATAAGGGATGGGATATGGGATGAAGAGATAATTGTTTGTAACATTAGAGGGGGTAAAGAGTCATTAAATTTGTTTATACTTGTGATGACGGTTGGAAGTCATTTCTTTACATATTTATTTTCTCTTTTTTTATTATATTCTTACTTTTTTTTCCTTTTTCCTTGCACTTGTTACTCTTTCTCTTCTCTTCTCTTCTCTTTCTTTAAGTTTAGTTTGTATTAGGTTTTACTATTATAATCAAAATTCTTAATAAAATTTATACATATAAAAAAACAAGCAAACAGAATTGCCCACAGCAACAAGAAATTTGCTGAATTAATTTTGTACTCTGATGAAAAGAAAAGAAACACCAGAACTAGTACCTCTTGAATTCATAGATCTCTATCAGATGCAACTCTTTCTTGGCTCAAGGGAAGATTTAACCTTTTAATAGGGTATTGGCCCACATCCTATAAAATAATGAGTAGGTTTGGGACAAAAACTGAATTTGACTTTAACTGGCATTTAATTAATATAATTACTGTCCAATTGCGTTGTACAGCTCTGACTTCTATGGCTTCCCCCACTTGGGCATCTGCACACTGCATGGATATCCAAAGCTGGGGGAAACTATTCTGTACTCATAGCAGAAGCGGCAGTATGGACCTGCAGCTTTTTTAAAACATAGAGGGCTCCTTCACATATATAAAACAAGAATGGGGGAGGTAAGATAAGACTACTGATGCACTTAGCCCAGTCCTCGCATTGTCCAACATTCTGAAGAACATCACGGACATCTTCCCTGGTCCCCTTGCACTTCAACGTTGCAACTGGAGATGCCAGGAGCTAACCCAAGAAATGTTGGGATGCATGGCAGGTATTCAGCAACAGAATAGCGGCCCCTCCCCTTCCTTTAATCCACTTCTCAAATCCATTCATGGTCTCTGTGTTTCATAAGACAAAAGAAAAGAGAAAACATGTCAACTTGAGAGGGATTACAGCCCTTACTGAGAGCACATTGACTTAGTCCTGTCGCCAGGGTGTTTATATAAAGTGCTTGCCCTCTATAAGCCTCTCATAGAGGCCAGGAGTTTAACTTTGCCATACTCAGTTAGGGTGGTAATAACAAACATACACTCTTTCACACATACAAACCTTAAAAGGTCAAGAGTCAAGGCTGTTTTGAAAGAAAACACATACATTGTAGAATCCATACCTCTTGAATTCAGCCCAAATATTAGGTGCTTTGATGTGACACTGAAGCCTTTTGAGGCTCACAGGCAGAAATATAAGAGGGGAACATGCTATTGTTTTTAGAACATGGCATGCCATATTCTTTCTTGTACAAGGTGATATTTTCAAATTAAATGCTATGTTAGTCTACCGAACTTAAACTTCAGTTTCATTCTTGGTCATGATTAACTAAACCCTGATTCATATTTATGTACAATTATGTCAACAGGAAGACTGAATTTTTTTCTTTGCTTTCTTCTAGAACTCATTTGCACATGAGTTGTGTTCAAAAATTCAAAATTAATTAAAAGCTCATTAACTAGTCAACATCACTTCGAATGTTTGTTTGAAAAAGGATTAGGCCAGCCTTCCCCCAAACTAGTGCCTTCCAGATGTGTTAGAGAATAGCTCCCAACATCCTGCAGCAATACAGCCAGTGAATTTCCTGTGTAGAAATGATAGAATTCGTAGTCTTATACATCTGGAGAATACCAGATTAGAATTAGGCCAATTCACAGAAGATATGTTCAGCAGAGCTCTAAACAGGTATAAGTTTTGTTGGCTGTTGTGGGTCTTCCGGGCTATGTGGCCGTGTTCTGGAAGTTGTGGCCACGGCCACACAGCCCGGAAGACCCACAACAGCCATCGAACTCCGGCCGTGAAAGCCTTCGACAATACATATAAGTTTTGTCTTCTATTTTTATTAGCATCAACCTAAATAGCTTTTTAAAAAATGTATCTTATGCTGGCAAAAGCAGCAGAGTCTGAGGCTTGGAGATTATTAAAATGAAAAACAAAAGAAAACCACCCTCCTACAAGGAGGTAGTTTCTAATTGTCTGAATGCTTTGATTCAATTAAAGAATGCTTGTCTGATTGTCAAACCACTTCAGAGTAGCAATTCCTTATCTGGTAGAAATGCTGCCTTTGGAAAATGCCATTGGAAATTGCCTGCTTGAGGTAGCACTCTACTCTCTTTAACATGTAGGGCCAGCCATGTTAGCTATTTCCAGTATCTCAGCTTTTCTCCACTGTCTTCCACATGTGATGAGACTGCCCCTATCAAGAAATTTGGAAGGCATCAGTTTGGGAAAGGCTACATTATTTCTTTTGGGTGGTCTTCTTTCCCGCTCAGAAAACAGAGGAAGAAAAAGTAATTTCTAAACAGAGAAAAATTGTAAGGCCAAAATTCACATAAGATTTTATTTAAAAATTAGGAGAAAATAATAGGCAGACTTTCACATAGTCATTTCCAGCAGCTTCTAAGAGTCATAATGGGAGAGATGAGGGTGAATGAAAACATACAATATTCTATGAACACTTAAGATTCTTCATTGTTCCGAAGTTCTGCAAAAGCCCCAGAGAGGAACCCCAACACTCCCTGTAGCAATGAGAAGGTCTTGCCTTAGCTTGCCTCTTCTTAAGCGCCAGACTGGCAGGCACTGGACTTCAGAAAGAACCCTGAGAGCTAAGGAGGTCAGGAAATAGTTATTTCTTCAGCACTTCAGGCTAAAATCAGTTGAGAGGACTCCAAGGATTTATATGTTTTACAAAACAAGCTGTCCACCCATTGACTTTGTCTAGCTTTCAAAATATATTTACTCTTTCACTAATAGCCTTAGAAAGCCATCCCTAATCCAGTGAAAGGAGCCATGCTCAAATTACCTGCTTCCCCCCTCCCCCCCCCCCCGTAGGGTTTTTTACTTAAAGAGAGAGGTTTCTAAGTGGCCATAAATACTATTTAACTTTGGGTAGATACATTACATATCCATATTTATTCCTTTAAGTCCTGGGTAAACTGTGATGACCATCAACTCTTTGATGACTACCACACAAAGGCCTGGTTTACAAGTTTCCTAAGTAACAATCCAACTCCTGGAGAAAGAAGGAACAGCCACATGGTTTCTTCTTCCATTTCTATTACCTAATAATTCCTAATATGGCCATCCTCACCTGACTCTCGCTATGTATTGGATTTCACCTCACTTTGGCCATGCTGGCTACACATTTCCAACTTAAACTCTCCAAAGCTAGAAGCTAGCAAGTTACCTAATGCAGGCTAGTGGCATGTATTATAAAATATTGTTTGAAACAATTACAGTTCCCTTCAGATATAAATTGTGCAAAGCCATAACAATATGGGCAACATCACACTGACACTTTTTAATGAATATGTATATGTATATACCAATACCAAATATACCAAAACCCATACCAAAAAAGGGAAACACTAAAGAATGTTCAAACTATCAAACAGTGGCACTTATTTCACATGCCAGTAAGGTAATGCTCAAGATCCTACAAGGTAGACTCCAGCAATTCATGGAGCGAGAATTGCCAGATGTACAAGCTGGGTTTAGAAAAGGCAGAGGAACTAGAGAACAAATTGCCAATATCCGCTGGATAATGGAGAAAGCCAGGGAGTTTCAGAAAAACATCTATTTCTGTTTTATTGACCATTCTAAAGCCTGTGACTGTGTGGATCATAACAAATTATGGCAAGTTCTTGGTGGTATGGGGATACCAAGTCATCTTATCTGCCTCCTGAGGAATCTGTATAATGACCAAGTAGCAACGGTAAGAACAGACCATGGAACAACGGACTGGTTTAAGATTGGGAAAGGAGTACATCAGGGTTGTATACTCTCACCCTCCCTATTCAACCTGTATGCAGAACACATCATGCGACGTGCTGGGCTTGATGAATCCAAGGCTGGAGTTAAAATCACTGGAAGAAACATTAAGAATCTCAGATATGCAGATGATACCACTTTGATGGCTGAAAGAGAGGATGAGGTGAGGAGACTTATGACAAAGGTGGAAGAAAGTGCAAAAGCTGGGTTGCAGTTAAACCTCAAAAAAACCAAGATGATGGCAACCAGCTTGATTGATAACTGGCAAATAGAGGGAGAAAAAGTGGAGGCAGTGACAGACTTTGTATTTCTAGGCGCAAAGATTACTGCAGATGCTGACTGCAGCCAGGAAATCAGAAGACGTCTACTTCTTGGGAGGAGAGCAATGACAAATCTCGATAAAATAGTTAAGAGCAGAGACATCACACTGACAACAAAGGTCCGCATAGTTAAAGCAATGGTATTCCCCGTAGTAACCTATGGCTGCGAGAGCTGGACCATAAGGAAGGCTGAGCGAAGGAAGATAGATGCTTTTGAACTGTGGTGTTGGAGGAAGATTCTGAGAGTGCCTTGGACTGCAAGAAGATCAAACCAGTCCATACTCCAGGAAATAAAGCCAGACTGCTCACTTGAGGGAATGATATTAAAGGCAAAACTGAAGTACTTTGGCCACATAATGAGGAGACAGGATACCCTGGAGAAGAAGCTGATGCTAGGGAAAGTGGAAGGCAAAAGGAAGAGGGGCCGACCAAGGGCAAGATGGATGGATGATATTCTGGAGGTGACGGACTCAACCGTGGGGCAGCTGTGAGTGGCGACAACCAACAGGAAGCTCTGGTGTGGGCTGGTCCATGAAGTCACAAAGAGTCGGAAGCAACTGAACAAATAAACAACAAAAATGTATATGTATATATAATCAGCAAAGCTCTCAAAATAAGGGCAATGCAATTTTCTTAAAAAGTAAGGATGAGTGCAGGCCTACTTCAATGCTAGGGAACAGGGATTTTTAAATTTGGTTTTATCAAAATTAAAAACATTCTGCATCCTTGGAAGTCTGTGTTCAAAGAAACTTCAGAACCTTGCCAGTTTCAGAACACTGCTTCATCAAAGTTAAACATAGCCCTTTGTGACCACTCAGTCTTTTGCCTTGTGTTTATAGCCAGGGGTTTGGAATGCATTTTTGACTACAGGAATGGAAAGTACGATTTAAGAGATTTCCTGTTATTTTGCAGGTTTTTAAACCACTGGAACATTTTTTCCCCTAAATCACAACAGGGAAGTTCCAATATGCCTTTTGAGTATATTTCATATTTTCTCAGCGCTGTAACTGGTTAGTATTATTATGACTTTACTCTGCACTCTTCAATAGCCTTTGGGCATGCTGGGCAGAAAGTGATACTAGTGGATGAATAGACTTGAATGACTAGCTTGAGGCAAGCAATGGTTGAAGGAATATCTGCAGAATTCAGTTAAGAATGTTTTTAAAATGTATTCTGGTGTCCGAGGGTAAGGGGTCTTAGTATAAGGGTGCTGTTCTTATGTTAGGCATAAGAAGTGCTAGAGATCCAGGGTTCAATTTTCAGCTGAGTTTCTGCAGCAGGGAAAAAGAAGGATGATGGATGGAATTCCAGACAGGGCCTCATTTAGAATTTAGAAGCAGGCAACCAAGGCTCTCCAGGATGGAGGCTTGCTGGGTTCAGGAAATAGCTATCGATGGTCAATCTATTTAATTATCCATTCAATAGCAAAAACATTGCATGAACAATTCCTATCTCATGAATGAATGTGGCTTACATTGTAATGAATGACAGAATATCAAATATATATCAAAGTTGTGAAATGTTCTTCAAGTGCAGTGAAAAATTGGCCTGTGCAAATCAGCCCTTATTTGATTCAAATTGGAAAATTGGCAACTAAAAAGTGAATGATCTTCTTTGAGTTTGTGATTCAAGATTTGAGAGCAAACTGATTTGATCTGAAGTGATTTGAGATTCTGTTAAAAAGAGATTTGTCCATAGACTATAATGGAGAAGCATTAAGATGCTTAGAGATGTTTTCCTCTGAAAAATGCTATGAAAATAGGAGGGATAATAGGCTCTTTTGAAGACAGTAACCATGCCAGGTTAATGCTTGATACCATCGAGGATTCCATCATAATAAACTTTTGAAATATTCTTACATTACATCTTTTAAGCCAGAGATGGCAGGAAGATGAAAGGACAGTCTAGCAGCCCTCCAAATTGTCCAGAAAAGAGCTTCAGTTGTGTTGAAACAATGTAGAAATGTCCTATTCCAATTTAAGGATAAAAACTTCAAGAGCTATTGTTGAGAGACTGGCCCAATAATGGAGAATTTAAAAATAAGCTTTGACTGCATGCTGGATCACCCTGAGGCCATATTCAGAGTGCTAGAAGCTGAGTTGAACTCCCAGTTGCATTGGCAGGACCAAGACATAAGTATAACACTTCATTAGCAGCAGAGAGTGCAAAGTTTGGGGCTGGTCAATTAAACTGAGAGTTGAGTAAGTAGATTAAATTCAAAACAATGTTAGATTTGCCACCCCAAACCCTATTTTGAGATGATGATGCAAAATGGTAGCTACAAAATGGTAACTTTGTTAAGAACTGAATCTGAATCTAATTCAGCATTCTGGCCCCATCATGTCAGCCAGACACTATGGGAAATTCAGAATTAGGACATGAGTGTTGATGCCTAAGAATGCTGAACAACCAAAACTCAGATATGCAGAAAGCATGGAGAAGTAGGACTTTAGGATAGAATATTTCTTTTATGATTCTATAAAGTCGTTTTTATGAGGTACATACAGTATGAAACACCTTAACAACATGTGGCACATATAAATACAGACCATCAGCTTGATTGATTTTATTTATTAGGTTTAACTGGCCAAAAACTTTGCCCACTGAGTTTCCATCTACTGTCTGTGGGTGACTTTAAACTGGGTCTCCATGGTCCTAGGCTAACACCTTAACTACTATACCACAATGGTTGCCATCTAAAAGCTTTCTGTAGTTGCATAATTAGGAAATATATATTTCATAATGTCACACATTATATAAAATACGTGAATATTTCACCAGCATCCAGTTATCTTACCTGCAATTACCCTGAAACTCTTCGTGACATCTATCAGGCCAGCTAGCCAAAGAGCCTGTAGCAACGTTTTTTTCTTCTCAAACCTCTCTGATATCAGAGATGAGTTGCTGATCTATGAATCTGGATCAGAGGAAAACATACTGGTTGTTGTATGTAATCCCTTGGTTGCAACCAAAATTTATAGCTTCTGTTTACTCATACAAATGTCCCATTGATTTTTTTATGGATAAGAATGTAGCCTTCATAAAATATGAATCTTTTTCTGGCAAATTATATTATTATGGAGTTTGTGTATTCATGAGAGAATTCCTTGGATTTATGAAGTGAAATTCAGATCCAAACCATTGTTTCCATTGTCAATTGCTACCTCAAAAACAGGTTGGTCAACACTGATTGAGGTGACTTCATCTATTATACTTAGTCAACATGTGTCAATTCAGTTCCAGTCCACCTGGAGTGGGTGTGAATCAGCTGAAACTAAAAGCTATTCCTAGCATCCTCTTGAACATCCAGCTTCTTATTTAAAATGGTAGATTTTATAAGACTCTGTTTATCCTTGTATAAATGCTATTCCCACCTGGCTCATGAGATCTAACTTTAATCTTGTAAATATGGGAACCAAAAATGGGCTTCAGGCTTAATTCAGAGAAGATAAAACATATCTCAGTCTGATTAAAATCAATGGAATTCATGCACACATTCCTTGGATAGCAGCCATCATGTCATAACTATGGTGCAACTTTTAAAAAATTATTCGGGAGTGGACTTCTTGATTTTGGTGATATGAAGTTGAACTGGAATTCTTTTTTCAGTGCCTTTTGTTTGTCTGCTTGCTTGCCTGCTAAAGTTTAAGCTCCTTTTCAAAGCAATGTTAGAAGCCTTCTTGCTTTGTCTGGTGATCTGTGGCTAACTGAGCAACCATTTGCTCTGGCTATGCCAGCAGCCACCCTGTTGCTATTGGTACGATCTTATGCTTGACTGCAGGATAGCTACAGAAACGCCAGCCAGCATTTGTTTGGTGCCTTTGAGTGTTCTGGGGAACAGGTAACTATGTCTCTACCATCTGATGCCTTCCAAAACTCAGTGGGCAGCTTGCAGATAAAATCTGATCAAACCAAGGCTCTGTTCCAGTTGGGTGTCAGCCATCATACATGGCATACACACAATCAATATTCTTACATTTCTAGCTCGTGTTTTAACCCTTCACAATTAGAATGGCATTTGCTCCCCTTTTATTTTCACAATAGTATTATTAAGCAGGATAGGATAACAGATTGGAGAGAGTAAGGAAGATGATCTTGACGGAAATATACAAGAACCATTACCTAGGCAAAGGGGACTGAAACGTTTTTAAGTCCTGAGAAACAAAAGGATATTCAGAAGTAGCTCAGGCAGATGCCTCCCTGATTCATAGGAGTATAAGGGGGGCGGGTATAGCACAATCAGACTTACAAGATTCTGTTATTATAGCCAATCTGAATAAAAGTAGTTCTAGTCTTCCTGTGGAGTTGATTTCCTGGTCTGGTCCACTTAGTGGGGCTGACAGTGAGATTGGCTCACAGTCAACCAGTGGTAATTCCAAGGTGCTTTACTGGCTCACATACAGTATGGCTACCTTTCTCTTTCCCCTTTCCCTTGGCATTTGCCATCCCCCTGTAAATTTTATGCACTTGTGTTCACAGTCTTCTAGATAGCACAGAATGATGTGGCTACTTGCTACAGACCTTCATGTGGATGAATATCATCATTCATCATCATTGGCGATCACTCGTAGCCGAGTAAGATTGTATTCCAAAGGTAAAATTTTAACAGTGGATCCGTAAGTGGCTATAAAGGCCAATTCTGGATCCGCACAACCTCCCACAGTGAGGGCATAGGTTTCCGGGTGGGAGACGGTCATGATGAGGGTTTGCCTGACGTGCCTTCCTTTTAGCTCTTTTCTCCCTTTCGCCCTGTACTCGTGCTTCTTCAAAGTCCATAGCGCCATTAATAAAGGCTGACCTCCAATTGAAACGCTCATGAGTTAGGGCTTCCCAGTTCTCAATGCTGATATTACTTTTTTTTAAATTAGCTTTGAGAATATCTTTGAATCTCTTTTGCTGTCCACCAATATTCCATTTTCCATTCTTAAGTTGGGAGTAAAGTAGCTGCTTTGGAACACGATGGTCAGGCATTCGAACAACATGACCGGTCCAGCGAAGTTGATGTTGGATGATCATTGTTTCAATGCTGGTGGTTTTCGCTTCTTCTAATACGCTAACATTAGTCCACCTATCTTCCCAAGTAATTTGCAGAATTTTTCGGAGGCAGCGTTGATGGAATCTTTCAAGAAGTTGGAGGTGGCGTTTGTAGAGGGTCCATGTTTCACAGGCGTACAGAAGGATTGGTAGTACAATGGCTTTGTAAACAAGCATTTTGGTCTCCCTGTGAATGTCCCGATCCTCAAACACTCTACGCTTCATTCGGGAGAAAGCTACACTCGCAGAGCTCAGGCGATGCTGAATTTCAGCGTCGATGTTGGCTTTTGTAGATAGATGGCTGCCGAGATAAGAAAAGTGGTTGACATTTTCTAGTGACACACCTTTAAGATGGATTGATGGTGCTGCAGAGGGATTGGTTCGAACTTGCTGGTAAAGCACTTTGGTTTTTTTAATGTTAATCGAGAGGCCGAGTTTTTCATATGCTTCTGCAAAGATGTTTAGGATAGTTTGAAGATCTTCCTCGGAGTGTGCACAGACTACGTTATCATCAGCATATTGAAGTTCTATAACAGAAGTTGCAATTACCTTATTTTTTGCTTTCAGCCTACTAAGATTAAAAAGCTTTCCATCTGTTCGATATATAATTTCTACACCAGTAGGAAGTTTCTCTTCAACAAGGTGTATAATCATAGCGATGAAGATAGCAAATAAGGTTGGAGCAATAACACATCCCTGTTTAACGCCGGATTCCACTTTAAATGGATCACTTTGAGAGCCATTGTTATTCAGGATTGTTGCCATCATGTCGTCATGGAGTAGCCGCAAGATGTTCACAAATTTATCAGGGCATCCGATTTTCAGAAGGATGGTCCAGAGAGCAGTACGATTTACAGTATCAAAAGCTTTAGTCAGATCAATAAACGCCATGTACAGAGGGCGGTTTTGCTCCTGAAGCTGTCGTGCAGTGAAGATCATATCCACTGTTCCCCTGGAAGGGCGGAAGCCATTTTGCGTTTCAGGGAGGATGTCTTCTGATACAGATAGGAGACGGTTTGCAATGATCTTTGCCAGGATTTTGCCTGCTGTGGCTAGAAGGGAGATGCCTCGAGAGTTTCCACAGTCTGTTCTATCACCCTTTTTAAAGAGAGTGATAATTATGGCATCCCTAAAGTCTGCTGGAATCTCCTCCCTCATCCAGATTTTTTCGATGAGCTTATGAAGTTGTTGTGTAAGTTCAGGCCCGCCTTCTTTAAAGACTTCAGCAGGAATCCCATCAGGTCCACTAGCTTTGTTATTTTTCATTTGTTTAGTGGCTTTACTGACTTCCTCCAAACTAGGGGGTACTGCAAGCTCATCTCTTATTTGTTTTTGTGGGATTTGCAAGAAGACTTCATCAGCCACAGTAGAGTAACGATTAAGGAGATTGTAGTAATGCTCTTTCCAGCGCAGTGCAATAGACTCTTTGTCCTTTAGAAGTTTAGCACCATCTACTAAGCGTAAGGGATTTGTACCATGGTTTGTTGGTCCATAGATGGCCTTTATGGCATTAAAAAAGCCCCGTGCATCATGAGCATCTGCAAAATGTTGGGTTTCTTGGGCTTTTTTTATCCACCATATGTTCTTAAGTTCTCTAGTTCTTCTTTGGACTTCTGCCTTTGCACTGGCGTAGATTTTTTTCTTAACGGCACAGTTAATATCTTTTTGCCATATCCGGAAGGCTTTCCTTTTCTTGTCAATAATATGTTCAATCTCACTATTGTTCTCATCAAACCAGTCCTGATGTCTCTTAGTTTGGTATCCGATAGTTTGTTCACAGGCTGAAATAATAGAAGTCTTCAATTTAACCCAGTGTTCCTCAACATTTTCAGGAAGTTCCATAGGCAGATGTTCCTTGAGAGTTGATTGAAAGCAAGCTCGTTTAATAGAATCTTGAAGGGCCAGTGTATTCATTTTACGCCTTGGTTTTCTTCCTTGGAGCCTACGATGAGGGACAATCTTTATGGCCATTGTGGATCGAATTAATCGATGGTCTGTCCAGCAGTCATCGGCGCTCGTCATGGCTCTGGTGAGAAGTACATCACGGCGATCTCTAGCACGGACAATTACATAATCTAAAAGATGCCAGTGCTTCGACCGTGGGTGCTTCCAAGATGTTTTAAATTTATTTTTCTGGCGAAAGAGTGTGTTAGTAATGACAAGGTTATGCTCTGCACATTTAGTCAGAAGTAAGATTCCATTCATGTTGCTGTTGTCAACTCCTTCTTTCCCAATGATCCCTGGCCACAAATCAAAGTCACGCCCAACTCTTGCATTGAAATCGCCCAGGAGGATAATTTTATCCTCCTTTGGTGTCTCTGATAAGATGGTGTCCAGCTGGGTATAAAATTTTTCCTTGATATCCTCATCTGCATCTAGTGTTGGTGCGTAAGCACTTAGGATAGTTGCCTGTTGGTTTTTGGCGAGTTTTATTCGGAGAGTTGAGAGTCGTTCGTTAATCCCAGTGGGAACTTCTGACAAGAGTTTCACAAGGTGGTTTTTGATAGCAAAGCCTACCCCATGTATTCGTCATTCTTGTTCAGGTAGTCCTTTCCAAAAGAAGGTATAACCTCCTTTTTCTTCCTTCAACTGTCCTTCTCCTGCTCTTCGAGTTTCTTGGAGTGCTGCTATATCAATATTAAAACGTCTCAGCTCCCTTGCAATAATGGCAGTCCTACGTTCAGGTCATTCATTATCCATATTGTCTTGCAGTGTCCGTATATTCCATGTTCCAAAATTCATGTGTTTTTTACGACCGCTAGATGGTGACCTCACTGGTCGTGGTAATCCAGTCAGGGAGAAAATGAGGCAGACTATGTTTAGGGCACCTTTTCTAGCCCCCTCCCCATATGGGGTGAGCAGAGTGGATCCTAAATAGGGTTGCTCAGTCGTGGATATAGCTGCTGAACTACTCAACTGCCTCGATCCTTGAGTCAGGGCGACTGAATCCGTATCCACCGCCCATGTGCTGATCCATGACTAGGAGCTTCCGGATTTCACAGTCCTGCCCCCGTTGCCATTTGTCAATCACCATGGGACTTTTGGTTGTTTTGGGTTTGGTGTGGTTGGAAGATGCCTGTGCGTGAATTTGTTTTATGTGTGGAGATCGGTGCACAACGATCAGCACACAACCTTCACAGAAAAAGGCTCTAATCCAATGGCATGGATACCATGACGATTGGTGACCTTTTGTCTGCTGCAGCCTTCATCCGCCTTCGCAGCCGTTGTAACAATACACCTTGTTATCTTCCGCCTGTTCTGTCGTTGAGGACTTTCTTGGATCGTTCTTTGTCTGGTTCCTCCCCCTGGACCTTACCGCCATGGGTGACCCTACCAGGAGTACATGACTCCCGACGGCTTCGCTCACAGGGTTCATTGAGAACACACAAGCCCACTCACCACAACAAGGTGACGATCCAGCGAGTGAGGGATGAATATATGAACTCCATGACCCCCAGTTGTTTGGGCAGAGTGTATATGTACTTGGCAATATGCTGGTTTGGGCTGTAGGATCACATCTTAAATACTTTTGAGTGACAAAAGATAAGGGAGACATTTGTTCAGGTTCCTATTGACTCAATGTTTTAACTTAAGCCACGTCTTTTAACAGAATAGATCAGGAGTGGGACTGATCCTTGAATGAGCACAGAAAGCAAGTAATTTTGCTCCACTAACATGTTTTCAACTCAGTCCATTTTCTTTCTCAAATCATGAATAGTCTATTGACAATAATGGCTACTGGTACAGTCATGAAACTGTATGAGAGAAACAAAATGATTTATTTTGCATTTTAATTTTAACTTGCACTTCCTGAATCCGTGAATGAATACACACTTACCTTTTAAAAATCACATTAAAACTGTTTAGCAAAATGTGGATAGTATGGGGAAAAAACACACCCTGATAGTGTGTGTGTGCGTGTGGGGGAGAAATAATAATATACAGCAAAACATGAAAAAATCTAGTCTGCTAAAATACATGTCAGAAAAAGTTCATACAGAAGTTACCATTTTAGACAAAATACACAGAGAAATGTATATTGATACAGTCTTTTTTTTTAAGTACAAAAATAAAAAGAACTTCATATTAGAAAAAAGAGAAGCAGGATGAAAGGAAACTTAATACATTAATCCAGTGTTTCTCAACCTTGGCAGCTTTAAGCTGTGTGGACTTCAACTCCCAGAATTCCCCAGCCAGCCATTCTGGGAGTTGAAGTCCACACCTCTTAAAGTTGCCAAGGTTGAGAAACACTGCATGAATCCATCCCTACATTCTGATACACATCCTGTAGCGAGTGTATCTTTGTTCTTTATTCTTATCACCACCAAGGTCAGGGACAATACTGCCCGGAGTGCTTACTCAAGAACAAACCTTGTCTGCGGCACCCCCCAACTTTGGGATGTCCTCCCAGTGCCTGGCACTCTCTTTACCATCTTTCCAGCATCAGGCAAGCACGTTATTTTCCCAGGCCTTTTAATAAGGAGTTGATTTTTACACAGCTGTGATATTTTAAATTTCTTGATTGTGGATTTTATTCTCCGTTTTATTGTTAATTTTTGTTTGGGTATTTTAGATAATATTTTAATGTATGTGTTACATCAACTTGTTTGAACTTAACAGTTTTATCATTTTGATTTTGGGTGGAAACTGCTTTAAGGTTCCTACTGGGAATTGGCATGTAAATGTTAGTAACTGAAATGTAGTGGTATTCAGGAGGGGCCGCGGTAGCTCACGTGGCTAAGGCGCTAAGACGCTGAGATGGGAAGATCTTAAGGTCAGTGGTTCAAAGCCCGTGTACGGATGCCGCGTAATGGGGTGAGCTCCTGTCAGCTAGCCCTAGCTTCCAACGTCAGGCTCTACCGGCAAGCCCCCATCACAACTAAACGGATCAACCAATTACCAACTTCCGGTTGATCTGGAAAAAAGCGGACCCTGCAAAAAAGCAGGATAAATGCGAGGAGGAGGAGGAGGAGGAGGAGGAGGAAGAAGAAGAAGAAGAAGAAGAAGAAGAAGAAGAAGAAGAAGAGGAGGAGGAGGAGGAGGAGGAGGTGGTATTCAGAGGCATCGGGCAGGGGGAAGGAGGAGGAAGATGGTAGCTTCAATTGTGTGGTTGCAGCAGCCATCTTGACCTTTTGGAAACACCCCCCTCCCCACCCCCAAGATGCTCCTGATGGCGTAGCATCCATTTTGGATGTGCTAATGGCAGGCCACTGACGGGAGATTTAAGATGATGTTTCTTCTTTGTCTCCTGTAATGTCATAATATTATCTTTTCAGTAGAGACTAATTTCCATCTGTTTGTTCTCTTTCCTGTGCTGCTCATCAGGATGGAGTGGAGCTTTTCAAGAACCACACCAGCTCTCTGAATTGAGCAGTAGGCCCCAAGCATTCGATTTGCCACAACAATGCCTTGGCTCCCTGCCAGCGCAAGCTTAGAGCAGCTGTGCCCTTAATCACCATGCTTTCTTTTTCTTCCTGATATCTTCAACATCTGCATCGGTAGCTTGCCTTATTTAGCTGTTTATTTAGATACAAAACCTGCCTCATCCTGAAAACATGGGTTAGGCAATGAAAAGCGGGGGGAGGGGGGGGAGATAAATCCAAATAAATCAAAACAGTTTTGTCTAATGCTACAAAGTTGCCTGACTATTTTGCAACTGGGGGCCACACCATATGCAAGGTTATACACACATGACATGTAGAATTTTTTTTAAGTGTAAAGAGCATGAGATGGTAATGATCATTGTCAGGGCTGCAGCAGACACAATATGGGCCTGAGGGAAATCCCACTTCAGGAAGGACCCAGGGCCAGCCCTTACATTAGACCAACCTTTCTCAACTTTTTGACCCTGGAGGAACCCTTGAAATATTTTTCAGGCCTTAGGGAACCCCTGCACATTGAGGATCAAATATAGGCCGGAAGTTACAAAATTATTATATTTGTTTCATGTGTAGGCCTGTATATATGCATTAACAGTGTTCTTAAACTAAAAATAAAGAATGAAATTGGCTGGGGAATTCTGGGAATTGAAGTCCACACATCTTCAAATTGCCAAGGTTGGGAAACACTGGTCTAAACATTCTAGAGCAGGGTTTCTCAACCAGGGTTTCATGGAACCCTAGGGTTCCACGAGAGGTCACTAGGGGTTCCCTGGGAGATCATGATTTATTAAAAAAAATATTTCAAATTCGGACAACTTTACATTAAAGAGGTAAGTTTAATTCTTTATTTTTAGTTTAAGAACACTGTTAATGCATATATACAGGCCTACACGTGAAACAAATATAATAATTTTGTAACTTCTGGCCTATATTTGAGCCTGAATGTGCAGGGATTCCCTGAGGCCTGAAAAATATTTCAAGGGTTCCTCCAGGGCCAAAAGGTTGAGAAAGGCTGTTCTAGAGTAAGCAGGTTAGTGATGGAAGCTGCTCTGGTTCTCAGTGGGGAGGGGGGCATAATATTCAGTAGAGGAAGTGACTTGCGCTCTTTCACATATGATCTTAATTTTGAATGTTCACATCTATAAGGAAGCTGGGAAAGGGGAAGGGCACCAGGAGGGACGATAACACTTCACAGATGACAGTATTCTATCTAAATCTGCTATCTGCCATAGTTTCCTGTGCTCCAAGCAATTCTTCAGACATTTCATGTGCACAACTTTGTTTTCAATTTAACTGTATTACCAACTCCAGTTTTTTTTAAAGACCCAAATGATTAATTTCCAAGATGACAACTGGGGAGCTTCTCCCAAGCCCCAAAAGATACAATTAGCATAATCTGCTAAAATCTACTTTGCAAAACATTTTTCAATAATGTTTGGATTATTATACTTTTGACGGATTGCTGCTATTTTAGACAGTAATGGAAGAGTTAAAAAGGGGGCCTGATTTGGCCATGGGAGATAATACAGAGTGCAACATTGCCATCTACTGCCTCTTTCTAAATGAAACAATATTTCCAACCCCCTTTTATTTAATAGTTAATGTCCTGCCTCCCTAATTTGGTCCTTCTGAGATGGTGGGTTGCAACTCCTATATTTCCCATGCATCTTGGTCATACAGCAGGAAGTTATGGGGGTTCTAATCCAACACCTCTGAAGAGCAGCAAATTGGAGAGAGCCGGTCTAACTACAATTAGACAAGTATGGCTGTTGCTAATCCTTGTCATTATCTCGCTTGTCCCGTCTTGCAAAAGCAATGAGTGATACGATATTATTGTGTTCAGCTTTTTCCCACTCCCAGCAAGAGCTATCAGTGAATGCCGAAAACAATGAATCAGAAGTATTTGCACATTACTCTCCAGATAAGTATAGCTTGTGTTCCTGAATATGGATTGGTAAGGGATAGATAGATAGATAGATAGATAGATAGATAGATAGATAGATAGATAGATAGATAGATAGATAGATATCCTCACTTTCTTCTTCATCCTAGCGTTTTCCCACAGGTGCAGGGTCCGCTTTTCGGATCAATGAACGCCATTTCATGCAATCAAATGCAGCAACTGGGTCCAACTGGATTATTTTTATGTCCACGTTAATTGTGTCCTGCCACCTTTGCTTTGGTCTTCCATGCGGGCATTTGCCATCAATGTTATAGTGGTAGGCGGTGCAGGCGACAGTGTGGGGTGCTGTTCATAGAAGGTGGCCATACCACTGTAGGCGTTTTTCCCTCATTTTCTCCATTATTGGTGCAATGCCCATCTGCTGCTGGACTGTATCATTGCTGACATGGTCAAGAAGGGAAACGCCTAATGACCAACAGAGCATGCACATCTCCATGGCATGTAAAGGGCACTCAGCACTTTTGGTGGTAGGCCAGCACTCAGCGCCATACAGTGGTATATACTGTATATATAAAATGATGGTCCGCCCAGAAGTCCTCCTCACTTTATTTTTAAATAAATAGGTGGCTGTGTAGAATGAAATAAAGTAAGATCATCTCTGCTCAGATATGCAGTCAGGCAACAGGTTTCTTCTCTTCTGGTGTATATGGTGGTCAGAGAGTAGGCAGGCCCCTCCTTTGGCCCTGCTAACTCTCCTGGGTTTGGGAGGGAAAGAGAACAAGACATGGAATTATATATAAACCCACAACTCCAACCTACCATTCAACCCAGAAACTTTTTTCAAATGTAATTATTATTCCCCAAAGTGCAGCCAGTTCTCTTTCTGGAACAGCTGTGTTTTAGGAAATCAGAAGTGCTGGAGATGGAACACACAGATCATCTACACTAAATTAGCTTTAAGTTTGGTCTGTGTACATTCCAGGATACTGTTGGCTCTCAATTGGTTTCTTGAAGAAAATGTGGCAGGCAAGCAAGCAAGCAAGCAAGCAAGCAAGCAAGAATCCAGATTAGGATTTGGTGTTATAAAGCTGAGAGAAGTGCTTTGTGATACAATTTTTTGGATAAAGACTAGATTTAATCTATTTTAATTCAGTTTATCTAAGAGGCTCAAGCAGTGTTTCTCAACCTTGGCAACTTTCAGAAGTGTGGACTTCAACTCCCAGAATTCCCCAGCCAGCCATGGGGAATTCTGGGAGTGGATGTCCATACATCTGAAAGTTGCCAAGGTTGAGAAACACTGGGCTCAAGCATATTGATATGTATTGCTTTTTCCTGAAGACCATGTGGAAGTTGGTGCAGATGTAATTTGCTTCCTGCTAATACTACTGTATAAGATTGAAACCCTATGTAGATTTATTTTATGAGTCACCCATACTAAATCAGGTCAGACTTTTCTTTCATGTCTTCATGGATAATATCTGGTTGCTCATTTAATCATTCTTAGTTGCATGTGAAACCAGACTGCATGTGAAATTAAATGTATGAATGTATGGGCTTATGTCACAGTGGTGGGGGTTTAACTTTTTTTCACAGCTTCAGAGAGGACTAATAAGGATTACAGCATGGTGTATAGGGAGGGGATTCCATTCGTATTTGAGTTGGGAGGGGTAGTTTCATTGGTACATAGACAGGTTCTTCTCATAGGACATGGTGAAGGGAGGGCATTTTCATGAGAACCACAACACGTAAGGAAAAGGTTCAGTTCCCCATTCCTAGGCCCTAATGAAAATAATCACACAATTGTAATACTAGTACAATATATGTACAACCACACTTTTCCCTCTGCCTAAAATATGTCCTTGAAAAGGGATAGTGGCATTTGAGCAGCCTTGATGAATGGAGGGTTTCATTGGGGGTGCTCTTTTTTGAGGATTCCTCTGAACACTTAATCGGTGGTCTCTTAGCACACTATTTCTTCACTGGGGTGTTTGGGGTCCTATATCACAGGTTCAGCAAACCTAAGGTTCTCCTAAAGCTGCTAGGATTTATCCTGAGTAGATAGTAAGACTGGGAACACTATTAGTATATGCATTACTCTCAAGACAGAATAGTGTTTGTGGAATGTTTCCCATCCTACCAGTTTAGCTTCAACAAGTTGCTGTATTACCTCCAAACTATGACCTGTAATCTGGGTTTTAGTCAGGAGAATTTCTCCACCAAGCACTAGCTTACACTAAACCCCATGAGGGTTTGCCTCTGCATGGAAAACAAAGGGCATAGCTTTCTTCAAAGGAAAAGATTCATTCAAACCACTTCACCCAAGAGCTTATTGTTCTTCATCTTCTCATGTTAATCTTGTTGCTGATTTTTCTGGAGCTAACTTGCTTTTTATCTCCCATGGAAATCAATAAAGTAGTACAATCTAAGATGACCCGCTCAGTCCCTCTTGTCCAACCCCAGCTCAACTTAGCACAAGTTGATGACTTTGGGAAAAAAACACATTTACGCATAAAGCTTCAATCATGTATTCATTTCTCTGCAGAATTTTCTAAGTTTGTCCTTTTATATTTTATTGCTTTTAGACTGAGTATGGCTTACTGTGGTTTGGAGAACTTGTTTTGTGCACTGCCCTAATACTTTTGAAGGAATAATAGTAATAATAATGTTAACATTCGATATTGCTCATGTTTGAAAATTAACTATAGAAGAATCTTTTGCAAAGTAAATGGCATTTTACCCAATGCTACTCTTGCACTACAACCTGACTGAATATAGAGCTGCTTTAAGTCATGCATGAAAACAGTTAGTTTCCATTTGGAAAAATATTATTTTACAGTTAAAGTTCTATATTTAAAAAAAAAAAGCAGGGGGAGAAATGGTCTCCAAGGCATTTGGGGGAACAGGATGTGTTTGTGAAAGATAATAGGGGTTCTGTGGTCCCAGAAATATTCTAGCCTCAAGGGCTTAAAAGATAGCCCATCCTATTCTATTCCCTAACTTGGAAGGAAGTTCCAGTGAGTACCGTACACAGTATAATTTGTTTTCCACAAACAAAGGACAGCATTGTGCTGAAGAGAACAAACTATCTCATAAGGTTTGTGGTGGAGATGAATGAGATATGATTTGTAAAACACATCCATATCCAGGGTACAAAAGGAACAATAGAAAACTAGGTGCATTCAACAGGGAGTATGCGTGTGGTTGCACATGTGTTCAGCACATAATTGGAAGCAGCTTTTGCTGCCTTTCCATCAGCATTTTGCAATCCAGTACATTTCATCTGTGTGCAGATCTATTTCTTTTCATTCTATCAGGACTAAAAAGTGCAACGTAAGCAAATAATAAGAATCCACAATGGTTTTGAGCCAAACCTGACTTGGAATGTTTTGAAAAGTTAGAGGTGCACGTTCTTTTCTCTGTCTCTTGATAGTTACTAAGAAAATAACATGGTTTCACTTAAATATCTTTTTCAAGACACCTGAAGGGCAATGGCAGAGAATATAGTCAATAAAGGCAGATCTTTTACAATGTTCAGAGAAATTTTGTTATCTCACTGTTTAGAGATCTAATTGCAGGCAAAGGGATTTTCATTTCACTTCATTTCCAAGGCCTGATTCATTTGTACCCATTGAATAATGCTAAATCCATGCAGAAATAAAACAAATGCCATTCAAAATTATAAAACTTCCAACCTTGTTCAGTTCTTTTACATGGCATCTTACAGTTCATTTTTAAAACACTGGTTCTGGAGGATTTCTTTTTCTCTTTCACACACAAGCATGCAGGCATATACAATCCATGTGGTCCATCCAATTATTACTGTTTTTTTTCTCTAACCACTGGAACGCAGGCCTATTGTTTTTTGCTCTGAGGAACAAACATTGTAAATGCTTGGCAAGAAGCCTGTATTATTTTTAGAAAGTTTGGAACAGTTTCCTCCTTGTTTCTGGGAGGGGCGGGGTGAGTTTCCTATCCATCCATGTGATCACACTGCCATCTGTTGTCCAGATTTTAGAAAGCAGACAACACAAATTCAAACAACCGCCATATGAAACAGTCCTAACTGTGTGTGTGGCAGAAGCAATATTTTGCTCTTCAGGAGGCATACTTGCTTTGGTGAATTATTAATATGTACATGCACAGTACTATAAGGAAAATGGATAATCACTTTCTGTATCAGTGATTAACAAAGAATATATGGCAGTTAACCCTGTGCATTCAGTCTTGTGTATTTCCATACTAGAACAAAGGAGAACATTCCCCTCACCCTATTTGTGACATAAACATTAAACAGCACTCTGTAAATGCCCTCTAGTTCATTTCTGCTCAGGTAGCAAAACTGATACACCTTTCCCCTGGGAAAAGATTAAAATACATTTTTAGGAGGAGGGAAAACACAAAGGGATACAACTCTTAACTTCTGCAGTTGTTCTTTTTACCATTTTATTTCATCTGTTCTTTTTAGATAGAAATTGAGGTTGTGTTATGGGTGTCTTAAAATATTGAAAAATTAGCAAAATGCCAGGGACAAAAGAAACAAAACTTGTATTTGTGCTCCCATTTCGGAGTAATGTCACGAGTTCTATCCAATAACAATGGAACAAAACAGTAGCACAAGACAAGAAAAAAGATAAACATTTCAAAGCCAGAATAATGAAGATTTTATGATTAAACCTTTTCAAGAGACTTTTTATGTTCACATATTTCTATTTGGATTTAAGCATTAAACATAGGGATTTGTGAACGTCCTTCAAAAATCAGGGAGAGTGTGAATAAGTAACATCAAGATAACTCACTATTTCCACATATTATTTTATAGGTCACTCTTTCTCAACTTTAAGATGTGGGGATTTCAACTCCCAGAATTCCCCAGCCAGCATGCTAGCTGGGGAATTCTTGAAGCTTAAGGCCACATATCTTGAAGTTGTTGAGGTTGAGAAACACTGTTCTAGGGAAAGCTGGAAAATCTGAACTCAACTGAGAGATGGTGTGCATATTTTTATTTCATTTTTTCCCAATCGAGAATCGTATAGGGGAAGTGGAGGCGGTGAACAGCAACAACTCCCCCCCTTCCTCCCCCCTTTTTGTCTTACGAATGTAAATATATTTTCTAAGAATTCCTGAAGAGTAGGCGAATCTGACCTAGCTATTATTGATAGTAAGCGCGAATACAGCTAAGTCTGCGAATATCCAACTGATTCCTCACTCCCCAAATTGTACAATACGAGCGCGCAAGCAAAACAAAACGGGTGGGGAGAGACACGAGGGCCTTTCTTATTCATTCCACCCCCCGCCCCATTCATTCACGGGCTGCCTTAAGCCACGAAACCCTCCGACACCATCGAACTCCCGAAGTCTCCAAGGAACGGAGTGGGGTGGGCGCGGGGCAATGCAGCAAAGAACCTTCCCACTGCAAGTCCCTATCTCGTTAACTTCTTTCGCCTCCCCTTGTGAAAGCCACAAGCCTCCAACGTGCAAGGACCCGTCCGAGAAAAATGTCTGGAAACCGCCCTGCCCCTACGAAAGTGGGCGGAGACGAATCGGAGGCACTTCCTGCCAAGGCGTTGTTTCACCCGGGCCGAGCCCGGCGTCAGGATGCGAGCAGGGCGGGGGCGCAGACCGAGAGATGGAGGGAAGGGTGGGACGGGAGAATGGTGGCAGAAAATGGGTTAGGAAGGAGGCATGCAAAAAAGGGGGAAATTGGCAGGCAGGAAAAAGAGGGTCAATTGCACAGCGGCATTTCTCCCTTCCGTTGGACTGTTTTTCCCACTCACTGATCACACGCCTATGAGCGGCGCGTCCCGTCCCGTCCCGTCCATGGTGTTGGAAGGAAGAGCGGGCGCGTGAGAAGGAGGCGGCCGCGCAATTCTTCATTTTAGAGCAGCGGTTTTTGACAGGAGTTCTGCATGGGAAGTCGTTGGTGACTTTCCCACCTATTCGGTGGGATTTTGATAATGAAAAGTTGATCATTTCCGTAGTATTTGGGGTTTAAATGTTGCATTTAATTTTGCCACTAATTTCTGCCTCAGAAAATCAGATGTGGTTACAGGGACATTTATTATAAAGGACAGTTCTTTATTTCAGAAAGTTGTCCTTTAGACTTATTTTTCAAAAACTCACTTTTGTCCTTTATTTTGGTAATTTAACTTTTACCATACAAATGGTGCCACTTAATGCAGCCTTTCACATTCATGCGAAAAATATGGAAATTGAATTGCCATTTTAAAACGAATTTACATATCCTGTTTGATTTTAGATATTTTTATTAAAATATGTGCTTTTTAAAGTTTTTCTTGGTTTTGCTCTTGAATTTTCCGTTGTAAAGCAGTTATAAACACTATTAAAATTTTTATCTGTATGAACCTTTTTCAGATTTGCCCCTTTTTCAGGTTTGTGCTTTATTTCTTTCCAAGAAAATATGGTCAGCGTAGATATGGTTGCTTGTGCTGCTGTTGAGAGAAAGCAACATAAGTATTAACTCAAGAGCCCCTTTATTCTCCTGACATGCCCCTTAAGCCACAAGGTGTGTTTATGGAGGCCTGGGGTACTCACTTAGGACTGTGTACTAAGTCTTTGCACACTGTCCACCTCATTGCTCATTTACTATTCACTTAAAGGTAAAGGTTCCCCCCACACATTTGTGCAGTCGTGTCCGACTCTAGGGGCCGGTGCTCATCTCCGTTTGTTAGCCGAAGAGCCAGCGTTGTCCGAAGACGCTTCCACGGTCATGTGGCCGGCATGACGCGCGTGGAACGCTGTTACCTACCCACCGAAGTGGTACCTATTCATCTACTTGCATTTGCATGCTTTCGAATTGCTAGGTTGGCAAGAGCTGGAGCTAGTGCGGGAGCTCACTCCACACGCAGGGCTAGGGATTTGAACCTCCGAACTTGCAATCTTCCGATCAACAAGCCTGGCGTCTTACCCGCTGAGCCACCACGCCCCCTTCACTTAAAATATATTTAAAAAAGATAAATTACATTCTCTTCTTCAGCTTTGTGTGAAACAAAACATTGCTTAGGATGATTTTTTATTTTTATTGGAAGGGACTCTTCTACCTTCCTATCCTTTAAATAAGATTTGTGCTCCATATTGTGCTCCATGTTGCTCCTGTAAGCTTTAAAGATGTTAAGAAGTGAGGGCATCCTCTAAGCCCGGCCTGCACACCTTATAAAGGGGAAAGAGCTATGTTGATAAATTAAAAATAATCACAGGCCGTGAAAGAATAGCTGGTGCGCTAATTAGCTGTTTGGTGGTACAGAAGCCATGATGGAGCTGGCGGTATTGGTGAGGCCTGACAGTGTAGTGCTCTTTTGAGGCAGTGGCAACATTTCGTAGTGGTGGATTTATTGAGTTTTCCAAAAATGCCATCAAGTTGCACAAGGCTGCTTGGTAGGCTGCATGTTATGCAGGCCTGCTCTAGGCAAACTTGATTTCTGACTGCATCCATGCAGTTTTCTCGGCAGTGTTATGAAGTGTTGGCCATTATGTTGTTTGGAGACACACAAACATATCCCATCCAGTGCTAACCCGGCCCACTTCTGCTTAGCTTCCAAAATCAACTTGGTGCTGCTGCTTACTGAGGGTCAGAGCCCTTATGTCTTAAAATCGATTCCTAAACAAACTCCATGAAATTGGTTGCTGCAGGTCGTGGGACTGAGAGTATATTCAAGGCTAGATTCACTGAATATAATAGAAGGGCCTGTGCTTTGTACCCTCCTCCGTCTCTGACATTCTCAGTGGTCGTGCTCTGCAATAGTTAAGGTGCGAGTGTGAAAAGACAATGTATGGTTTCTCTGCTATTAAATATGCTGTTGCAGTTGGGTTGCTGACAACATAAAATGATAACTAAGGCAACAGTGCTTCACATAAGTACCAAATACTTAGCCACTGTGAAACTTACAGAGTTCACTATACAGTATATGTATATGAAGCCTGTGGACAGGCTCCTTATATGTGTGCCAGTTCCCACCCAAATTCTCATTCCATCACATTGTACACCACTGTGTATATATTCCAACTATGCAGGAACTTACTGCAAAGTTCCTTCAGTAATGTATCTGTGTCTGCATAAAATTACTTATATGATTCCAAGTGATTGCAGTGTTTTCACTGTTTTCTTTTTAACTTTTGTTGTTGACTTTTAAAAACAATTGTATTAAATTAGTTATAGTTGCATGTTTGACTTTTCACTTATATGGTACAGTACATTAGATGACAATTATTGTCCATAAAAAAGAAATCCATCACATTGTAATGCCCAGAAAATGCTGGGATAGGGTAAGGTTGGAGTCTGAAGATGGTGGTGTTGACTGCATCGGAAGAGAATGGTTGGGGCGCCAAGTTTTTTCTTTTGTTTTTATGGTGTTTTGGTTTTGTACTGCTGTTGTGAGCTGTCCAGAGTTGTGTCCTTTAAGTTGGGCGGCCTATAGTCTTTAAATAAATAAAATAAAAAACCCAAGGTTTGGAGCTTATTTGCTGATTAAGAATAAGAAGCATCAGATTTTGAAATGCAGTAAAAATTATCTCAGATCTTGGCCTGCTCATAGCCATCTTCAGATTGTTTGGGGAACACTGGTGTTCTGTGGAACGTAGCTTAAGCATTACTACTCTACATTATTTCTATTACTGTAACAATTTTAAAATAAATGAAGCCATTTTAATTCTAGGATTTCAATGGGGAAAATTTCAGTATTGGCTTAATTAAGTTCAACCTAAAACATGAATCTAGCTATGAGATCCTATGTAATATCTATTTTTTTAACAATTAGGTATACACTGGAATCAAAATACATGAATATTTCTGCTCCTGCATAATGAATATGAAATATTGATACATATTACGATTCTTAAATGCAACTACCGTATTCATGATACTAATGAAAAGCTCCACTAACAATAACTTGCAGCCTGATAGCAGTTTTAAAGTTACTGCATTTGCATCTGTGAATTACTGCAATTCTCATGACTTGTGTTCCTTTGGTCTCCATGTAGAATGAATCCGTGGCAGCACGTAGCAAGCGAGGTGCTGAGAAATGCACGGAAATATCCCAAAAGCAAGCGGTCCCAAAAGACATGTGCTCCAGGTGAGGCTCGAACTCACAACCTCGGCATTGCTCTGCTGCGTACTGCTGTATAAGTACCGCGCGCTAACCGATTGCGCCACTGGAGCCCTGACATCAACTCTTCCCGAACGCTTTATCAAGGGCTCAACCGGAGCGGACGCCATTCCAACGCGCGAACTTCCTTTTTCGTCTTTGCCCGTTTCTCCGTTTCTACCGAATTTCATGTTTCCGGGCCACAAGAAAGCACGCGCTAGAGGGGCAGAAGCAACGAGTTCTATTTCGCGCCGGCCGGCCCTCCCCATCTCCCCTTCCTCCAGCGTCGCGTTGTTGCGGCGGCGGCTGTCGCTAGGCCCCGGCGCGGCCGTGACGCCGCGAGCCTCCATTGCAGGGCGGGGGGAGGGTCTTGAGCGTTGAGCGGGATGGGGCCTGTGACCGGCGCTGGTTGCTGCTGTTTGGGCACCCCCGCCGTCCCCGGGAGAGAAGAGCGGGAGGCCAAGTAGGCCGAAGTGGCAAAGGCGCGCCGGCCGGTGGGGCGGGCGCTGAAGAAAAGCCTGAGAGGAGGCTCGAAGGGGGCTCGCGTCCTTGGGGGAAACGAGTGGGGGCTGCTGGCCGAGGAAGGCGAGGGAAAGAAGGCCCTGCTGAGGAATGGCCCTTCTCCCCGCCTGGCTCGCACGGAGTTTGCTAGAGGCGCGCCGGCCTTTCCCAGCGCCGGGCATCGACTGCCCGCCCAGCCGAGTCGCCCGGATCCAGCCTCCCTTTGGGTGGGTGCGTTAGGATAGTCCGGAGGCCCTACTACGTTGTCGCAGGCGTTCAAAAAAAAAAGGGGGGGGCAAAGGAAAGCATATTGAACTTCTCTCAGATTAGAAGTTTCTTTCAATTGGAAAGGAACAGTGAAAGCTGTTGTCACTCAAGATACCCAAGAAATCATAAGATGCATGTCTACCCCAAATGTGTTCCCTTGTTTTTTTAATAATATAAAACATAATATAGGCTTCTGTGGGAAATAAACAGTACCCCTGATAATTCTACAAACTAACTGTTAACAGGTACTCCCATTTTTTTCAGATCCACAATTCAGCTTTTGCAAAAGCACACACCAAAAGGGGGAGTCTTCCTTTGCTTACAGATAAAATTGCAGACATACAAGCCCAAATAGCTGCCAAAAAAGTTTATCAAGGGCCACAGCTGTTTGTTTTTGAGGGGGCAAGATGAAGCACATCTGGGGATGATCTCTTGTGCAGTCAGCCTCATCACGGTGCAATGATGGCATGTTTACTCTCAACCCAAATAGCAAACTGCTCTGGGGACAGCTGTTTCATACTTAAATTATACTCTATAAACTACAAGAACATTAGATTTTTAAAGCTTGATCTAGGAACATAAAGTCCATCTGACCAGCCCTTGTTGCTATAAGATCCACGGAGCAAGTAATTGAAATTAAATGTTAATAATGGGAAAATAAATCAATTCTAAATCCATTGAATTTTAGAATAATTTTGGTCTTATTAGATCTTCTACTTGAATGTGGGATCACCTGGGAATATCAGCTTGACTCAGCTATAAAGAAACCACTTCCATAATGCTGCCAAGAAAATTGCATTGATTTAGTCACTTGGAGTCAAGCTTGGCTTGAAGATCTGTAGCTTGAATCATGTCAACTGGATTTCTATTTTCTCAGTGGAAACGTTTCGCTCCTTATCCAAGGAGCTTCTTCAGTCTGAGCAAAGTTAGTAAGGGAATCCTAAATATGTTTCTAGGTAGCTGTGTGACCTTACACCTGGGGCTGTAACTCTGAACTCTGAACTCTACATTGGAGAAACCAAACAACTTTTGTACAGGAGGATGGCCCAACACAGGAGAAGTAACACCACAGGACCAGAGTCAGCAGTTTATCTTCATCTAAAGGAAAAAGGACACTCATTTGAGGACATTAATGTTCACATTTTAGACAGAGAAGATAGGTGGTTTGAGAGAGGGGTCAAGGAATCCATTTATGCCAACTTGGAAAATCCTTCCTTGAATAGAGGTGGGGGCCTCAGGCATAATCTTTCCCCCATCTTCCTCCCTGCTTTGTCTTCTGTGCCTAGGAAGATTAAGACCATTTCACAAGCTCAACAGCAGCATGGTGATCTTAACATCCTCCTTTAGATGAAAAAAAAGGACTTAAAATAACATCTCAATATAACCATGACCTAGCCCCAGGTGTAAGGTCACACAGCTACCTAGAAACATATTTAGGATTCCCTTACTAACTTTGCTTAGACTGAAGAAGCTCCTTGGATAAGGAGCGAAACGTTTCCACTGAGAAAATAGAAATCCAGTTGACATGATTCAAGCTACAGACAATTCCACCTGGATGACTGAGAACCTTCATAGACATATTGGCTTGAGGATGTCTTTATCTTGTTATGTATCTATTTACTGCTGCAGCACTAACATGTTTGTTCTTTTACAGCTCTCCAAGTTTCCCCAAAAGATACTGGCCAAAAGTAGAGAGTATGGGAGTAATCAGCAACTGTTTCTGTTTCATATGCACAATGTGCCCGTCCTCCTTTCACATTGACATGCCATTTTGGTCCCCTTTCTGCCCCTTCATAGAAAAATACTGAACAATTTTTCTATGGGTGGTAGTTGATATCTCTTCTATAAATTTGCTTCACCTGTCATCTTTGAGCAAGCTCACAACAAAAAAGTGTAATGGCACCATGTTCTGCAACTCAAGCCCATCTATTTAACAATAGCATCAGTCGGGACAACAACAACAACAAAAAAGGACTCACTGTTGGATCTTTTTGCTTTTGGATTCATTAAATTAATTGTAGGGGAGGGGGAATAAGGTAGGGAAGTAACCAGGAGAAAGAGGGAAAGAATAGTAGTTGCTAAGTGGTACTTACAGGGATTCACTTGTCCGTGTTCTACAAGTTTATTTTTTATTTATTTTCTATCCCGCCTTTATTATTTCGGTAAATAACTCAAGGCGGCGAACATACCGAATACTCCTTCCTCCTCCTATTTTCCCCACAACAACCCTGTGAGGTAAGTTGGGCTGAGAGAGACTGGCCGGCCCAAGGTCACCCAGCTGGCTTTCATTTATTTCAGCTGCATTTATTATGAAGTGGGCTGTTCGCAGTGTTAGCAAAAGTAGAATTGAGACCTCAAAGCAAGAGGCCTGCCCAATTGCAATGAATGCTTTTGGGCACATTCCAGGATGATTGCGGATCCATCATGGGACAAGTGTGAGAAATCAAACTATTTATTTATTTATATTTCAAATTTATTTATACAGTATTTCAAATTTAGTCACCGCCCATCTCAAAGAGTGACTCTGGGTGGTTTACAATAAAACAAGAATAAATAATCATTAAAATACAATAAAACAATATTAAACAAAAATATAATCCAAGAGATAGGTGTTAAATGATTAATGATAATCATTATTAGTAGCCCCCAATCATTATCCTCTGTTACTTGTTTAATCTCCTTTTAACTATCCAAGTTGGTGACAATTACTGTACCTTGTAGCAAACGTTTCCATAATCATAATCTGTAGAGTCAGCTGCAACAACAATTTGATTACTTACACAGAACCTAAATCTACTTTGAGTTGAATTGGTATGCTTTTTTTATCTGAAAAAAATGCATATACAAGTTCTAGAGGGCTATATTTGACTGTAATGAAAACTGAGTTTAAAAATTAATAAATATTGTGAAATTGTTATGTTACATATAGGCCAGATACTAATAATGTAATATGTGTGATGGTGAATAGGGCACACAAAAAATAATTCATCCTACTGGTACGTTCTCTATTAAAATTGAACAAATTTCTGTGAGGAAGATATCTTAGACATACGGTACTTTTTCATGCATGAGTTGATCATTGGCTAAACTATTGAGAATGCCCTTCAGTTAAGTTATCAGCTAAATAACCTTTTGGATCTTAAACTCATCAGCTGAGGATAGTGCACTGTTATACACCAATCATTCCAATTATACAGAGACACTCATTTGCAATAGCATATATAAACGGTTGCAGTGCCAGACCTACCATTCACGTTCACGTACCATTTCCTCTGGAGCACATTACTATCAAGAGTCATGGAGGAGATACTTGTGAATGTAAAGAAATGGGTAGAAGAAAACAGAGATGCTTTTCTGCCTCCAGTATGCAATAAGCTTATGTAAGTGAAGGGTACCATTATTATTACTACTACTATTTCCAAAGATCTGTACAAATGAAGGGTAAATATGTATCTGACAAAGCTAATTGATGTTTGGCTGTGGTCTACTTTTGCTAGGCTCGCCTAAAGGTTGCTTTATATTTGGAAAGTTAGCAATAAATAAATGTATTCTAATTTTTTTAAAAAATCCATAGCAGATACTTCTCTAGAAGTACTGTTGTTTTAGTCCAGAAGCTGTTACTATTTCTCATATCAAAATAGTTTGTAGGTTGTACAGTTGTCTAACTTTATAAGTGAGGTGTGCATGTGCCTAGGCCTCCACAGCTAGCTATGATGCAAAAATTACTCTAAATTGAGGTCTTGGAGCAAAACCACCCTTACGTACTTGCATCCTGACATTTTAAGTATGTATGTTTCATATACATGCAGTATTGTTGTGATGTACACTTCATCAAAAGGGGCGTGGTGGCTCAGCGGGTAAGATGCCAGGCTTGTCGATCGGAAGATCGCAAGTTCGGAGGTTCGAATCCCTAGCCCCGCATGACGGAGTGAGCTCCCGCACTCGCCCCAGCTCTTGCCAACCTAGCAATTTGAAAGCATGCAAATGCAAGTAGTTTAATAGATACCACTTCGGTGGGTAGGTAACAGCGTTCCACGCGCGTCATGCGGCCACATGACCGTGGTAGCGTCTTCGGACAACGCTGGCTCTTCGGCTAACAAAAGGAGATGAGCACTGGCCACTAGAGTCGGACATGACTGCACAAATGTGCGGGGGGAACCTTTACCTTTTATACTTCATCACGTCCCACTTGCAAACTCCTAAGTCTGTCTATATATGTGCATGTTCACAGTAACACTCCACCTCCATGTCTTAAGTTTATTGTGGCTGTTTCCCAACTGTTTGTTAGAAGATTGCTAATATAATCTAGAATGGGGTATGGGGAAGATGACAAGCTGGTATTTGGAAGACACAGAAACAAATATGAAATAACTGAAGGCAAAAAGCCTTGAGTTACAAGCTCCCCCTGCCCAAAACTCACATGCTGCCTTCTTTTTTCTTTTCTTTTTTTCTTCTCTTGCACAGCATACATATTTTATTTTCAACAATAAAAAAGTTTCTGGTATATAATTCAAAAGAAGATGAGCATCCACAAAAAACAATGAGTCTTGCAGAACAAATTAATGTGCAAAATCACGTCTGTCTTAAAGGGAATCACTAAAGCAAAAGACCACATCATATAATGCAGTGTTGCATTCTGATCACAAGCATGCATAAGTTCCTAAAAACACATACATTATAGGTTCCAACAAATACAAAATAATAATTTTTGTTGAATTAATGGAACCTTCCACTTATAAAAGGGGGCGCGATGGCTCAGTAGTTAAGATGCCAGGCTTGTCGATCGGAAGGTCAGCGGTTCGAGACCTGAGCGCCACGTGACGAAGTGAGCTCCTGTACTCGCCCCAGCTCTTGCCAACTTAGCAATTCGAAAGCATGCAAATGCAAGTAGATAAATAGGTACCACTTCGGTGGGGTGGTAACAGCGTTCTGCGCACGTCATGCCAGCCACATGACTGCGGAAATGTCTTCGGACAGCGCTGGCTCTTCGGCTAAGAAATGGAGATGAGCACCGCCCCCTAGAGTCGGAAACAACTGTGCAGGGGAAAACCTTTACCTTTTAAACTTATAAAAGATACCACAACAGCTTTTCATTGACAATTGTGTACTCCAGTTCCTTATTCTCGGGTTGACAGTAACTGCTGTTTGGTTTGGTCAACATAGCTGTAGTTAATCAAAAACAGAAGCATAAGCTTCCTAAGTCCATAAAGTTATGCCAAAAAAGTTGATGAGGAAAAAATACATGAACTAGAGGAAACTTGGGAGTGTTATAGCAAAAAGCTATATATTTTGCATTGTATCTGAATGAGCCTCCAATGGGAATTCAACATAGGTTGAATTTGATTACCTCATTACCTTCACTTACCTGCTTCTGTTCTCTGAATAAGGGAAATACTAGAGAGTCCATTAATGATTAATTAATTAATTAATGGCTGACACAAAAAGGAAACATGGTAGGGTAGACCTGAGGATTTCTTTCTCTCCAAGGAACTCAGAAGCAAAGAATTACGTATTACAAGCATTGTTTTCTTCTAATTGTCCATGAAACTAAACTTCAAGGCAGAAGTTACTTCTGATTTGAAAGGAGCAAGATTGCACCATTAGCCAAAAAAAAAAAAAAAAGCTCCCACACCCTTCACTTTTCTGAACAGTTTCTTAAATTCTTTTATCCTGTTATGCCTTAATTGTTCATTGTTTTTATGTCATTGCTGCTGACTATGGTTATTAACATTTAAAGCAAAACACTTTTACTGTTGTATGTCACTTTTTGTATACTATGAAAAAGGGACAGTAATGAAATTGAATGAAGTATTTAAAAGCTTGATGCTTAAAAATATTGTTCTGCAGGCATTGCCGACAGCTCAATATAATGTTTGTTGGTGGGCCAAACCAAAGGAAAGATTACCATATTGAAGAAGGAGAAGAGGTAATACAGTGGTTTGGATTTATCTCTTGGTTGTGCATAATTTTTTAAAGCTTAATGTTTTTCCTCATAAGGTTAGAAAAAGGTATTTATTTTTCATTAGAAAAATATTAATTAAAATGTTCTACAGTCCAAAGTACACAGCTTGAATGTGGCTAAAATAATTATAAATGTTTCACATTAAAGAATTAGAATAAATCATTTACTCTCAACTTCACCGGGGAGGTTTTATCTGGATTGGTCTGGAAGATTGGAGAGACAAATCAAGGAAATGAGAGCAGCAGACAAATATTATTAATGAGGTTTTAAAACCAAAAACTTCAAGGTCCCATATAGTATGCTCTCCTATCTTATCAAAACCATTGTGAGATAGATAGAGTAAAAGATGTTGACAGGCCTAAAGTCATCAGAAAGAGTAATAAGTAACTCGGGATTTTTAAAGATGTATTTTTTTAATGTCTCTGATTTTAAGCATATTTTTTTCCAATTCAGAAGCAGCAGCATATTGGTGATGGTTGTTGTTTTATTTAAATTTGTTATAGTAGACACTAGTAGACTCTGGGTGGCTTACAAAATCCGACAACAATAAAAACAGTTAAAAACATACACCACCACAGACAGCCCAGGCCAAACAGTAACAGACACCACCACCACAACAGGGGCCCCACAAACACATTAACCCCAGGCCTGAGACCAAAGCCAGGTCTTGAGGGCTTTTTGGAACCCCAGGAAAGTGAGTGCCATCTGTATCTCTGGGGGATGCCATTCCAGAGGGTGGGGGCCATGACAGAGAAGACACGCTTCCTTGGTCCTGTCAAATGACAACGTTTAACAGAGGGGTCCTGGAGCACATCCACTCTGCTAGAACATACCAAATGGGTAGAACAATTGGAGATAGATATACATCCATTTTGCAACTTGCTGTTTCTTTTCTGCACAAGGTGCCCTAGGCCTAGGCAAATCTCATGAAATGGCGATCCAGCTGGTATTCTGAAGCCTTCTTTAAAGACTTTGATTTTTCCTGCTTTTTTTTCTGAGGCAAGAGAAAAAACTCTGGAGAAGTTACACTGGGAAATCTAGTTTTCCTTCATCAGACTCTTCCATTCACCTGGGCAGCATGTTCAAAATGTTCAGTTCAGAAGAGCCATTCTTCAAATGATTCACATGTTTTTTTAAAAAATCATCTGCAGTTTTGCATGTTACTCTTTTCACTGCTACTCTTATAATCCTATTTCTTCGTGATCCCACATGCTGCCAGCAGCTTCGCATTATTTGGGACTTCTTGCAGCAGCTTAGCCAGGCAGCTTACACCTCAATAATCTTTGGGAATAAAGAAATAAAGCAATCAGGAACACAATGGTAACAGCATGCTCTCTCTCTAAATCTAACAAAGAACTTTCTATCAGAATAACTCATCTCATGTACATATACTTTCTCATTATGTACTTAAAATGTTTATTTTATCACCAGTCATACAGTGCTTGTCCAGGCAGTATATAAAATTTAAAATAGAATTAACTACAAATGGATATAATATAAATGCCCATACTATGATTAAATACATAACATAATATAATGGCAGCTATATTTTGTGCTGTATCATCAGGAGCTCTCCAGTGCTAAGATTTATTAAAAGGCTTAGGCTTTCAGAACACTGTTTGGCTTCAGGGACAGAACCTACAAAGGGGGAGAGGGAAAGAGACAAAGCCTCAGAAATACACATAGCCTTGCACCCCTCTCCCATCTCTTAATCATGGTTTAGAGTAACCAAGGTTGATAGAGTATTTCTTTGATATTGTGATAGAAAATTCCCTGTGCTCATCTCCCCTTCTCAAATCATCCTAATGGCTAGCTCAATTTACATAAGTTAATCAGTCCATTTGTCTATGAAGGTTCTCAGTCATCCAGGTGGAATTGTCTGTAGCTTGAATCATGTCAACTGGATTTCTATTTTCTTAGTGGAAACGTTTCGCTCCTTATCCAAGGAGCTTCTTCAGTCTGAGCAAAGTTGGTAAGGGAATCCTAAATATGTTTCTAGGTAGCTGTGTGACCTTACACCTGGGGCTAGGTCATGGTTATATTGAGATGTTATTTTTAAGTCCTTTTACCATCTAAAGGAGAATCGTTAAGATCACCATGCTGCTGTTGAGCTTGTGAAATGGTCTTAATCTTCCTAGGCACAGAAGACAAAGCCGGGAGATAGATGGGAGATAGATTGTGCCTGAGGCCCCCACCTCTATTCAAGGAAGGATTTTCCAAGTTGGCATAAATGGATTCCTTGACCCCTCTCTCAAACCACCTATCTTCTCTGTCTAAAATGTGAACATTAATGTCCTCAAATGAGTGTCCTTTTTCCTTTAAATGAAGATAAACTGCTGACTCTGGTCCTGTGGTGTTACTTCTCCTGTGTTGGGCCATCCTCCTGTAATTAGACATTTTAGACAGAGAAGATAGGTGGCTTTGTCTTCTGTGCCTTAAAAATAACATCTCAATATAACCATGACCTAGCCCCAGGTGTAAGGTCACACAGCTACCTAGAAACATATTTAGGATTCCCTTACCAACTTTGCTCAGACTGAAGAAGCTCCTTGGATAAGGAGCGAAACGTTTCCACTAAGAAAATAGAAATCCAGTTGACATGATTCAAGCTACAGTTAATCAGTCCATTGTTCTCTTACTGTGACTAAAGACTAAAGATCTACATTGGAGTTCTTTGTGTTTATAAGGTTCTGCAATGGCTGTCTTTTCCAAAACACCATAGCTGCTCAGTCATACCGTGCACTCAATATAGTACAGTCTCCACTGTGTTTAAAGTGTGAATATGAGGTCCATGCTTACTACTCGTAAATGAAGATGATGTAGATGGCAAGAGTTTTATTTTTTTTCTTTCTAGTCACTTATAGTACTGTAATTATTGTATTGTATTGTATTGTATTGTATTGTATTGTATTGTATTGTATTGTATTGTATTGTATTGTATTGTATTGTATTATATTAATTATATTATATTATTAGTTACTTATAATACTGTAATTATTGGTTCCAATTCCTGCTATTTCAAAAAAGCTGTTCTAATTGAACATGCAGATCTGTCAAGGAACATCATTTAAAAAATAACCCTATCTTATATATGAGCTAGGTGACAGAGACTTGGCCAAAATAATCTGTAGATCTGCCCTAGCAATTATATTCTGTTTCTACCAAAAGAAAGAAAATAAACTGTCTGGGTTTAATTTACTCTACTGGTAATAACACCGATTCCTGTGGCAGCTTAAAACGTGAATCCATTTCTTGTGGAAGAAGCTTTCTGATCTAGATTCCATTTTCTAATTACTCTGGATATGGTTGACATGGGAGGAATTCTTTAGCATCTTCAATGCCTTGCTTCAGATTTCAGTCAAAAAGAGCACTTGAGCTATTTTCACAAATAAGCAAATGATGCTTTTGGGTTTACTATTTTTCTGGGGCAGCTTCAGCAATAAAAACAATAAAGCAGCAGGAAGTTAGATGCTTGGAGATAATGCACAGGTGCAAATACATGGCTGCTGACATGAGAGGTGACCCACTGCAGAATCTGATGGCTGCTTTTTGCCAGGGGAACTGTTCTGTCTGCAGTTGCCCCTTCCTTCACCACTACTGTATTGTCCTCCCTCTTCGATTTTTGGGCAGCAACCGATAACAGTTTTGTCTTGCAAAGGACCTCACTTAATTTGCAGGTGAAATCAAGATGTGAGTAGGCACAGAATAAAAGGAAGCAGCTCACCATATGTACAAAGATTTTTCTGGCTGCAGTTCATTAGCCCACTGGCAGCAGTGGCTCTCTTCCTTTTTCATTTTTTAAGAAATAATCAAACAAATGGGTAGTAGGTGAAGCCACCAGTAACATTTAGAGTTGATTGTTTTCGAATACAGAATGCTGAGACAAACCAGAAGTGAGAGCTGTTGCTTGCATATCTTGCTTGTGGGCTTATCAGCAAAATCTGAATGGCTATTACGGAATAAGTAGGGTTGAATTAGAACAGCTTTCCGCAACTTGGCATCACTCACTGTATTAGATTCCATCTCATCGATGGTGAGAAGGGAATTATGAAGTACTATATATAAACCCACACCTCTGCAGGAGGCCAAGTTGGGAACGACTGACATACAGTAGATCAACTGTAGCCAGATCCAGCAGGTGAGTGATAAATTCATCATATGTTTTTACATTAAGCATATCTTTATCCAGAAACCTCTAATCATTAAAACTAAACTAAACTAATGTTATTTTTGTGTCAGACAGATAGATTATTAAAATGGTCAGGTTGCCAAAAGTCTGTGGTAGCATTTGTTATTCATTATTGCACATTCTTAATAATTGATGCTAGTTATATGAATAGCTGAAGCTCAGCAAAACATTTGCCAAATCAGATTTAGTAGCTCAATATGTTATCCTGGCTATCCAGATGGTTAGTTATTTTTTTAAGCCATAAACAAACAAACAAAAACAGGCACTTAGGATTTCTAAAACATGATTTGCCTGCAACTTTCTGTGTGTCCCATAGATGTCAGTGTATTTCTTTGTATTCCTTGAATTCTTAAAAACACAATTCAATGCAGTGATGAAAGATAAGACTTAAATTAAATGTTAAATTAAACATTTACAACAAAGACAGAAAGTTATACAGGGATTTAAGAAGTATAAAGGACATAAACATCTAGACTAATTAAATTTCATCACAAATAGGTCAACCCTCTCATGAAATCTTCATAGGCAGAAAAAAATAGATTGGTTAGGTTCAAAGTATGTTTACTTTCTCCAAAGCAGATATGAGAAGCCAACACTTACTTCGGTATAACAAAGTGGCCAGAATCATGTTCTCATACTCAGCCATTTTGCTTGCTTTTGACAAATATTCTTTCTTCTTCTTTCTTTCTTTCTTTCTTTCTTTCTTTCTTTCTTTCTTTCTTTCTTTCTTTCTTTCGCAACAGACCACGTACTTCCATTCTACAAGCATTTGTACATTTTCAAATTTCTCCATCCATTTCCCCATTTTTAGTTAATGGCCTACCAATGTATACAATTCATCTACATGTCTAGTCTTTCACCATTTACAGTATCTATAATTTGCAATCGTTCACTCTGTTTTCCCTATCAAACTACCTTGGCATCATACAACCTAGTATTTAACACTTTAGGTTGTTGGCCAACAGCACAGCATCATCTGCATATAGAAGTACATGTGTATTCATGTCTCCAACTAATACACCCCTAACATCATCATAAACATTCCTTATACATTTATCCATAAATGCACTCAACATCCAAGGGACATCACACAACTTATACGAGAAGAGATAAAGGGCCCTACCTGGTTTCTCCTGCTTTGGTTTAGGAACTGATAGTGCAGATTGCAGCTTCCTCCAGTAGTTTCAGTTTAAAATGAGAGTCTGGAAGAGTACATTGACACAACTATTCAAGTCACATATAGTTTAACCGAGCCTGCCTTTTTCCAATTTCTCCAGGAAACCTGGAACAAAAATGAGCAGCAGCTGGCATTCAATAATAGCTGTATTCACATATCCATTAATGTTGTATCCATTAATTTTTCATAGGAAGAACATGATAAATGTATTATTTATAAAGTAATAGTTTTATAAAGTCCTCTATCTTATGATATAAAGCCAATATTCAATGTTCATTAAAAATTAAAGCATAATACAATAAAGTATTAAAAAAATAGAAAACCATTAACTACGGCAGTAAAAGGCACCAGATAACATGAATAGCTCACATCAGCAAGTTTAAGAGGAACCATCTTAAAATATCCATGCAAACAAGCAGGTTTAGACTTGACAGTAAAAGTTCAAAGCACTGGTACCAGACACACCCATTTTTAGGGTGTTGTACAGTTGGGGCACCACAAGAAAAAACAATTCCTCTTTCCTTGTGATCAATATTGTTCATTCATAGACCATTTCCCTCCAGTTAATGTTAATTAACTGTGTTAATGTTAAGTTGTTGTCCTCTAAATTTGATACCTACTTTGCCATCTTCATTAAATGAGTTGTTTTACTATAATTAATTTCACCCATTTCAGTTTTGAAAAGACATGTATATAACATTCAGGTGGGTATATTGGCAGGGATTTTACTGGCTTGCATTCTCCTGAATTTATGTACAGTACAATAAATTCTGAAGAAGCACGAGTACAGGGCGAAAGGGAGAAAAGAGCTAAAAGGAAGGCACATCAGGCAAACCCTCATCATGACCGTCTCCCACCCGGAAACCTATGCCCTCATTGTGGGAGGTTGTGTGGATCCAGAATTGGCCTTTATAGCCACTTACGGATCCACTGTTAAAATTTTACCTTTGGAAGACAATCTTACTCGGCTACGAGTGATCGCCAATGACAGTACAATAGGATTTGAACTATGATTATTAGTTCCTGTGGTCCTGTAGCAACAGAAATATAAACAACGTGACTGAAATATAATAATAGATTAATTACACTGCTATAGTTTTGTGACTCGAAATGTAATCACCTTGAAAGCAAAATGTATGACTTATAATGTGTATTATTATAAATAGTTTGTAATCTGTAATAAAAATAAGAGAAAACATTTCTATTCATTCATGACTACTAAACATAAAGGAAGTGTGGCATTTTCCAAGCCTTGCTTCCTTAAATGAAATGAATTTGCACCACAAATTCACCTAGAACTTAACTCTTTGACATAAAATGCAAGATATGCCAGTTCAGTTTTCCATTTGGAAACATTAAACATTCTCATTTTCTTTGGAAAGGACCAACATATCTACATTGCAAATTTAAAACTTGAGTCCAAAAGCCTCACCCTGAATAGTAAACTAGAATCTCAGTCAGATCATTTTCTGTACCCAAATTAAACTGATTATTTTAGGAAGGGGAGTTCAACTTGGCATAAAACAGATTAAAACATAAAACAGCATTAGCATAGATATAGTCTAGTTTATTATTTTACAATCATCAACTTTTCATTCATCATGGTATCTCCCTCTTGAAGATATAGAAGATTTAGCAAAACATATTCTTAGAGGGAGTTATTTGAGTAGAATAATTCAGTTACTAGCCCTGCCTCCCTTTCCATGCATCATTGAAGTATGTTGCTGGCTACACTTCGGCTGGCTATAAATATAATCTCAATAATTTATTTAGTGAGAAAAGCAAACATGTATGCAAAGGCTACATTGGACTACTAAAAATGACTTTATATATACAAGTCTTATATACTGCATTTTGCATGAAGACAAAAGGTAAAAGAACAAAAGTTTCTTCTGGTTCCATATATTTATAGAATAATATGTACATAATATGCTGCTTCCCCATATCTGACATCATAGCCCCCAATTTCCCGTTGGATCATCCTCATGCAGAGTCCTCACCACAAGGCTGCTGGAGAAAAAAAATGGATTTGAACTCTACATGGGTACCCTGAGGGAAGAGCCATCTTGTAGACGCTTCCAGAGAGGGTATAATCTTATTTGGACTATATAAACTGCAAGGCTGCACATTTTGCTAAAGAAACCTGATAATAAAGCATCCACTGTTAAAAAGGATGAATTACACTGTGTCACACCAACAACTTGAGGAAAATTCAAAGTGGGCTTATCATGATATTATACAGAATGTAAACATCTTATACAGTAAGACGGGGCAGGTTCCTAGTATAAAGAATATTTCCAGGAGCCATAATATTTGCTTTAGCCATACAAGCTCCAGAAATGACTGTGTGTGAACCTAGGCTACAATGTGTGAGGTATATTGACCAGTTTTTAATTTAACTTTTTCCCCCTTCCTACACAGTTGTTTTACCAGCTGCAGGGAGACATGTGCCTGAAGATAGTAGAAAATGGAAAACACAAGGATATCCACATTAAAGAAGGAGAGGTAAAGATAGGTTTGTATATAAACTAGCAAGCAAATCTCAGGCTGTAATTGCAGTATTTCTCTGTTTAGGTATATATTATTTTCATATAATAATTTATTTAATAATTACATGAGATAGTTCAGTAGGATTTCCACTTCCCACTTTGGTAGCACATCATGGAAAAAAGAAAAAAAATGAAAATCCTGAATAAGGTTAGAGACTGTATTATTATTGCCATTATTGTGACACATCACATTGTAATCAGCTGTTCCAAGAACTTTTTCACAAGTGCTATTACCAAGATAGACCGAAGGGCCGAAGGTAGTAAACCGTAGGCCATTCAGAACCATTATATAAACACTGAGGAGATGTTTCTGACTCTCAAGGTTGGGAGAAGTCTCTTGCCTCAACAATGAGGGAAGAAAAGGGCTAAAATTTAAACCTGTGGAGCAACCATATACAGTATATTTCTACTGTATGTTCTTCAATAGGCAGATCTTCTGTGTGTGTATGTGTGAAATTTATCTAGCCATGACATGTCAGTGAAACTTCTTCTATAAGCAAGTTCAGAACACAGGTTGAATGTCTGGAGATTTGAGATATTTTGGGGAGGCTGGGAGAAGAATGAAAGGGAGAGCAGACATAAATAATCAAGAAGGCAGCTTAGCCCAGGTAGCAAAAAATCTGGGAAGAAGCATTTCAAATTATTCAGAGATACTCTGTTCCAGTGAACTTACTGTAAATGAGGGTGGGAAATTCCTTTTCCAGTTTCCAAGTTTCTGTATTTACCCCAGACGAGCATTAAATATACCTTACTGAAATCTGTATAGTTCTTACTTCTTTGATCTTGTCTAACTGCTTGTGGCTTGATGGGAGAGTTGAGATTTATTGCCATGCCTGGTGTGTGAACTCTGGCATCAGATATCCCCCATTCTATACCTGTGGATTTAATTTCTTTTTCCTGAATAATTTGGACATGCAGCCTTCTGGCCATTATCACATTGTTTTCCAAGTGCTTATAGATTGATCTCATTATGATTTGTTCTATAGCTTCCTGATTATTGATGTCAGTTTAATATGTCTATAGGTCCCCAGATTCCCACCACTCCATTCTTTGAAGATACCAGTGTTTTCTGTCCTCCCATCATCTGGACTTCACTTCACCAGTTCTGCCAAGATAATATATAAAGGTTCACCCAGACCATCAATTAATTCCCATAGTACCCTAGGATACAATTCTTTTGAAAATATCCAAGGAAGCAGCAGCAGCAGCTTCTCCTTCTCCTTCTCCTCCTTCTCCTTCTCCTCCTTCTCCTTCTCCTCCTTCTCCTCCTTCTCCTCCTTCTCCTTCTCCTCCTTCTCCTTCTCCTTCTCCTTCTCCTTCTCCTTCTCCTTCTCCTTCTCCTTCTCCTTCTCCTTCTCCTTCTGCTATTCTTAGCTCATTCTGACCTTTTGCTTCCCATATGCCCTCTCTATAATTCTGGGCTACTTTTATGTATACTTTCATGGTGACCTGACTCTTTCCACCTCCTACATTTGTCCTTTTTTTTATTTTCACATCTTCACTAAACTTTTTGAGGAGCCATGTTGGCTTATGTTTTCCTCCATTTTCTTTTCTTATTGGAATTTTTACAGTAGTTCATCAAGTGTATTCATTTGAATTCATGGCAGATGTTGGGTAGTTTATTAGGCCACATTACAGGAACATTCTGTGATAACCCTCCAGTGTCAGAATTCCCAACAAATAAAACCTTCAGGCAATTACTCTAAAGGATCCATTTATTCAGGATTAGTACACTTCAGGCAGCAGAAGCCTCGAATAACGGTTTTTGCGCCAAGCAAAACGTTATCAAAGCAATGGCAAAAAGAACACCCGTGCATGCAGAGAGGGCATGCTTTGGACCCGCTCAACAAGAGAATTCCATCTAGCGGGGTCCAGGAGGCGTGCCTTCTCTGTGACAGCGCCCGCTTTATGGAACATCTTGCCCCCAGAGGTGAGATTGGCCCCTTCACTCCTGGCCTTTCGGAAGGCCATTAAGACCTGGCTCTGCCACCTGGCCTGGGACGACAGAGGCGGTAGTGCCTCCTGGGGTTGGCTGGCCCCGTAGGTGATCTGTGCTACGGTCCTCAAGCCATCTTGGATTTTATTTATTTTATTTTATATTGGATATATTTTTATATATCTTCTTTTTGTATTGTTTTTTAAATTTTTTAAATTTTAAATTTTAATTATTGTAACCTGCCCAGAGTCCCTTGCATGGGAGATGGGCGGGGAATTAAATAAATAAATAAATAAATAAATAAATGCGCAGCCATAATAAACCAATTCCCACTCCAAAGATCCCCCCTCCCTATGAAATGTTCCACAGGGTTATCAGCTCTCTCCATGCAGCGCCGAAAGCAAAGTCTCTGAAGCTACACGTGTAGAAAAGGCAAAAGCATGACAGACGAGTATGTGAGGCTGACACATTCCCACTTCCTTCTAAAGTGCACAAATCTTATTTGAGGTCAGAGGTTTAGTCCACAGGATCCCTGAATCCTCCCAGTATTCATTTAAGCCTTCCCAGGCAATGGCATTTTACTAGTACTTATGAGATGCAATCACATATCATGCCAGTAGTCTGTCAGCTACATAACTCAATGTGATCCTGGAAACCATTTTTCCCCACTGATACCATTTCCAAGGCCAGTTATTCACCTGCAATATTATTTTCTTTCCCTTCTTCCATGGCCAGCAGGATGAATGAGAACATCCCTTGAGCAGCCACGGTATTAATTTCTAACTCCTTGATGCCTTTGTTGTATTTGCTTTGGCAATATCGTTTGCCCCCTCTTGGATTAGTAGGAAGGAATAAGTCTTGGAAGTTGTTCTGTCATAATCATAATCCATGGGCCTTCTAGGCACCCTTTAAAAGCTTATGGGTGAGTCAGTAGAGTTTTTCCTGTTCCTCATGAGTTGCAAATTGCCACAGTCTTTCTCTTTGTCTTCTTCCAAGGTGCAGGTATTCAAGGATCTACCCTCCTGTCTCCTGTTTAGCAGTGTCTCTTTCCCCCCCAAAAGGCTCAAAGCCTGTTTTCTCTGCAATATCCTGGAAACTTTTCCTGAGTTTCAGCCTGGCAGAATATCTTTTATGTCTTTTGTTTTTAGTTGTTATTCTTTGACAACTCTTGCTCCTTTGATTCTTTTCCTTATGCAGAGTTGCTTCTACTGTTAGCTTTTGCTGCAGTGGCTCTTTTGCTTGCCCTGATAAATCGTTTCCTTTCTCGTAAGCTGAGACATTTATTTATTAAATTTTTATCCCGCCTTTATTATTTATATGTATGTTTATGTGTGTATGTGTGTGTATATACAATATATATATATATATATATATATATATATATATAATTTATATATATGACCATTCTCTCCTCCAACTCTCAATCTTTTTCTTCAAGCATTGCTACAAGCTTGTAACTTTTGTAATGTATGCTGCATTGTTTTCATGAACGAACACAAATATGTCAACTGCACTGCAGGTCACAATTACAGAGTCATGTCTGTTTACCTTCACTTCTATTTCTTAAGGCACTACCATTAGAAAAGCATTTATTTCTTCTTGCTCCTTTCTTAGGCTCTCAGATTAAGCTCATATCCATTGTCCACTTAGAAGGAAAATTTGGCAGGATTTCAACCCCTTTGCTAAAATCCTGTTAACTCACTTACTGAGTTTTCTTCCTCATAACTGTACCTTATATTCTTCCTACATTTTCTGTACAGGGTCTTGTTCAGCAGGAAGCAGTCATTCAGCCCTACACAATGGGCAATCAAAAGCTGCCAGGACATACTCCTTTCGGCCAGCAATTATTCAAGAGGTGAACTTTTCATTCCCCACAGCTGAGCATATAAGTCTCACAGAATTTATTTATTTTATTTATAGTGCTATTTATACCCCACCTATCCCCTCCCTATCGGAGGACTCTAGGCGGCTTACATATATAATGTATATATAATTATATATAAAAATGTATATATATACATTTTTACCATTATACAATGTCACCAACTATAGAGTGTAATTTAACCCGCGCACCAGGAGAGGGGGTAAGGGAACCGGCTCTTCTAAGGCTCTGGACTACAATTCCCAGATGCCTTGAGCTGGCTGCTGACGTCCTGTTGATGTCACTTCCGGGTCTGTCCTCACCGTCGCCATTCAATCTTCCTCCGATCTTTCCTCCGGTGGAACCGGCTCCCGACAGGACGCCAGCAAATTCTCCCACTTAAGGTGGTACCCATTTATCTACTTGCTAAGCTTTCAAACTGCTGGGTTGACAGGAGCTAGGACTAAGTGACGAGAGCTCACCTCGTCGCGCAGGGTTCGAACTGCCGACCTTCTGATCGGCAGCCTACAGCTCAGCTGTTTAACCTGCTGAGCCATCCGCGTCCCGTAGATTCAGAATGCATGATTCCTCTCTTCTTTGTCTCATCTTGTTAGCTTTTCAAGGTAGGCCACGCTAGGAAACCAAAGTAATGAACGCTAATTCTACTTTTATTATAAGGTTACAGTAACAGAATCTTGCAAGTTTGAACGCACTTCTCCCTTTCCTCCCTTTATCTTCGTGCGAAGTAGGAAGAGGGTCTTGTCTGCCCTGGACTTGGATTTCTTTTATCTGAATGTTAATCTTAGTAGCAGCTCTTCCTGCTGTTCCTCAAGGTTTTTCCTTCTTCCCATTACATCTCCCCCTGTTGCCAAACTCCTATTCACTCGCTCAGGCCATTCAAGGAAAAGTAGAATGGGAGGACAAAGATCAGAGAAGACGTAACCAAACCTCTTGCTATTGCTACATGTTTAAACTTCAATTTTTTTCTTAGATATTTCTTTTACCAGCCAGGATTCCACATTCTCCACAAAGGTATGCAAATACTGTGGGACTGGTTATTGAAAGGAGAAGATTAAAAACAGAAACTGATGGACTCAGGTGAGATGTCATTTTGCTAGCAATCTGATTTTATCATTATAAGCCACTCTGACAGGTGTTAGAGCTGAAAAATAATATAAAATATTTATCTCCACAAATAAATTATATGAGCACATGGACAGTACTATGCTGTGGGAAATGCTGTCACTTCTCTGTAGAGTCTTGGGTCTACAGAACCAAACTTTGTGTATTGTATGTTTAATTCAACAGAAGAAGTTCTGTATGCAATCAAAGCTCTGAGAACCATAATTTATTAGTGGATCTAGGTTCATTGTTGTTTGCAATTGGATGGAGCTTATTTGAATATTTGGAGTTTATTCTCTTTCTCCAACTACAAGCATTCAGGCTTTGATGGACATCACAGGGCTTCAAATATTCAGAAATCCAGTAGTGGAGAAAATGGCACATTTCCCCTCTGTGTGTAGTTTCTATCAATGCTGAACTAAAGGAAGGTATACGCGGTGGCATAAAACATCATCTAATCAAGTCCTTTTGATTTTAATGGAACTGGAGAGAGGATTCATAAGCCTCTCCCATCTGCCACTTCTTTGGGGGAAATTATCCCACTTTCTACCACAATGAAAAACATTCATTCTTGAGATCATGGATTTGCTACCATATAATTAAGGTCTTTTAATAAGTTAAGTTTAATCTCATTTGATGTCACATGGTCAGTTTTTCCATCCTTTCAGGTATGTTTGAATTAAATTCAAAGCATTATACACTCATTTTTTTTGCATGTTCATAACATAATCACATTTTAAAGAATAAATTGCCTTCTCTTTTATATATCATATATTTATTAAGAAATCTACGTAATTCATACCTTTCTTTTTTTTTCTTTTCTCAGGTACTATGTTGGAGAATCAACAGAGGTCCTTTTTGAAAGATGGTTTTACTGTGAGGATCTTGGTATACAACTTATCCCAATAATTCAAGAGTAAGTCTTCTTTGGCTAACAAACGGAGATGAGCACCGGCCCCTAGAGTCGGACACGACTGCACAAATGTGCGGGGGGAGCCTTTACCTTTTGAAGGCTTCTTCAGGTTCAGCTTGATTCCTGGGGCTTTCTGGGAAAGTCTATGTGGCTTTCTTGGCAATTACAGAAATGGTTGGCTATTGCCTTCTCCCAGGATGACTTTTCCTGGAATTTCTCTTGTTCTTCTTGGTGATCCAAGTGCTAATCAGGTTCCTCCTTGCATAAACTTTTTGAGATCATCTGACACATAGCCGGGACTGTTTCATTATAAGAATTAACAGTTGGCCTTGATTTGCAGTATTACTGTGTATTGCAACTAACTGTTATAATAATATTGGCACTTGTTTTAAAGCAGTTTGCTGTTTCAGGATTATTAGAAGGAGAGGGATGAAGTTTTATTTCCCAATGATCTTGTCCAACTGTGCTCTGCGTGACCACATGTGATGTGTGTGAACAATATGTGCATTTATTTTGTTCCTAATTCTATATTCAGTGCTACCCTCTTTCCTGTACTCATTTAAATTCTGAAGCCACACTAGTAAAGTGCCTGGACTATATCATCATATAATACCAGTATCAGTTCTATAAGAGCTGGTCCTTAGCCTACATGGCACCAGAGTTATTCTAGAAGGTGGTATCCATATGCTTGGAAGAATCCTGAGTTTTGTCAAAATACAATAAACTTAATGGGCAAAAGACCAGGAGGAGAAATCTCAAAATACCTTTTTGAGGACTGAGCATGCTCATTGGATACAAAAAGTTGACTATATTGGGGAAATTGGAGAGAATACAGAGAAAAATTAACATAGAGCCTCTTGGAAGTGAGTATGTCAGACCTCCTTGGAGCTTGAATATGAGTAACTCTATACTGTAATAATAATTTCATCCATCAAAGGGATTCCACTGTTAGTTAAATGGTTTCTCTCTATATAATCTGAGGTTAGGGGGAAGATGGATTTTAGAATTGCTTAACCTTTGTTATTTCAGATTTTTCAGTTCAATGCAGTATCAAACTGGAAAACCCAATCCAGGTGATGTAAAATGACTTTGGAACTAAAATAATTTTTCATCCAGCAAGCAATAATAATTTTAAAGCTTAACTAATTTTATTTTTCTTGCACTCCTATCACTTACTTTCCTTTAATACTCCTCTAAATGGAATTAATATTGCACGAGAAAAGTCACTTCTTTTTCTCTGTTCAGTAACCAGATATGTGCCAGAGAAAGGGAGAATGATTAATTATTTTCCAAGATAAACTCAGCAAGCAGATTGGGATCTCCAGTTGTCCCAAGCCACAATCATCATTACATCTGAGTCCCAAAGGCAGGGGAACCCTACACGCTCTATACAATTGCAATAACAGTGATTATACCATTCCTGCAAAATTCTAGTTGGATTTCTCTATCCATCATCAGAGAGGATGGGTTTCATTTTTACTCCTTTTCTGTACCTTCCCTTTTCAACCAATCAATTTAACATCAGCTTAAAAGAGTGATGGGTTCTCTCTCACTAGGTCCTCAAAGAGAAGGTGGATCGTCATTTCTTGGGAATGCTATACTGCTGGCTTTCCTATACTGGGCATGGAATGGCCTTGGCCGGGGTGGGAAGAGGATAAGTTAGGAACTGCTGATTGACCTGTGAGTGATTTGAAGTAGACGGACAAAGATTTACAGTTCTAAAATATTTAATGAGGGGAAAATCCAGGGGAAAATCAAGAGAGACCCACCACTTGAAGTGGGAAGGCTGCTACTGTACAGTAGCCATGACCTACCTGCACACTCCTCCACTGGTTCCCCATGGCCAATGGTGCTTGGTTCCTTCCTGGCCATATTTGTAGATATTTGGTCATAGCAGTGCTGCTCACACTTCAGTAAATATCTATTGCTGTAAGTAAATATCTCCGTAGCTTACCAGACATGTATCAGTCGAAGCAAAGCCCTAGAGACACAACCTTGTCCCACCCTCCTACAGCTCTCCTCCCATATCCTAATTAACACTTGGATAGGTGACTACCGGTTAATACCTAGGAGTATTAGGGGAGTGTTAATGTATCCCCAGACATTTCCATTTGTGCTTGGAAGACTTTCTGATCCACCTGACTATAAAAATGATAGGCAGCTTTCGCCTAGTGCTTGTTGGAAAGTGTGACTACTTCTGACCCCCCACAACCCCAGCAAAAGAACAGAGGTATAAACATACAGTTGTGGCAGCCATTGTGTGTATGAACATGCTTCTCTCCTACCCAGCTGCTATTGTAAGAGCACTCACAACATGTTCTCAGTCCTCCATATAATCCTACCATCCTCAGCAGGTTAAGAACATCTGGATTGATTTTGGGGAGCTGGAAAGTACATGCTTAATTTTGGGAAACAGCTATATTTCAGTGATAAACTGCATGCTTGGCTTGCTTAAGTATCCAATTTTCTTCCATAACATCTTCAGCAAGGGTACTGCTGCCTTGTTGACCATTTTTACAGTGAAAATATGAGTGCAGTTTAACATAACAAATATATATATATATATATATATATATATATATATATCCGAAAAAACAGCACTCAACTGAAGAAAAACAGCCCCCCACAAGCAAAATATTTCTGCCCTACATTAAAGGAGTCACGGACCGCATGGAAAAACTAATGAAAAAACATAACCTCCAAACAGTCTTCAAGCCCACCAGAAAAATACAACAAATGTTAAAATCAGCAGAAGACAAAAGGGACCCCCTCACCGCTGCAGGAGTTTACCGCATACCCTGCAGCTGTGGACAAGTATACATTGGGACCACAAAACGCAGCATCCACACCAGGATAGAAGAACATGAAAGACACTGCAGACTACAGCAACCTGAAAAATCTGCAATAGCTGAACATGCTCTCAAACAAACTGGTCACCAAATCTTATTTGAAAACGCAGAAATCCTGGACAACACCAACAGCCGCTATGTTAGACTATACAGGGAAGCCATTGAAATACATAAACACCAACACAGTTCCAATAAAAAAGAAGAAAGCTTAAAGATCAGCAAAACCTGGCTGCCAGTCCTGAAAAACACAGCTTGTAAAAGGTCAATGAACTCTACTCAACCACAGAAATATACAAACAACTCACACAATAGATGTGCTAATCCCACACACGACAGCACCACACCCCCTAATCACCACAAAGAACCCGCTCCTAACCTCTTGTAAATGACCCACAGAAGACACACACCCTCTCTGCAGCTATAAACACCAGCAGGAACACACACCCTCCACTTGGGCACAGAGAGAATCTTCTAGCTGTGCTCCTGTCCTCTGAAGATGCCAGCCACAGCGACTGGCGAAACGTTAGGAACCAAAACTGCCAGAACACGGCCACACAGCCCGGAAAACCCACAACAACCATCAGATTCCGGCCATGAAAGCCTTCAACTATACATTGGTGAAACCAGTTAAAAGCAAATACTTATTTACATAGCTAGGCGTTGGGGCTCAGCTCTGCTCTCAGCTGGTTCACAAAATTCCTGAAAATTTAACAATCGGCTCTCACGAGCTGGTACAAGTCAGCTCCAGCACACAATTGATAACAATCCTCCCCAAGCAGCTTATAAGCAATATAAACATCTCAGAAATAAGACTCACTATGTTTAACATTAAGCGCGCATAAGAAATCACACTGAATCATCCACTGTTGTTTTTTAATTGCACTACAGCCATAAGAGAAAGCTAGTTTGTGTATAGCAGTATCTAGAGTGGCAAGTCTTGGGGAATAATATTTAATCCTTCAACCCATTCTGTTTCCCAGAGGTATACTATACAAAAGAGTCATGGAGTTGGAAAAACCATAGAATGTAAGGGTTGGAAGGAAACTTGGAGGTTGTCTAGACCAACCCGCTGCTCCATGCTGGAATCCACTATTACAGCATCCCAAACAGAGGGTTACTCAGTCTCTATTTAAATACTAGAGCAAGGAAGGGCCCAGCGGAGGCAATCTGTTTCACTGTTGAACAGTTCTTACTGTTAGGGAATTCTTCCGGATGTCCAGTTGAAATTGAAATCTGCTTCCTTGTAATATACCCGTATTTCTTGTTTCACATTTCAGTGTCTGGAAGAACACTGAACAAGTCTACTCTGTCTTGTATCCAACCCCCTGCTTTGTCAGGTGTTCAGAATGAGGCACCCATGACTGATAGTTGTTCCTCTGAATATATACAGTGAAGGGGAGCCCACCACCTCTCACACTAGATACTAACCCTAATGTTACAATTTTCTCTTAATATGCTTGAATCTTCTAAAATAAAAAGCTGCAGTATCAAACACTGTCTTTTCAATAACTTTGTTCTCTCTTTGTTTTTGATTTGCTTGTAGATGAAATCTTAAGAGCGATTCCTTTTCCACTAAATGATATCACAGTCATGGATCCCTTTTCTTTGCAAGGCTGGCTGCATGATTACCAAGAAGATATAGCTCAGAAAAAATCCTTGAGTCTTTTTGGAGACAACTTTGAAACAGAGGTTAAGAAGTCAGTTCTTAATTCTGAACTAGAGGGATCAAATGAGATTCTCTTTTAACTGAAGAAATATCCTGTTGAGAAATTTATTTGGATCCAGACATTTTGCTGTGAAGATATTTTGCTGTTTGAAGTGTTGCAGGAAATAACCTTTCTCTGTCTCTCTCTGTCTCTCTCTCACACACACACTATAGTCTAGGTGCATAGTATCTACAAGTAGTAGATATCACCTGTAGATTTTGGTACTCTTGGCAAAAGTTTGTTTCCAGGAAGAAAATTGACCATCTGTTGTCTCCCCATGACACTTGACATTATGTATCCTTCTGCCTAATGGTAATTAAGCCATAAGTATTAACCTTATGTGCAATCTAACCTCCAGACTCCTCCTACTGACCCTCCCCTTCCACTGGCCTATATAAAGCTAGCAATGGGCAAATCTATCTACTATTGATTTGCTCATTTTCTAATAACGATAAAAAATAACTCAAGAAAAATAAAGTATAAGGATTAGAATTTGCAAACTGGAACAGCTCAGTCTTCAGCATCTTCCTGAATGCAATCGGGGATGATGCCAGCCTGAACTTTGCTGGGAGGCTCCTGGTGCTGCAACCAAGAAGCAGCACCTCCTGGTTTCTTTATTACCTAAAAGTGCGGAACTGGGAGTAGTTTTTCTCTAGATGACCTGATAGGTTGGTCTAATTCCGGTTGGAGCAGATGGTCCTATAGGTATCCAGGTGACAAACCATAAGCCATGAAAGATTTTATAGATCAAAACCAGCACTTTAAATTGCACTCAGAAACTAATCAGTGACCAGCACATTGGCAACATTGTGGCATATTGCAATGTTCCCAGGGATGGGAGCCAGTTAGCACACTGACCACTGCATTCTGGACTTCATGCAGCTTCTGAGTGTTCTTTAAAGGTAGGCCCAGGTAAAGCACATTGCAGTAGTCTACGTTGGTGGTAATGAAGGCATGTGTTGCTATAATGAAATCCTCTTGTATCAGGTAAGGTTGCAAATATTTATTTATTTATTTATTTATTTATTTATTTATTTATTTATTTATTTATTTGATTTATCACCGCCCAACTCCCCCTAGGGGGACTCTGGGCGGTTTACAACAGATTTAAAATCATTAATATACATTTATAAATAAAATAACATACATAATAAATAATAATTTAAAATATAATAAATAAGATGGAATCCAAAGGCAGAGTATTCTTAAGTTTATAAAAAGGGCTCCTCAGAGCAAATCTAAGGTGCTAGCCATCTCCAATATACCAACCTAAGCTGGGCAAAGGCCTCTCTAGCTACCGCTTCTACCTGCTGTGCCAGCAGGAGCCACGTATTGAGAAGGATGCCAAGACTGTAAACCTGCTTCTTCAGGGTAGGGTCTGCCAGTCCAGAGACAACACTGGGTCAATAGAGAACCTTGACAGGGTTCAGCTTCAGCCTGTTGTGTCTCATCCAGACCCTGAGAGCCTCAAGGCACTGGAATAAAGCATCATTTGCATCTCTCCTACAGCCCAAGCTGGCAAGATAAAGTTGTGTATCATCAGTATATGGATGATACCACAGCACAAATATTTTTATATTTTTGTACTTGCTTTTCCTAGAGTATATAATTTTTGCAAGCACAATTTATTTATTTATTTATTTATTTATTTATTTATTTATTTATTTATTTATTTATTATTTAAATTTATATGACCGCCCATCTCCCCCAACGGGGGACATTTCCTAAATGTTCATTCAATAGTTTTTATAGCCTGCTCAAATGAGAAGACTGGGCAAAATGTTAACATTTTAAAAGCAACAAAGTAATAAATCAAATTATAAAAACATCAGTAGTAATAAATCAAATAGTAAATCAACCCTCTACCACGAAGGATGCTAATAAAACGTAGCTAGGTGTTGAAGGCCCAGTGAAATAAAACTTGATTTCAAGATCTTCTAAAAACTATGAGGAAGGAGTTTTACAGCCTCTGTGGGTAAAGTCAAAATAAAATCCCTAGGTCTATTATCTGGCCACAGTTCAGATGTATCAAAAATAGTTTTGGCTTGAAAAAACCCTCACCTTAAAAAAAAAAAAACCTATTTCCTTGGTTGTCTCCTAGGTTATAATATTTGGACCAGGAATAACTGAAGAAGAAGGAAAGAATGCAGATATATGGATATGGCAGATGGTATATCATATTTGCTTTATTTCTTACTTATTATGTACAGTATTGTGTAAAAAAGCGATCAAACCTCCAGAACCAACACATGCATTGATCTTATTGATCCTTCCCTGGGATTCTTGGTTACAGAGAAATGGTGGGTCACCACAAAGAAATAATCCTTCTTCATAGTGACCCTTCCACCAGGGCAGTCCATATATCTTAGATAAACACCTATATTTATCGAAGAGAATATTTGTAGCTCAGGGTTGAACTGTGGAGTCCATGGTGCTCTCTGAGCCTTGTTGTTTTCTTGCAGACGTTTCATTGCCAGGCTAGGCAACATCTTCAGTGCAAAAAGGGAGATGGACTTGCTCTCTGTTTATATACCCTGGCTTGTCCTGCTTGTGTTGGTGGAGGTGTTGTTCTCCCCTTAGGAGTTCCTTGATTGGGCTGTTGTTTGCTGCTTGGTTGATGGAATTCTTCGCACTGAAGATGTTGCCTAGCCTGGCAATGAAACGTCTGCAAGAAAACAACAAGGCTCAGAGAGCACCATGGACTCCACACCTATATTTATTTTCCTTTCAATTATATTATGGCTTTTGTTTTACCATTGGGATCTCAGCCCTCAGTCAGTAATCTGTTTGTTGTTGCAAACTTTATTTTCCTCTTTTTTAAAAAATATTTTAAAACATAACTAGAAAGTATGGATGTTTCCTCACTTAATAAAAAAGGGGGCTTTTCTGCATCTACCCACTCTTGAGTCAGCAGAGAACTGTACTGACATGAAATTTGTTGCACTATTACTCATTGCTACCCTGCCTCTGTTGCCTCTCTTTCATGGTTTCTGTCCATTCTTGGTCACATATCTGAGTAGGAAGAGAGAGGGGCAACATTAGACAGGAGCAATCAGCAACATTCCCAGCTGCTGCCCAATTGCCTCTCCCATAGGGATGCATTGGGGAGTGTTTTTCAGCTTCCCCCACCCCACCAAATTTCATCTAATTCAGTTCCGGTTTGGAGACTTATCCTGCTGAAGGACAGGGAGACAATCCAAAGCTCTTTTATATCATGTCTTTCCAATCTTCCATTGGCTTGGAAAGAATAACATGGTAGGGAAAGCATGCCAAGCATGGCTTCTAGAATTTGTTCCAACCCCTTCATAGCAGCTCCATTTTGGGTCATGTGACCTGAAGGAAGTGGAGGCTTCAGAATGTTGCCACATGTCCCATTCTTAAGTGTTGTTCACTGCTCTCCCATGGGGGGGCATTGGGGAGAGGTTTTTCTGGATTCCCCCCCCAATCCCTGGTCAGATGTGGCCCATTTTTTAATGTGGACATCCTTCTCATGCCACACCAAATTTGATCCTATTCTGTTCTGCTTCCAGAGAGTTAACCTGCTTACAAATAGAGAGGCAGATGGATAGAGTCCTGAGAGCATTTTCATAATTCCTTTCCAAAATTCTTTTCCACAAAAAGTGGGGAGCCTGTGGCTTGTTACTCACTTGCAGCCTTTGGCACTTTTTGAGTTTTCCAACTCACAGAGCGAAACCTATTCCTCCGCTTTCCCTCTCCCAGTAACTTTGTGCATCCTGATGTGCATTAAAATATGGGTGTACTTGCATGCTTTGTCTACCTGTGGGTAGGTACGTAGGCATACTCACAGGTTCACCCCTTCCACATACCCCTAATTTTGAATGAGGCCCTTAGGGCCAGAAAGCTCACCCTTGCTTGCCTAAGAACAATTTCTCTAAAATATTAATAGTAATAATAACAACAATAAATAAACGAACGGGGGCAGAAGCTAGAAGGCTTGGCAAAAGAATGCAAATGGAGGAGTTAGCTAGAAAAGCTACTGCAAAAACTAAAAGCATCCGTGAGTAGTCGTGCTTGACTCAAGACGGTTGCAGTCTTCTAAAGTAATTTAGTTCCCCTGCTTGATGACCACCAACTTTGGGCTCTGAACCAGACTCTTTGAGAAACCAAAATGGGAAGCCTGAAGGCTGACTGCATTGCGTTTGCAATCAGCTCTCCCTTTTTGAAGGAAGGCAATTATCCTGCAAAAAGTAAGAAAAAGAGAAGGCAGCCAGACACAAACAGTGTGCCTCTCTGAATGCTTGCAGGGGGCTGAGTTCATCTGACCCTTCTTCCATTCAGGTATAGCTCTCTTCAGACCAGACTTCTTTTAGTTCTTGCAGAAGTGAATTAGCTCACACGACATCTCTCTGATGAGATAGAGATGGCCTTTTCCAACACTAATGGTTCCCTCTTTGTAATGTTTGCATCATCCCTGTGGGCTTAGAGAACCAGCCTTTGAGTCTTGGAAAGCTTTTCAAATACCAGATGAGAAATGTAGAAAAAGAAATTGAGGGAGGGGAATAATCCCTCCACCGAGTCTTCTATTTTTCGGCAGACCAATCAATCCGGATACTGCAAACTTAGTTTATTGCTGAGTCACCTGGCTTGATTGTTCCTGCTCACTCTTCTTCAGTGCTGGTTAATAGAGATACCTTTTTGGTTAGTTTTATCATGGGGCTGAGGGAGTTGTACTTAATCTTTTGATTTGTTTGGGTTGTTTTCTTCAAATTTAAAAATTATAAGAGCATCCCAAAGAGGAAAGGAAGTATTTAATGTTGTAGATGACTGACAGAAATATACTAACACATTTTACTAGCATTTTCCCCCAACTTTTTCTCCACATGCTTGTAAGCAGTAGGCATTGGGGAAAGGAGTGAGAATGTGTCCATGTTGCCAAAGCAACCAGCTTAATTAGCCTACTGTAGTTGATGAAGTGGAGCAAAGATGAGTAAGAGATGGGCAAGATTTTTTTTATAAAGATATACTGGTGAATTTTTAAATTTAAATTTTAAATTACATCTCCCTCTCCATTTTATATCCAGAAGGAATTAAAAGTCTGCCTCCTTTTTCCCCACCATTTTAGGAAGGTACATCTTTTGTTACTATTGATAGTAAAATCCTGACTTTAAGGACTGGAGACAGCCTTCTTGTCCCACTGCAGACTAAGTAAGTAAAATATTATCATCTATCCATTGTTGCCCACATTTGACTAATGCATTTTTATACTCTCAGCTATTTCTGCATCATTGTCTTTTCCATTTTCTATTACTGTAATATTAAAATGAGCAGAGTCTTCAGGTGCAGATTAACACATTTCTAGTCCATAAGGTTCTGTAGATGATCACTCTATCCAGTTCAGCACCAGGTTTGGCAGGAAGTTCAACAATCTTCCAAGCTGAGAAAGTGGGGCTTGATAGCACAGAATCTGATTCTTGAGATACTTCCTGCTGGTTCTATTCCTTGTTTTAGACTCTGGAAACTAGCCCAAGAAACATATATAGTGGTAGTCCACTGAATATGTTTTGATGTTGGTAGAGGCAATTGCAGGTATGGAGAATCAACACTGAGATCATAGTTAAGTTAAACTGAGTTGAATCTAGCTAAATATTTAATTCAGCCAAGCCTCCTGATAAAATTCATTCATGCTTTGTTATGGCAATTTACTCTAATTATTGCAATAGAATGTTTCCATATCTTTTGGCAACTTTCTATGTAATTAAAGTGATGATATTTTCCCAGAACCCCTGAATTACTTGGTTTTATTGCTTCAATTACTTGTAATTAAATTCAGAGGAGGAGGAGCAGTTTGGGGCTACAGTAGAAAACTTATAGCATCCTCATAATAATACTAAGCTTCTTATTAACTGGTAATAATTCTTGGAATCATACTGAAAAAAATAACACGGGATGATTTTTAATGGGCTATGTGCATCAGTATTTTAAGGGATTCAGGTTTTACATTTGTTGGACCAACCTTCCCCAACCTGGTACCTCCAGATGTGTCCAGATTGTGACTTCCAGAATTCCCAGCTAAGAACTAGGAGGGAGCTAGGTTGAGAAAGGTTAAGGGGTACTGCACTGTGGCTTATGCTAAAATTGAAATTCCGACAATGGATGCCATGTATCATTCTCTATTTTTTGTTTGGTGTTGTTCTTAAGGTTTCACTGGAAGAGAGATGAAGGATCCATTGCTCTTTCTGTTCTTCAGAATCCGGCGAGGAAAAGACCCTATGTCTGAGTTTGGTATCCATATCCCGCTGTCAGAAATTATTAATACAATTCTACTTTTTAAATTTAAAAAGTGTCAATTTTATGCTTGTTTTCAGAACTTTGGAAATATGATGTGAATGTATTTCCTGGAACTGAGCGCACCTTGAGCTATATGTGTGTAGGAATGCTGCCTCACTTAAAAGGCATCATGTTCATGGCTATGTCCGGACATAACTGTGAATAATGTGAGGGTTATATATTATGCACAGGACCAGATGTTCATTACCAATATCAGCATCTCCGTATAAGCGGGAGGGAGTGTCAGTATGCCTATATCTCACTTCTGGACTCCTCACTGATGTGTGGTTGGTTACTAGACTGTAGGGTTTGGTCTGGTCCAGCAGAGTCTTCCTTGGGTTCTTATCCTGGCTTTTGCATCTGCTTGCATCCAGAACATTTGCTTTGCAGATCAGACTTACAAGCTTTTAAAATCATGCCCAGTCCACAGTGAAAGTCTTAATCACACAGGGGCATAAGCAGGAGAATATCATCAGTACTGGTAGTGTTTGTCATATTTAGACCTTGGAAAGAAGTGGGAAAATTCAGACCAGTCAAAGAAAGTACCTCTTTGAATAACTGACTGAATAATGAGAAGTGCTGTTCTAAGATACACTGATGGCCACCTACCTGGGTGGCTATAAATGGGGATTGGATGGATTCATGCAGGATTCGTCTATCCTGATGGTTGTGGGTTATCTCCAATATTAGAAGCAGCAGGTTTCTCAAGTGCAATGAAGGTGTGTTCTTTCATATGGTTTTGGTAGGCAGTACATAGGCTGCCACCAGTGAGCAGAATGTTGAGGTCTTTCTTGACAGGGCAAGACGTTTTGCATTCATAAAATAAGATCAGTTGAACTTGAAAAATGCAAGATGCAGTACAGTTACCTTAATGACTCTCCTAATAAGTCTCTGCTAGCATTTGGGAGCACAAAATAGAGATAAAACTCATAACCAGCAGCATCTTCTTCCTCTGGGCCAGGGTCAAAGGGAGATATAATTGGGCACTGCCCAGAGCCATCCATCTACAAAGGCCTCTCCTCAGAGGATCCTGGTTTTGTTGAAACCATAGCCAGTTTTATGAAGAGCATGTGAGCAATAACACAATCGAGGAGCCAAAACAGCATCCTTCATTTGCTATGTGCTGTATTTCTTAATTGTTCAAACTGAGCCCAGAGGAAGAAGAAGCCAAGGCATCTTTCCAAGATGGCTCTATCCCCATTTACCTCCAATTGCCTACATTCTCAGTATTATATTGTAACCCAGAGAGTTACAGTAGAATTGGGGAATAAATGCATTTGGTACAAAGTGATCACGATTTGCCAACACTCGGCAATGAGGCTGGGTGTTAAAAACTAGTTGCTCAGGGACATGTGATTGGAAGGAGTCAGAAGTGGAGGGAACAGAATAGGCATAAATAAATGTCAAGAATTCATGGGAAGAGCTAAGGGGCTTCTTAGTAGACAGCACAAAGCCTGCACAAAGAACTGAGTACCTTTTGAAGGGAGGAGACTTCTTTTCCTGAGGAACTGAGAAAAAAGCTGGGTGTTAGGAAAGGGTACAAAAAGACTGTCCACGGGGTGTACGTGTGTGTTAAAAAAAATCAAGATGGCAGTTGCAACTGTGTGGTTGAAGCCCCACCCCTTTGTTTGGGTGTCATACATGAGCAATGCACATTATAAAGGGGAAGGGTCTTGATCAGATAGTCATGGTTGCCATCTTGATTTTTTGACCACCCCCAAGGCCATAATTGTTGTGGAGCTAAGGGTGTAAGGCATTTTCTTGGACACAGATGAGTATTCAGGGGAGAAAGCAGAGAAGCAGAAGAAGGTTAACCTGGAAGCCATGGGTAAGAAAAGGAGGGGGGAAAGGGGGGCATGATTAGCCTATAGTAAAGAAGCAGCCTAAGGAGATAAAGGGATAGGAGCCAGACCTTTAAAGTAAGAGAAAGGTTCTGTAATGACCACTGGCTTCAACTTCAAATAAAACAACTTCACTCAATTTCTTTGTAGAAAAGGAAAGTCATTTAATAGAAAGATGCTACAGGATCTCAGAAAAAGCTGGAACTGGAGAAAAAGGCGCGAAGCCTCTAATTAAAACATACTTTTCGTTAGCACTCATTCCCCCCTCCCCACAGCTGGCACAGACGGTTGCAGATGACCTTGGTTCCCAGCGTCTTCTGCTCGCTGCCTGGAATGCTACCCCTCACATCCCATAAACAATTTTGACACACATCTAGCTGGTACCACCGGCGGGAAACTGCTGCGAGCAGGAAACGGTGAGCTGCAAATTCAAACGGCAAGCTGGATACTTTTAGGGCTAAAAGGGGAACGGAGGAGGCTACAACTCAGTGGTTACAAGGGGAGGAGACCTATTGATGGGGTTAATGGGGTTTGGTTCAGTTGGCAGACTCAGCAAGTGGCAAGTTTCAACACCTGATTTGTGTTGGCTGGGGGTTGACTGTTTGCAGAGCCAAGAGGAGGAGAAGGAAGAAGAAACTGAGCCAACAAAGAGGAGGCTCAGAAGAAATCAAGCAGTCAAGAGTGAGACTACTCCATGAGAATGGCTGCATGTTTAAAATAAACTACCTCTCCATGGGCGTGAGAAAGAGAGACTGGCATCACTGAGCAAGCCTCTCAAGACCAAGAGATTCACTCCCATCAAGTTCAATAGCTTAACGTTATTAATATTATCGTTGTACCTGTGTACCAATATAATAAAACTGTATATCTGTATGGTTCTGAACACAAGTACTGTAGTAAAATAGTTTCCACAAAGATCTGCAGAGGGAGGAGGAAATCATCCCTTAGAGCTCCCCCTGCTGGTTGGAGGGTAGGCAGCAGGCATGGTTATATTGTAGTGAATAGGATAGATGCTGAAGGGAACCTGGCTCAAACTCAGGGATAGCTAATTTGAAAACAAAACAAAACAAAATAAGGCTATGCAGAAGCTAAAACCTTACCTTAGCAACTCCTCTGTGCTTTACTTTTGTGTAAGTGTATTAATAATTTTTAGCAATCAGAATCTAGTAGTTTTCCAAGAAGAGACCAGACATAGACTTTCTAGTCCCACACAACTAAAAAGAACTAACAAGAATACAATAATTCAAAATGTGTCATCATGCTACATGCCTACTAATTAATGGGATAAATTCACAAGTAATAATTCTTCTAGTTTAGTCAAAAGATGGGAATCTGTCTATTAGTATCCACAATTTATGAGGTCTCCTTCCTCCAGGGCTTGAACTACTTTCAAAGCAATCTTAGTTAACAAAGCTAATTAGAATTTCTTTCCAGCTAGTTGCTTTATAAACAATCACTTTCCACCAAAAAGTCTAAGACACTAAAGAATCTTTACCTGGGAAGACATGATACGTTCTATTATGTGTCTCTACACTTACACACTGGTATATATTTGATATTGAAGACTTCTGAAATTGAAGTTTCTGCATGATTTCCGGCTTCTCAGAAAACAAGATTTTCAGTTGCATTTAAAGACAGAAGAATCACGTAACAAGTAGGCCACCTGACGGAGACCTCGAACTGAAAGCAAATGAAACCACCCCCATTCAGATCTTTTCTATAACAGAAAGAGTTAAATGTGTAGATTGATTGGGATTTCACCAGAGACTTGGAGTCAGGAATCATACTACTCAGTACAATGTGAACCCAAGCTATTTGCTAAGGCTTGGGGTCAAGGTATTGTGCAAACCAAGCAAAAGGGTTGATTGAGTAACCAGGTCACATCAGTTTAAAGATAGAATTCATGAATGTGCAACTAGGTTACAGAAATGGACAAAGCTGTAAATGCTACCACTCATACAATTAGGGAAAAGGTTTAGCGTAGCTCTTCCCTGATGTGCTCCACTGTTTAACGTCAATTTTACCTAAAGGACCGCCTCATCCCCAGAACATCGACCCGTTCCACCCGGCTATGCAGAGAGGGCTTGCTTCGGACCCCGTCTATAAGAGAATTCCACCTGACGGGGTCCAGGAGGCGGGCTTTCTCGGCAGTGGCACCCGCCCTCTGGAATATTCTGCCCCTGGAGGTGAGGCAAGCCCCCACACTTATGACCTTCCGGAAACAACTGAAGACCTGGCTCTGCCACCTCGCTTGGGATGGGGGGAGTAATAGCTCCTCTTGGGGTTGGCTTGCTCCATAGGGTTCTTTAAAGCCTAACATCAGAGCCTCTTGGATTTTATATATTTAATTGAATTATGTATTCTATTTTATAAATTTTTATATGTTTTAATTGCTGGCTTGGTGTAAACCGCCCAGAGTCCCCTCCGGAATGGGGGGAGATGGGCGGTGATATAAGTTAGAAATATAAATAAATAAATAAATATTTTTTTTTGGATGGGAGTTGGCAAAATTCCCTTGTTCCAATATCTGACTATAGCTAAATTGTAAGTAATTTGCACAACAAAGAGAAGAATGCTATACAGTAGTCCCCTATTCTGCTTTCACATCACTTGTTTTCCTCTTGTTCCCTTTGTATGCAGGGAGAACGGGGGATATGTATGACATTGGTACCAGACGTTCCATCTTTGTTCTGCTGCTACTACCTTTTTGAAATAAAGCAAGAAGTCTTAATATCCTTGTCAAGTTATCTGTGAAAATGCCAGCTACCTGTACTTAGGTATTGCATATTATAATATTAATTCCATTTTTACTTGGGGGGAGGGGGGACCAGTGGTACAGCAGAGGTGTGTTTATATAAAAGAGATAGTCCTACATTTCAAGTCTGAATATCATGCATTCCACCAGGAGAGAGCTTTTGTAACATGAATGCTCAACTTTTTGACTGAGCATAGCATTAGAATTTTTCAATCTGGTTAGGCTGTACCAGTAATATCAGATTTCATTTTAGAAATTGCCAGATTTCAGAATAGTTTGAAAGATTCAGTTGTGGAATTTGCACTGTCAAAGGAAAAGGGGCTTATAGAGCTTCATGAGGTCTGCAAGAAAATAACAAAGATTGCATTCTATTTTTTTTAAAAAAAACCTAAATTAATACCTTGGAAAATAAGTTGTGAATAAAAACTATGGAAATGGTGAAAATGCTGAAAGCTGAGGGAGTGAGGGCAGATTGCATACAGTTGATCAACATGATGTGAGGGCTGTCACTATTTGTCTCTCTTGGCACAAAATATACATGAGCAGTTATAATTTATTTGCTAGAAATGACACAGTCATCGGCCTTACTACCAGCACTGTATGGGCTTTGTGGGAGTAAATTCCTTTTACAACTAAATAAATCTAGGAAGTACAAAAGAATACTTATTTCAACATAGCCAGTCAGTAGGAGAACCAACAAATCCTTTGACAGTGCACAGCTTGGTTCAATGATGCAGTGCCTCTGTGGAATTCTGCACTGGCAATTTATAACATCACCAAACCATCATGTGATAATGATATTATCACCAAACCATGTAATAATAAAAAACCCGTTTGCATTAGTGATATATTGGCTATGGCTGGATGATACTATAGAACACTACTGTGGAAATTCTCTGTCTTGTTTTTCTCCTTTGGCAAGGGGCAGATAAATAAGGCATTTAATATAGAGAATTCATATATTTTCAAGGGTCAGGAAAATTAGATGGAACAAGAAGCAGTGTTGTTAGATGTTACAAGAACCTGAAGTAGACGGCAATAAAACTATTAGGAGTACTTTGTTAATATAGGTAAATAAAATGGTGACCAGATCTAAATAATCTTAACCATAATGAAACAGTCTTTCAAAGTTTTTCTCAGGTTAATCCTTAAACTAGAAGCCTCCCAGAAAGGGATTCAAGAACACAATTCTTGGTTACAGATCTAGGAGAGCCATCAGAATGAAGGGACAAGCAATGGCAAACAGTAAGATTCAAGCCATGTAGACAGGACAAACTCAAGGTTCGGACTTTACATCTCTTTCTCCTGTCTGGGCACCCTAATTGACGAGAGTAGTGAAATTTCTGGGGGGAAGAACTATGGACCCTAGTGTACTGTTTTTGTAATGAATCAGCCTGCTTTGAAACCCTTTTCTTCTGAACTTGACCAATCTAGTCCTCACACTCTTTTCTTGTGTGTTAATTTTTCATCCAAATCAATTTCTCCGGATTGGAAGAGAGTGTCTCTACATTGGTGATATTGCCACAGTTTCTTTATTTTACTGTGAGAACAACACTATGATCTTTTTCAGGGGTTTTGTTTTCACAAGGTGATTTATCTATGCAGGAAATATAACAATACATTAAAATTCACATTACTTCCCACTTACGCTCCAGCTTCAACTAAAGTCGAGTTCACATTTCAGTTCCTTGTTCCAGAATTTTGTAAAGAATTTTGAGAAAAGTTGTAATGCTTAGTATAAGAATTTTCTCTAACACAGACTTGCTGTTAAATGAACTTTGTGAAAAATATTCCTTTAGAATATAAATATTGCTTTAGAAATGGAATTTGATATATTGGAATGCAATCTTGACTATATATCTATATCTATATCCACACACATACATACATGGATCTGACATAAAATTTGTTTTCTATCATGTGATTGGCCTGATTCTTGCACAGCTTTGAATATATTACATGAGCTTCACAACCACAGAAATATTTGCCTATTTTAAGGCTGTCTTGAAGTTGTCCATTACAGAGCAATTCTTTTTTCAACTTTTTTTCAACGTGGCATAGGTTAGCAAATGTTTACCTTTAAAAGAGTAGCAGTTCCTGAACTGAAGATACTCAGTTTTGAAAGGAGATACGTGTATATATATACATACATATACATATACATATACATATACATATACATATACATATACATATACATATACATATACATATACATATACATATATTTTATTTATTTATTATTGTATTTATACCCCACCTATCCCCTCCCTAAGCGGAGGGCTCTAGGCGGCTTACATTCATCATACATATTATATTATACAGCATATATTACCCGCGCGTTAGGAAGGGGGTGAGGGAACTGGCTCTTCATCCGCAGGTCGGACTACATGTCCCAGGAACCTTTGCTTCTGAGCCAGCTGCTGACGTCCAGGAAGTTGTTATTTTGGGATCCGCCGTCCTCTGCTGTCCTCCGCCGCCATCTACAGGAACCAGCTCTTTTTGGTTCGAGGGCGACCCTCTGAAAAGGACGCCAGCAAATTGGCCCACGTGAGTGGTCCCCATTCATCTACTTGCCAATGGCTTTCGGTCTGCTGGGTGGGCAGAAGCTGGGGCTAGTGACGGGAGCTCACCCCGCCACGCGGATTCGAACTGCCGACCTTATGGTCGGCAGACTAACGGCTCAGCGATTTAACCCACTGAGCCACCACGTATATACACACACACACACACACACACACACACAAACACACACACACACACACTTTTCTACATGCATTATCCCTGAGGAACACAGGAATATGAGGTGGAACTTTGATCCTGAGGTTGTGGCCACCATATTGACTTTTTTGACCTTTATGTGGATGGCCCTGCTTCAACTACCAAACCTGAGGGGAAAAAAAGGGGAGGAAGCCAATTTCTTCCTGGAAGATCTTGTGGTTACTTTCCTTGTGTTACTATAAAGTCCATATTACATAAATTACGGTTGCTGCAGCACTTGACATCAAAGCGGTAATCATCTATGGCATAATATTGGTTGAGTTCACACCTCACTTTCTTCTTTAAGTGGCAGCCTAGAATTCTGTCAAAGGGCGTGGTGGCTCAGCGGGTAAGATGCCAGGCTTATCGATCGGAAGATCGCAAGTTTGGAGGTTCGAATCCCTAGCCCTGCGTGCGGAGTGAGCTCCCGCACTAGCTCCAGCTCTTGCCAGCCTAGCAATTCGAAAGCATGCAAATGCAAGTAGATTAATAGGTACCACTTCAGTGGGTAGGTAACAGCATTCCGTGTGTGTCATGCCGGCCACGTGGCCGTGGAAGCGTCTTTGGACAACGCTGGCTCTTCGGCTAACAAACAGAGATGAGCACCGGCCCCTAGAGTCGGACATGACTGCACAAATGTGCGGGGAGAACCTTTACCTTTACCTTAGAATTCTGTCAACAACTTTATTTCCTAAAACAAAGAATGCAGAGGAGAGAAATAAAAATATTTTTAAAAATCCACAAATCACCAATTTTCAGATTTAGCTATGCAGTCCGTCTGTCAAACTTCTCTCTACAAAGATTAGATCTGGAAGCCAGTGCAGGCAAGGAGACAAGAATGCAGATCTCTGATAAGTAGGTTAGTAGTAAAAAAAAATGAATGAAGCCATTATGAAAGAAATCCAGCAACTACTATGTATCCAATGCCAGCCCTATTCATACTGAAATCAAGATTCAATTTCTTGCACCCTTTTATCCCACCCATATGGTGCAGTAGACTTGATGCATCTCTGGCTTGGTTTCCACCTGTCCTTTTTAAAGTTCTACATGTCACACCTACCTTTGATCAGTTTCTTCTTAATCAGTGGAACATGGAGTGAGTGTTGTCCCTTCTCCTACACCTCCTTACATGGCTGCAAATGTTACTCTTTCTGGTGGGAGGCCCTCTAGGTTAGACTGGGATGGAAATGAAGCAGGTTACAGCGAAAGGGAGAGAAGACCATGGCTGACACAATATTGGGTTCCTTTCTAAACATCCAGACTGTTTTTCATTTACTCTGTATTGACGCTGCAAAAGGAAAAGTCCACTGAAATTTCTTTCAGCCTAGAGTAGCCCTGTTCTTATAGTTTTCTTACGATGTCTGTGATTGTCCTGTTAAGGAAAATGTGCTTAAGATGACATTTTGGTTGTGTGTTTCCTTCAAGAATAGCAGTAGGACAAAGGATGAACTGCCTCAATCAGCATCTCCTCTGCACCATGGGAAAGGTGATGTTTCTTAAGTATTATATTCAAAAATTCAGCATATCTAGTTAGTACACTACTTATGGAAACTATGACAAATGGGCACTTCAGATGTTTGACAAGGGCTGCATATTGCAATGTACAATGAGGCTGAGAACCAGAAGATACATAGCAAAGAACAAATAGCAGCACATATCACTATGTCCCCTCCTTTTAGGCCGTCCTTCCTGAATCTGATGTGCTCCATCAGTGAGATTATAACTCCCAGGATTTGTAATTATACTTGTGCATTCTGGAGGTTATTATATCTTCCAAGTTTCAGAGGCTGCTTTAGGTGCACGTTTATGCAATAGGTGATCTGCCCACAGTTTGAACAGAAAAGTGTATGTCCAAGGCAGAGAAGGACTGATATTATATTTGATATTGTACTGTATAATGATACAAAAGTCTGAAAGGACAAAAGATTGTGAAACTATGCAGTTCTCTGCCAATTTCACTTGAATAACCTTTGTCATGGTGAAAGTTGTTTCCATATTGTACCTGTGTCTGGAAGTCTGGAAGTTTGTCAATGTCTACATCTCCAGTTAATTATCAACAGTCTTTTTGCAATACATTTTCCTTCTTCATATCGTTAAACCCAAAGAGGGAGAAGAAAGTAAAAACCCAGTAATCAATCACCATTGTTAAAATGTGACAAGAAAAAAGAACAATTTTAACAAACCCAAATATTATCCTTGAACTTAGCATTGTTTTTGTACCTTTATAAATGAAGGTGGCAGTACAGAGTCCATTATGGTTAATGATACAGGTCTTCATATGACAGATTCCCCACTTTTTGTCAGGTAGGCATTGGGCACATTCAATGGCATCTGCTCTGAAAGATAAGTTTTGAATATTTTAATTACGTATATCACACCAGATATTTCAGTTAGGTTTCATAGCTTGCAGGACTTTGCATGCCCAGCAATAAAGAAACCCTTTACATCAGGAGTAACATAAGCTGAATGTGCACAATTCATCATTTACAACATATTGAACCTATTCAGACAACATTATTTGCCTGCTTACTGAATGAAGCCATCTTTCTGGGTACTGAGTGCCAAACAATCAAATAGCACTGGTTCTAGAGATATGCAAGGTAGCTGTGATTTCACTCATTGAATTCTAATCCATGGAAGTGACCTTGATTCCTTGTCCAGAAGTTCCTTTAGCTGAAGCTAATTGGAACTGCTGGAGGTGGCCTCAAAACAAGGTAAACTGAAACAGCTGTTCTGTTTAATTTTAGAAGCAGCAAGGAGGTACAGGTCTGAGGGGACGGTTTGCACAAAACTTTGAAGTTTGCACAGGTCTACTGGATTCACACAATAAAGTATTAAAAAATAAAACAATCAATATTGAAATAATAAAAAATAGCATGTTGTGCAAATCCACCAGGACTGCAACTGCCTTGGTTAAGTATGTGCTATAAACATTTATTTATTTTTTATTTATTTATCAAATGTATATGGCCGACCATCTCACAAGAAGTGACTCTGGGTGGCATACAGTGAAAAAAAGTATTAAACAATAAACATGTCAAACACAGACATATTAAAAATTAAAACACACACACACACACACACACACACACACACACACACACACAAGAGAATATCGATTGAACCGTCACAAACAGTGCAGCTTCTATATGAAAAGTGCAGTCACTTTGGTTTCAAACTGGTTGGCAGTGGGACAATGGAGAAGGATGTTGGTGTCTGCAAAAAAATAGTCAATGGGCTGAGAAATGGAATGAGGGACAAATAATCTCATATACTTTCTGTTTTGCCAGGAGGAAAGGCTGTTATAACTTTCTGTTTCAACTAAAAATAGAGGGCCATTCACAAGTTTTAGTGCAGGAAAATGGGGGGGGGCACATAGAGAAAGACTGGTCCTGTATTTTAAGCAGCCTTTTTGCCCACTGCATATACTATAAAGTGAAATTATGATCTGGGTTTTCCCTTTAAATAAAACATGGGGAAAAAAATTTCTCTACACCTCAAATAACTGTGCTGCTGGTATTCTGGGGCTTTCAAACAGGTACAGTTTTGCAGTAGCTTCCTAACTGTATGCAGGTTTTGCCCTTTCTCTGTGACAGGCACAAAAAATACCACCATAACAACAAAATAGCAAATTGCCACAAAATAGGAAGAAAGCAGAGAGATTTTATTCCAAATCAACAATTTCTAACATGAAAAGGCCTGTACATTTCCAGTTTGAAATGCAGCATGTATCATGCCTGCCAAATGAACTGCTACATCAACAGGTTAAATCCAGTTTGGCTAAAAATATAAATCGTTTCAAATGGTTTTAGATGGCTCCAAATTTTAAAGCTTCTTTCACCAAGATCAAATGCCACCCAAAAAGAAAAACCCTATATTTAGCAGGCTTAATCTCCCCTGAATGGTGTATAAATCTGCAAATGTCATTCAATTCTGCCTCAAATAATTATAATAAAAAATATGACAGGCATTACTTAATCCCTTGATGTTCTGAAATAAGATTCTGGACTGAGGTGAAGTGTGCCTAATCTAAAGAGTCAAGACAGAAGCATGTCCTATTTGTGCTTCCCAGGACTCAAAACTAAAATTATATTACTGAAGCATCTAACAGACCACAGAAAGATGTCAAAGATAGAAGAGAATAGCACTCACTGTTGCCTCCTTCAGTTCCTTGGAAGCATTTCTCCTCTGGCAAACCACCCCATCAGTTACCACTAAGCTAAACTTTCATTTGAATTGGTTAAAACTCATCAGCAGCTGTGAGACAAGAGAAGATCAAGATGGCAAGGAGCAGGATCTGACTCGGGGGGGGGGGGCATCTTGCATTCAGAAGAATTTTATAACACAACGGACTCTTTGCTTCCCAAGAGAGTAATATATATCAATGGCCAGAGAAGAGTGGACAAACGGATTCCTTTTATTTCCTTAATAATACCCACACACAATCACTCTTGAGAACATCTGGTCCTCATAAAGTGGTCCATGACGGTGTAAACTGGCCACTCATACCTAGGATCATAATCAAGGTTGGAGTGAAACAATGAATTGGCAGAGAGACAAATTCTTGAAGGCATTCAAATCCAGAGCTTCAAAGGGCTTCACGAATCTGAATTATGTGGTTTCTAAGCCAAAAAAGCAGCTGCAGTCAGTCGTCAGCTGCACATAATGTTTCAACAATGCTTAGATAATCTGTACATTTCTTTAATCTTCTCACTATGCACCAAATATATGAAAAAGTAGTGGAACATGCCACAGACTTTTTTCCTCCTGTATCTTGTTCTGGACTCCATAATTTGATGTCATTCCCCCTTGATCTCCCACATAGAGAACATGGCAACTGAACAAGCAGAATCCTCATTGAAACCATCCATTTTGAAGTCTGTAGCTTGAATCATGTCAACTGGATTTCTATTTTCTCAGTGGAAACGTTTCGCTCCTTATCCAAGGAGCTTCTTCAGTCTGAGCAAAGTTGGTAAGGGAATCCTAAATATGTTTCTAGGTAGCTGTGTGACCTTACACCTGGGGCTAGGTCATGGTTATATTGAGATGTTATTTTAAGTCCTTTTATCATCTAAAGGAGGATCGTTAAGATCACCATGCTGCTGTTGAGCTTGTGAAATGGTCTTAATCTTCCTAGGCACAGAAGACAAAGCAGGGAGGAAGATGGGGGAAAGATTGTGCCTGAGGCCCCCACCTCTATTCAAGGAAGGATTTTCCAAGTTGGCATAAATGGATTCCTTGACCCCTTTCTCAAACCACCTATCTTCTCTGTCTAAAATGTGAACAACATTTATGCCAACTTGGAAAATCCTTCCTTGAATAGAGGTGGGGGCCTCAGGCACAATCTTTCCCCTATTTTCCTTCCTGCTTTGTCTTCTGTGCCTAGGAAGATTAAGACCATTTCACAAGCTCAACAGCAGCATGGTGATCTTAACGATCCTCCTTTAGATGATAAAAGGACTTAAAATAACATCTCAATATAACCATGACCTAGCCCCAGGTGTAAGGTCACACATCTACCTAGAAACATATTTAGGATTCCCTTACCAACTTTGCTCAGACTGAAGAAGCTCCTTGGATAAGGAGCGAAACGTTTCCACTGAGAAAATAGAAATCCAGTTGACATGATTCAAGCTACAGACAATTCCACCTGGATGACTGAGAACCTTCATAGACGTACATCCATTTTGAAGGTTCATCTAAGTGCCCTTGTAATCATTATCTGATGTGTATTCTCTCTCTCTGTGTGTCTGTGTATGCACGCATATATGCATTCCACAGGTCTAGGCTGAGGGAGGTTGAAAAAGTGAACTTGGCTTGCATAGCAGGAGTCTTTGTGCTGACTTTTATGTTCAACGTTTGTTTGTTTGAGCTTCTGAATGTTTAGAAAGTGCAGCCAGTCTCCTGGCATGTCAGAAGAGCATAAATAAAAAGCCAACACCTGTTGGGGGAGATGAGCGGTGATATAAATTTAAATAATAAATAAATAAACCCAGGGCAGTCAATAGAGAGGATAATGGGTGTAAGCATGGAGGTTGAGGAAAGGCATTGGAAGGAAGATGGAATAACAAATATGTTTTGTTTATGTTCTTACACTTTGAATAACACCCTGATTATCTTGCTGACTCTTGGCTAGATTTCATTTGAAGGTTCTTTTAATGAGTTCACACAGTGTTATAATATATCCCTGAAAGTATAAAGCTAAAATTCTCAATGTTGTGTGCCCAGGAGTGATATTGACACCTGGCTTGATGCCTGCCAGTCACTAGGCTGCATCTGAGACACAGGTTAGAACAGAGCTTTCCAAACTTTTCATGTTGGTGACACACTTTTTAGACATGCATCACTTCGCGACACACTCTTACAGCAGGGCATCATTTTGCGACACACTCTTACAGCAGGGCACAAAGCAGGCACTAGGACCTGCACAGAATCACAGCAGGTTTGGAGGCAGCCAGGCACAAGGCAGGCACTAGGATCTGTGCAGAATCCTGGCAGGGCAGGTTTGGAGGCAGCAAGGCACAAGGCAGGCACTAGGACCTGCGTGGAATCCTGGCAGGGCTCGGAGGCAGCAGCAGCCGCGACACACCCAGACACTGCAGTCGACATACTAACGTGTCCCGACACACAGTTTGGAAAGCTATGCGTTAGAAAGTAAAAAAGATGTACGTGTGAACCCAGCCCTTGCTTTAGAGGCGTGCTTCTCTGCCACAAAGGAAAAAAGAGCACGGTAAGTGGGATACTGGGGGTATATAGAGTATCCCGAGGGCTAAAGGAATGGCAGGGAGCATCCTAAATAGTTAGGGTTTGGGGAAAGTCATGCTTTTTTACGAGCCATGCAGAAGACATGTTTGTATGTGGTTGTACCCTGGGAAGCAAAGGGAAGTCTGCACACACTTTGTCCCGGGTAACATGACTGGCAGGGAAGATGGATGAGGGCTTAGAGTGGCGTTCGCCAACATTCCAAGTGCTGCTCAACTGTGTCTCCCGTACGGATCTATTTTCTCCACAGCCCCTGCCCTGACCCACCCGATCTTCACAGATCACTTTAAAAACGTAAGACCACATATATATTTTTTTTGGGGGGGGGATAGGGACTGGGATATTGGCTCCTTTCCTAGAATGAAGATACAAGATAATGTTACAGCCTGAAGGGTGTATGAATTAAGTGCACAGTGCTGGTTTAATCACTATTCAGTTGCCAAACCGCTCCCTTTAACTCAACTGCATTTTGTTATTCACCAATAACTCAATACAGTTTTTTGTACTCTCTCATCTCATTCCACCATCCACTGATGTCACTTTGCTTCCCCCTGAATCCCATACATTCAAAAAGTTGCACATTTTCCAAAACTCATATTTGATTCTTCCACTAGCACCATAAAGTGGGATAAGCATCTATCACCAACCTATGGATTCCTATTTTCATACATAACCACAGCAACCTAGATTATACAAAATCATGTTTTAATTTATTTTAGAAAATTAAGCTTAACACTTACAAATTAAACTTATATTTTCACTTTCCTGCATGTATTCATCAACTCTACTCCACAGGATCAGATCATCTTATGATCTATTACATCCTTCCGCTTTTTCTTAGTTCTCTGGGTATACAATATGTCTCTATGTTTCTTTTATTGTTTTTATTCATTAATTCAAACTGTTTAGCATTTATTCCTTTCACATTCCAGGTTTCAATATTCCATATGATGTGATGGTCATCACAAGTTGATTTCATGCCCATCATGGCACTGGTCAATCAAAGACTTTTCATAACACTTTTTAGTAAGCTAGAGAAGGTATTGACTAGGTTACTCGTTTTGGTCGTACTCTTGCCACATGCAGTGTTCCTTACTATTTACTAACCATGCAATCCAATGTTCTTTGCTGCAGCACACCAAAAAGATGGTATATGGTCTGGTCAAGATAATCCAAAATGAACATGTTTCACATTACGACATTGATTTGCAATTGCACGACCTCAGAAAAGCAGACTTTCTGAGAATGTAGAGCACTGCGGAAGATTATTTCTGCTATATGATTCAGAGGTGTGAAGACGAGTATGATATTGAATACAACAGTACCAATGGGGAATGGATGTCCCATATGTCAAATCAGTTATTTGCACCAGAAACCCATCCTGAAGGTAGTTAATGTAAATTAGTGCAACAGCAGCATCGACAAAGGAAAACTTCAAAGGCAGCATTAATAGGATTTTTCAGAGGTATCAAAAAGTAAGCTATGATGCAGCTGAATTCTGAAACAAGTTATGGCTAATAAGTAAGGCAAACAAATGCACTGGATGGTGAGACTACTTTACGAAAGTAAGAGAAGACATTCTTGACTTTCTGGTGGGGAAAGTCTGGGATGCATTTGCTAAGTGCTAGATCCTGTGAATAGCACTTATTTTCCACTACAGAATCCTAGTAAATAAATCCTAATTCAAACTCAGAATGAAAAATAGCTTGGGCTGGGAACTGAAAAAGAAACTTTAAAATCTAATCCAAGGAAGAACTACCCCTAAAATAGTTCTGAGGAGCTCGTTTTGAAAGAATTCCACATCATAAGGTGTTGAAATTCCCCATAACTCTACTGCATATGAAAAGTAAGGAACTAATTTGGTTTTTAACAGAGTTAGGATTGGAGAAATTTGTCGGCCACCACTTGTACGCCAGAACTTTATTATTCCTGCCAAAGCTTTCTCTGTTTTTATTTTTGGTGCCTGATCGTGAGAACACTAACTACCTGAAGCATTAAAAAGGATGCCCAAGTATCTGTAAGAGAGAACTTGCTCTATATTTTGCTCCCCAATTCTCCATTTGTGTCTTTTCTTTTCTCCCCATTCATGTAAATGACATTGTACCATCATGTCACCTTGTTCTCAGGAAATTCTGTACCCGAAATCTGACAGCATGACAGGACACTGCAGAGCTACTGCTTGAATTGGTTGCATTTTTGTGTTTGGGGATTTTAAAAAGAAAGGGGGAGAGATAAAAGGCTCAGTCATATAAAGCAGAATTTTTTCCCCTTCTCTTTGCCATTTTTAAACAAATATGCTTAAAGGGGGTAAATGATCAAAGAGGTTGGAGGATAGTTAACACAGCTTGACTTACAATGTATTTTGTATCTCCCTTCCCCTATACTTAATAGTTAGGGTGACCATACGTCCCGTTTTGAACGGGACAGTCCCGTTATTTTAGCATTTTTGAACCGTACCGTCTTTTTGACAAAAATCTCAGTATTGTCCCGTTTTGGGAGACAGCCTGGAAAATGAAGCCCTCCCACCTATCAGTGCGCAGCAAAGGAGGGTGGAGAGGCGGGCCGAGCAGTGCGAGGCCCGATTGGCCAAGACGCACAAACGGCGCGAAATGCGAATAATAAAAGGGGTAGCGCAGCCAACATGCGCTGCCGGAGACGCCCGTCTACACCGGTCTTCTACGCTGCCCTGGAAGCCCGGTTGTTTCGCCATGTGCGAGCCCATCGCCAGAACTAGCACCACAGTCCACCCCATTCCTGCCTCCTTACCTGATCCTGTCGGTGCCGCATGCTCCGAAGCCCTGCAGTGGTGAGTCCTGACCCTGAGCCTTGCCTCCTGACCAAAGATCCGGTCCCTGAATCCCATCCCTGCCTCTCTGCCGGGAGTTCCGCTGCCAAGCCTTGCCTCACTGCCAAGAAGCCGGCGTCCAAACGCCCACTCAGCCTTCCCCCCTGGAATCCGCTGGGCTCTCCGCCACTTTTGCCCGATTCGTGCGCTCCAGTCTTGCCGCCTTGCCTCGCCACCGCTCTTGCAGCCGAGCCGAGCCTCACGGCCCCCAGTCCCTCCACCCCGGCAGCCAGCCTAGCTTACGTGCGCTCACACACCCTTTCCAAACTTCCGGCCAGGCTGAGAAGTTCCTCTTTCAGCAGCACTGCTGAGCCGAGCTGTCCCGGGTCCCTGGGAGGACTGAGCGAGGCACGGCAGGAAGCCTCCCGGTGTGGCGCTCTGAGCTCCTCCACCCCGGTAGCAGCAGCGGGCCCCGGGATGGGAGGAGAGTGCTCTCACCACCTGTCCACGCCGGGCAGGAGGAGCCGTCCCAGCCAGAGCAAGCCAGGGAACCGGTTGGCCGGGGCACCGCCGAGCTACACGGTGGGATGCAGCCCCTCCGGGTATGGAGCTGCCTCCGCCCCCTGGAGCTGCTGCTGCTGCTGGTGATGCCAGCCCTTGCTGGAGGTACGCAGGATGGCAGTGGGGCCGGCTACATCCTGTTCTGTCCCTTCAGAACAGGCACAGGGGAGGCGATGTTCGCGTCTGCGGTGCTGGAGCTGGTGCTGGCAGGAGAACCCCTCTGGACAGGCACAGTCTACCGTTGGGGCCACGGTGGGCTGGGCGCCCCTTCCCGCCTGAATAGACGCAGCTGATGAGATCTGCAGTCCATAACATCTTAGGATATCAAACTCCAGTGTGCCTTAGTTAGACCTTGTCCTATATTTCTAGTCTTGCCGTATTGTCAAACTTTGACAATATGGCAAGACTAGAAATATAGGACCAATTGGCAGCAGGGCAAGGTCTGGGTCAAGGTTCCCTTTGACAGTCAATATATATATTTCCAGTCTCAGCCTATTGCAAAAGGGAACCTTGACCCAGACCTTGTGGGTGATTGCAAGTCTTTTTATATAAACAGTAATCTGTTTAAGCAGGGGTACCCAAACTTTTTGGCACGAGGGACCAGTTTCATGGAAGACAATTTTTCCACGGACTGGGGGGGGGCGGGGTTTGCAGGCGGGAGCCAATTGCACATAACGGGGGGCAGGGTTTGCAGGCGGGAGCCAATCGCGCATAACGGGGGGCGGGGTTTGCAGGCGGGAGCCAATCACGTGGACTGGGGGGCGTGGTTTGCAGGCGGGAGCCAATTGGGTGGACCGGGGGCAGGGTTTGCTGGCGGGAGCCAATCGCACGGAAGGGGTCGGGGTTTGCAGGCAGGAGCCAATCGCGTGGACCAGGAGGCGGGGTTTGCAGGTGGTAGCCAATCGCACGGACCAGGGGGCGGAGTTTGCAGGTGGGAGCCAATTGCACGGACTAGGGGTGGAGTTTGCAGGCGGGAGCCAATCACGCGGATCAGGGGTGGGTTTGCAGGCAGGAGCCAATCGCATGGACCCGGGGGGCGGGGACCCCTGTCCCGTTTTTCCCATCCCAATGTCCCGTTTTTGTCTCAAGGAAATATGGTCAGCCTATTAATAGTGCATATGGAACATTCTACCCCCGGAGGTGAGGCAGGCCCCATCGCTCCCGGCCTTCTGGAAGAACTTAAAGACCTGGTTCTGCCGCCTCGCCTGGGATGGGAACGGGAACAGCTCTTCCTGGGGATGGCTGGTCCCATAGAGCCCTTTCAAGAACAATTTTTTTGCCTCTTGGATTTCATCTTTAATTTATTTGTATTTATATGTATAGGTATTATATTTTTATTTATTTTAATTACTGACTCTGTAAACCGCCCAGAGTCCCCTTCAGGGGAGATGGGGCAGTGATATTAATTGAATTATAAATAAAAATAAATAAATAAATATAGAAAATATTGTATTTTTGGCATGATGTCATTTTCAATGTTCTTGACTCCAGGCAAACAGTAGGAAGATGCATGCATAAAGTTATGGTTCAAACTTGCATTCAGGACTATTTCTGTACCTATCACTATCTAAGGAACGCATCTCATTAGAGTAGATGTGGTTTTTTTAAAAAATGTGTAGAAGGAATGGGAAGCTTCAGAGTAATCTTATATTCTATATTGCACTGTAATTTTTATTTATTGAACTTTTCTAATTTTTATTTTTATTTATTTCAAGTCCTCCTTTTCATTTTGCAATGTGCCCAAGTTGGCTTACAAAAGAAAGAACAAAAGAAGAAAAATACAATATGAACAGGATAATGTATTCCCAATCAAGACAAATAGCAGCAGGATAGTAAATCAGATCTTATTTGCAACATTCCATAACTCTGATAGAATAAGGAAATATGCAGATGGTGATGAGAACATGTAGAGCTCAGACAGATTTCCCTGGAGAAAAAACCCCCAACTTAGTCAAACAATGTCTCTCCCATGTTCCCATCACCCTTGGTTCTTATGATGCAGAGACCCATACAGAGTTCACATTGTAGGGAGAGAGGTGGGTGCTTTCAACTCAATCCATAATCCATGCATAAAACTCCTGCTTGAGTTTAGCTACCCCCACTGACTTTCTTAAGTCTTCTAAGTTTATACATGTAAGTCCCAATTAACTAAAACTGTCTTCCTTTTGCTATCAGAAATGAGGCAAGTGGTGAGCTGAAATACAGTCTTCTTGGAGTGGAAACTCCTCTTCAAAATGTTCTCTTCCAGAAACTCTCCTGGATCTCTTTCTCTTTCTCTCCCTGTTCTGCTCCCAAGCTTTTAAGATGCTGCTTTAATAGTAAATATTTATGCTAAAATGGAACTCTAATACTCAGAGTGATAAATGTTAACGAAAGATTCTCTATGTATTCCTGGGTGCTAATTAACTTGGGTTGTATAAATGGGTTTCTTCTACAATCAAAAGGATAAGGACACTGCACTTCTTAACATGTCATCATTACTCTCAAAATTCTGGGCAATTGGGTTCCTTGTTTGTGGATGTCTCTAATCACCACCCAAGCTATCACTTGAAATAGTAAAACTGAGGGAAGGAGATAGGAAACAGAAAAATGCAGAGTGGAAGAGCATGCACGTAAGTTGCTGTATGGAGGATCTTCAGGCATTTCAGCTCTCTATAAACTTTCATTGCAGAAGTCTTTGTTCTCACAGCAGTGATATTCGTACCGAATGCCTTTCTCTGGGAACTCATCCGAACTGCCACACCTTGCTGCTGACTTGAGCTTGCAGGACAGGATTTTTTGTTGAAGCTCCCCATCTGAAATGGAGGTGGGGAGAATGAAGAAAGAAAAGGAGTGATTATTCCAGTAACCAACCAAAGAGAGCAAAAGAGAAAGAAAATCTCTTCTATGTTGAAATTATATAGAAAGCCCAGATTAATGAGGATTTTCCATATAGGAATCTTTGGCAGGTGACAGCATCTAGCTGCCCTTCATTGAGCTGAAAAAGCTAAGCAGGGTTGGATTTTAGGAGCTGAATGGCATGCCAACAGCAAATCCCTGGGCTGTAGATGAAATTCAGCAGTTAAAAAAATCTGGAAGAAGACAATGGCAAAGTACTTTCATATTCATAAAATCAGAACATTGTGAGATTGGGAGGAACTACAAGGATTATCTAATCCAGCCTTCAGTTATTACTAAGAAACTGAATTTGGGCAATGTGAAAGGGGATGCTTCATGGAATTATGAAGTGAAAGGGGCATGGAAAAAATGGTACAATGGAATGATTGGCACAAAAGAATAAGGGTAAGAGAAGGATGTTTTATAATGTACATAGAAAGAAATAGTCTATGAAGGTTCTCAGTCATCCAGGTGGAATTGTCTGTAGCTTGAATCATGTCAACTGGATTTCTATTTTCTTAGTGGAGCGAAACGTTTCCACTAAGAAAATAGAAAGAAATAGATAATTGTAATGAATGTTGTCCAATAGATCAAAGAACATTCAGATTAAAAGAGATAAAATGCAAAGCGATTTTGATGGAAATAAAAAAAAATTGCTCTGGAAGTAGGTGAAGAAAGCAAAAGAAGGAACCCTCCAGTAAGGTGAATGGAATTAAAAGTAAAAATGATGAAATTGTTGGGATGTAACTGAAATGAAGGAATGCATGAAGGAATGTTAGAAATTTGTGCGAGGATGACAGTGACATGTTGCAGAGCGATTGAAATAAATGTTATAAATGTTAGTGTCCAAAAGTGATAAGAAGGGAGTTATAAATGCTATGAGAATATTGAAATGTTGCTTATGGAGTGGCTGTGTGACTGGTTTAATATGTATGTGAAGACTGGATCTGTGCCTAACAATTAAAAGAAGTTGTTACTATACCTCTATGCATAGGGAAAAGTCCAAAAGTGAATACTAACACTGCAGGGTCATTAGTATCTTAAGTGTGGGAAGGTTTTGATAGAATTCTGATCAAAAGGGTACGAGACAATCAGCAATATTTGTGAAGTTGCAGCTTTATGCCAGCAAGTGGGGAGGGGGCAAACAGATTTTTGTTCTTCAGTGGTTCATTAAGAAAAGTGAGAATGTGAGAAGGAAAATTTATTGTACAGCTGTTGATTGAGACAAAGTATACTGTATGATAAAATGAAGGCTTTAATTATGGAATGTTTTGTACAAATATGGAATAGAAGTATGGCTGTTGAATCCAACAAGAATGGTATATAATGAAGTAAACCATGCATGAGAATGAATGGAATGCTTAATGAATGGTTCAACACTAGCAGAGAGCGAAACATTGATGTGTGAGGTTCTGTTGGTTGGTTGATTATATTTGTATTACATTTGTATCCTGTCACAATTAGCTGACTCTTAGCAGTTAACACAATATATCTTGGCAGTTAACACTGGAATATTTATTTACTTATTTATTTATTATTTAAATTTGTATCACCGCCCATCTCCTCCACACCTGGGGACTCTGGGCGGTTCACAACAATAAGTTAAAAATATAAAATATAAAATATATTGTGATTGTTTAAAGTATTTATAGATAAATGCATACAACATGCTTGTTGTCATGTTAGCAGTATGTTACTTGAAGACATGAATATATGTGTACTTTGTATACAATGATGCCATATTTTGGTCTGAGTATCCAAACAGTTTGTATCAAATATTAGGTAAATTATATGATGTGAAAGTGATATGGGCATGAAAATTAACGCATCAAAGACCAAGGTAATTGTGTTTGATGGGAAAATGAAGTGATTGCATGATATGCGTAAATGATAAAAATCAGAACAAGTAAACAGATTGGTGTTCCTTGGTGGACTGGTTTACTAAAGAGAGGAAAATGGTGGGAGAAATGTTAAGATGAACAAATGTGGACAGAAAAGTAGAGAATAATGTTTCCTTCAGGGGAAACAGAGTCCCCTTCGGGGGAGATGGGGCGGTGATAGAAATTGAATGAATGAATGAATGAATGAATGAATGAATGAATAAATAAATAAATAAATAAATAATATGTGGTCTACTATGAAGAATAAATGTTTATTGAAACAGCTGTGTATGAGACCATGCTTCTATGTACTTTATTATATGAAAGTGAGCATTAGGTATTTCAGGAAAAACATTGCAGCAGGAATAAGGTAATAGATGAGTGTGTGTAGTAAAACATGAAGAAATGGGGTCAAAATTGAACAAATAAGAAATGAATGTAGATTGAATACAAAAGTGAGTGACCAGTACAAAAGAAATGCATTGAGGTAGTTGGTCATTCCGAGAGAATGAATGAGGATTCAATCACAAAACAAATATATGAAGCAAGAGTGAGTGATTTGAGAGGAAGGGGAAGACTAAGCAAGTCTTGATCAGATGGAGTGAATGAACTCGTGAAAAAGATAAAGGTGAGAACTTTAAAGAACAATAGGCAATGTATGAAGCGGTATATGGAAGTGGTGGAAGCAAGGATGGTTTGCAAGGATGGAAAGGGGTGGTCAATTATAGTAAATGATATTGCTGCAAACTCATTTTAGCTATATTTCCTGTTTTCCTCTTTTGCTTACGTCTTTAATTTCTTTGGGTTACTATGCAACTTTTTGGTTTTGTTTCTTTACTTTGAATAATAGTGCTCATTCCAAAAGATAGTGTGATAGGAATACACAGACAGACACATATACACATACATACACACACATATGTGGGTTGAACAGGTCAATAGATTGAAAAGTGCAATCAAGGAAGCGTGTGTTAGGTAGGTTGCAATTAAAAACATACTGTATCAAAGTGGGCAACTGAAAAGTAACAAGTACTGCATGTTCTAAGTAGACAATGCTGGAGGGTAATTATGCTGGAGGGTAGTTCAACTAGATACACTGTGGAAGGTAGTCATGCCAATCAGTAATGAACAAGTCTGCAGAGAGGGGCTAATAAATACGTAATATATTAATAACTTAAATCAGAGCTTTCCAAACTGTGTCGCGACACAAAAGTGTGTCACCACACACAGTCTGGTGTGTCGCCACACAACCCGGAAGCGCTGATCATCATCAGTGCTTCCGGGTTTTCCCGCGGCAACACACCAACGGCGGCGCACAAAAACCTGAAAACCTGGTTTTGTGCGCTGCTGCAACGGCGGCACTTCCGGGTTTTCCCGCAGTGACACACCAATGGCGGTTGGTGTGTCGCCGCGGGAAAACTTTGGAAAGCCCTGACTTAAATAGTGCAAATAGTATGAATATATTTTCCCACCTTGCATAACTAAAGCTAAAGAAAGGTACTTAGATTTCTTACTGTAATAGATACTGAGGAGATGGCAGGTTTGTTGTTTTCCAACAATCGGGCAGGCAACGGAAGGCAAGCAGAGTTCTCCTGGGTGCATGATCATGCACATTCGACATTGCAGGGTGGCTGTTTGGAAAAAGAAGGGATCATAGGTGTATCATTTTGAGCCTCAAGTAATATTGAAGTGGGCATTCGTCATTTGGGTTTCACTTTTCTATGGCGTTTGCACAATACACTTAGCCAGGATGGAAAGATTTTTATGTGAAGAGGTTCATAAGATGAAGGGCAACTATTATTGTTATTTATTTTATTTGTAAGATTTACAGTATATCCTGACTTTCCTTTATGTTCAAAGTGACTTAACAACTTTACCAGGAAACTTTACCTTGACCATGGCAAAAGAACTAATGTCCTTCTAAATCCTCATCTCTTCAGAGCAAGGGCATGACTTAAAACATGCAGGATGACATCACAAGCCAGTGAGGAGGAAAATGCCCCACTGGGAGCTGTATTCTGTCTTTCTATTGTATAACAGGCATAAGACTACAAATCCAGTTCACGAGCAGAAAAGCAGCATTATGGAATCCCAAAGGAGTGTGCTGATCCCTTTCCCAATCCCCTAACATAAGCAGGTTCTGCTGTGCAAATCAGTATCTCAAGAGTCCCCCTGCCTAAGCCACAGCCAGGTTAGTCCCCCTCAACCAGCTCAGAGGGATGCAAAATCGTGATCCAGCAGGTTCCCTTTTGTGACCCACAAAGGACTTCAGAAGGTGGCCCCTTTCTAGCATGGGGGAGATTAATATGTTTTTTTTTTTAAGGCAACACATTTGCCTTCTGTTTGGATCACCTGAAAGATCTCTCCCAAGGGGGTTCCCCCATTTTTGGAATGCAGCCCTTAGTATTTTATTAATTTTTTATTTTATTTTTCAATTTCTATTACCGCCCCATCTCCCCCAAAGGGGACTCTGGGCGGTTTACAAAACATAAATATGTCCCATCAAATGGGGTGTGTGACCCTCCAGCCAGCAGAAGCTGTACACTCCTGCAGAAGCAAATGGTAGCTGCTTGTAGTCTTACAGATCACTTAGCATGCAATAGGGAAGGCTGATTAAGAAAACTTACATGGTTTCTGTAGGTTGGGGGACAGGCCAGAAGAGGGGATTCCAAGTCCTGTTTAAATAAATTTATTTGAAACTTGTTTGGAAAAGGTTGTAATTAGAACCAGTATTTAATTCTAGGTGTCATCCAGAGAGCACATGGAACAGAGAACTTAGTTAAGCAGGTGGAAGATATTTACGCCAAGGGTTCCCCGCTAAACCATTCTTTAATATGATATCCAGCTATTTTCTCTTTAAAGGAAAATATGGATATTATTTGTTACAGTTAGAACAATAAAGGAACCAGCATCTCCCATTTACTGGATATGAAACTTAAAATAATCCAAGATTGAACTCTTCAGATATTTGCCTTGGGCTTGTAAACAAAGTTCTCTAAACTGAGCAAAATATTTTTCGCTGGGCATATTTTGTAGGCTCTTATTCTATTAATAGTATTAACAACTTATTAACAGTTCAGTCATCAGATATGTAAGACAGATTGATCTTTGGCCTATAAAATATGCCTGGTATTATCATCATCATCATCATCATCATCATCATCATCATCATCATCTCAACTACTCTGGCAGCTCACAACAATCAAAGAAATTACAATAAAAGTATATGGTATATGCAATATGCTATTTAAAGTACAATAAAAGTATATAGACTTTAGTGCAAGGGGAGTTGGTCAAATGAATACACTTCCATAGATTGCAGTGACAGGGATGCATCACAGTACACCTGGCTGATAATTATTTATTTTATTATTTAATTAAATTTATATAACCGCCCATCTCCCAGCAATGGCTGGAAGGGCAGCACATATTTCTCATGTTTCTTTTTCAGGCTTAAATATTTAACTGAACTGAACCCCTTTGTCTTTTTTGAAGGAAGGTTGTCTTCAAATATCTCAAGCTACTGTCAAAGTTCATAAAATCACACAATTGGATGGGCCCATTTAGGCCACGGAACCCAACCAATGCTCAGGGCAGGAATCCAAGTTGAAGCATCTGGACAAATGTCCATCCTGTGCTTGAAGATACCTGGTATGGACCTGGACTCATCAGAGGCTGAGCCTCAGAGGCCTGATCCATCAAGTTGCCAGCTCAGGAGTCAGCAGAGTCAGAGGTTCTCAGCACAAAATCCACAGAAGCATTTGCAGGAGGGGTCAAGTGATGAAGGGACAGATCCTGGCAGAGCACCTAGCCCCAAGATGCATCAGCAGTTTCAGAGAGCAGAGCAGAGATGGTCTGCTCGACCCCTCAAGACTCCAAGGCGCCTAGGCCAATTCCAGAGCAGTGGCCAGCAGCCAGCCCTTCATTTGCATTTGCATTCCTGTGACTTTGCTTCCTACTGTGCTCCATGACTCTTGGCTCTTTGACCCAGACTGGCTGACTAACTTGTTTGGCATTGCTCCTCTGAACCTGCGCTCTGTTTGACTCTGGATTGAACTCTAAGGCACTTGGCTCTCAGACAAGAACTTGCTCTCCTCTATCTTTCCAGGGCATGCATGCATCTGCACAGATGGCTCTCCATGTCTTTGTATTGGATTCCATTGCTACTTGCCAGTAAACCAATTACAGTTTGAGCCAGCAGGTGTGTGCTCAGTCTGAAACAGAACAATATCCAGCAAGTGAAGACTGTCATCTTGCTAAGTAATCGGTTCTGCTGATCAGATGCTCTTATCACTTGGATTGTTCTGTACATGACATTTTTGTTTGAGCTTCCTTCTCCTAACTTTTTTGGATGGAGAAAAAAAAACTTACCTCCAGGTGTGAGGCAGAAGAAGGCACAGATTGCAAAGAGCAAGATCTGATACATGGAGGGCATCTTGAAACTGGAAGAGCTCAATGCTATAGCCAAGTCCTAAGTCAGAAAGGAAGAAATTCAGATTGCTGTTTACTTTTAGATGAATAACAAGTGGACAAGTGGCTTGTTTTTATCCTTTTGATGACGTGCACACATAGGCAGCAACTGGAACATCCTGTCCTTGGGGCAGTCCATATTTCTGTTATATCTTAATTGTTGTCCTGTGGGTGAGAAGGTCATAGAGGCAGATGTGCCCTGAGATCGTATTTGATATTCAAACCCACAGGACCACAATTAAAATTATAGCCAAAATATGAATGGCAGGAGAACTGATTAGAAGGGATACAGGAAGTTAGTTGCAGGAATAATATTTCTCTGTTTTACCTAATATAATCCCATATTTCAGATGAAAGAAGGCTACTTCCTGCATTTGGACATTTTTAAAATTTAATCTGGAGACTTCAGCATACAAAGCAGGTCTTCTCTCACAAAATGCATATTCTGTAATCTGGGTAAACTCAAATTAGATTGCAGTAATACAGTCCACAATAGGCAGTCCTTGAAAATTTGTCAGGGCCTATTGTTAGTTTAAAAAGCAAAGACCAGTATGATTTATATTTGCTCACCTTTTAACAGGCACATGTGGGGGTACCTCAGGGCAACGCTATCCCCTTTCCTGTTTAACATCTATATAAAACCACTGGATGAGGTCATCTGCCAATTTGGAGTTTGGTATCATCAGTATGCTGATGATACCCAGATTTACATCTCAACCCTGGGCTGGATAGGTGAAACTGTTGCTGTACCGACCCAGTGTTTGGAGGCTGTTCAGGTCTGGATGGGGCAGGACAGACTTTGGCTCAATCCTGACAAGCCTGAGTGGCTGTGGTGGTTTGGCCCCCTGGGGACAGGGATGTTACCATCGTTGGTCTTGGATGGGGATGCACTTCCCCATTTGAGACTGGTGTACAACTTGGGGGTCCTTCTGGGCTTACAGTTGCTGCATGAAGAGCAGGTTGCAGCTGTGGCCAGGAGGGCCTTTGCACAGGTTCACCTGGTACACCAGTTGTGTCCTTTCCTCAATCGGGAGGCCTTTCAGTTACTCATGCCCTGGTCACCTTATGACTGGATTATTGCAATGCGCTGTACATGGGGCTGCCCTTGAGGACCACCCAGAAGCTACAGCTGGTTCAAAATGCAGCAGGTGCGAGCAGTAACGGGCGCCTCTCAGTGTGCCCATGTGTCACCACTGCTATGTGAGCTGCATTGGTTGCCAGTTGGCTTCCGAGTGCAATTCAAGGTGCTGGATATTACCTATAAAGCCCTGTATGGCATAGGGGCTGGATTTCTGAGGGACCACTTATCTCCAATCATTTCTACCCATCTGGCGCGTTCCAGCAGAGTGGATGCACTCCAGGTCATCTTGTGGGACCTCGGAAGCGTGCCTTCTCCTTGTGGCCTCCACCCTCTGGATCAGCATCCCCCCCAGAGATAAGAGCAGTGCCCTCTATCCTAGGGTTCCCAAAATCACTTAAAACTTGGCTTTGGTCCCAGGCCTGAGGTTAATGTATTGTTGTATTTTTTGGTCCCTTGTTTTGTTTTGTCTGATTTGTGTCATTTTTAGATCATTTATTCTGGGCTGTCTGTGTGGTTTTATGTTTTATTTGTTTCTATGGATTTTTTTTTTTTTTTTTTGGTTTTGTATGCCATTCAGAGTCCATTGGAATTGAGCGGCTATAATAAATTTAATTAATTAATTAATTAATTAATTAGTATCACAGTGACCTTTAATTTATACTATCTTCCATCTGGTCTATGTGTCTAACTGGATTTTTCTGGGTTCAAACATCTATTTCTATGTTTTTACTTTTAAAAAGTGAAATACTTTAACAAAACACAAAGTCATTAGATATGTAGCAAAACAATGATGTGACTAGTTAATACATTAATATAAAGGATTTCCATATTAACTATCCATTGTATTTCTAAGTATATGCCATACGTATTTGTAGGCTCTGTTTATTATGTTTTATAATAATATAATAAACAGGAGTTTATGCACCTATTAAGTGAGGCAGAAATCAATCTTATTTAGAAATTTCATATCAACAATTTTGCATTCTCAACAAATGTTTGACTTTGGGGATATAGTAGCATTTGGATTCCTAGACATCCTGGACAATATTATTTTTAGCACTTAGGTAATGATTGCATAGCGGACAGAGCAATCCTATGGTGTTTTTTAAATTATTTTTTAAAAGAAAACTATGATTTAGAACACTTTTCTATATCCAAGCACCTCACCAGGAACAAATTCTTTTTATTTGTTAAAAAGAAAACATCCTTCCTTTTTAAGCAATGGGAGAGAATACACTTAGGCCATCCTAGCATTTGGGGGCATGCCAAAAAGTCAGAGCATCTTCAGTCCCAAAGATCCACACCCTCAACTGATCTGCTTCCTGCCATGACCCTGTTTGGGGATCATGGAATCTCCCTCATATAAACAGCCTGCTTAAGGAGCCAATGAGGAAACAAGAGAGGGAATCTGGAGCTGAGTTCCTTCTGGAATCAGACATCCAAGCTATATGGGCCCTGATATGTTGTTCCAGCGCCACAGGTTCTATCCTAAACATTTGCATTATTGCAGGGATAGATGTGCAGCACTGAAGTTAATACTTCAGCCATTCTTGCATTATCATATCATAGGACATCATCTACTTGGTTACTTATTGGAATATTTTGAGCACCTGGATATAAGATGGATAGTAGGTGGGGATAACAGGTGGACTTAAATCAAAGTTATGCTTGAAAAATCAAGAAACTCATTGTTCTTGATGCATTGATGATGCTGATACTAACCACTTCTCTGCATAAATCTGGGCTGATATATACATCTTTCCAACCATCACTTGCCCACATTCACAGAACTAGGTAGGCAAATGGAGGCAGCCTAAAGATATCAAATGCAGCTGCAGTTAGGAGATTAAGGACTGATATTGTGTATTCAGTTTCACGTCTTTGATTTTGTGTTAATGTTATAATGTGTGGTCCTATCCTGTTTTTCCTATCACAACCCTTTGTTGTGGAGAGAACTACGAGTTCCAGTTCTAGTGGGAAAGAAATGCCAGTCTTGCTCTGTAACACACTGTGACTTCAACTCGCATTTCCTGACAAGATGATGGAGGAAAACCAGTAGACAATAGAACAGAAAACCATATCAATGTTTTGTTTATTGGATTTGGGGCAACCTGTGCAGCAGAATGTGTGACAGGTATTCCGAAGTAATAGGATGGACTAAACCATTTCAAACTCCATTTCTGAATACTCCCCATGTAATAGCTCTGTGTGTGCAAAAGAGAGAGGTTTTACATCAGCAATATCTCTTTTCTGTGTTATATTTACAATGTTGTCAGATCTATGATCCTGCACTCCAAAGTGACCAAATCCATTCTGCCAACATGGATTCCTCTAAGACAAGCCTCTAAACCAGAGCTTTCCAAACTGTGTGTCGCGACACAAAAGTGTGTCGCCACACACAGTCTGGTGTGTCGCCACACAACCCGGAAGCGCTGATCATCATCAGCGCTTCCGGGTTTTCCCGCAGCGACACACCAACGGCGGCACACAAAAACCTGAAAGCGGCAGCAGCACTTCCGGGTTTTTGCGCGCTGCCGCAACGGCGGCAGTTCCGAGTTTTCCTGTGGCGACACACCAACGGCGGTTGGTGTGTCACCGAGGGAAAACTTTGGAAAGCCCTGCTCTAAACAATCAAATCAGAGAGAATAAAATCTTAAACCCTTTAGGGGAATTTAGGCCACGGAGCCCAGACTTTGCTCAATGCAGGAATCCAAATTAAAGCCGCTGCCCAACCACCTGTTGATCACATCCAATGAATGGGAGCCCATTCATCTCTCTGGATAATTGGTTCCATTGTGCTGCCCAGAATGGGACACAATATTCAATATTCAAGGTTGCGTCACACCAACAAAACCATGACACCCTATGATATGAAAATGTATTTCCACTGATGGAACCTAAAATGGTATTTACTTTTCTTTTGCAGACTTGTAGCACTCCTGACTTATTCCATTTGTAGTCAACTAACATTCAATTGTTTTTAATGTACACTTACCAAGCCAGGTGTCTCCATCTTATATCTGTGCATCAGATTCTCATTTCCTAAGTGAAGAACTTTGCATTTGTCTCTGTTCAAGTTTCATTCCATTACTCTTAGCTCATTTCTCTTACCTATCAAAACCAATTGAATTTTATTTCTGTTTAAGTAAACACGTTTGCGTCATCTATAAATTTTATAAGCATCCAAGACATTAATAATATGTTGAAGAATACAGGATCCAGGACTGAACTTGGAGCATGCCCCTCAGTATCTCACTCTTGTTTGATGAATGCTCTTACAATATAATTCTTGAGCTTGCAATATATCCACTTGCTTGTCATAGCATTTAGCCCACTTAACTACCTTGCTAGTCAGAAAATCATGGGTACCTTGTCATATGCTCTGCTGAAATCCAAATATATTACATCTACAGTTTTTCTGTGCCATATTAATGAGGTTACCTGATCAAATTATGAGATATAGTCTTGATAAATCCATGCTATCACCTGGTAATTGCTCCATTGTTTTCTAGGTGCTAACACATTGATTGCTTTATGATCTGCTCTAAAATCTCCTCAGGAATTAATGTCAGACTGACTGGTCTGTGGTTTCTGGGTGATTCTTTACCCTTCTTTTAAAAATAGGGACATTTGCCCAACTCCAATCACCTTGCACTTCACCCTTTCTCCAAGATTTCTCTAATATGTTCATAAAGTTTCAGCCAGCAAGTTTCTTCATGCAATTCCTCTGGTCTGGGAGACTTAAAATCATTTCAAGTTTACCGAGCAAGCAAACAAGGAGAGCAAATAGGGGAGTTCTCTGTGGGGTTTTAACTGAGGAGAGGGAAAAGGAAGAAGTAAAGAAGGAAGAAGAGAGTGGAAGAACCAAATGGAGACAGCTAACCAATAGCTGTTGCTGCTGCTACTGCTAATAACTGTTTCCTGACTGCTGTTGATAGTCTACTGTGCAGCATATTGCTGCTGATTGCCCTTTGTGTGTGATTGGAGCACTGTTTGATGCTATCCTAGCTGAGCAGCTCCTCAGACAGTCAGCTCACTGAATGACTGGACAGAGAAAGTAAACGGTGGTTTGGCAGAGGGAGCATGTCAGAGACCCACAGCAACTCCAGGTAACATGGACAGCAAAGGAAACTTTGTGGTCTTCTGCAAGGTATGTGTAATGTCTTCCTGCCTGAAGAGAACCCAAACCCAAACACTTACTGGAAGTGCAAACTTGTATCGATATTGAAGAAGAAGTTAAAGGGGATAGAAAAGGTAGTTTTACATGGAGGACGAGAAGTTTCTGGATAGGACAGGGCAGAAAAGGGAAATGAGCCACCCGTATCAGACTCCCACTCTAGATGAAAATGCACAGCCACCTGAGCAAGCTTTACCAACTCTAGCTTCATGGAACAGAGTAGCAGACCCTTGGGCCCCCATGGGTTGAAGAAACCTAAGAAGCACTTTGAGAAAGAAGAGGCATATTGGGATGGTGGATGATTCTCCACTGAGAGGAACTGAGTTTGTTATGTGCAGATCTGATATGATGTCATGGGAGGTGTGTTATGTTCCAGGTGTCCATATCCAGGATGTGACAGACAGGCTGCCAAATCTCCAGCCTACCAATAAGATTCTCTTTCTACCAATTCATGTGGGAATGAGTAACACTGCAAGAAGAGACCTTGACCATATCTTGAGAGACTGGTCTGGAGGGTGAAAAGTAAGAGTGCAAATTGTGTTTTCTTTAATCCTTCTGGATGAGGGTCATAGCATAAGAACAAAGAACAGGATTCTAGAAGTAAACAACTGGCTACTGAGAAGATGTCACTGAGAAGGGTTGGATCATTTCATCATGGACTGTGCTTTCTACATAAAAGACTCCCAGGAAAAGGCGGGAAACATCTCACATACACTGGGAAGGACATGTTTAGCAGGTAAAATCAGAGCAAAAGGGAGAGATAGCAAAAGCCTAGAAGCAAAACTGCTACCAAAGACTGGGGCCAAGAACATAGGATACAATGGGAAAAGTATGAGGGTAGAGCAGGACTTAAAGATGAACAGAAAACGAATGCAGTAAAGTCACTAGAGGACACCAATCACAATCTCATATGTTTCTACACCAGTACATGGAGTGTAGGAAACAACTAGGGAGACCTTGAAATTCTAACACAGAAAGAAAAAATGATGTCATAAGCATTATTAAAACTTGGTAGGATAACACATATGACTAGAATCATGCCCTAGAAAATGACCATTTATTCAAAAGAATAAATTCAACAATGAACAATTGACTTCCTCTTTTCAAAAAAGAGAAGGAAATGAAGGACTATATACATGATGTCTATACTGGGAGAGGTTCTTGAGCAGAATATTAAACAGCATGTTTGTGAGTACATGGATAGGAATGCAACAATTAACAAGAGCTAGCATAGGTTTATCAAGAACATGTCATGACAGCCTAAACTTATCTCCTTTTTTGATAATGGTACTAGCTTAACAAATTGAGGGAAAACTGTGGATGCAGTGTACCTTGACCTCAACAAAGTTTTGACAAAGTTTAATGGTACCATCATTAATAAAATGGTAAAATATGGTGTAGATTATACAGTTCTTAGATCATGTCATAATTGGCTGACTGACTGCTCCCAGAGAGTACTCATAAATGGCTCTGTAGCAGATTGAAGAGTAATATTGAGTGGAGTGCCTGCCCACTTCTGTCCTGGGCTCTTGGCTGTTCAACAATTTTATCAATGACCTGAATGAAGAGGTAGAGGGGATGATGATCAGATTTGCAGATGCCAGAAAACTAGGGGAAATGGCTAGTACTTTAGAAGAGAATGAAAAGCTTCAACAGTGGACCAAAATGAACAGGATGAAATCTGGGGAGAAATGTCAAGTCCTGCATTTGGGAGACAAACATGAAAGGTACAGAATAGATTACATTTGGCTTGGCAATAGTACATGTGAAAAAGATTTGAATGTTTCAATAGATCATAAGCTGAATATGAGCTCAACTTTTTCAGTTCCTAAAAAGGCAAATATTATTGTGGGATACATTAACAGTAGTATAAAGACCAGTTCATGGGAAGTAATTGTCCTAATCTATTCTCCCTTGGTCAGATTGCACTTGGTATAATCTCTCCAGTTTTGGGAACCACATCCTAAAAAGAACATTAACAGACTGGAGTGAGTTCAGAGGAAAGCTATCAAGATGATCAGGTGATGGGAAATCAAGTCCATTTAAAGGAACTGGATGTGTTTAGCCTGCAGAAGAGAAGACTAGTGAAATGTGATAGCAGTCTTCAGATATCTAAAGTGTTGTCATATAAAAGAGGGAGTGAACTTCTTTTCTGCCATTGTAGAGGGCAGGACCAGATCCAAAGGGTTGAAACTACAGTGAAGTAGATTAAGGTCAGTTATATACGGGAATTTCCTAATAGGAATAACTGTTAATCAGTAGATACAGACTCTCATGAGGTGGTATGTTCCTTTTCACTGCAGCTGTTCAAACTGAGACTAGATATCCATCTGTCAGAATGCTTTAGTAAATCCTGCACCAAGCAGGAAGATGGATTAGATGACCTCTATGGTTGGTCCCTTCTAACTATGATTTTTTTACTTTAGTATTTTGTTACCTTCAGTGAGTATACTGCTTTTTTTTGTTAACCCAGTAATGACCTTCCCTTAGATGAGCGATTAGAACTGGTCGGGATACAAATGTGATAAATAAAATAAAATATTGTCCTAGAATGGAATTGTAGGTCTGTCTCTACTATTGTCTGTCTCTACTATACAGGGTATAGTAATAATAATTGTAGGTCAATAATTGTAGGCCTATAATTATAGGTCTGTCTCTACTATACAGGGTATCCAGGATACCCTGGAGAAGATGCTGATGCTAGGGAAAGTGGAAGGCAAAAGGAAGAGGGGCCGACCAAGGGCAAGATGGATGGATGATATTCTGGAGGTGACGGACTCGACCATGGGGGAGCTGGGGGTGGCGACGGCAGACAGGAAGCTCTGGCGTGAGCTGGTCCATGAAGTCACGAAGAGTCGGAAGCAACTGAACGAATAAACAACAACAACTCCACTATTGCCTGATTTGCTGCTGCTGTTGAAGTATGTTGTATTATGTTAGGTTTTTATTCTTTTTTCCTCTATGGTCCTCCTCATGGCTTATTCATGTTCAGTCACCATTGTCTGAGTTTCCTTAACATCACTCCCCAAAATTTCTTCAGAGAAAATCCTAAAGTTTTTATGTCAGTTTCCATGGGTCAAAATGTCAGTACTTCAGGCATTCTGAAGGGAATTTTATCTCACACATAACAAGAATAAGCCAGAAATATAAGAATAATGTCCAAATAACCATGACTAAAGAAATGAGATTGCAGGGAAGAAATTATTCTGCTCTTTGCTTTGTTTGCCATACCATAACTTTTTCCCCAAATATGTTCTTTTTCCTTTATCACACTGCAGCAAGACCTCCTCTTTCTGAACAAGGCTTTCTTGCCTTTCTACTTTTCTAGCTTCTGCTCCATTGCCCTCTTTGTCTTGATTCAGACTTCTTAATGCAGTATCTCTTGAACATCTGAATATTGGAATAATAATTAACAATGAAGAATTTTCCATTGTTTCAGGGAATGGAAAAGCACTGAAAGTGCCACCACAGGCTTAACTTGAATCAGGGCCCTGACTTATTTCATACACAGAGTAATGAACTTAACATTTGACAACCACCTATTCTGAAAACCAGTTCTCTTTTAGCTCTTTGACATAGGGTCTAAATCCATCAGAAGAGCAAGATAATCCTCCTCTGGCATTTCCAGAGCACCATCATTGGGCATGTCTCATTATGCTAGATCCTGTTTTTTACCTAAATCATGCACCTACAGTAGCAGGAAACCAGGATTTGGTGTATGCAGATGATAATGGGGGAAGGGGTTATCATCTCATTCCATCCAGAAGAGCTCTTAGAAAGATGCTATATTGAGGCTATCCATGCTAGCAACTCATAGCACCATCCACCCATTGCTCTGGTGATATGAGTTTGTCTTTCAATTGTGGTATATCATCACAGTGATGATTTGATGATGTTATAAATCACTAGTGAGAACAGCCTCATTGTCACATTACAATTTTTTCTAGGAATTCTGGATAAAAGAGGAGCACTGGCTTTGTCCTCACCTGGAAATCGCTGAAATTCTCCCTCTATGCCATCAGCGTATGAGTTGTCACAACAGGTAAGCTTATTTTATTTCAGCCCTATCGATTTTCCATATCAGTTCTGAGCACTGATTTCAGGACCAGAAAAGGGGTAAAAATTCCCTTTAATAAGGGATCTCTCTCAAACACAAAACCTTAAACATGAAGAGATCATAAGAAAAAACAACTTGTAAATGTATAATTTATCATATGTAATCTTAAAGTCAGTCACACAATATTTCATGGAGATGAAGAGTTTATCTAGATCTGGTAATTTTATTATTATGACTTTATCTCAGCAATTGCCTAGAAATGAAATCTGAGATCATAAAAAGAATGCAACCTTATCCACACATTAATAAACATGCAGAGAAGCAAACTGTTAGTAAAAGAAGATTCCAGATTAGAAAGGGTTTTATGCTACCAAACGTTAAATTCACATTCATTAAATGCTCAGGTTCTATCACTGTGTACAGAAGCAACTCATATTATGACAGACTGTACAGAGAAAAGATAGCAGAGGTATAAATACAAGAAGAAATAAGAAAGAAATGATAAGAAACAACTCCAGATAAACAGAAAAAAACAATTTGACCTATTACATTTTGCAAAAAGGATAACTTTTTCCCAAATTGAATCAAATCTAACTTTTCTAGCATATCCCAACAACTCCCATCCTTTATATGTCAATTTTTCCATAACAACAATTTTCCATAATTTTTCATACCAGAGATCTAATGATGGAGCCTCCGAATTTTTCCAATATTGTGTTATGGCCAACGTTGCAGCAACCATCATGAATTGAACAGTTATAATTTCAGTTCTTTGAGTTGTTTACCCCAGGATATACAAAAGTTGTTGTTGGAATCTTGGTTTGTCCTTAGATCTTTTTAATATGTTTGCTTTTAAATAAATAAAGATTAAAAACAAGAAGAAACAGCAGCTCCAGATGACCACCTCTCTTTCCAATATTGTCATCAATAGTTTTGGTTCAGTTTTTGAACTAAATAGTGAAGGTGTGTGTGTGTGTGTGTGTGTGTGTGTGTGTGTGTAAATGCATATGGTGTCAGCCTTAAAATCTGATATTAACTGTTTGGAAGAGAAGAGGCTACTTATTTATTTTGTTAGTTAGTTGTACTTTTACACCCAATAACCAATATACCAAAAAACAAGAGTTCTCAGGCAGAATTCAGTCAGTGAAAGCATATTATTGAAAAGTAAACAACATAAAATCAGCACACAATGTACCAGATGTACCAAATCAGTAGCAGCAATAATAATGGCAATAAATATAGCACAATATTGCAAGCATGATGTAGCAATAAAATACAGAATTTCTAAAAGCCCTGAAATGGCTTTTTAAGAGGTTGGGAAAATAAAAAAGGGTTTCATTTGGTGTTTACAACACCAGCTAAAATTCTCTGGGAGGGCCCATCCAGAGATGGGGCATCACCACTCAATTTGTCTCTGACCCAAACCGCTGATTGGTAGTACTACAGCATAATTTAGAAAGAGATTTTTCATGTATTGCCCCTGTATATGGGGAACTATCACTTGAGGATACCCATTCAGTTTGCATTCATGTGTATTTTCTAGCTTGATTGAGTCTTTCTATTTAATAGGTAATTTTGTTGCAATCAGGGCACTTAGGAACATTCCTTTTTTGGTGTTGCTGTTGTATTAAAAATGAAGACGATGTGTCACATGTGTCACAATATAGAAGATCCAAGAAGTGCAGTGTGCACTCCCATTTCCTGGGAATCTTCTGTAACACCTCATCTTGCAGTGCAATATTTTCTGCAACCTGGTCTGCAGAACCTGGTCTAAGACCATTCATGGTCTTAGTAAGTGGAATGACTTGAGAGACTGAGTGTTAGGTAATTTTTAAAATATGGTTAGCTTCACTGTAAGAACCACCTGCCACTTGGATTTTATTGTATTTATATTTTTATTGTTGTTTTTATTGTATTTTAATGATGTTGTGGTTGTGAACCGCCCAGAGTCCCTCCTTGAGGGGGAGATGGGCGGTCATAGAAATTCAATTAATAATAATAATAATAATAATAATAATAATTAATAATTTAGGTAATAATTCCCAATAATTGTTTATGCTTCAAATCCAATCACCAAATCTTTTCCACCATACCTTGCTTATTATTACAACAGAAAGCTAAGATTATTCCTATTCCAAAGATCAGGAAGATAAAGTTCATTGCTGAACAGGAAACTTAATCCAGGACACAATGGCCTTAAGATTTCCTATTTCAGGGGGAGGAATAAAATCCACAACTTTACAAAGATTTCAGTTTAAACTGTTACAACCTAAGACCAATTTATTATGACTGGGATGTGCAAGAAGATGACAGTAATGACAATGAATTATGCATGTGTTAATAATTTAGTTGTAGAGCAATGGCTTTGCATATTAAATATCCCAGGTTCAACCATGATCTCTAGTTAAAAGTAAGGAGGTAGTTGGAGGTCTGAAAGACCAAGTTATTCTAGCTTTGCTAATAAGTTTGTTAGATAACAGATCATGTCAACAGAGTGGTGGTCTTTTTGCCAAGGGATGGATTTCCAGGTTGCAGGTATTTGGGGACATAGTACCATAGAAAGCATGGATGGAGAAAATAATCCCAGAAAAGATAAAGGCTATAATTTTGGAAATTCTCCCAGCTTGGCTCATTGCTGAACTCTACACGGCCAACATAATATCCATGTTTCTCATGGAAATTAGAAATGTCTCAGGTTTTGCTTACACTATAAAAGCATTTCTGTTTTATTTTTCCCAGCAATCCCAATTAAACTGATTTAAAGCCCTTAGTAAAGGGTGTTGTGAGGACATGGCAGGTGGAAAGAGTGAAATGGACACAGCCTTGAGCTACTAGAATAAAGGTGGGATATCAATCTAAATAAATAGCAGGTGCTTGTTTCAAGGTCCGCTTGACATACCATAGGAAACATAAATAGTACATTTTTATGGTTGTACAGACTACCAACTGGACAAAAGCTTCCTCAAAAGAGAAATTTTTGGAAGTCTAATACCAGGGTTTACACCAAGTAGAAATGAATGAGCAATCTGTGATTTGTGGCAGTTGGGATTGCAGTTCTCTATATGATCAGTAGTATAGGAATTTGAGACCGCACAATCTGAAGAGACACAAAATGGCACGTTTTTTCAGTGACACGGCCATCCTGAGACCAGATAGGCTAAGATGTTGTTCCTGAATGTTTATAAACAACACAATTTCTTTGACCCAACTGGAATGTCATTATTGTGCTCTGGAGGATGGAAATAGATGGGCAACTAATGGGGGCATGATTTTAAGATGAGGGAGAAAAGAAGAAAAAGGGAAACTGGGAACAGTGAAAACATAGGCAGAACATTTGAAGGGACAGAGTAGGTGGTAGAATGAGAAAAATGTATTTAAAATGCTTATATGGCCACCCATCTTAAACCAACCAGTAAAACAAAAACAGTAGAACCAGAAACAGAAAAACCTGGTGCCATAGCTAAACCTTCCAGTGCTGCCTACAACACTCTCCTCTCATCACAAGCTTGAGGGAAAACCCAGGTCTTAAGTGCTTTTCGGAATTTGATCTTGTCAGTCCAATCCAAACTTAATTAAGGAAATTTTGGGAGGGTTCCTCTGTTGAACTGCTTTCAACCCTGGAAGTAACCCAAGAACATGTTAAACAGATAATCAATAGCCTAGATAATATAGAATACATTTACAATGGTTCTTTGTTGTTTTAAAAGGACCATTTTCTTATTTCCCTTCTTCAGGAAAAGAGCTATAAGAAAAAATGATGTCAATAGACTTGTTCTGTATCATCTTCCTACTGAAACGTACAGGGGAGAGATCCATTTTTCTTCTTGATATTTTCTATGGATTAACCCATTTCAAAGGCTTGAGTGGGATCTCTGCTGTGATGGTCCTCGATTATAATCAGCACTCCACACACGAGACATGTTGGAATCGTTAGGAATCTTTATTGTATCAGTGACTCCAAGCACTTCAATGCTCCAAGTGAATTAAGTTTTACAAAGGATTAGTATATATACACATTCTACTCTCCCCCTTCCAGCCTGTCTCTTTAATCCTCGTCTCGTGCCTCTGCCGGTGCGTTTGAAGGTCCAAGGTGCTGAATCCACATTTCCCTCTCGCTGTCTGTCTGCCGGCTATTGCTTTCAATTGTTTGGTTGCTGCGTATCCCTTGGCTGGAGCCATGTCACGGATGGTACCCAGGTGGGGGTCATACGTGACATCTGCTTTGTCAACAATTTAATACCTAATTCAACACAGCATGCAGTTCTTTGGTCTGAAACAAACAGCCATCTCAAATACAGGCATATGCCAAAAATAACCCTCTAGAATTGACTTCATGGCTATTTAATGCAAGATCTATCTATCTATGTACTCCAGAAAAGGAGATCGTTACCTTGTCGTGGTGCTGGAGCTTGAGCACCTCAATGATGCCATGAGCTATACCATGAAGGGACACCCAAGATGGGAAGGTCATGGCAGAGAGGTCAGACTAAATACGATCCCTGGGGAAGGTAATGGCAACCCACCCCAGTATTCTTGCTGTGAAAACTTAATGGATCAGTACAACCAAAGATATGTTGGTATACCATCGGAAGATGGGACTCCCAGGTCGGAAGATGGTCAAAATGTTATTGGAAAGGAACAGAGGATAGGCTCAACTAGCCCCAGATGTGATGAGACAGCTAGCTCAAAGCCGAAAGGACGGCTAGCAGGCAACGGTGCTGGTGGTGAATGACGAATCCGATGTTCTAAACATCAATACACACTAGGAACCTTGAATGTAAGATCTATGAGCCAGGGCAAATTGGATGTGGTTATTGGTGAGATGTCAAGATTAAATATAGACATTTTGGGTGTCAGTGAACTGAAATGGACTGGAATGGGCTACTTCACATCAGATGACCACCAGATCTATTACTGTGGGCAAGAGGACCACAGAAGAAATGGAGTAGCCTTCATACTTAATAATAAAGTGGCTAAACCAGTGCTTGGATACAACCCAAAAAAAAAGATAGAATGATCTCAATGTGAATTCAGGGTAAGCCATTTAACACCACAGTGATCCAAATATATGCCCCAACCACAGATGCTGAAGAAGCAGAAGTAGATCAGTTCTAAGAGGATCTGCAGCACCTACTGGATAATATGCCAAAAAGAGATGTTATTTTCATTACAGGAGACTGGAATGCTAAGGTGGGTAGTCAAATGACACCTGGAATTACAGGTAAGCATGGTCTGGGAGAACAAAATGAAGCGGGGCATAGGCTGATAGAATCTTGCCAAGACAACTCACTGTATATAATAAACACTCTCTTCCAACAACCTAAAAGACGACTTTATACATGGACTTCACCAGATGGTCGACACCGAAATCAGATTGACTACATCCTTTGCAGCCAAAGATGGAAGACATCTATGCAGTCAGTAAAATCAAGACCTGGAGCTGACTGTAGTTCAGATCACAGACTTCTTATTGTACAATTTAGAATCAGACTAAAGAGAATAGGGAAGACCCACAGATCAGTTAGATATGAGCTCACTAACATTCCTAATGAATATGCAGTGGAGGTGAAGAATAGATTTAAGGGACTAGATTTAGTAGATAGGGTCCCGGAAGAACTATGGACAGAAGTTCACAACATTGTTCAGGAGGTGGCAACAAAAAACTTCCCAAAGAAAAAGAAAACCAAGAAGGCAAGATGGCTGTCTGCTGAGACACTGGAAGTAGCCCAAGAAAGAAGGAAAGCAAAAGGCAACAGTGATAGGGGGAGATATGCCCAATTAAACACAAAATTCCAGAGGTTAGCCAGAAGAGATAAGGAATTATTTTTAAACAAGCAATGCATGGAAGTGGAAGAAGACAATAGAATAGGAAGGACAAGAGACCTCTTCCAGAAAATTAGAAACATCGGAGGTAAATTCCAGGCAAAAATGGGTATGATCAAAAACAAAGATGGCAAGGACCTAACAGAAGCAGAAGAGATCAAGAAAAGGTGGCAAGAATATACGGAAGATCTGTATAGGAAGGATAATAATATCGGGGATAGCTTTGATGGTGTGGTCAGTGAGTTAGAGCCAGACATCCTGAAGAGTGAGGTTGAATGGGCCTTAAGAAGCATTGCTAATAACAAGGCAGTAGGAGACGACGGTATCCCAGCTGAACTGTTTAAAATCTTGCAAGATGATGCTGTCAAGGTGATACATGCCAGCAAATTTGGAAAACACAAGAATGGCCATCAGATTAGGAAAAATCAACTTATATCCCCATACCAAAAAAGGGAAACTCTAAAGAATGTTGCCTATGAAGGTTCTCAGTCATTCAGGTGGAATTGTCTGTAGCTTGAATCATGTCAACTGGATTTCTATTTTCTCAGTGGAAACGTTTCACTCCTTATCCAAGGAGCTTCTTCAGTCTGAGCAAAGTTAGTAAGGGAATCCTTAAATATGTTTCTAGGTGGATGTGTGACCTTACACCTGGGGCTAGGTCATGGTTATTTTGAGATGTTATTTCTAAGTCCCTTTATCATCTAAAGGAGGATCGTTAAGTTCACCATGCTGCTGTTGAGCTTGCGAAATGGTCTTAATCTTCCTAGGCACAGAAGACAAAGCAGGGAGGAAAATAGGGGAAAGATTGTGCCTGAGGCCCCCACCTCTATTCAAGGAAGGATTTTCCAAGTTGGCATAAATGGATTCCTTGACCCCTCTCTCAAACCATCTAACTTCTCTGTCTAAAATGTGAACATTAATGTCCTTAGACATTAATCTAAGATCCAAGGAATCCATTTATGCCAACTTGGAAAATCCTTCCTTGAATAGAGGTGGGGGCCTCAGGCACAATCTTTCCCCTATTTTCCTTCCTGCTTTGTCTTCTGTGCCTAGGAAGATTAAGACCATTTCGCAAGCTCAAAAGCAGCATGGTGATCTTAACGATCCTCCTTTAGATGATAAAGGGACTTAGAAATAACATCTCAAAATAACCATGACCTAGCCCCAGGTGTAAGGTCACACAGCCACCTAGAAACATATTTAAGGATTCCCTTACTAACTTTGCTCAGACTGAAGAAGCTCCTTGGATAAGGAGCGAAACGTTTCCACTGAGAAAATAGAAATCCAGTTGACATGATTCAAGCTACAGTCTAAAGAATGTTCAAACTATCAAACAGTGGCACTTATTTCACATGCCAGTAAGGTAATGCTCAAGATCCTGTAAGGTAGACTCCAGCAATTCATGGAGCGAGAATTGCCAGATGTACAAGCTGGGTTTAGAAAAGGCAGAGGAACTAGAGACCAAATTGCCAATATCCACTGGATAATGGAGAAAGCCAGGGAGTTTCAGAAAAACATCTATTTCTGTTTTATTGACTATTCTAAAGCCTTTGACTGTGTGGATCATAACAATTTGTGGCAAGTTCTTGGTGGTATGGGGATACCAAGTCATCTTGTCTGCCTCCTGAGGAATCTGTATAACGACCAAGTAGCAACGGTAAGAACAGAGCACGGAACAACGGACTGGTTTAAGATTGGGAAAGGAGTACGGCAGGGTTGTATACTCTCACCGTACCTATTCAACTTGTATGCAGAACACATCATGCAACGTGCTGGGCTTGATGAATCCAAGGCTGCAGTTAAGATCTCTGGAAGAAACATTAACAATCTCAGATATGCAGATGATACCACTTCGATGGCTGAAAGCGAGGAGGAGCTGAGGAGCCTTATGACAAAGGTGAAAGAAGAAAGTGCAAAAGCTGGGTTGCAGTTAAACCTCAAAAAAACCAAGATTATGGCAACCAGCTTGATTGATAACTGGCAAATAGAGGGAGAAACGTGGAGGCAGTGACAGACTTTGTATTTCTAGGTGCAAAGATTACTGCAGACGCTGACTGCAGCCAGGAAATCAGAAGACGTCTACTTCTTGGGAGGAGAGCAATGGCAAATCTCGATAAAATAGTTAAGAGCAGAGACATCACACTGACAACAAAGGTCCGCATAGTTAAAGCAATGGTATTCCCCGTAGTAACATATGGCTGTGAGAGCTGGACCATAAGGAAGGCTGAGCGAAGGAAGATAGATGTTTTTGAACTGTGGTGTTGGAGGAAAATTCTGAGTGCCTTGGACTGCAAGAAGATCAAACCAGTCCATACTCCAGGAAATAAAGCCAGACTGCTCACTTGATGGAATGATATTAAAGGCAAAACTGAAGTACTTTGGCCACATAATGAGAAGACAGGATACCCTGGAGAAGATGCTGATGGTAGGGAAAGTGGAAGTGGAAGGCAAAAGGAAGAGGGGCCCACCAAGGGCAAGATGGATGGATGATATTCTGGAGGTGACAGACTTGACCTTGGGGGAGCTGGGAATGGTGACAGCTGACAGAAAGCTCTGGTGTGGGCTGGTCCATGAAGTCACGAAGAGTCAGAAGTGACTGAACAAATAAATCACAAACATATCTATCTATCTATCTATCTATCTATCTATCTATCTATCTATCTATCTATCTCTATCTATCTATCTATCTATCTATCTATCTATCTATCTATCTATCTATCTATCCCTTATGGCTTGCATTGCCATAATCTGACTTTTATTTAGGGCAATATGCATTCATATTGCATACGCCCTTTCCTGGATACGCCCTTTCCTGGATTGGGAGTCCCTCCGTACAGTCACTCATGCCCTGGTCATCTCCCATATAGACTACTGCAATGCGCTCTACATGGGACTACCCCTGAAGAGTATCCGGAGGCTTTAACTGTTCCAGAATGCAGCTGCGCGCACAGTTATTGGTGCTCCTAGATCGGCTCATGTGACACCTCTGCTGCGCCAGCGGCACTGGGTGCCAGTATGCTTTCGGGTCCAATTCAAGGTGTTGGTTATGACCTTTAAAGCCCTACATGGTATGGGACCAGGTTACCTGAGGTACCGTCTCATCCCCATAATGTCAAACTGTCCCACTCGATTATGCAGAGGGCATGCTGCAGACCCTGTTCTTAAGGGATTTTCACTTGGCAGGGTCCAGAAGGCAGGCCTTCTCGGCAGTGGCACCCACCCTTTGGAACATTCTGCCCCCGGAGATGAGGCAGGCTCCATCGCTCCTGACCTTCCGGAAGAACTTAAAGACCTGGTTCTGCCGCCTCGCTTGGGATGGGAATGGGAACAGCTCCTCCTGGGGATGGCTGGTGCCATAGAGCCCTTTTAAAATACCATCTTATCGCCTCCTGGATTTTATATTTAATTTATTAGTAATTTTGATGATTGTAGATTTGTATGGTTTTATATTTATTTATATTTATAAATTATATTTATTTTAACTGTTATATTTTGTAAAGCGCCCAGAGTCCCCTTCGGGGGAGATGGGGCAGTAATAGAAATGGAAAAATAAATAAATTAAAAAAAATATTCATTGTTGGATCTAAATGGCTAAAACTTGCCTCATCCTTTTTTTTAATGAGTTGAATTAGTCACATGTAATGGCCCTCACATTTTCTTTTGGAATTACTACTGTCCTCAACTCTTTTCGATATTCATGTCTTTGCATTGATCACATATATCTGGTGTCTCTCCAAGGTGCTCTTTAGAGGTAAGTGTGTACAATCGCTTAATGAAAGGAAATTATGTTTAGGAATGAGGCAAAGAAAAGTCAAAGTAACAGGGCACTTGATCTGACCAATGAGACATAGCTTGGAAATAGAAAAATTATGTGTATCATAGCAAGACTATCCACTGCTTTTCCACTGATGAAGATGTTTCTTTGATCACGTGCACACAAACAGTCTGAATTTTATTTATTTATTTGTCACATTTCTTCACCGACCATCTCAACAAACGACTCTGGGTGGTTTACAAGCAAATTAAGAGAATAAAAAATTAAAATATCATTAAAACATATTCATTATAAAAATATAAATATACATAAAACTCTAAGATATAAAATATGAAATATAAAATCCAAGATGGTGAAACCAGTCTCAATAAAATTTCCCAGGGCCGCATCAAGTTGCCAACCACCCCCATGACAGACTATCCCCCCTCCCACCCCAAGCGAGGTGGCACAGCCAAGTCTTGAGCCCCTTTCAGAAGGCCAGGAGAGTGGGGGCCTGCCTTACCTCTGGGGGTAACTTATTCCAGAGAGCTGGGGCTACGGCAGAGAAGGCCCTCTTCCTGGACCAACAATCGACAATCCCTCATGGAAAGGGTGCATAACATGCCCTCTCTGCCTGACCGGGTGGGACAGGTCGATGTAATGGGGGTGAGGTGGTCCCTCAGGTAACCTGGACATAACCCTAACCTGAATATTATTCTGCTTCACTTATATTTATAAAGATTCCAATAGACCATAAAAATATTGACTGGTTGCTTAAGTTCATGGCAAAGAATAAGGTTGTAGTGAAATTTAGAACGGTAGTGGGACAATAACTCCAAGTATTCAGGAATAGAGCTTCATTGACCTATGGATTAGATACTTTTCAATCCAAGCAAAGAGAAATATGTGACACAGAACAACACAAGATATCATCCAGATCCTCATAATTTTTACAAGTAGAAAAGTTATATACCAGCTACAAAAAAATTGAGAGGCATACAGTTATTGGAAAAGTTACTTTAATACAAGAAGAATGGTATACCATTAAACAAAGTGGGTGTTTGAGAACTGGTACCTCTAAATCAGGGAATTTATTGATTGATTGATTGATTGATTGATTGATTGATTGATTGTTGGGGTTTGATAAACCCAGGAATTTACTGCTAGATATAAATTATATAGAGAGGCTTGATTTCTAGGTGAGAGGTGAAATATTCTGCACAGTCACCCAATTAGCAGCCATTGTTGTAGGAATGATGTGTCAGTGTGTGACTCATACAACAGGTGCTTAGAGTTAGGTTCGGTGTGGTGAATAACGAGAGTGACCTATAATGTGATTGGTCAGGTTCACTATATATGCAGAGACATTCTCATTATTCCCATTTTACCTCGTGAATGCTGTATTGTTGATGGTGTATAATTTGTTACCTGTGGAAGTGATCTGTAAATACGTATGTATATAAAGTAAATAGGATATTTGATATAACTTCTGTTTGGAGTCTATTTACTGCATAGTACTTGGATCACTGGTGCCTAGGAGAGAGAAGCAGGCCGCTCCATCCGCGCGCCCCAACATTTATTTATGTATTTATTTAATTTATATTACCATAATCTATCTAGTTTATACTGCACAGACCAAGCTGAATACTTTGTCCAGTTCTAAGCACTATGCTTTAAGAGAGTAATCCCAACATCCAGCCCCCAAGATCTCCCCTCAGGGTCAGATTATCAGATCCTGTTGCTGCTGAATGCCAGGTTGGTCTGCAATAAATCTGCCCTCATCCATGATTTGAATGTGGATGAGGATTCAGACCTGGTTTGTTTTATCAAGAGCTGGGTGGGCCCAGAAGGGGCTGTCCTGGTTTGGCTCCAGCCAAGAGTTCATGGGAGAGGAGATGGGGTGGTAGATGTCATCCATGAGAGGGTTTTCAGCGGCTCTGCTCTGCCAGTGACTGGATGTGAGGCCCATTGGTTGAAGTTGGGCTTTAGGGAACAGTTGGGATTGCTGCTGGTGTACTGTCCTCCCTGCTGCCCAGCATCATCCCTGCCTGAGCTGCTGCATTCCATTGCTGAGCTGGCAGTAGAAAACCCAAAGATGCTGGTTCTTGGGGATTTCAATTTGCTGCCTGGTTGTTGAGTTCAGGGTGGCTCAGGGGTTTGTGGCCACCATAGTAACCATGGACCTATCCCAAGTCAGAATGGGCCCGACACACACTGGGGGTCACACATTAGATTTGGACTTTGTTTTGGGAAGTTGAGATGTGATCTGGTTTTGAAGGACATTGTCATCTCTCTGTTGCCATGGTCAGATCACTCTATGATTGTTTTTCAGCATGCTGGTGTCACCCATCTCACAGGGAGAGAGGGCATTTTAAATCAGCCTGCCTCAGGTGTCTGATAGATCTGGTTGAGTTTCAGAGGAAACTTGGGGTTTTCCCTGAGGGTCTGGTGCAATCTGGGTGAAGTCTTGATTGCAGCCTGGAATGGTTGAGTGGTGGAAGCCTTAGACTCTATTACCCCATGTGGCCTTTCCTTGTTTGTTTGTTTGTTTGTTTGTTTGAATTTATTGGCTGTCCAACTCCAGTGGACTCTTGCACCAATCTCCGGGTGCACCTTGGTGGGAGACGAAGCACAAGAAGAGACGCCTAGAGTGCCAATAGAGGAAGACAAAGAGTGAGTCTGACCAAATACAAGTAAGAACCCATATTAGGGCTTACACGGAGATATGGGTGATGATATTATTTCTCTGCCCTTATCACGTCTGCCAATCTGCACTTATTGCATCTGCCAATCTGGTAGCCCTGTTTAAGGTGACCTAATCATTGCTGGGGAAGGACAAGTCACAGGACTTGCTGTGGGGCTGCTGTGAAGAGTATTTGTGCTACTTGGCAGAGTTGGATTCCAACTGGGCAGGTCCAGGTAGGGGGGCAGAAGTATGGTCTTGTAGGATTATCTAGAGCAAATTTGACTCTGTTGAAGTGGACAGAATCCTCCAGTCTGTGACCAAAGCCACCTGTCTGTTAGATCCAGGCCCCCCTTGGATGGTTGAGGCCACCCGGGATGTCACCTGTGGTTGGGCCCATACAGTGGTATATGCTTCTCTGTGGGAAGTGGTGGTCTCCTCAGACTTGAAGGAGGTTGTGGTACTTTGTTTCCTTAAGAGGCTAACCATACTGGACAATTTCCTTCCAGTCTCCAACCTCCCCTTTCTAGGGAACGTGGTGGAGAGGGTGGTCAACTTCAGAGGACCCTGGAGAAAACAGACGATCTAGACCCATTTCAGTCAGGGTTCAGGTGTGCTTCAGACAGTATTGGTTATGCTTGTCAATGACCCATGACAGAGCCAGGATGGGGGGTGCTGTGCCCATCTTAGTGCACCTTGATCTCTCAGCATCTTTTGATACCATTGACCAATGCAGTCAAGTAGCCATGTGTGTTCCTCCTTTAAGTTGCTATACAGTAGACTGTATGGACTGTTGCTATAGACTGTATACACCATTTTATAATGTATGTCAGCCTTACAGAAGATTGGTGTTATGCTCAAAAATAAAATGCATGAGCTATAAAACATGTCCCTTTTATTTGTGATTAACTACTGTCTCATGTCTGAGGTGAAAAACTACAAATTATCCCCTTGAACATCAGTACAAGGGGGGCGGGGGAGGGGGAAGCAATGTAGAAAAAGGTGCTGATATGACCTTCAAGGATGCTGAATCCCTCATCCTGGTAAATTATGAATGTGCTTGCAACAATTCATTTCAGGTCTTTCATGAAGGCCTTTTGATATAAGAAGACCTTGAGCAGAAAAAAACAGTTTTCAGATTAGAACATTCCATTGGTTTTGCCTGTTTAATTATGATTGAATTCCAAATTATGGAATATAAATGGTATAATTTGGTGCATCCACTGTTTTTCAAAATATGCAACTTTTTAAAAGTATGCTTATATGTATTTTTTAATATTTTTGTGAATTTTCTGCCTAATATTAGAACTTGCTGTCATGTCATTTTTTTTCTCTCTCATCCAGTAGAAATGGAGCACATCAGCAGGGAAGATATTTATTATTATTTATTTATTATTCAGATTTATCACCGCCCATCTCTACAGCAGTAGACTCTGGGCGGTTAAGTGCAGGCCAGATCCTTTTCACATTCACAAGTTCAGTGATCATGTTGGCCCTCATGAAAGAATGGACCAGCATAAAATGTGCCCTCTGAAAGTGAGCTGAATTCTTTTGCCCTTATAGAGCTTTGATGCAATAAGTAGAGATGAAGCTGCCAGAGTTGTGTGGATGGAGCCCTTTGAAGCTTGCCTGCTTTAATGTGTATGTCAGGAAGCAGATGGAGTTTGAAATGGGATTTCAGTTCCCTGAACAATCAAGTTTACAACTTGAATATGCTTCTGGATCTAGCTTTGCCATCATACGCGGGTTGCCAACTGCTTCTATTCCTGACAAGATCAACCTCGGCCGTAGTAATACGTACCCTAGTTACATCTAGATAATGTATTGCCACGGGCACTACTTGGACCTCTCTTGGAAGATTCTTGGAAACTGCTGTTGGTCCCAAATGCAGCAGCGAGAATGTTGGTGGGCATTTGCAGGCAAGACTACATTATATCAGTCCTGCAGGGATTGTGCTGGTTGCCAGTTCATTTTTGTACACAATTCAAAGCGGTTCTTTAAAAAGTTTAGCTGCAGGATTGATTAGGGAATACCTGCCCAATATCAGCCTGCCTGCACCGTAAAGAGTAACGGGAAGTCTTTCTGCTTATTCCAGCTTTAACCAAGGCACAGTTGTTGGGGATAAGAGAAAAAGCCATCTGAGTGGCTGCACCTGCATGCACATGCTTTTCAGGAGAATAGGTTGGCATCTTCTCTGGTGTTCCTCTGCCGACCAGTTAGGATCTTCCCATTCAAGAAGGCAATTTTTTCCCACATGGAGTATTGATTTTATCCTTTTCTATTGTATCTATCTTCTTTTTGGGTTGTTTCTTGTCTTGTTCCTGTTTTAAATGATTTTCATTTTCTCTTAGTTTTAAGTATTGTTAGTCATTCTGAATTTTATCTGTGCACCAGGAGGCTAGGATATGAATTTTTTATATAAATAAATACATAAGCTATTTTGCAACCCAGAGGGACAACAGTAATACTATCAACAGTATTAAAGCTTTATTTTAAAAGGGGAAAGACTTTTTCCCTTTACTCAGCTTTTATGTAAATACACAAAAATCTATTTTTACAAGCACATAGCTCCTGCTGGGATAGGAATACCCTTATTTGTCATATTCATTTTATGCAACAAAAATACTTAGGAAAGTCCCTTTTTCTGCCTTTTCTTCTTCTTTTTCCTCAGTGGGATCTTGGACCCCCAGTATAGGCACCAGAGAACTGCTCCTTTGCTTGTAGCTCTGTAGATGGCATAGACAAGGGTAAAAAAACAAGCAAGCACAAGTAGAGGAACATACTGTATATGCCGTTTCTATAATCTCTCATTGCAGAAATCGCTGTTGTTGCAACAAAGGTGTTCCGTCCACTTTCGTAAGTTTGGGGAAATCTCTGTGGTGCCACAAATTCCCTTTGGCCTGCAGTCTAGTATTTTCTGTTGAAGTTCCCCATCTTTGGATGGAACAAATTGAGAGAAAAAAGAAAAAATAAGCAATTATGTGTCTTCTGAGGAACTATTTATACTTCACACTATATTTTTAAATGCTATTCCATTCAGTCTTGTCATACCTCATTTAGTCACCCTTATTCCTATTTTTGGGAAAGTAAAAGAAAGTAGAGTTCATTGTTAAGCAGGAAATTTAATCCAGGTCTCTATGACTTGAATTAAGGATATGAAACTGGGGTGAAGAAGTTGACTTAAAAGAATGACGATGTGTATCTCTGCAACAACATTCCTCTCCCTTTCCTAGAGTGCATTAACTTCTTATTCCTAATCCTAAACTGTATGAAGTTCTGTGATATCTAAATTATACATCTGCCATAATTCCAGTCTTAGATATATTTAACTCTAACTGTCTTCAGTGGGGCTTATTCCCCAAAAGATGTTTTTAAAATTGCATCTTCTGTGCTTCACTCTACAATTCCCAGGACCGCAACTAGGGTCTGTGTCACCCGGGGCAAACATGGATTCCGTGCCCCTCCCCCATGGGTTGGTGAGGGAGGTGTTGTCATTTTGGCACCCCCCAGCACGGCGCCCGGTTGCCCCCCCCCCCCAGTTGCGGCCCTGACAATTCCTGTTTCATTTCTTAGGACCTCTACATCTGCTGCCTTTACTGTGGTTCTAGACCATGTATGAAGAATTTGCAGACTACAGATTACATTGGACAACTTCCACAAGTTCCTCTGCCTGTACCTTAATTGTCTTCCCTCCCCTCTATGCATTCAGATGAAGATCCTGGTGGTTAGTCTCTTCCACAGTGCTGTTCCTCAAGCCTATCAAATCACAGAAATCTAAATTGACACTCTTGCATTCATGTAAACCTGGAAATTGACTTCAATGTGAATATCTCAGTTACATAATATAAATTTTGACTAGTATATCAGAGGAATATATTCTCAAGAAATATGCTACATACTAGCATTTGGTACAGCAGCCATGAAGGCCTTGGAAAAGATATTCAAATGCAGGATGTCTGGGGAAGAAATGGCAGGCTGAAGATGTCTCCATGAAAAGCGGAGCTGACAACCACGGAGGAATGAAGAGCTGGTGAGTAGAACAGCTCTTTGATAATTCCTCTCCAGACAAGGAGAGGACTTGAGATCGCCCACAAGTGCTCCAGACAGTTGCTCCTCACGAGCAGACCACAAGACAGTGGTCTCCGGTGGGTTTAGAGCTCTGGGAGACAAGGGAATAACCATTTTGCTCAAACCATGGTTGGTGCCTTTGAAACAACACTGGGTTTGCGTATTTCCTTTTCATATCACTTTCAGAAATTGCTTGTTAACTGCTTTTCAGCTATTAGGAACCTTTGGATTGACAAATTTTATAGCACTGGGTGAGTTTCCTTCAATCCTTAGTGAAAGAAGTTTCAAATACAAGTTTAAGGACTTAAAAAAAATGGGGGGGGAGCAATAAAGAGCAAAAGGGTGATTAAAACTTTGATTTTAGAAAGTTACAAATGGACTAAGGGTCCAGATAAATTTGAAATAAGATTTTGGAATTAAGTATAAAGAATCCTTCCTGTGGGAAAATGCTTTTGTTTTGAATTCTTTAAAAAAAATGTAAGTTCTGAAAAAGAATAAAGTCCCCTTTCATTGGGAAAAGCTAGAAGGGGTAAGTTTATCCCATCAACAACAAAGATATAAACTAACTTCGGTTCCCAAAGCCAAGGACTTCTTAGTTAAATACAGAACTAATTTGGAACAAGATACATCTGGAATTAAACAAAAGGATGTTGCAACATATGGGAGAGTGACAGCTGCTACTTCTAAAGACTGTGGTGAATTACTTTCATAAAAATGGCTTTGAAATGTCTTACATGGAATATAAATAGAGCTAACGCTCCACAAAAAAGGAAAAAAGTTTTTCATTATTTGAATAAATTGAAATATGATGTGATTTGCTTACAAGAAACACATATAAAGAAAAAAGATACAAAATATTTGGTAAATAAGAATTTGGGACAAGAATTTGCTTCGGCCAATTTGAAGAAAATTAATGGACTTGTAATATATGCTAAATCTTATTTAAAACCACGTTTGTTATTAGCGGTTGAACATGGTAGATATGCAGCAGTTGAAGTGGAGTTATATGGACTTAAATGATTATAGTGGGAATATACGCACCGAATGATGACAAAAGTAAATTCTATATACAACTTTTGAATGAATTGTCAGCTTTTTCATATCAAAGTTGGTGTTTGATGGGAGATTGGAATGGAGTTATTTCACCACTGATTGACAGAATATCTGAAAAGCAAATTAAAACTAAGCAAGGAAAATTACCAAAGTCTTTTTTTGACTTAATGGATAATTTGGCATTTGTAGATTCATGGAGACATAAAAATGGAATGGCAAAAGATTATACCTTTTATTCAGAGAGACATAAATACTTTTCAAGAATTGATATGATATGGGTTTCAACAGATCTGGTGAATAAAATTTCCGAAGTAGATATTCAACCAAAGACTTTCTCGGATCATAATCCTGTAAGTATGATAATTAAAAAAACTTCTAGGACTTTTAGACGGAGACTGAATGAATCTATTTTACAAAAAGAAAAGGTTGTGGAGGATTGTAAAAGGAAATTAAAGGACTTCTTTGAGATTAATTTGGACAATGAAATAGATATAAAAACTGTGTGGGATACTAGCAAAGCGGTTATGAGGGAGCATTTTATCTTTCATAATCGTAATCTTAAGAAAAAATCTCAACAAAAACTACAAATGGTTTTGGACCAGATTAATTTAAAAGAGAAGGAGTTGCAGAGAAAGCCATCAGATAATAATATTGTCTATTAACTTAAGCTATTACATCAGCAAGTTTCAATGTTGACGATGAAAGAAATTGAAATGAAGTTAAAATATGCTAAACAGAGATATTTTGAATTTGCTAACAAACCGGGAAGATGGTTGACATATAAATTAAGGATTGAAAGAGAGAAGAAAATGATTTCTAAAATTCAGGAAGGTAACGTGGAATTATTGGATAATAATAAGATTAAAAAAGCATTCCATATTTTTTTTCTAACTTATATGAAAAGAAAGAAATTTCTTTGGAAAAGATTGATGAATATTTGAATAAACAATACCTACCAAAACTTTCACAGTCACAGAAATTAGTATTGAATAGCCCTATAACTACTTTTGAAATAGTTGAAGCTATAAAGAGAACTAAATTGGGAAAAGTACCAGGACATGATGGAATATCTGCAATATATTATACAGTAAATGTTTTGAGGATCAGATTCTTTTACCCTTTAAAAGATTGATGAACTCTATTTTGTTAGGTTCGGCAATGCCAGATCAATGGAAGGAAGCTAACATTGCACTTCTACCAAAAGAAGGACAAGATCCCTCTTTAATTAAGAATTATAGACCAATTTCATTGTTAAACAACGATTATATAATATTTGCTTCAGTGTTGGCAGAAAGGATGAATTTTTTTTTACAAGAATTCATTCATCATGATCAATGTGGATTTTTACCCAAAAGGCAATTAAATGATAATGTAAGAGTTTTGTTGGATATTATAGAATATTTACAATATCATAATGAATGTCAGATGGCTCTTATTTTCTTAGATGCAGAGAAAGCCTTTGATAATTTGAATTGGATGTTTATGTTCAAAGTTTTGGAGAATATGGAACATTTTATAAAGGGAATTAAGTCAATTTATACCCCTCAAAAGGCTAATATTATTGTGAATTAAGAGTTAACTGAACCGTGCCATATCCAAAAGGGAACAAGACAAGGATTCCCTTTATCACCTCTGCTCTTTATTTTGGTGTTGGAAGTTTTTAATAGGGACATTAGAAGAGATGAACAAATAAAAGGCTTAAAGATCAGACAAGATATTTTTAAATTGAGGGCCTTTGCTGATGATTTGGTTTTGATATTAAAGGATCCTTTGGATTCTGCTGAACATTTGATGAAAAAATTGAAGGAATTTGGATTGTTAGCGGGTCTTAAAGTAAATAGACAAAAACCAAAAATGTTAATTAAGAATATGACCCTGACTAATCAAGAATTGTTGATGGGTAAGACGGGCTTTAAGATTGAAAAAAAAGTTTAGATATTTGGGGGTGATTTTGTCAAATAAAAATAGTGCGTTTTTTCAGAATAATTATGGTAAAATTTGGAATGAGGTAAAAAAATTTTTGGTAAGATGGGAAAAATTACATTTATTTATTATTTAAATTTATATCACCGCCCACCTCCCCCAACATTTGTCTCTTATGAGGAGAATTTCTGTGATCAAGATGAATATCTTGCCTAGGATGTTGTTTCTTTTTCAGACGATACCGATTTTGTCAACAGATTTAATATTCAAACAATGTCAGAAGGATATTTCGAAGTTTATTTGGCAAGGCAGAAAACCAAGAATTAAATATAAATTATTACAGGATGCCAAGAAACGATGGGTTCTGGGTCTGCCTGGTTTAAAATTATATTTTGATGCCTGTTGCTTGCTCTGGATGAAGGAATGGATAACTTTGGAGAACAAAAAATTATTACAACTAGAAGGACATGAATTAAGATTCTGATGGCATGCCTACTTGTGGTACAATAAAGTTACAGTTAATAAGGATTTTAAAAATCATTATATTAGGAATGCCATATTGCGGATCTGGAATAAATATAAGGTTAGATTATCACCTAATGTACCTTTGTGGTTATCACCCCAGGAAGCATTCGTTAGAAGATAAAATGTGGGAGAAATAAAGTGGTTAAAGTATAAAGGTTTGTTAAATTTTGAGGAGGGTGAACCAAATTTCAAAACAAGAGAAAAGTTAGAGATGGAAGGCACTGATCATAGCAACGCAAGAATAGGTACTAAGCACCAGATCCACAGAAGCAGGGGTCTACCACACTAGACAGGACCCAAGGTGCAGACTGTGCAGAGAGGACTCAGAGGCACTCCAACACATAGTGGCAGGGTGTAAGATGCAGGCAGGAACAGCATACAATGAACGGCACAACCAAGTAGCTGGCATTGTGTACAGGAAAATCTGCACAGCGTATGCAGGGGTCCCCAACCTTTTTGGCACCAGGGACCGGTTTCAAAAGACAATTTTTCCGCAGACTGGGGGGGCGGGGTTTCTGGAATTTCCGTGGACTGGGGGGCGGGGTTTGTGGGTGGGAGCCAATTGCACGCACCAGGGGTGGGGTTTGTGGGCGGGGAGCCAATCGTACACACCAGGGGCAGGGTTTGCGGGTGGGAGCCAATCACGTGGAAGTGGGCGGGGTTTTCAGGCAGGAGCCCCACGACCCAGTTCCTAACAGGCCATGGCCCACTAGTGGGCCGTGGCCCATAGGTTGGGGACCCCTGGGCTAGACCCTCCCTTCCAGATGGGAGATTCCACAGAATGTTGTAGAGAATAACAGGGCTAAGATCCTGTGGGACTTCCAGATCCAGATGGACAGACAGGTAGTGGCCAATCAACCAGACATCGTGGGAGTAGACAAGGACCAGAAGGGTGCAGTGGTGATAAATGTACCAGTGCCAAGTGACAGCAACTTCAGGAAGAAGGAGTATGAGAAGCTGGAGAAGTACCAGGGCCTGAAGGAAGAACTAGAGAGGATGTGGAAAGTGAAGGCCAACAGTGGGGAGTGGCTCCAACAGATGCCAGGAGCAACATCAGAGCTCTCTGTCCAGAAGAGTGCAGTGCTAGGAACAGCTAAGATACTGTGCAGAACCCTGGAACTCCCAGGCCCCTGATAGAGGACCCGAGGTTGAGGAACACACATACCACCCATAGGGGTGAGAAGAGATTTTTTTTAAATTTCTTTACTATATTCTTATCTTTTCTTTCTTTTCTCTTTTTTTCTTTTCCACACCTTCTTTTTTTCTTTTAGTTTATATTAGTTTTTATTGTTGTAATTGTAATTTTTAATAAAATTACTATTTAAAAAAAGGAAATGTTATTCAAATGCCATGATGTGTCTAAGACCTACAAAGATTAGAATCATGCAAGACATGGTATTCCCTGTCACACTCTATGGAAGCGAAAATTGGACTTTTGAATTTTGGTGTTGGAGAAGACTCCTGAGAATACCATGGACAGCCAAAAAACTGAACCAATGGATCATTGAACAAATCAACCCAGAGTTCTCCCTCGAGGCACAAAAGACCAGGCTCAAATTATCCTACTTTGGACGCACTATGCGAAGATCTACCTCTCTGGAAAAGGCTCTCATGCTGGGAAAGGTGGAAGGGAAGAGAAGAAGAGGATGACCAGTAGCAAGATGGATGGACCCAGTTACAATGGCAATGGGTGCAATGTTGGAATACCTGAAAGAACGGGTTAGGGACAGATCGTCATGGAGAAAATCTGTCTATGTGGTTGCTAGGAGTCAAAAACTACTTGATGACACATAATCAATCAATCAATCAATCAATCAATCAATCAATCAATATCCTTGAGGGCTTTCCCTCTTTTTTCTCTTTCCATTTCCCCCATTTTTGCATATAAAATATTCAGACAAATAAAGAAGAACTTTAAGTTTCTTACATAAATAGGTCCTGAGGACATGGCAGGCTTGCATCCCAGGAGCAGCTTGGCAGGCCACGTTAGGCAAACACAACGCTCCGGGCCCTGTGGCCATGCAGACTCGACATTGCAAAGCATTGGCTTCAAGACAAAGAGCAGAAGGTCAGCAGATGGATTGTCAAGCATCTTTTAGCTGAGTTTGGCCATCTCCAAACTCACCTCCAAACCCAAGTTTCAGGCAAGACTTCGCTTGCCAGGTCTTACTACTTGCACTCAGCAGGAGAACCCAGAAAGCTGGTAATGAAATGATATGAGGAGTCTTTGGTGCTCTCTGAGCCTTGTTGTTTTCATGCAGACGTTTCATTGCCATTCTCTTCGATTGAAATGATATGAGTATGTGGATTATATCAGCAGCAGATTATTCCTGCCCTCACCGCCCCCCCCAAATATTTTCTCCGTACCATATTTTGTATTTTGTAGGATGCATTGGGAAACAAATGAATCAGTGTTAACAATCTAATACATCTGCCATTATTACAAAACCAACACATTGATGTGAGTTGCAGCAGTTCTTTTTTAATGCTATATTTAACACTGGATGAAAAAGCCAAATAATGTTATTCTTGTAATACTGACATCCTAAATTGTAACTAATACTGATAGAATTTTCTCTTTTCTCTATTTTTAATATTTTAAGCATCTAAATAATACAATGTTAATAATCTCTAATCATATCATATAAACATCACTGTATTGAAATAATACAATGTATCAAGATTTATGAAAATATAATAAAAAGGGGGGGGGGAATCTGCCCTGATGCTGAAGCTTATAAAGTCATTGCCACAATTACAGCAGTAACACTACAAGTAGTCCTCGCTTAACAACCCTAATTGGGACGGGTAACTTTGCCACTAAGCGAAGCGGTTACTAAGTGGGAAATCACGTGACCACGACTGTGCTTTCTGGCTCGAAAGAGGCAAGACTACTCAGTTTTACACCTTTAGCTTTTGTTTGCCTCCTAACCACTCCCCCGCCCTTTGGAATGCTCAAGTGCCTGCTTACATTGGGGCTGGGAGCTGTGGATGCGCTACGCAAACAGCTTACTCTCTTGAAATCCCTTCCTCTCCAATCTCTCTGCTCTGCAAGGGGGTTAAGAAACCACAGGTCAAGCACAGGACAAGGTGCACTGACTGTAATAGTGATCACGTGACTGAGGGACACTGTGAAGGTCGTAAATGGTTGGAAACTGGCTGTAAAGTTATTTTTTCAGCACCATTGTAACTTCAAATGGTTGCTGAACAAATTGTCAGTAAGCGAGGACGATCTGTATTCTCCTACACATGCCTGTTCAGAAGTTATGCCTGGTGTACAATGGGACTTATTTCCATCCAAGTATGTAGAGAATTGTGGCTAAACAGAATGTATTCTTGGCTAAATGAATCAGACTTTCAAAGTTCTATCAGATATTTTTTAAGCCATATCCATGGTGGAGGTGCAGTTGGATATTCACCAGGCATGAGAAAGTTATGGGAATTCCTCCATAAGGAACACTGATCATGGATCCTTCAAAGAGCAGTAGTTGAAAATATTCATAGCAGCAGTGCATTAATAGGGACTGAGTAAGAAATGAAGCTTTTCACCATTGTCCTTCCCCATCCAAGTCACCACTAGTTCATTATCACTTATAGGCTGGATTTCAGTAAAAGACTAGCCTAGCCTATAGTTAGGGTGGGAAATTTATAACTTAGCAGGTTGAGGGAGAATCTACCATAGTGCTAGCAGGTTGTGTGAACCAGGACATTACATTAAGCAATAATACATCTATTTGTTTGAGCATAGCATATTATGTGACCATAGCAGCTGTGTTTTGTAAAGCATGTTGCCAACCTTGGTTGATCTTAACACACTAAGCACAATTAGACCTGACTAGTGCTTGGATGGGTGACTACCAGGAATGCCTGGGAAACAGAAAAAACATCCTGGGAGAAGGCAAGGGCAAGCCACTTCCATATTGTTCCTAAGAAAATTATATGGACATCTCTTTTTAGTAAGAAAGATGGGACAATTTATTTTTCAATTTGGCACAAGCAAGAAGCCTTGGAATTACACCTCTTCAGTCTCAGTCTCTCTTTCTTTCTGCATTACAACTGTCTTCTGCCTTTTACTTTATGTATTTTTCCTTTCACCCTTTACAGAATTACTTTCAAAGATTTGCAAAAAAAGGTTTGCATATTGTGTGGTGCCCTTCTCCAAGATCCCTCTTTTAGTCCCCAGTCTACGGAACTTACCTCCAGGTGGAAGGCAGAGCAAGGCACCAATTGCAAAGACCAGGATTTGACCTAGTGAGGACATCACAGATTGCAGGGAGGTCAAGTGTTGAACTGCAGCAGAGTCCTAGAGTTACAAATGTCTTTCTTTCCAGCATACTTTGACAACCTCCCCGCTTTTATCTTGTTCATGGCACAACCTCCCAATAGAACAAACTGTCCTCATGAAAAGAACACAGAGACAGGCTTGTGGGTTAGAAATCATATACTGACCACTTATGTACAAGGGATTAATTAAGATTTCAGCGAGATAAGGAATGGCATCATGGCATTTTTTTAATTACCAATTTAATACATGAAACAGAATGTGATGAAAAGATACAGTCTGTTCAAGCAGAGACTGGACAACCGTCTGTCAAGGATGCTCTAATCTGGATTTCTGCACAGAGCCGGGCAGTTGACTCAAGGCCCCAAATGGCCCCTTCCACGTCAAGGGTTCCATCATATAAATTAGTGGACTTTTTTTATTGGAGAGTTTAAGATCACAGTCAGACAGGCTGATCCTTACATATGTTCATTCCAAAGTATGCTGAGAAATTCAGCATGACTTCCTCCAGAACAAAGGCAAATCAGGAATGTTGGATTTGCGACCACCTAGCCTCATTCCTTCCACCACAAGCCCGAAAATCACCTTGTCATGGTGTAGCATCCCACAGCTCAGTTTGTTATCCCTTACAATATGCTCCCTCCTATGCCAAATAGCCGCCTGGATTTTCTCATGATCTGGATTCAGCTTAGCTCAGCTTTCCACTTTGCACATGCTTTAGCTCAGGAGGATGACTGGCTCCCTGGAACCAACCAGGATGAAGCCTGGGAAGCTAATCAAACCACTCTCTTGGATGTTCTTCATCAGAACACATGGCTAGCTAAAACAAGCATAACAAATATGTACTTCAACAAGTCCCAGTCTCTGCTAGTTTCTGCAAATCTTCACCAGTTGGACCCAGAATTATTTTGTGTATCAAAAGTACAGTGTATTTTTCAGCATAAGCTTACAATTAAAAAAAACCTAGGAATCAGAGACCACAATACAGCATAATTTGTTTCTCGTGTTGTAACCTTGTAGTAATGCTACATTTGGACAACTTTTCTTTATGAATTGCTTCAGAGGCATTACCCTACATGAAAAAAAAATGTGCAGGATGGAGCCTTGAGAAGCCTCATCCATAAAAGTGCTTGAGTCATAGTCCTCCTCCCCCAAATACCTGTGCAGGATCTTCTGCAGGGAGGAAGTATATTCTATGGAAGCTTCTTTTTGAGCTTAAATGTTGATATATGTAATCCTCAAAGACTGAGATCCTTTAGCTTGCCTTAGCTCCCTCTGTTTAACATTTTGCATTTCTAGCTAATGGATTGGCAGTTATTGCGAGACCCAGTGGTGTGAACGTGAGTGAGATGGGGGAACATGACTTAGATAGCTCCCACTTTCTCTTAGATCCATGTTCCTGATTATTATGATGCTTTGACCATTCAACTACTTTCCCTCTTCCCATCCTGTGTGTTAAACTCTGGGACAGATCATTCTTATGAAAGCATGTCACGTAGGAAGCAGAAAAATGCAAGAAAACAAGTCTTTGCAACATCCAGGTTGGTTTCCGGTCAGTTTTGCTCTCCTAATGAGTTTAATCCGATCAGCAAGTTTCTCTAGCTACAGTGTGCTTCTCTATATAGCAGAGCAGGCAGAATAATGTAACTAATTCCTTGGTTACATTTCACTCTGCTTAATTTACGGTCAAGAATATATTTTTTAAATCATTGTTATATTTTATCTTCAGCAGCCTTAAAAGTAGAGATATTACAATGTTATAATTATTTCAGTGAAGAGGCTACTAATTTACCCAGTCTTTCTTCATGCTCCTAATATTTTTGCTTAATACAAAGCAGTAAATATTCCATTTCAAGTGCATAAAGGTAATTAAGTTCCTATTTAGCACTCTTAAAGCTTGATACAATTCTGGGGTATGTTGTCTTACATACATGCTCAAAAGCCAGCTGGGTGACCTTGGACCAGTCACTCTCTCTCAGCCCAACTCACCTCACAGGGTTGTTGTTGTGGGGAAAATAGGAGGAGGAAGGAGTAATTGGTATGTTCGCCGCCTTGAGTTAATTATAAAAATAATAAAGGTGGGATATAAAATAAATAAAAAAAATAAAAAAAATAAAAAAATAAAAAAAGTTCCTTAACCCTTTCTCCATATTTTCTTGTATATTTTTTATTTTTATTTTTCCATGAATCATAAGCAATAATGCAACCATATATGCCTCTGTATCTGTAATATAACAAGTGGATTCTTTAACAATATATATCTATACACAGAGAGAGAGAGAGAAAGAGAAAGAGAGGGAGGGAGAGGGAGGGAGGGAGGGAGATACTATCTAGAAAAGATGGGACAACTCTTTCTTGTAATACTTGATAATGTTGCTGGAATATGATCTGATATACCAATAGTATCTATTTAATTCTATTAATCCATTCAACTAAGGATTAAGATACCAGAAAATTATCTAGTCAACACACACACACACAAATACACAAACACATACATACATGCACACAAAAAAAGAGAGAGAGAGAAAAAAAATATCATAATTTTAGCCACAATTATCTGATCTACATCCAAAGTAAAAAGTTCTGTAATATATCTGGAAAATATCTGTAATATATTTGGAAAATCCTTAGTAGAATCATAAGTGTATTAAAGCATTTAATCACCAATAATAAAAAGTATCCTATTTTTTGTCCAACACAAGTTTTGAGTATTTCATATACTTGACCAATCCAACTCCTATATAAGAAACCCTTCTTTAGTGAAAAAAATATGAGTTTTCTTTAAAAGAATAACTTCAGTTGCCCAGTTTGGTAAATACCTGTCTCTTCTAGCAAGTACATCTCAGGTCTGTTATGTTCCATAAAACTAATAAAGCATAATATTGTGCACACCAATATTTCTATAGATTAAGGGAAAAAATGGCTGACAAAAATTTTAACCAAAGTCAGCCCATCTCCCTGTAAAATACACACACACACACACACACACACACACACACACACACACACTGTTCCTTTAATTCACATGATCCTGCAATAAATATGTCAGCCATAGTTGGTCATAAAGCCTTCTCACATTAGTATACACAGATAAACAACATATCCTGGAAAAAGATAAAGAATCCCATTTTGCTTAGCTGGCAAAGAAGCTATAATGAACTGTTTCTGCTTCTGAATTGTCTGGGAAGGAAGATCTGGAAAAATCATTACTTTTGAGCCAAATAGAAAGGGAAACCCACACAATGAACAACTTCAATTTCAAGTTTGTACTCTGGCTGCAGTGATAAAGAGAAAATCTTTCTGAAGATCTCCCACATCTGAGTAATTCTTGCTTCATTCAGCTCCACCATTTTTAATCTAAATTATAAAATCTCTTATTCAAATCCTCAAATTTCTGATTTAAATTAACCACCATAGTCTTTATCTGTATAAATTCAGGTTTTTGTAGAAGTCTTTATATCAGAGGGAAGAGAACTAAAAGTAGTGAAAAACCCAGCTTGGCTTTTTTTTTCATTTGGAGGTGGGCAAAATTCAGCTGAAGTTGTTAGCTACTCCACCACCACAGCAGCAGGCTGCTCTTCCTCAAGCAAAGGGAGAGACTCTTCTCAATATCTGTAATGGTACTTGGGAATGACCTTGGGAGACAGGAGGAAGAGCTGCAGCCAGGGGAATGGTCGGATAAGAGGCAGGTGTGAGGATAGAAATGGTGATTTCAGACAGACTTGAAGTCTTTCTGAGGACTGGGCAAATGAAAATAGTGGCTGCACAGAAATGCCAACAAAGAAGAATTGGGTACTTTGAGGTACAAAAAAATGTTCTAAGGCTGCAGTTTGCTTCATCCTATCAATAATTTCTTATTATACAAATCACTATCCTCATGGCAGAGTTGTTTAGCTGTGCATATGGGAACTGATATCCTCTTTGACATGACACATTGTAAGTGCCTTTGGGCAAGGAGTTTAATGCTTGCACCATAATCTCCCACCTGTAATAATATTTGGGTAGGAAAAAGGAGAAAGTGTTTCTAGATATGTTGTTTCACTTCACACTAAATGTCCAAATTCCTTTACATTTAGCCTCACCATGAAAGGCTGCAGTTACATTCTTTTAACATTAAAGAAGTTTGCTGCCAAGCAAATACTTTAATCTAGAACTCTATAGCTTAAAACTAGCATTCTTTCTTTCTATCTATCTATCTATCTATCTATCTATCTATCTATCTATTTGTCCAACTTCTATCACCGCCCATCTCCCCCCACAAAGAGGACTCTGGGCGGTTTATTTATAGTACTATACAGTATATTGTATATACTGTATATAGTATATATACAGTATATATATAAATATATAGTATATATATTTATGAATGAGGGTACAGAATGAGATCCAGTGGTTAACTGGACTAAGAGTGAGGAAACCCAGGTTCTAGTCCTCCTTTAGGCAGGGAAGCTATCTGGGTGACCTTAGGCAATCACTACGTCTCAGCCCTAATTAGTATCAGGCTCTCGGACAAGATGTCTGAATTGAACAACTCCTGATCCCATCACACATCGATAGCTTGGCTATGTGAAGTGCAGCAAGTGCAGTACAACATAAGTGGCCCCTGCAACCAAGTAGGACAGATGCTAGGAACAGCAACAATGAGGATATAGGAAAGGGTGGAAAAGGGTGACACATTATTATTAAGGGTGACACACTATCACCAGTAATTGAGAGGGGCATGGTGGCTCAGCGGGTAAGATGCCAGGCTTGTTGATCGGAAGATGGGAAGGTCGGAGGTTCGAATCCCTAGCCCCGCATGGTGGAGTGAGCTCCCGCACTCGCCCCAGCTCTTGCCAACCTAGCAATTCGAAAGCATGCAAAAGCAAGTAGATTAATAGGTACCACTTCGGTGGGATGGTAACAGCGTTCCGCATGCATCAGGCCAGCCACATGACCGTGGAAGCGTCTTCGGACAACGCTGGCTCTTCGGCTAACAAACGGAGATGAGCACTGGCCCCTAGAGTCAGACACGACTGCACAAATGTGCGGGGGGAACCTTTACCTTTTTTAATTGAGAGCCACTGATTATTTATTTGTAGAGCACATTGTATAAACAAAGAAGGACCCATTTCAAATCCTTGATCGATCAGATAGAAGGTTGTAACCTAAGAGCACTCCTAGTTGAACTGATGAAAGAATGCAATAATGGATATTTGCCCATCAATGCAAAAGTGAATTCCCTTACTGGATACAGATATACTGCACATAGGCAAAAGAGAAGACAAGAATGTGGAATTCTCTTAGTACATTAGAAGAGTGAAATTTGCAAGGTTAATAACTATACCTGTAGAAGACAGCACATAGGTGTCTTACCCTTATACATTTTGGAAACATGGCAGATTTCCTCTCCTGATGTGGCTTCACACACACTGGGAAGGAAGAGCTCAGCCTATACAGTGAAGTAAGCAAAGGGAGAAAATAGGGTAACTGCTTCTAATGAGAAGTCCTCAAAATTATGAAAGTTCCAACTTGAGTTTCACTCATAAATGAATGAACAGTCTATGGCTGTTGTCTATGCTTTGTAACCACCTGGACCTCAGCTCTCTGTAGCCATACAGAACTGTTAATCCAGAGGCAGCAGAGACTGATTTTCTGGCATGGGTGGAAGGGGGAAGAAGTCGCTGAACCTACATTAACCACAGTACAGACAGAATACCTGACCACTGCTGTGACCAAGGTGGAGGAAGGGGTTGAAATCCAGAAAGGGATTTCTTGAACAAGTTTCATTTTCAACCAGTTTAGGCAGAGAAGACAAGCCACTGAAGACTGTAGTGCAGAAAACTCCTAAACCCCTAAACCTTAGGACTGTTGGCAGGATTTTTTCCCACTTCTATGGAGACGCCAGGGATTGGACCTGGAACCTTTTCCATAGAAATCATGAGCTTTGCCACTGAGTTACAGCCCTTCCTTGGCTTCAGATCACAAATAACTGGGACATCAGTTGAAGATACCTAACTTATAGTTCTAGGGCCAGAATACTTACCAAATATCTGGGTGAATAAACACATTTATAAAAATTGGAGTAATGCAGGTTTTGCCTTTTCTTGTCTTTTCATGGTGGCTTACTGTCAACATACAGTATAGTCTGCAAATATAAAGAAATATAAAAAATATAAAGAATTAGCTAAAAGCCCTGTGTGGCTTAAGTCCAGGTTATCTTAGAGACGCCCTATGCTGAGTAGAGAATTTATATGATCTGAAGGGAAACCAGAGACGGCATGCTGTTGGTTCCCAACCTACAGCAGAGAGGTGGAGCAGGGCCCCAGAAATGAGTCAGGATGGTTCCCACCTTATTAATTGTCAGGAAAGAAGTTTAAACACTGCTTTTCCATGTGGGTTTCCAGAGTCATTATTGAGATTGGCGGTGGAAAAATGTGATTGATAATTAATAAATAAATAAATAAATAAATATAATTTTACCATGCTGTGGTCGAATTAGCACATCAATTGGAACTGATGACTGTATCTGATATTATGATGGATAATTTTGTTTCTATTTCATTTTTTATTTTCTGTACTGGGTTGTAAGCAAGCCACCTAGAGTCTATAGACTGAAGCCACATACAAGTCCTCATAAACAAACAAAGACATAACTAAACCAATTACAATGTAAGTGACAATTACATAACATAGATTGAAAGCCTTGAAGAATAAAAATATGTCCTTAGCAGATACTAACAGACATCCAGGGCAATGAAACATCAGTCTCTTACTCTTAAAATCTTTGAGTACATGACAAGCGTACTGAAGGCTGAGCTTCACAACAGATGACTAGTATTTAATGCACACAATGATAAATAATATCTACAAGGCAAAGCATCTTCTCTAAAAACAAAACAAAAAACAGCAAAAAGAGAGAGCAAGGTCTTCATGAATTATTCCTATTTTGGTGCACAAAAAGGAAAATGCCACTACTTTATTTGCTGTTTTCCCACACACAGTGATTCAGAAATTCATTGGCCAGAGGCAAGTAAGATAAAATGAATCACAAAATAATATTTGCAATACTCCTGATCTTCCCTTATCGTGATGCTGTGACCTCACTGAGGACAATTGCACACTGCAGCCTAAGCTGCTTGTTTCCCATGCTGATCCTGTCTGATTCTTAAGCCAGCTTCAAAAATTCCAGTCTGGGTTGTAATGGGTTGGCAAAGGGACTGGGCTGGTATTCAGCCTGTACAACGGCCACCACAAACCTGATTGGTCATTCCCTGCTTCTTGTCTTTCCCATCCAGGCAAGGAAGGCAAGCTACACTGGCTGGCTCTTGTGTGAACTAGTCTACTGGTGTCTGCCTTTTCCTTTTAAGGATTGTTCCCCCCTCCACTAGCCCTTTTGTCTTTCCATTGCTTTGCCAGATGTATGCACACATGGATGCCTTCACCCCCCCCCCTTTTCACACATTATCTCCTTTGATACTAATGCAGACCCTTTCTATTTTTCTCTTTCTTCCTCTTATGTCACCATCATAGCTCCAATGCTACAGTAATCAAAGGGATATTGAACAAGCTGTTCTTTCATTCCTACATTGCTTTATAGATCCATGGAAGCTTTGTAGCAAGGAGGAACTGAGAGTTAAACTTCATAGAAGCAATTAATTCTTACTCTGCAATTAAAGATGTTTGAAAAAAACAAAGGAAGGGGAGTTTTTCCTGCAATAGTTTCATTGTACTTGTGGATTCTAGAGCTGAATGTATCATGTTTTACAACCTGTGATGTGGTTTGTATTCTCATTGGTGAGATTTCTTACCTTGTCCTGCTTCCCAGCTCTTGAGTGCAAGCAAGCCTCAATTCTCTCCCCCTCAACCCTAGAACATGCTATTTGCATCCATGTGTGCAAAATCTCCCATTTTCCCTACTACAAATCCTAGCAACCATGGTTAGAGGAACCAGGGTGGCACTCAGTTGCAAATCCACTGATACACTGTTGTGTTACCAGCATATCCTTTTATATAGTATAACAAAGGAATGGTGTCAAAGTGCCAAGACAGCTTGGGTATTCTCTTTTTAAAACAACAACAACAATCCATCATCTTCCTTATTATTTTAATAATTTAATTTATTACATTAAATTATTAAATCAATACTTATATTATTATACACACAACAGCGTGAAATCTCAGCTACCAGTTCTTTAACTGATGTTGGCCTTCATTCACTCTGAGTTTTTCCCAAGAACCTAGGATGTCACAATGTATCAGAATAGTATATGTGCAGATCTAAGCAGTGTGGCCTTTCGTAATTGACATATGGAAATTGTGTCAATGTGCACATTTTCTAAGTACCGTCCAAGGTTTTTTGGTATGGCACCCAGTGTGCTGATAACCATTGGGACCACCATGACCAGTTTATGCCATAATCTTTCAAGTTCGATTTTCAGTTCTTGACACTTTGTGATCTTCTCCAATTCTTTGTCTTTTATTCTACTATCCCCTGGTACTGCCACATCAATTATCCACACATCATCATCATCATCATCATCATCATCATCATCATCATCATCTTATTCATTATAACTTATGTTCAGGAACATAAATGAGGAAAGAGGGAGAGGGAACTAGCATGTTTTGTTTAATCCTTTGGCATAAAGTAGGACAGAGCAGGTGTTTTACTTCCCAAAACCTCCTCAATGGGTAGGACATTGTGTGAATGTTGATGTTTGTGCTCTTCTGTAGGCTAGTCAGAAGGACCACTGATTGGCTCACAATAGTCTCTGCATTCTCTCAATATTCGGAGGGATTACAGAATAGAAACAGGGTTCTGTGGAAGTAACCCAAATTATTGTAGGAGCTAGATATTTCTTGCCCCCTTCAATATACACTGAAAACCCTGGCTGATCAAGTAGTGCTCCTGGTGAGAAGCATTCTCACCTATTGCTTGCTTATCCTGTGAATATCTGTTGTGATGCACGATTTGCACGAATAACTGTCCTGTCATTCAATATATTGAATTACATTCAATGTATTCAGCTCTAGAATATGTGAATACTTATTTCGTTATGTCCCAGCAATAATACAGCAGCACTGGTTTTCTGTTCCATTATTTGCACTGTTGTCATACTCTTACATGTCCTCCTGGCCTGGAAAGGGTCTGTTATGCACAGATTGGGTAAACAAGTTTCAATACAGCAATACTACTTAAGCCATTTCCTCACTAATTACTTATAGCATCTTCTAGAGTCATCCAAAGAATGGTGTGATGACATAACGGTAATAACGACAGGCTTTATAGCAACTCAGCTATTGCTAGATGATCCCAGAAGATCTGTAAGTCACCAATGAGGAGCCTGCCTTGGATTCTTCAAATATTAAAATGCACAGAGTTCCATGCACAGTTGATGGATTTGCAAGTAAGGATATTTATTTAGTTAGTTAAATAGTTATTGTTTCTCTTTATTGGCTAGGCTGGTGTCACTTACCAAAGCAGCATGTCTGCAGAACCTTGCTTATGTGTTAGTGATGTACAAATTTGGACACATACAGGCAGGAACTTGACTTGCCTGCTCTTCATACCAGCTCTGCTTGAAACCTTATATTTGGAAAGAATGTCTCTGAAAATAAATCGTTTTATATTCCCCCAGTTTCAAATACATAAATAAGCTATGGACTGGCATAGTTTATAGTAAATTGAAATCTACACAGCTAACCTTTTTCAGAGCTTTTCTGCATGGTGAAACTGACCTTTCTTGTAGAACTATTGCTTTTCTCTGTATTTGGAATATTAGCTTCTATTTTCAGCCATATCTCAAAGAACTTGCATTGGAACTGGTTTGTGTGTGTTGTCTTTGATTTTTAAAAAATCAAACTACTTCTGTCTGTTGATGAAAGAACGTACCTCCAGGAGTAAATGTCTGTAGGTTGAGTCATGGCAACTGGATTTCTTTCTTTGGGTTGAAACGTTTTGCTGCTTGTCCAAGTAGCTTCTTCAGTCTGGGCAAAAGTTGGTGATGGGACCCCATATATGTCCTCCAGGGTGGCTGTATTGACCTTACACCTGATTGGCTTGTTAATTGGGCAGTTGAGGTGTAGATAGTCTTTAGGATGTCTTACTCCTAAAACCTTTATTCATCCCCAAGTGGATCATTAAATGTGGCCTTGCTGGTGAACTTGTGAAGTGGTCTTAATCTTCCTGGGGACTAATGAAAGAGCAGCATGATAAATGGGGGACAAGTTGTGCCTGAGGCCTCCGCCTCTATTGAGGAAGGATTTTCCACTTTGGCATGAACAGATTCCTTAACCCCTCTCTCAAACCACCTATCTTCCCTGTCCAAAATGTGAATATTAATTATCCTCAAATGAGTGTCTTTTTTCTTTTAGATGAAGGTAAACTGCTGATTCTGAGCAACGCCACAGGACCAGATAGGTGGTTTGAGAGAGGGGTTAAGGAATCCATTCATGCCAAAGTGGAAAATCCTTCCCTCAATAGAGGCGGAGGCCTCAGGCACAACTTGTTTGGCGGGTTCTGTCTATACGGTGTGAGCAAATAAAGAACTGAAGTTTGGCTGGATTTATTCTTTGTCGTTCTTGGGCTGGGCCTGACATCCACATCCTTTACAATTCTGGAGGCAGGGGATGAAATAGTCATTGCTGTGGAAATGTCTCAAAGATCTCATATTACCAGATCTGATATTATGGTTTAATGTTGCCAGGCCAGGATGCAAAATAAGATTCTACTACATGAGCAGATGAGACAAAATCCCAAATGTTCAAAGGTCTGCTGCGTTTCCTCCCCTCCATGCCCAGTAATTGCAAATTAGAAGCCATATTATAAGAAGTGCACATATGAACAGGCCAATTTGGTCATAAAAGATTGTTAGGAAATCAGAAATGGTTACTCCCAGCAACATACAACATTAGATCAGAAAGAACTAAAGAGCTAACTGGAAAAGAAAAGTTAATGTCTGAATGATAGAAGCAAAATGGTGGCATAAAAGTAATAAGCCAAAACAATTTAATATCCAATGAGTATTATTATTGGTGGTGGTGGTAGTGATCTTACATATGTGGTATCACATATTGTGATATGGCTGTTTAATTAATTAATTACAGTTATTATGACAATTCCCATGCATATAATTCCCCCATCTGTCTCATTATGAATTACAGTTCTGTAGCAAATTGTAGCAGGGGTGTTATCTAGCCTGTTTGTGTTGTAGGAATTCTGGGATGGTAGTGCCAGAACTCCACGCAGCTCTTATTAGTATATAGCATAGTAGAAACGTTCCCATAAACTTGCACAAGGCTTAATCAGTTCAAAACACAAAATAAACACACTTCACACGTTAATGTAAAGTTACATAAAAAAAAGTTTACAATTTTATTGTAACTCACAGTTCCTTAGTAGTGCTAACTCACATGTGTGTGAGCAAGAAGGTTCTGACGTGAACCACATGCTTCCAATGCGGCCCACCTGGATGGAAGTATGAGAAACACGTGGCAGAAGCCATAGCTGCTACCCTCCTGGTAGGAGATCCAAGCAGAAAGAGGAAGAGAAGGGAACAGGAAACAGGAAACTGGGATTCAGCCCCTCCCACACACAGCAAGTAAGATCAGGTTACAGCAGAGGCTGTCTGTGTGTGAGACGTGCTTGGTTGAAACCCGATCTCTAACATGTGTAAATCAGTTGTTTTTTTTCAGCTCTCCCTAAGGTGTGTCATGCCTGGCTCTGGTACTGAGCCTGTGTGCCCATCTCAGGCCACCTGAGCACTGTGTCTCCTGCACATGTTCTGCTTCTTGCTGGAGTTCAGCTGCCTATATAGTTCAAATAATCACACTTTTCAGGGAAAGAAAAAGATTTTTAGTCCCATTGTAGTTAAGTGTGGGGTGGGGAGTGGGGGTGAGAGAGAATAAGTTTTGTAGCCAGTCTTCTGTCCTTGAGAATGTAGGGAAGAAAAAGAATGAATTGTCACCAGAACCAGTTGTTGACTAATATAATAACATCATTGCATAATTGCTTCATATATTAACTTTTGCTCTTTAACCTTCTGACCTCTTTCTTTTTGAGAATTTCATCCACTCCATCCAATCTTGATTTTCTTGATGATTTGCTTCTCTTCCCTCATGTGTTTGTTTTTTAATTCCAACTTCATTCATTCTCTCTATATGATCAAACCACCTCACCATACATTCTTTCAGACTGTTCAATCACTTTTGTATTCAGTCTACCATTATTTAGCATCCTTACTTTCTGGACCCTATCTCTTCTTGTTCATCATGAACTTCTTCAGTATCCCATTCCCACTGTTTTCAACCTACTTTTGTGTTTCTCCTGACACACACAATTCTCACTTCTGTAGAACAAAGTGGATAGAAACATGCACTTATTTCATTATTTTTGCTTCTTTGAATAAAGACTCATTCCTTGTGACAGACCATATACTACCCATTAGCTTTCCATCAGCATTTACACATCTTAAATGTTCTCCATCCATTTCTCCATCTTTAGTAAACCTTCCTCCAAGGAAGACCAATTCATCTACTGCTTTCATTTTTCACCACTGACATACTTTAACACGGTCACAAATTTAGGGACACAAATTTCCAAAACAAGGACAGTGTTGGAGTCTTAAAGGTTAGTAAAAGAACTCCAAGCAGCAAACAACAATCTAGCAGAGTAGAAGCCTGTACCCAAGGAAGTCTTGCACATAAAGCTTAATAGAAAAATAGAAAAGCTCCTCCTTTATGCTTGTGAGACAATGCTGAGTTGATTCCTGATATTCCCAACAGACAAGAATCCTGCCAATAGGTACACAAGGCACCTTTAGACTGAAATAAAAGGAACATATGAATACACTAAAATCACTAAAAGAAAGGTCCCAAGGGACTGTTTTATTTATATAAAGAGTGTAATTGGAGCATAAAGTAGTCCAGTCTGTGCAAAGAGACCCAGCCAGCATGATAATAACATCTCCATTTATTTTCTGTTACTATAAAAAATGTGCTTCCAAATATAATTTCTGTCTGTTCTGTGTAGTGTACCATATCAGATACAGAAAGCTGTCCCCCACCACATTACGAGATGATTTGAGGAGCAACGACAACAAAGAGTCCAGAATGTCCATTCCGCTAAGGAATATTTCTCAAAGTAGGAGGAGACAATAGGATTCCCATAGGTATCAACTGCTTGCAGACACTTTCTTGTACCCATTTCATTTTTTTTTCTTCTCAAATCAATCAATGGCATAAGGATGCATTTTTTCAAGCAAAGAAACTCTCAGTTGAGGAGCTTATGGTGTCTGATAAAATCTGATTGCATTATATCTAAAGCATTGTAGCCCCAAGCTAAGAAACCAGGGAGAACTTGCTGCTTGTGTGCTTCTCTGAGACATAATCCATCATCATCACTGCACTTTTGAATATCTGAAGAACAGCAAGATGTTGTTAATCTTGCATTGGGCCCAGAGTTTGATTTTAAAGCTTTCTTCAGGTAACTGTGCACTCCAAGCAGCTGACTAAACCTACTATTTATGCTATTTATGCTCCCTTGCCAGCTGAATAGTTTCTGTAACCCAGACTTTTTTCCTCCTGTACATTGATCTATGTGCAACAATGTGCATACACAGTGAGCATAAACATCACACGCCATCTGCCATATCCATATATCTGTGTGCTTTTCTCCCTCTTTGGGTATTATTCCTGGCCTATAAATTATAACCTGGGAAATGAATCAAGAACACGCAATATATTTTTATTCCAATTATTTTTTTAGTCTATGCTACTCTGAAAACCTATTGGCTTAAAAGGTTCAAATGGTGTTTTGAATAGATGCATCACCTTTTATACACTAAGCATGTAAAAGACAATAGACTAGAGCTCACATTCTTTCTCCATCTCCTTGTTAATTTATCTATTTTGTGCATCTATACTATACTAGGATGACTAAGAACAATAGAAAATCAGAATAAAGAATAAAAACACAGAGACATGTAACATTACAAAGAAGAATTAAAAGCTGCAGATCATAACACTTCAGTCTCTGAGTAGAACAGGCCTTGGAAACAAAACATCTATTTCAAAAAGAAGCCAGATAGGGAGAGTGGGGTTTGATAAGAACGTGTCATCCCTGGGTAGACTTTCTCCCTAGGTTAGCAGCTCCTGCATCAGACAAAAGATTGTACTACATGGCCTCTGAGCCCCTTTCCAATTTTATGATGGCCATTCCATATTTCCTGAGACAGGAAAGGTATCTAGAGAAATCTCTCTTGAGGGTTTTCCCATGGGCAATGGAATGAAAGGGTATTTCATTGGACCCTCTAGAAGGAACGGCGAAGTAGCAGCAGATTAATGGAGTGCAGCAGTGGCTATTGAGCCTGGTGTGCCCTCCTGTGGACCCCCCCCCCCTTTGGTGAACTTTTATTACCTTGGGGTCGGCTGGCCTCCCTGGAGGAGTGGGAGGGTGTGGGCGGCGGCAGAGCATCGTGGGGCTTTGGCGACGGGGTCCATCGGTGGCGAGCTCCGCGTGGCAGACGGTAGTGGTGGTCGGTGGCAGTCGGCGGCAGACTCTGTGCTTTTTGATGCCTTTGCTGTGGACCTGGGTGGACCCCCGGCGATTGGTGGTGGTCCCCTGGTGAATTCCCTGTTGCTTCGTGGTCGGCTGGTCCCCCCGGGGGGGTGGCGGGGGGGAGTGTGGTCGGCGGCGGAGAATAGTGGTACCGAAGCTTTGGAGACAAGGGCGGAGTGCGAAAGGCCTGAGTAACAGGAGTGGACTCCGCATTTTCTAACTATGCTACGGACCCTGTTAGATCTTGGCAGACTCCAGCAGACCCCCTGTAGTCCTTGGTGAGCGGGTGTTAGCAAGCCTTGGGGACTCTGGCTTCCTCCTGGTGGTTGTGATAAATCTTAACATACCCTTAGGGGGAGGTTTACGACGGGCCTGGGAGTGGGCTATAGACTTTGGGGACTACAGACTTTGGGGAGACTACGGGTCCTTGCAGTAAGATCAGCTCTGTGAGTGATGAGCTCGGATATTAGGGGGTGGAACTCTATGGTGAGGGGGCCCTCAAGGTTTTTAACATCTGTAACATCTGTAAATCCTAGATTATAATCACCTTTTAATAGGATAATGAGGAAGGAGCTTGGGAATGGAGGACTAACCTCTTCCATTTTCTCCCATCCACTAGAGGTGGCAGAGATTTGGGGTTCCCTTGGTGTGAGAGTGGTATTCCTCCTGGGTGTGAGAGACCCTGGGGGAGACCAGAGTTGGGTGTTAGTATATAAGAGTGCCCGCCCCTGAGTGAGAGACAGGTGGTGGGCAGGAGTGGATGAAGCCCTCTTCAACCAGTGAGAGAGGCTGAGGGGGGCTTTGTGAGTGTGGAGTGAGTGTTTAGGGGGTGACTGGCTCCTACCAGTGCCGAGAGCAAATCGCTGGTGCACTGGTGGTCCTACTGCCCCCTGAGTTTGATTGGGCACTGGAAGATGTGTGCATGGGAGGGGGGACCCCTGTTTCAACCTAGGGTCTTCGGAGGTCTGGTGGTGGAGGCAACTGGGCCTGGAATCTCTCGGGCAGAGCTTTCCAAACTGTGTGTTGCAACACAAAAGTGTGTCGCCACACACAGCATGGTGTGTCGCCACACCACCCGGAAGTGGCGGCATGTGCGTGCATGGCAGCAGCGGCAGCGCCGCAGCATCAGTCCTTCCATGTTTTAACGGAGGCTGCAGCTGCTGCCGCCGCCGCCATGCACATACACGCCGCTGCACGCCCCCCCGCACCACCACCGTGCACGTGCGCGCCACCGCACACCCCCCCACGCCGCCGCCATGCACGTGCGCCCCCCCACGCCGCTGCTATGTGTGCGGGCGTTGCCACTGCCGCCACTGGTGTGTCGCCAGCGGCGGCACTTTGGAAAGCCCTGCTCTAGGGGCTATGGAGTGGGTTGTCCTATTGAGGTGGTGATGGGTTGTGGATGTTATGGCGGGAACCAGGGGCAGGCCATCGTTGGGGAAGATGCCCCTGGTGTTTGTTACCAGTGGTGTGTTCCGGCCCTCTGGGTTCAAACCTAGGCCCTGGTCAGCAGACCCTCAAGCGCCCTGGTTTCCGGCTGTTGATGCTTAATGCCAGGTCGGTTAATAACAAGGGCCCCCTCATAAGTGATTTGATCATGGAGGAGGGGGCCAACCTGGCGTGTATTACCGAGACCTGGCTGGGCCCTGGAGGAGGGGTTGCCCTCTCGGAAATCTGCCCGGCCGGGTTTCAGGTATGGCACCAGCCGAGACATCGGGGTAGGGGAGGAGGGGTGGCAGTTGTCATCCGAGAGTCTATAGTGGCCTTCAGGGGCACGGCTCCACAAGTGGCCGGATGTGAGACCCTGTTTTTCAAGTTGGGTTCCCGAGAGCAGTTGGGAGTGTTGCTGCTGTACCAGCCTCCCTGCTGCATAGCAACCTCCATGCCCGAGCTGCTGGAGGCCGTCTCGGGGTTGGCGGTGGAATTCCCCAGACTTATGGTTCTGGGGGATTTCAATCTGCCGTCCCTGGGACGTGCCTCGGAGGTGGCTCGGGAGTTCATGGCTACCATGGCAGCCATGGGCCTGGTCCAGATTATTCGGGACCCGACTCGAGACAGTGGCCTCACTCCGGACTTGGTGTTCTTGTCGGAGCAGTGGCAAGGTGATCTGGGGGGAGAGTTACATCTTTCCCCATTGTCATGGTCAGATCATGCCCTGGTGGCCCTAAGATTCTCATATGCTGCCCCACTCCGCAGGGAGGCTGGACCTACTTGATTGGTCTGCCCCCGGAGACTAATGGACCTGATAGGGTTTCAGAGGGTGCTGGGGGTCCCTCTGACCTCCAGCAGAGGTCCTGGCTGTAGCCTGGAACAAGGAAGCGGCCGGGGCCTTGGACAAGATCGCGCGTATGCGGCCTCTCTTGTCCCATCTGACCCGATATTCCCCGTGGTTCACGGAGCGATTGAGGGTTCTGAAGAGGGTTAAGAGACGCCTAGAGCACCGCTGGAAAAAGACAAAGACCAAATCCGACTGAACACAAGCTAGAGCCGCGGTTAAGGCCTACCTTGTGGCGGTAAGAGTGGCGAAATGTCAATATTTCTCCGCTCTTATTGCATCCGCAGAATGCCACCCGACAGCCCTGTTTAGGATTACTCGATCTCTCCTAGGTAAGGTGGGGCCAGTGACCCACCTTCAGGGCCATGCGGAGGAATTTTCGGAGCATCTGATGGATAAAATCGCTCGGATTCATTCTAAGCTGGACTCCAAGCGTGATGGAGAGTCCGGTCTGGGGAGATGCCAAGGGAACGTCTGTGCCCGGCTATCTGGGAACAGTTTGATCCTGTTGGGCCTAAGGAAGTGGACAGGATCCTCCGGACTGTAAAGTCCATGGTGAAAGCAGCCAGGAAGGTGACATGTGGTTGGGTCCATGCGACGGTTGTGGCATCCTTGAGTGAGGGAGTGTTCCCGGCTGCTTTTAAGGAGGCGCTGGTGCACCCCCTCCTCAAGAAGCCATCGCTGGACCCTACAGTGTTGGACAACTTTCGTCCTGTCTCCCACCTCCCCTTTTTGGGGAAGGTGGTTGAGAAAGTGGTGGCATTGCAGCTCCAGAGGATTCTGGATGATATGGATTATCTAGACCCCTTTCAGTCAGGGTTCAGGCCGGGATATGGGGTGGAAACTGCATTGGTCGCACTTACAGATGATCTCTGGTGGGAACGGGATGGAGGCAGTGCATCCATCCTGGCTCTTCTTGACCTCTCAGCAGCTTTCGATACCATCGACCATGGTATCCTTTTGGGGCGGCTCGGGGAGTTGGGGGTGGGCGGCGTAGTTTTGCGCTGGTTCACCTCCTTCCTCCGAGACCAATCCCAATTGGTGGTAATAGGAGATGAGAGGTCCGACCCTCAGCCCCTACTTTGTGTGGTGCCGCAGGGTTCGGTTCTCTCCCCTCTCCTATTTAATATCTACATGAAACCACTGGGTGAGATCATCTGCCAACATGGGATGATGTATCATCAATATGCTGATGATACTCAATTATATATCTCCATCCCGGGTGAGTTAAGTGATGCAGTGGCTACCCTTTCTCAGTGTCTGAAGGCTGTAGGGGCCTGGATGGGGAACAACAGGCTTCAGTTGAACCCTGGTAAGACGGAGTGGCTGTGGATTGATGGTGCCTCGAGATCCAGGGAGTTGTCATCTTTAGATCTGGATGGGGTGGCACTACCCCATTCAGACGCAGTGCAGAACCTGGGGGTCCTTCTGGACTCATGACTCCTGCTCGAAGAGCAGGTGGCAGTCGTGGCCAGAAGGGCATTTGTGCAACTTTGAGTTGTACGCCAGCTACGCCCTTTCCTGGACCGAGATGCCCTCCGTACAGTCACTCATGCCCTGGTCATCTCCCATATAGACTATTGCAACACACTCTACATGGGGCTACCCTATCCGGAAGCTTCAACTGGTCCAGAATGCGCCTGCACATGCAGTTATGGGTGCCCCAAGATCGGCACATGTGACACCTCTGCTGCGCGAGCTGCATTGCTTACCAGTTTGCTTCTGGGTCCAATTCAAGGTGTTGGTTGTCACCTTTAAAGCCCTACATGGCATGGGACCAGGTTACCTAAGGGACCGCCTCATCCCCAGAGCATCGACCCACCCCACCCGGTTATGCAGAGAGGGCTTGCTACGGACCCTGTCTGTAAGAGAACTCCATCTGACGGGGTCCAGGAGGTGGGCCTTCTCTGCAGTGGCACCTGCCCTCTGGAACATTCTGCCCCTGGAGGTGAGGCAAGCCCCCACACTCCTGACCTTCCGAAAACAACTGAAGACTCTGTTGTTGAAGGCTCTGCCACCTCGCTTGGGATGGGAAGAGTAATAGCTCTTCGTGGGGATGGCTTGGGCCATAGAGTTCTTTTAATACATAACATCACAGCCTCTTGGATTTTATATATTTATATATTTATATCTAATTTTTAAATTGATATATTGTGTTGTATGTTTTATATGTTTTAATCACTAACTTTATTGTAAGCCGCCCAGAGTCCCCTCTATGGGGGGAGATGGGGGGTGATATAAGCTGGATAAATAAAATTAATAAATAAATAAATATTTTGTGTAATAGATCTGCTGGCCCCTTCCTTATAAGGAAAAGCAGCTGTAAAACTATGAGAATTTAGAGAAGAGAGAGGCAAGTGAGAATCAAGCAAAGTAAATAAAGGAAAAAGGAAAAGGAAATAACTACTATGTCAGACTTAAACAAAAGAAAAAAGAGATTCTGGTAATGCATTGTGATAAGCCAAACATTCTATAATTAAACATGGAGGAGTGCTTTTGTTGCTATACCTTGTTAACAACATCATATCCTAAACAACTAATTTATGAAAAATTTCTGTTACATAAGGTTTAAATTGTTCCCGATGAACTGGTCTTTTAAGTAAATGGGAGGCAGAATATAATAACTCCTCCTCCCCCAGTTCTAAGTCACTGATATACAAGAATGAGAACAGATAATAAAGTGTCAACATTAGTATAAGATCAAAGTTCAATTTATGAACTCTGCATTCAGGTTTGGAGAGGTGGAGCAGAATTTAAGAGGATATTTATCTATTCCTAAAATAAACTTTGTACGATATGTCTATGATTCAAGCTACAGACAAAACTTTGTACGAATTTACATTTGGATTATGAGTTTATAATTTGATGATTTGATGATTATTAATGAATTTATCATGTTTTGGTATTTTATTTTATTTTATTATTTTATTATTTTATTTATTTTATTTTATTTTATTTTATTATTTTATTTTATTTTATTTTTTATTATTTTATTTTATTTTATTTTATTTTTTATTTTATTTATTTTATTTATTTTATTTTTTTTTATTTTATTTTATTTTATTATTTTATTATTTTATTTTATTTTATTTTATTTTATTTATTTATTTTATTATTATTTTATTTTATTTTATATTTTATTTATTTTATTATTTTATTATTTTATTTTATTATTTTATTTTATTTTATTATTTTATTTTATTATTTTATTTTATTTTATTTTATTTTATTTTATTTTATTTTATTATTTTATTTTATTTTATTTTATTTTACTTTATTTTATTTTATTATTTTATTATTTTATTTTATTTTATTTTATTTTATTATTTTATTTTATTTTATTTTATTTTATTTTATTTTATTATTATTTTATTTTTTCAATTTCTATAGCCGCCCATCTCAACACTCTAGCAAAGGACATTGTTACCTTGTCGTGGTGCTGGAGCTTGAGCACCTCAATGAAACCATGAGCTAAACCGTGAAGGGACACCCAAGACGGGAAGGTCGTGGCAGAGAGGTCAGACTAAATACGATCCCTGGGGAAGGTAATGGCAACCCACCCCAGTATTCTTGCCGTGAAAACTAAATGGATCAGTACAACCAGAGATATGTCGGTATACCATCGGAAGATGGGACTCCCAGGTCGGAAGATGGTCAAAATGCTACTGGGGAGGAACAGAGGATACGTTCAACTAGCCCCAGATGTGATGACGCAGCTAGCTCAAAGCCGAAAGGACGGCTAGCGGCCGACGGTGCTGGTGGTGAACGACGAATCCGATGTTCTAAAGATCAAAACACCATAGGAACCTGGAATGTAAGATCTATGAGCCAGGGCAAATTGGATGTGGTTATTGGTGAGATCTCAAGATTAAATATAGACATTTTAGGTGTCAGTGAACTGAAATGGACTGGAATGGGCCACTTCACATCAGATGACCACCAGATCTACTACTGTGGACAAGAGGACCACAGAAGAAATGGAGTAGCCTTCATAATTAATAATAAAGTGGCTAAAGCAGTGCTTGGATACAATCCAAAAAATGATAGAATGATCTCAATTCGAATTCAGGGTAAGCCATTTAACATCACAGTGATCCAAATATATGCCCCAACCACAGATGCTGAAGAAGCAGAAGTAGATCAGTTCTATGAGGATCTGCAGCACCTACTGGATAATACACCAAAAAGAGATGTTATTTTCATTACAGGAGACTGGAATGCTAAGGTGGGTAGTCAGACGACACCCGGAATTACAGGCAAGCATGGTCTGGGAGAATAAAATGAAGCAGGACATAGGCTGATAGAATTTTGCCAAGACAACTCACTGTGCATAACAAACACTCTCTTCCAACAACCTAAAAGACGACTTTATACATGGACTTCACCAGATGGTCGACACTGAAATCAGATTGACTACATCCTTTGCAGCCAAAGGTGGCGGACCTCTATACAGTCGGTAAAAACAAGACCTGGAGCTGACTGTAGTTCAGATCACGAACTTCTTATTGCAAAATTTAGAATCAGACTAAAGAGAATAGGGAAGACCCACAGATCAGTTAGATATGAGCTCACTAATATTCCTAAGGAGGTGAAGAATAGATTTAAGGGACTAGATTTAGTAGATAGGGTCCATTCATTCATTCATTCATTCATTCATTCATTCATTCAGATTGTCTTCCAAAGGTAAAATTTTAACAGTGGATCCGTAAGTGGCTATAAAGGCCAATTCTGGATCCGCACAACCTCCCACAATGAGGGCATATCCACCGCCCATATGCTGGTCCATGACTAGGAGCTTCCGGATTTCACAGTCCTGCCCCCGTTGCCATTCGTCAGTCGCCATGGGACTTTTGGTTGTTTTGGGTTTGGTGTGCTTGGAAGACGCCTATGCGAAGGCGGATGAAGGCTGCAGTAGACAAAAGGACACCAATCGTCATGGTATCCATGCCATTGGATTAGAGCCTTTTTCTGTGAAGGTTGTGTGCTGATAGTTGTGCACCGATCTCCACACATAAAACAAAAAATAGGGTCCCAGAAGAACTATGGACAGAAGTTCGCAACATTGTTCAGGAGGCGGCAACAAAAAACGTCCCAAAGAAAAAGAAAACCAAGAAAGCAAGATGGCTGTCTGCTGAGACACTGGAAGTAGCCCAAGAAAGAAGGAAAGCAAAAGGCAACAGTGATAGGGGGAGATATGCCCAATTAAATGCAAAATTCCAGAGGTTAGCCAGAAGAGATAAGGAATTATTTTTAAACAAGCAATGTGCGGAAGTGGAAGAAGACAATAGAATAGGAAGGACAAGAGACCTCTTCCAGAAAATTAGAAACATTGGAGGTAAATTCCAGGCAAAAATGGGTATGATCAAAAACAAAGATGGTAAGGACCTAACAGAAGCAGAAGAGATCAAGAAAAGGTGGCAAGAATATACGGAAGATCTGTATAGGAAGGATAATAATATTGGAGATAGCGTTGACGGTGTGGTCAGTGAGTTAGAGCCAGACATCCTGAAGAGTGAGGTTGAATGGGCCTTAAGAAGCATTGCTAATAACAAGGCAGAAAGAGACGATGGTATCCCAGCTGAACTGTTTAAAATCTTGCAAGATGATGCTGTCAAGGTGATGCATGCCATATGCCAGCAAATTTGGAAAACACAAGAATGGCCATCAGATTGGAAAAAATCAACTTATATCCCCATACCAAAAAAGGGAAGCACTAAAGAATGTTCAAACTATCGAACAGTGGCACTTATTTCACATGCCAGTAAGGTAATGCTCAAGATCTTGCAAGGTAGACTCCAGCAATTCATGGAGCGAGAATTTCCAGATGTACAAGCTGGGTTTAGAAAAGGCAGAGGAACTAGAGACCAAATTGCCAATATCCACTGGATAATGGAGAAAGCCAGGGAGTTTCAGAAAAACATCTATTTCTGTTTTATTGACTATTCTAAAGCCTTTGACTGTGTGGATCATAACAAATTGTGGCAAGTTCTTGGTGGTATGGGGATACCAAGTCATCTTGTCTGCCTCCTGAGGAATCTGTATAACGACCAAGTAGCAACAGTAAGAACAGAGCATGGAACAACGGACTGGTTAAAGATTGGGAAAGGAGTACGGCAGGGCTGTATACTCTCACCCTACCTATTCAACCTGTACGCAGAACACATCATGCGACGTGCTGGGCTTGAGGAATCCAAGGCTGGAGTTAAAATCGCTGGAAGAAACATTAACAATCTCAGATATGCAGGTGATACCACTTTGATGGCTGAAAGCGAGGAGGAGTTGAGGAGCCTTATGACGAAGGTGAAAGAAGAAAGTACAAATCTGGGTTGCAGTTAAACCTCAAAAAAACCAAGATTATGGCAACCAGCTTGATTGATAACTGGCAAATAGAGGGAGAAAAAGTGGAGGCAGTGACAGACTTTGTATTTCTAGGCGCAAAGATTACTGCAGATGCTGACTGCAGCCAGGAAATCAGAAGACGTCTACTTCTTGGGAGGAGAGCAATGACAAATCTCGATAAAATAGTTAAGAGCAGAGACATCACACTGACAACAAAGGTCCGCATAGTTAAAGCAATGGTATTCCCTGTAGTAACCTATGGCTGTGAGAGCTGGACCATAAGGAAGGCTGAGCGAAGGAAGATAGATGCTTTTGAACTGTGGTGTTGGAGGAAAATTCTGAGAGTGCCTTGGACTGCAAGAAGATCAAACCAGTCCATACTCCAGGAAATCAAGCCAGACTGCTCACTTGAGGGAATGATATTAAAGGCAAAACTGAAGTACTTTGGCCACATAATGAGAAGACAGGATACCCTGGAGAAGAAGCTGATGCTAGGGAAAGTGGAAGGCAAAAGGAAGAGGGGCCGACCAAGGGCAAGATGGATGGATGATATTCTGGAGGTGACAGACTCAACCATGGGGGAGCTGGGGATGGTGACGGCCGACAGGAAGCTCTGGCGTGGGCTGGTCCATGAAGTCACGAAGAGTCGGAAGCGACTGAACGAATAAACAACAACCATCTCAACAAGTGACTCTGGGCGGCTTACAACAATAAGAACCTTAAAACAGTTAAAGCAATTACAATTAAAATACAAAATAAATATACATGACAGCCCAGTAAGCAATGTATGGATGTTAACATAGCCAAGAAATGGGACCATTCCCACATTCGGGGCCCCAGGCCCGGGCACATAACCAGGTCTTCACGGCCTTGCGAAAGGCCAACAGGGTCGGGGACATCATGGTCTCTGAAGGAAGAATATTCCAGAGGTCAGGGGCTACGGCAGAGAAGGTGCACCTTCTAGACCCCGCCAACCAACATTCCTTGGCTGACTGGACCCGTAGCATACCCAGCCTACCAGATCGAATTGGACAGGTAGAAACAACAATTATGTTGTGTTTAAGGTATTATTTCTGATGACCATTTGTTTTTCCCTTGACATAAGCCCTTGGGGAATGTGGCAATATAATAATGTAGCAAATAAACAAATATATCCATTACTGACTAAATAAATCTTGGTATCAGCATAGGCAAGGTTTTTAAGTAGCTAAGTCCCAAACCATTTAGTCAGGTCCAAGTTATTTAAGCCAAGGGGAACCTATGCCCCTTCAAATGCTGTTGGACCCAAACTCCCTTCAGTGCTGGTCACTGAACTGTGGTAAAGTAACTTGTGACAACATTGTAAGGCCAGTGGTTTCCACCCTTGACCTAGATATTTACAAATCAAACCGAGAAGCTTGAATTGCACTTGGAAATGGGCCAGCAACTAGTGAAGCATATACTGTACTTTTCATCCATGCACCTCCTCTCCCCAGTGTCAAGATGGACTGCTTGATGCTTGTTGAGTACATGTCCTCACATCTTGGTGCCACTGAGGCAGGCTGAAGTTGGATCACAGTGATCCAGCAGGGAGGTGGTATTCAAAAAATGCAATACAACTTCCTACGCAAACGTTTTGATTCACATGGAGGAGAACCTAAGGGAAATCTGTGATCTGTAGGCTCTAGTTGACCCATTGCAGGACTGCCCCTCCCATCCAGCTGTGGGTCTCTGTGCCACCATGACAATTTCTCTATTTCTGTGTTGGCTGATGAAGAGAACAGAATTTTCCCAGCAACCCATTATCCTTTCTTGTCTTTTTTTTAGTCTAACTTAAGAATAATTGGCGATCACTCGTAGCCGAGTAAGATTGTCTTCCAAGGGTAAAATTCTAACAGTGGATCCGTAAGTGGCTGTAAAGGCCAATTCTGGATCCGCACAACCTCCCACAATGAGGGCATAGGTTTCCGGGTGGGAGACGGTCATGATGAGGGTTTGCTTGACATGCCTTCCTTTTAGCTCTTTTTTCCCTTTTGCCCTGTACTCATGCTTCTTCAAAGTCCATAGCGCCTTTAATAAAGGCTGACCTCCAATTGAAACGCTCATGTGTTAGGGGTTCCCAGTTCTCAATGCTGATATTACATTTTTTTAAATTAGCTTTGAGAGTGTCTTTGAATCTCTTTTGCTGTCCACCAATATTCCGTTTTCCATTCTTAAGTTGGGAGTAAAGTAGCTGCTTTGGAAGACGATGGTCAGGCATTCGAACAACATGGCCGGTCCAGCGAAGTTGATGTTGGATGATCATTGTTTCAATGCTGGTGGTTTTCGCTTCTTCTAATACGCTAACATTAGTCTGCCTATCTTCCCAAGTAATTTGCAGAATTTTTCGGAGGCAGCGTTGATGGAATCTTTCAAGAAGTTGGAGGTGGCGTTTGTAGAGGGTCCATGTTTCACAGGTGTACAGAAGGGTTGGTAGTACAATGGCTTTGTAAACAAGCATTTTGGTCTCCCTGTGAATGTCCCGATCCTCAAATACTCTATGCTTCATTCGGGAGAAAGCTACACTCACAGAGCTCAGGCGATGCTGAATTTCAGCGTCGATGTCGGCTTTTGTAGATAGATGGCTGCCGAGATAAGAAAAGTGGTTGACATTTTCTAGGGACACACCTTTAAGCTGGATTGATGGTGCTGCGGAGGGATTGGTTCGAACTTGCTGGTAAAGCACTTTGGTTTTTTTAATGTTAATAAAGAGGCCGAGCTTTTCATATGCTTCTGCAAAGATGTTTAGGATAGTTTGAAGATCTTCCTCGGAGTGTGCACAGACTACGTTATCATCAGCATATTGAAGTTCTATAACAGAAGTTGCAATTACCTTATTTTTTGCTTTCAGCCTACTAAGATTAAAAAGCTTTCCATCTGTTCGATATATAATTTCTACACCAGTAGGAAGTTTCTCTTCAACAAGGTGCATAATCATAGCGATGAAGATAGCGAATAAGGTTGGAGCAATAACACATCCCTGTTTAACGCCGGATTCCACTTTAAATGGATCGCTTTGAGAGCCATTGTTATCCAGGATTGTTGCCATCATGTCGTCATGGAGTAGCCGCAAGATGTTCACAAATTTATCAGGGCATCAGATTTTCAGAAGGATGGTCCAGAGAGCAGTACGATTACAGTATCAAAAGCTTTAGTCAGATCAATAAATGCCATGTACAGAGGGCGGTTTTGCTCCTTGCATTTTTCTTGAAGCTGTCGTGCAGTGAAGATCATATCCACTGTTCCCCTGGAAGGGCGGAAGCCATTTTGCATTTCAGGGAGGATGTCTTCTGATATAGATAGGAGACGGTTTGCGATGATCTTTGCCAGGATTTTGCCTGCTGTAGCTAGAAGGGAGATGCCTCGATAGTTTCCACAGTCTGTTCTATCACCCTTTTTAAAGAGAGTGATAATTATGTCATCCCTAAAGTCTGCTGGAATATCCTCCCTCATCCAGATTTTTTCGATGAGCTTATGAAGTTGTTGTGTAAGTTCAGGCCCGCCTTCTTTAAAGACTTCAGCAGGAATCCCATCAGGTCCACTAGCTTTGTTGTTTTTCATTTGTTTAGTGGCTTTACTGACTTCCTCCAAACTAGGGGGTACTGCAAGCTCATCTCTTATTTGTTTTTGCGGGATTTGAAAGAAGACTTCATCAGCCACAGTAGAGTGATGATTAAGGAGATTGTAGTAATGCTCTTTCCAGCGCAGTGCAATAGACTCTTTGTCCTTTAGAAGTTTAGCACCATCTATTGAGCGTAAGGGATTTGTACCATAGTTTGTTGGTCCATAGATGGCTTTTATGGCATTAAAAAAGCCCCATGCATCATGCGCATCTGCAAAATGTTGGGTTTCTTGGGCTTTTTTTATCCACCATATGTTCTTAAGTTCTCTAGTTCTTCTTTGGACTTCTGCCTTTGCACTGGCGTAGATTTTTTTCTTAACGGCACAGTTAATATCTTTTTGCCATATCCGGAAGGCTTTCCTTTTCTTGTCAATAATATGTTAAATCTCACTATCATTCTCATCAAACCAGTCCTGATGTCTCTTAGTTTGGTATCCGATAGTTTGTTCACAGGCTGAAATAATAGAAGTCTTCAATTTAATCCAGTGTTCCTCAACATTTTCAGGGAGTTCCATAGGCAGATGTTCCTTGAGAGTTGATTGAAAGCAAGCTCGTTTAATAGGATCTTGAAGGGCCAGTGTATTCATTTTACGCCTTGGTTTTCTTCCTTGGAGCCTACGATGAGGGACAATCTTTATGGCCATCGTGGATCGAATTAATCGATGGTCTGTCCAGCAGTCATCAGCGCTCGTCATGGCTCTGGTGAGAAGTACATCATGGCGATCTCTAGCATGGACAATTACATAATCTAAAAGATGCCAGTGCTTCGACCGTGGGTGCTTCCATGATGTTTTAAATTTATTTTTCTGGCGAAATAGTGTGTTAGTAATGACAAGATTATGCTCTGCACATTTAGTCAGAAGTAAGATTCCATTCATGTTGCTATTGTCAACTCCTTCTTTCCCAATGATCCCCGGCCACAAATCAAAGTCACGTCCAACTCTTGCATTGAAATCGCCCAGGAGGATAATTTTATCCTCCTTTGGTATCTCTGATAAGATGGTGTCCAGCTGGGTATACAATTTTTCCTTGATATCCTCATCTGCATCTAGTGTTGGTGCGTAAGCACTTAGGATAGTTGCCTGTTGGTTTTTGGCGAGTTTTATTCGGAGAATTGAGAGTCATTCGTTAATCCCAGTGGGAACTTCTGACAAGAGCTTCACAAGGTCGTTTTTGATAGCAAAGCCTACCCCATGTATTCGTCGTTCTTGTTCAGACAGTCCTTTCCAAAAGAAGGTATAACCTCCTTTTTCTTCCTTCAACTGTCCTTCTCCTGCTCTTCGAGTTTCTTGGAGTGCTGCTATATCAATATTAAAATGTCTCAGCTCCCTTGCAATAATGGCAGTCCTACGTTCAGGTTGTTCACTATCCATGTTGTCTTGCAGTGTCCGTATATTCCATGTTGCAAAATTCATGAGTCTTTTTTTTAGTCTAACTTAAGAATAGAAACCATGTGGCAGATATCTCACACAGTTGCTATGCCTATCAGTAACCTCTGGTGCCATCTCCCACCAGGTGACCACTGCTTCCATGCCTTCTATCACACACTCCCTCCCCACAGCCTGCTTCCTTGCTCCCTGCATCCCCACCAACTGTGGTGGAGCTCCACTGGCTTTTCTTCTCCTTCTCTCCAGAGGCTTGCTAGAGAGAGAAATGGTGGTCCTTTTCCTCATTGTCTAAGCACAGATACTTCACCCTCCTTCCTCCTCTCCTCTTTGCTGCACCTGCCTTAACCTCTGCACAATCGCTGGCAGCCAAAACCTCAACAGCAGCAGCAGCAGCAGCAGCAGCAGCAGCAGCAGGTGAGGGCAACAACTTTGTGGGCCACATTTCGGAATATTGATAAGAAGAATGCAGTGGAGGCAGGAATTTTCAAAGTGGTGAGCTTTTCTGCCATCCCACTGGGGATTTTCTTTTTTAAAACTTTATAGTACATGAACTGTTTTTTGCTCAGGACAACTATTTTGAAAGCTCAGCACCCAACACAAAATGCCTGTTTTTTTAAAGAGTTTTCTTCTGAGCACAGGACTCTCTTTTTAACCCAAATCCTATTTTTTTTAGATTTTTTATCCACCTTTAATATTTTTATAAATAACTCAAGGTGGTGGACATGCCTAACACTCCTTGCTCCTCCTATTTTCCCCACAACAACAACCCTGTGAGGTGAGTTGGGGTGAGAGAGTGTGACTGGCCCAAGGTCACCCAGCTGGCTTTCATGCCTAAGGCAGGCCTAGAACTCTCAGTCTCCTGGTTTCTAGGCTGGTGCCTTAACCACTAGATCGAACTGGCTGAGATGGTTTCTCTTGTATTTCAATTACTTCATAGAATCCTGAGGTTTGTATCTCTACTGAAAGTGTGTGAATTCAATTTCACCTTCTTCCCCACCTTCTGTTGGCCAGGAGTGGGCATTACTAAGCCTCAGTCACCCCTATCTAGCCCTGCATGCATGTCTCAGCTAGGAGGTTGAAAGAGAAGAATGAGAGTACTGTAAGGGGAGATAACATTGTCTGAGAGTTAGAAACCTATGTAGAGTATGATTATCGCTGTCCAGAGCTATTGGTTCTGAAATCTCAAGGAATAGCCTATGATGTGAAAGCCTGAATTATAAATGGAAGAATTTTTGTAACATCTTAACCATAGACATACAGGTTGAGGAAGGCTACAGTGTCATGTGCACAAGTTTATATACCAGAAAATACCATGTAGAGGGACATTGCTGTTTATTTAGATGGATTCTCACTCCTTTCAATGTAACTTTATTCAACTGTTATTCTTCTTTTTCCTTTTATGCCTCTTTTTTTCTCTCTCACTCAAGTAAGTCACATGCCCTTCAGGTGATATACTATGGTATATGGAGAAGAATGGGGCTGAACCCATTCTCCCCAATTTTGGGGAGGTCTGGGTCTAGAGTGCTGTGTCTGTTCTACATGTGTTGGTTCTCCATGCAAATTAGAATCCTAAGTGTTCAGGATTCTAAATCTAGAATCCTGACTATTCAGCATTCTAAATCTGGAACTCTGATAGTGTAGGGTTCTAAATCTGCCATCTTGATTCTACAGGGTTTTTAAATGTTTGAGGTATGTTCTTGAACAGAACAGAGTGCTTATTTCAAACTTTCTGTTCCTACAACATAGGACATCATCATTTTGATTCCATATGGGAAGAATGAATGAAAAAGCTCCAGTTAACTTTAATTTCCTTATTTTCTCACTTATCCAACATACCAAAACAATGTTGGCTGATTCACTTGCTGAAATACTCCTATATGTGTAATGCAACTTCCTACATGGTTCATCTTAGCTTCTGTTCTCCCCCCACCCACCCCCCGCATCTAGGGCAGAAATTCAGTGGATAAATATTCTGATCCATCCTCCTCTACAGACAGGTTTCTTCTCTTGAATTTCTTCCATGTAGTAGCTATGAAAGCAAATCTTTCATTCTGCAGAGAAACCTATTATTCAGAGACAGATAACAATACTGAAGTTGTTTCCATTTATTGTTCCCAATGCAGAAAGAAGAGGAAAGAAAGAGCATGCAGTGATTACAGTTTAATAAAAATTATCTTAAATTAGAAAGGGAATTGGCCACAGTCTCAAATGTACTTATTAAGGTGAGTGTTCTTTATATTATCATTCATTTTTAAGTAAAAGTGTAGCAACAGGAAGAATGAGGGCTTTTTTTCTTTCCTTGAGAAGGCTAATTGTATGCATGACATGCATTTCCAGAATGCACTTCACCTTTTTTTTGGACTGCCTCTACATTTGCTTTTTTCTGTCAGCATTGCTGCTGGTCAGTCCCACATAAAGCGTTTGCAACTGTTCTGCCAGCTTTGATTTGCTTTCTCAATGTTCTCAATCACAGAGGTAAGAAAGAGGATCTTTTAATCTCACACAATCAGACTTTGCCCTTGGAAAGGCTGTCCCTGTGTCAGAAGCACATTGGGCAGTTGCTACCTCTTCCCTCTCCCTCACCTCCAGAGATGGTTTTGTGTTGCAGTGCCGCTTGCCATCAAGGCAACCACGTTGAGTACATCCCCTCAGGCACAACTGAGCAGGACAGTCTCTTACCAGGATTTCCATGAGCTTAAAGCAAGGATGTGCCAAGTGATCTAAAGCTCAAATAGAAGCAACAGGCCTGTCATCAGAAATGGGCTTCTACCCATATTTGGCCCTTTTCTTCATCATGGAAACCTATATATAGTTCCACCACATCAACTTCTTCCTTGATTAGCTTGATAAGGACCAGCTCTATTAGAGAATGGTGGTAGTGAGGGGGGGTTGAATGGATAATATTTTATAAAGTTGTTTATCATCATCATCATCATCATCATCATCATCAAAATCACTCTGTTAAAGTTATGATAAATAACAACACACATTGAACTGGTTTTTCTCCTAATTGCATTTGATCAGAACATGGCCTTTTGTTAGGGTTATGGCTTTTTCATGTTTGTTTTAAAGTTATGGTACTGACATTATTTACAAATCAACTTCATTTATCCTTAAGAGACACATGAACGTTGCATTATTTTTCCCCTTCCTGTCTCTTTTTTGTTTTCTCTTCCTCCTTACTTTTTCCTCTTCTGTTTGAAATTAGATTTTAGATCATATAAAGCATGGAGCTTGGTATATATTTTATTATACGACATAATGTGTATTATCCTATGCAAGATGTATCTATACATACCATGCAAATGGCTTAGAATCAGGATATTGCATATTAAAATAGCTCTGAAGTGTTTTGGATCAGATGTACACAGAACCAATTAAAAGCACCCGTGTCCTGTTAAAGTACCTCACTGAACACCACTAGAAGTAGAAAAACATTAAATAGTGCAGTCAGTCAGTCAGACAGACAGATTGATAGACCAATCTGATGTCACCTGGTATTTAATAACTGTAAAGTTGGAAGTCATTTGTGCCAGACCTGTCCTTCCTGTGTTGATGGGAAGACTCTGAAGAGGAATTGTACCTATATACAGATGAATCCATTCACATGTCTCCATAGGATCAGGAACATGCCAGGTTTTCATTGCCAGGGAAGATTGTAATAGGCATCAGCCAAATGTGATTATTTATTTATTTATTTATTTATTTATTTATTTATTATTTGAATTTATCCCCGCCCATCTCTACCATGGTAGACTCTGGGCGGTTTACAATCAATATAAAAGATAAAACCTATACATTAAAACTACCATAAAAATAAAAAATAAAAATCCAAGAAATGGTTTGTTCTTAAAAGGAGGAAAACCACTAAGCCAACCACACCCAGGAGGAACTATCATTTCCTTCACTCCAGGACCGGTGGCAGAGCCAGGTCTTCAAGGACTTCCTAAAGGCCAGGAGCGAGGGTGCCAGTCTCACCTCAGGGGGCAAGTTATTCCACAGGGCGGGTGCTATTGCCGAGAAGGCACGCCTCCTGGATCCCGCTAGATGGAATTCTTTTACAGAAGGGATCCGAAGCATGCCCTCCCTGCATGATCGGGTGGGGCGGGTAGATGTGGTCGGGAGAAGACGGTCCCTCAGATACCCTGGTCCCATGCCATGTAGGGCTTTAAAGGTGATAACCAACACCTTGAATTGAATCCGGAAGCAAACTGGTACCCAATGCAGCTCACGGAGTAGCGGTGTTATATGTGCTGATCTCATAGCACCCAGAACTACCCATGCAGCTGCATTCTGGACCAGCTGAAGCTTCCGGATACTCTTCAAGGGTAGCCCCATGTAGAGCGCGTTGCAATAATCTATATGGGAGATGACAAGGGCATGAGTGACTGTTTGGAGGGCCTCCCGATCCAGGAAGGGGCGCAACTGGTGCACCACCCGAAGCTGTGCAAAGGCCCTCCTGGCCACGACTGCCACCTGCTCCTCGAGCAGGAGTCGTGAGTCCAGGAGGACCCCCAAGTTTCGTACTGAATCTGAACAGGGTAGTGCCCCCCCATCCAGAGTTAAAGATGACAACTTCCTGGAAATCGAGACGCCATCAATCCACAGCCACTCTGTCTTACCAGGGTTCAGCTGAAGCCTGTTGTGCCCCATCCAGGCCCCTACAGCCTCCAGACACTGAGAAAGGGTGTCAACTGCAACACTTACTTCACCCGGGATGGAGATGTACAACTGGGTATCATCAGCGTACTGGTGATACCTCATCCCATGGTGACGGATGATCTTACCCAGCGGCTGCATATAGATGTTAAATAGGAGAGGAGAGAGAACCGAACCCTGCGGCACCCCACACAAGAGGGGTCGAGGGTCAGATCTCTCCTCTCCTATCACCACCGATTGGGAACGGCCCTGGAGAAAGGAGGCGAACCAGCACAAAACAACGCCGCCCACTCCCAATTCCCTGAGCCGCCCCAAAAGGATACCATGGTCGACGGTATCAAAAGCCGCTGAGAGGTCCAAGAGAGTTAGAATGGATGCACTCCCTCCATCTCGCTCCCGCCAAAGATCATCCATAAGCGCGACCAATGCAGTCTCTGTCCCATATCCCGGCCTGAAACCTGACTGAAAGGGGTCTAGATAATCCGTTTCATCCAGAATCCTCTGGAGTTGCAGCGCCACCACCTTCTCAACCACCTTTCCCAAAAAGGGAAGGTGGGAGACAGGACGAAAGTTGTTTAAAACAGTAGGGTCCAGGGAAGGCTTCTTGAGGAGGGGGTGCACCAGGGCCTTCTTGAAGACCATCAGAAATACCGCCTCCCCCAAAGATGTATTAATCATCGCCTGAACCCAACCACATGTAACCTCCCGGGATGATTTGACCAGCCAGGAGGGACACGGGTCTAGATGGCATGTGGTGGCATTTACAATCCGGAGGATTCTGTCTACTTCATCAGGCCCAACAGGGTCAAACCGTTCCCAGATAACAGGGTAAGTACGTACCCCTGGCATCTCCCCAGATTGTGCCTCACGCTTAGAGTTTAACTTAGAATGAATCTGAGCGATTTTGTCCTGCAGATGCTCGGCAAACTCTTCCGACTGGCCCTGTAAATGGGTCACTGTATCTTCGTGACCCAAAAGAGATCTCGTAATCTTAAACAGGGCCATTGGGCGGCATTCTGCGGATGCAATAAGAGCGGAGAAATATTCACGTTTCGCCGCTCTTACCGCCACAAGGTAGGCCCTAATAGCGGCTCTAGATTGTGTCCGGTCAGATTCAGTCTTCGTCTTCCTCCAGCGGCGCTCCAGACGTCTCTTAACCCTCTTCAAAACCCTCAACTCCTCCGTGAACCATGGGGAGTGACGGGTCGAACGAGGCAAGAGAGGTCGCATAGGCGTGATCCTGTCCAAGGCCTCAGCCGCCTCCTTATTCCAAGCTGCGGCCAAGACCTCCGCTGGACCGTGTTGCAGATCTTCAGGTATAACCCCCAGCTCCCTCTGAAACCTCATTGGGTCCATAAGTCACCGGGGGTGGACCAATCTAATAGGTCCTGCCTCCCTGCGGAGTGGGGCAGCACACAAGAGCCTCAAGGTCACCAGGGCGTGGTCTGACCATGACAATGGGGACAGATGTAACTCTCCCCTCAGATCACATTGCCACTGCTCTGACAAGAAAACCAAGTCCGGCGTGAGACCACTGTCTCAAGTCGGGTCCTGAATAATCTGCGACAGGCCCATGGCTGCCATGGTAGTCATGAACTCCCGGGCCGCTTCCGAGGCCCGTCCCAGGGACAGCAGATTGAAATCCCCCAAAACCATGAGTCTGGGGAACTCCACTGCCAACCCAGAGACGGCCTCGAGCAGCTCGGGCAGAGAGGTTGCTACGCAGCAGGGGGGCTGGTACAGTAGCAACACTCCCAACTGTGCTTGGGAACCCAACCTGAAAAACAGGGTCTCACATCCGGTCACTTGTGGAGCAGCGCCCCTGGAGGCCATAAGAGACTCTCGGATAACAACTGCCACCCCGCCTCCCCTGCCCCGTTGTCTTGGCTGATGCCATACTCGAAACCCGGCTGGACACATTTCCGAAAGGGCAACCCCTCCTTCTGGGCCCAGCCAGGTCTCTGTTATACATGATTAAAAATGATCTTTAGACTTTCTTCATCAAAACAAGGAGGAGGAGAAACCAGGGCTGGCACAGAGATCCCAGCTCTATACCTTTTTATAATGAAAAATTATATGTACTTTTCCAGCATATGGAGGAGGGAATGGGAGCACACCCCATACATTACCATAGCAGTTCACTCCCTTTTTTCAGCCATCCAAATATCTCAAGGAGTGATGATGATTACATAGCCAACTTCAACATGCTTTGGAGAGGTTGGAGAGTGGAGATAGTGCCATCAGAAAGAGCATGAAGTCTCCAATATTTAACCTTTGTCTACTTCCCTGACATTTCCAATCATTAGTACTCATCCCATTCTCAGAGAATAAGTCTGCTCCACATTAGGCACACACATCCCAAGATCCCAAGGCCACAGGTGGCATTCAAAAGTCTTGAATGCAGCCCCAAAGCCAGTACGCTGTAATTTTGACATGAAACAAGGAGGTATAATTAAATATCTAGGAAGTAAACCATGTTGAGGGTACTTAAATTCAGGTAATTTAATAGGAATGGAAATAAAAAGAATCAAATGTAATTTTTGTCCTCCCTTGCCTGGTTCTTTTTCCAGCCCTTGGCTACTTTGTAGACTGCAGCCCTGATATGTTTTCTCATAGGCCAAGGGTGCACATGATCTTTCGAGCAGACAGGAACTTTTCAGACAGAGCATTGCTGCAGGACTCTTTTGCCTGCTTCATGTCCATTAAGAAGGGATTTCAAGAGATCAGTCTTGTTAAATTCTTCCTTCTCCCAGAAAAGGCTTGTTTCCAAATATTCATTTTCAAAAGAGATTTTGGTAGCTTTCCCTGTGGCAGGTGGCAGGCTTTGAATTTTGTGCACAACTGTCTGCATGACATTTATATTATAGAATCTGAAATGCCTGTCAATCAGGTTGTTCTCCTTTCTCCCATATGGCTCCATAATCTACCATCCAGGATGGGTGGATTTTTTTGACACCCACTTTGGATTATGCATAAGCAGCTGTGTGTACAGATGGCACTTTGGCACTTTGGCCCAGCTATTTTCCCATCCAATCTTTGCAGACTGAGCCTTTAAATATGCAATGGACTGGTAAGGATGGGAATGTGAATTACTAGAGTATCTGGGCAACTATCATGGTAGAAGGACCACCTCTGTGGGGAATTTTGAGGGATATATAAAGGATACAGTATGTTTCACTACCTCTGATTTTCATAGACTTTCTTGGGGTTCATCATCTCACTATTATTTATTTATCTTGTTTTTAGAACCCTTGTGGCAGAAAATGGGTCTGAAAATTTTATTCAAAATACTTCCATTAGCAAAAACCTACACTTAATTTGTAGAGCAATGTGACTTACCAAGAGGTTTCTTTTGCACTATTTAGCCTTTGGGGATTACTTGATAATTCCTTGATTGCAATCAATATGCATCTCTCTGGGTCTTAAATGTCCATCATTTAGAGATTGATGTGCAAGATACATATATACCCCTGCTTCTCAACAGGGTTTCTTTTAAACTGCGAGGCAGAAAAAATAGCTATTTCTTTAGAGCAAGTAAGATAAAGTGTTGAATGACAGGTTGGTAGGCACAGGGGAGAAAGTAGGCACGATGTGAATAGTGCAGAAGAAAATTACCTCTTTTTTGACAAGGCAGGCAGGTAGGGATAAATGAAAGTAAGTTCAGCTATCTAGAATGATGTTTACCTTGAAATGAAAATTCTGACAAATAAAACAAGAAAAGGAATCCTCATTATATATGGGCCCATATCCATTAACTGGCATTAAGAGAACAAATTCAAACAAATTATTCCTCACATGGTAAGTGTTAAGGTATTTGAGTGGTACAGCTCAATTGTTTTTACAGACATGTATAATTACCAGGGATCTTTCATTTGGCTTTAATATTTAACTCGAAGATCACACTGTCTGTCATGTGCCCCGTAGCATATAATATTAGCCATATGTGTGTTAACATATGGATTTGTTTTCATATGTCATGCCCTCTCAGGCTTCAATAATCTGATGCTCCACTAATTACTCCTGATGATTTGTTGGTATGGTGGCAGATTTTAGGCAAAATTAATTTCTTTTAAAAGCAAAGGTTCGATCACCAGTCTTATCCTAGTACTCAATTTTCTCTTCAGGGAGAGAGACAAAGTTGTTGGAATAAAACAATTCTAAGTATTTCTGGATATTGTATCTTTCTTTAATCCTTTCATTTTGAGTATAAACTTGATTTAGAAATGGAGGCAGCATTAATAATTTGTCAGATGTTCCATAAGAAGAGAGTCTTTACTATTCACATGAACTTCTTGTCATCTTGTCTATGAAGGTTCTCAGTCATCCAGGTGGAATTGTCTGTTGTTGTTTATTCGTTCAGTCGTTTCCGACTCTTCGTGACTTCATGGACCAGTCCACGCCAGAGCCCTCTGTTGGCCGTCACCATCCCCAGCTCCCCAATGGTTGACTCCGTCACCTCCAGAATACCATCCATCCATCTTGCCCTTGGTCGGCCCCTCTTCCTTTTGCCTTCCACTTTCCCTAGCATCAGCTTCTTCTCCAGGGTATCCTGTCTTCTCATTATGTGGCCAAAGTACTTCAGTTTTGCCTTTAATATCATTCCCTCAAGTGAGCAGTCTGGCTTTATTTCCTGGAGTATGGACTGGTTTGATCTTCTTGCAGTCCAAGGCACTCTCAGAATTTTCCTCCAACACCACAGTTCAAAAGCATCTATCTTCCTTCGCTCAGCCTTCCTTATGGTCCAGCTCTCGCAGCCATAGGTTACTACAGGGAATACCATTGCTTTAACTATGCGGACCTTTGTTGTCAGTGTGATGTCTCTGCTCTTAACTATTTTATCAAGATTTGCCATTGCTCTCCTCCCAAGAAGTAGACGTCTTCTGATTTCCTGGCTGCAGTCAGCGTCTGCAGTAATCTTTGCGCCTAGAAATACAAAGTCTGTCACTGCCTCCACTTTTTCTCCCTCTATTTGCCAGTCATCAATCAAGCTCGTTGCCATAATCTTGGTTTTTTTGAGGTTTAACTGCAACCCAGCTTTTGCACTTTCTTCTTTCACCTTCGTCATAAGTCTCCTCAACTCCTCCTCGCTTTCAGCCATCAAAGTGGTATCATCTGCATATCTGAGATTGTTAATGTTTCTTCCAGCGATTTTAACTCCAGCCTTGGATTCCTCAAGCCCAGCATGTCGCATGATGTGTTCTGCGTACAGGTTGAATAGGTAGGGTGAGAGTATACAACCCTGCCGTACTCCTTTCCCAATCTTAAACCAGTCCGTTGTTCCGTGCTCTGTTCTTACCGTTGCTACTTGGTCGTTATACAGATTCCTCAGGAGGCAGACAAGATGACTTGGTATCCCCATACCACCAAGAACTTGCCACAATTTGTTATGATCCACACAGTCAAAGGCTTTAGAATAGTCAATAAAACAGAAATAGATGTTTTTCTGAAATTCCCTGGCTTTCTCCATTATCCAGCGGATATTGGCAATTTGGTCTCTAGTTCCTCTGCCTTTTCTAAACCCAGCTTGTACATCTGGCAATTCTCGCTCCATGAATTGCTGGAGTCTACCCTGCAAGATCTTGAGCATTACCTTACTGGCATGTAAAATAAGTGCCACTGTTCGATAGTTTGAACATTCTTTAGTGCTTCCCTTTTTTGGTATGGGGATATAAGTTGATTTTTCCCAATCTGATGGCCATTCTTGTGTTTTCCAAATTTGCTAGCATGTGGCATGCATCACCTTGACAGCATCATCTTGCAAGATTTTAAACAGTTCAGCTGGGATACCATCGTCTCCTGCTGCCTTGTTATTAGCAATGCTTCTTAAGGCCCATTCAACCTCACTCTTCAGGATGTCTGGCTCTAACTCACTGACCACACCGTCAAAGCTATCTCCAGTATTATTATCCTTCCTATACAGATCTTCCGTATATTCTTGCCACCTTTTCTTGATCTCTTCTGCTTCTGTTAGGTCCTTACCATCTTTGTTTTTGATCATACCCATTTTTGCCTGGAATTTACCTCCGATGTTTCTAATTTTCTGGAAGAGGTCTCTTGTCCTTCCTATTCTATTGTCTTCTTCCACTTCCGCACATTGCTTGTTTAAAAATAATTCCTTATCTCTTCTGGCTAACCTCTGGAATTTTGCATTTAATTGGGCATATCTCCCCCTATCACTGTTGCCTTTTGCTTTCCTTCTTTCTTGGGCTACTTCCAGTGTTTCAGCAGACAGCCATCTTGCCTTCTTGGTTTTCTTTTTCTTTGGGACATTTTTTGTTGCCGCCTCCTGAACAATGTTGCGAACTTCTGTCCATAGTTCTTCTGGGACCCTATCTACTAAATCTAGTCCCTTAAATCTATTCTTCACCTCCACTGCATATTCCTTAGGAATATTAGTGAGCTCATATCTAACTGATCTGTGGGTCTTCCCTATTCTCTTCAGTCTGATTCTAAATTTTGCAATAAAAAGTTCGTGATCTGAACCACAGTCAGCTCCAGGTCTTGTTTTTACCGACTGTATAGATGTCCGCCACCTTTGGCTGCAAAGGATGTAGTCAATCTGATTTCGATGTCGACCATCTGGTGAAGTCCATGTATAAAGTCGTCTTTTAGGTTGTTGGAAGAGAGTGTTTGTTATGCACAGTGAGTTGTCTTGGCAAAATTCTATCAGCCTATGTCCTGCTTCATTTTGTTCTCCCAGACCATGCTTTCCTGTAATTCCAGGTGTCGTCTGACTACCCACCTTAGCATTCCAGTCTCCTGTAATGAAAATAACATCTCTTTTTGGTGTATTATCTAGTAGGTGCTGCAGATCCTCATAGAACTGATCTACTTCTGCTTCTTCAGCATCTGTGGTTGGGGCGTATATTTGGATCACTGTGATGTTAAATGGCTTACCCTGAATTCGAATTGAGATCATTCTATCGTTTTTTGGATTGTATCCAAGCACTGCTTTAGCCACTTTATTATTAATTATGAAGGCTACTCCATTTCTTCTGTGGTCCTCTTGTCCACAGTAGTAGATCTGGTGGTCATCTGATGTGAAGTGGCCCATACCAGTCCATTTCAGTTCACTGACACCCAAATTGTCTATATTTAATCTTGACATCTCACCAATAACCACATCCAATTTGCCCTGGCTCATAGATCTTACATTCCAGGTTCCTATGGTGTGTTGATCTTTAGAACATTGGATTCGTCGTTCAGCACCAGCACCGTCGGCCGCTAGCCGTCCTTTCGGCTTTGAGCTAGCTGCGTCATCACATCTGGGGCTAGTTGAACGTATCCTCTGTTCCTCCCCAGTAGCATTTTGACCATCTTCCGACCTGGGAGTCCCATCTTCCGATGGTATACCGACATATTTTTGGTTGTACTGATCCATTTAGTTTTCATGGCAAGAATACTGGGGTGGGTTGCCATTACCTTCCCCAGGGATCGTATTTAGTCTGACCTCTCTGCCACGACCTTCCCGTCTTGGGTGTCCCTTCACGGTTTAGCTCATGGTTTCATTGAGGTGCTCAATCTCCAGCACCACGACAAGGTAATGATCTCCTTTGCTGGAGGGAATTGTCTGTAGCTTGAATCATGTCAACTGGATTTCTGTTTTCTCAGTGGAAACGTTTCGCTCCTTATCCAAGGAGCTTCTTCAGTCTGAGCAAAGTTAGTAAGGGAATCCTTAAATATGTTTCTAGGTGGCTGTGTGACCTTGCACCTGAGGCTAGGTCATGGTTATTTTGAGATGTTATTTCTAAGTCCCTTTATCATCTAAAGGAGGATCGTTAAGATCACCATGCTGTTGTTGAGCTTGCGAAATGGTCTTAATCTTCCTAGGCACAGAAGACAAAGCAGGAAGGAAAATTGGGGAAAGATTGTGCCTGAGGCCCCCACCTCTATTCAAGGAAGGATTTTCCAAGTTGGCATAAATGGATTCCTTGACCCCTCTCTCAAACCACCTATCTTCTCTGTCTAAAATGTGAACATTTATGTCCTCAAATGAGTGTCCTTTTTCCTTCAGATGAAGATAAACTGCTGACTCTGGTCCTGTGGTGTTACTTCTCCTGTGTTGGGCCATCCTCCTGTACAAAGGATGTTTGGTTTCTCCAATGTAGAGTTCAGAGCACTCCTCACTGCACTGGATTGCATAAACTACATTGCTTTTCTTGTGTTTTGGAGTTTGATCTTTGGGGTGTACAAGCCTCTGTCTCAGTGTGTTGGTGGGTTTGAAATATACAGGTATGTGGTGTTTGCCAAATATCTGTTTTATCTTTTCAGACACGCCAGCCATGTAGGGAATGACCAGGTTCTTTCGTTTACTCTGAGTCTCAGCCCTATCTGTCGCTGTTTTAGGTCTGGTAGATTTAGATTTGGTGAAGGCCTAATTTGGATATCCACAGGCCTTCAGAGCTGTTCTCAGGTGCTGATTTTCATTCTTTTTGGAATCCATGGAGGTGGGGATGGTTTCTGCTCTGTGTGACAATGTCCTGATGACTCCTAGTTTGTGCTGCAGTGGATGGTGGGAGTCAAACATCAGATATTGATCTGTGTGTGTGGGTTTCCTGTAGATCCCTATTTCTAGCTTGCCACCGGTCCCAATGAGGACTTCACAGTCTAGGAATGCCAGTCTGTTGTCCTTGGTGTCTTCTCTGGTGAACCTAATGTTGGCATCTATAGTGTTTATATGGTCTGTGAAGGCCTGTACTTCCTGGGCCTTGATTTTGACCCATGTGTCATCCACATACCTAAACCAGTGGGTGGGCACCGTTCCCTGGAATGTGTTGAGTGCTTTCTTCTCCACTTCTTCCATGTATAAATTGGCCACAATGGGTGACACAGGAGAACCCGTGGCACAGCCGTGTTTTTGTCTGTAAAAGTCACCTCTGTATGAGAAATAAGTGGTGTTAAGACACAGGTCCAGAAGATGGCAGATCTGGTTTGGGTTGAGATGGTTTCTCCTTTCAAGGGTGATGTCCTCTTCTAGTCTCTTCCTGACAGCGGATAGAGCATGAGTGGTGGGGATGTTGGTGAATCTTGTCATCTTGTGATTCCATAAGGCACATCGTGCTATGAGCTATGGAATGGCTATAACCTCCCACTAAAAAAAAAAACTTTGGACTCATTTCAGACAGCACCAGGGGGAAATAGGGCGGGGCAGGTGATTGAGGTTGTGGCGGGCCGGGGACGTTATGGCGGGAGCCAGAGGGCAGGTCATCTTAGAAGAAGGCGTCCCCGATGTTTGTTATCTGTGACGCCTTCTGGCCCTCTGTGCTCAAACCCAGAGCCTGGACAGCATACTTGTGGTAACCCCGACTTCCGGCTGCTGCTTTGCAACGCCAGGTCAGTTAACAACAAGGCTCCCCTCATAAGTGATTTAATCGCGGAAGAGGGGGCAGACCTGGCGTGCGTTACCGAAACCTGGCTGGGCAGTGAAGGGGGTGTTCCTCTTTCAGAGATGTGCCCACCCAGGTTTCGAGCATGGAACCAGCCGAGACTCCGGGGTCGGGGAGGTGGGGTGGCTGTTGTCATCCGAGAATCCCTGGTAGCCGTCAGGGGCCTTGCTCCACAAGTTTCTGGATGTGAGACCCTGTTCTTTAAGTTGGGTTCCCGTGAACAGTTGGGAGTGTTGCTACTGTACCAGCCTCCCTGCTGTGTAGCATCCTCCCTGCCCGAGCTGCTGGAGGCCATCTTGGGGTTGGCAGTGGAGTTCCCCAGACTTATGGTTCTGGGGGACTTCAATCTGCCGTCCCTGGGATGGGCCTCTGAAGCGGCCCGGGAGTTCATGGTCTCCATGGCGACCATGGGCCTGTTCCAGATTATTCAGGGCCCGACTTGAGACAGTGGCCTCACACCAGATTTAGTTTTCTTGTCAGAGCAATGGCAGTGTGATCTGAGGGAAGAACTACATCTTTCCCCTTTGTCATGGTCAGATCACGCCCTGGTGACTTTGAGATTCTCATATGCCACCCCCCTCCGCAGGGAGGCGGGACCTATTAGATTGGTCCGCCCCCGGCGACTGATGGACCCAGAAGGGTTTCAGAGGGAGCTGGGGGTTATACCCGAGGATTTGCTGAACGGTCCAGCGGAGGCCCTGGCTGCTACCTGGAATAGGGAGGTAGCCGGGGCCTTGGACAAGATCGCACCTGTGTGGCCTCTCCTATCCCAGAGAACCCAATGCTCCCCGTGGTTCACGGGTGAGTTAAGGGTTCTGAAAAGGATCAAGAGATGCCTAGAGCGCCACTGGAGGAAGACAAAGACTGAATCCAACCGAACACAGGCTAGAGCCGCTGTTAAGGCCTACCTTGTGGCGGTAAGAGCGGCGAAACATCAATATTTCTCCGCTCTTATTGCATCCGCGGAATGCCGCCCAGCGACCCTGTTTAAAATTACCCAATCCCTTTTGGGGAAAGGGCAGTCAGAAGTCCATCTGCAGGGTCGGGCCAAGGAATTTTCGAGGCATCTGCAGGATAAAATCGCTCGGATTCGCTCCAAGTTGGACTCTGAGCATGAGGCAGAATCTGGAGAGACACCCAGGGAACGTACTCACCTTGTTATCTGGGAAAAGTTTGATCCTGTTGGTCCTGAGGAAGTGGACAGAGTCCTCCGGTCTGTAAATGCCACCACCTGTCAACTAGATCCTTGTCCCTCCTGGCTGGTGAAAGCAGCCCGGGGGGTGACTTGTGGTTGGGTCCAAGCAATGGTAAATACATCCTTGAGTGAGGGGGTGTTCCCAGCAGCTTTCAAGGAAGCGCTGGTGCTCCCCCTCCTCAAGAAGCCATCGCTGGACCCTTCTATACTGGATAATTTTCATCCAGTCTCCCACCTCCCCTTTTTGGGGAAGGTGGTTGAGAAGGTGGTGGCGTTGCAGCTCCAGAGGATTCTGGAGGAAACGGATTATCTAGACCCCTTTCAGTCAGGTTTCAGACCAGGGCATGGGACGGAAACTGCTTTGGTCGCGCTTATGGATGACCTTTGGCGGGAGCGAGATGGAGGCAGTGCATCCATTCTCGCTCTTCTTGACCTCTCAGCGGCATTCGATACTGTCGACCATGGTATCCTTCTGGGACGGCTCAGGGAGTTGGGGGTGGGTGGCGCGGTTTTACGCTGGTTCACCTCCTTCCTCCAGGGCCAATCCCAGTCGGTGTTGATAGGGAGCGAGAGAGCCAGCCCACAGGCCCTTCTTTGTGGGGTTCCGCAGGGCTCGGTACTCTCGCTGCTCCTTTTTAACATCTACATGAAACCGCTGGGCGAGATCATCCGTCACCACGGGCTGAGGTATCATCAATATGCTGATGATACCCAATTATACATCTCTATCCCGGGTGAAGTAAGTGATGCAGTGACCACCCTGTCCAAGTGCCTGGGGGCTGTAGGGGTTTGGATGGGGAAAAACAGGCTTCAGCTGAACCCTGGTAAGACGGAGTGGCTGTGGATTAATGGCCCCTCGGTTTCTGGGAATTTGTCATCTTTAGTTCTGGATGGGGTCGCACTTCCCCAGGCAGACCCGGTGCGTAACTTGGGGGTCCTCTTGGACTCACGACTCCTGCTCGAAGAGCAGGTGGCAGTCGTGGCCAGGAGGGCCTTTGCTGAACTTCGTGTTGTGTGCCAATTACGCCCTTTCCTTGACCGAGAGGCCCTTCGAATGGTCACTCAAGCCCTGGTTGTCTCTCATATAGATTACTGCAATGCACTCTACATGGGGCTACCCTTGAAGAATATCCGGAAGCTACAGCTGGTGCAGAATGCGGCAGCATGGGCAGTTTTAGGTGCATCAAGATCTGCACACATAACACCTCTGCTCCGTGAGCTGCATTGGGTGCCAGTTTGCTTCCGGGTCCAATTCAAGGTGTTGGTTATCACCTTTAAAGCCCTACATGGCACGGGACCAGGTTATCTGAGGGACCGCCTCATCCCCATGACATCTTCCCGTCTCACCCGATCTTGCAGAGAGGGCATGCTGCGGACCCCGTCTATGAAAGAATTCCACCTAACGGGGTCCCGGAGACGAGCCTTCTCTGCAGCGGCTCCTGCCCTATGGAACATACTTCCACCAGGGATAAGACAGGCCCCATCGCTCTTGGATTTTAGAAAAAAATTAAAAACCTGGCTCTGCGACCTCGCCTTGGGCAAAAAGGAAAGCAGTCAAACCTGGGGATGGCTGATTCCTTAAAGCCACCTTAGATATCTAATTTTAATCATAGTCAACGTCACTTTAGAACTATCTGCCTCTTGGATTTTATTTTATTTTATTGTATTTTATTGTAATTTATTGTAATTCTATTTTTATCATAGTTTTTATTATATTTTGTTGATATTGTGTTGTGAACCGCCCAGAGTCCCTCCTTGAGGGGGAGATGGGCGGTTATAGAAATTCAATAAATAATAAAATAATAATAATAATAATAATCATGGTGATGCAGCTGCCAAGAATTGCTCAAAGACTCAGGTGGGATTCTACTCATCCCTCCTGACCTCTGCGTTCAGCTCCAGCTGTGACAGCTGCTGGTCATATGAAATGTACTCATAATGCATTGCCCAACATCAACATCAGGTTGGACATTGCTTTTGGAAAAATTTAACAGGGTGGGTAACCGCCCAGGGTCCCTCCTTGTGGGGGAGATGGGCGGGATATAAAAGTGACAAATAAATAAAATAAATAAAAATAAATAAATGCTAATGATATGAATGGGGCCCTGGCTGGCTCAAACTCCCATTCAAAAGTGCCACAGCGAGTAGTCACTCATCTTACTCACATCTAGAAAAGTGCCCCTGGGAGATGGGGTGGGGTGGGGTGGGATGGTAACCAAACCAGCATTCTGTTCCCATTCATGTTAGCCAGCTGCTTTGTTAAATTACAACAAATGCCATGCCCAATGACAATATTGAGTTACAATTTTGTACCATAGTCCTACTTCAACTTGTCCCCCTCCCTGCCACAATGCCAGCTAACTGTATCATGCAAAGGTAAATGTCATGATAGATGTCACATCCAATTTAACCTAATATTCTGTGTTGAAATGCAGAGTTCCTTAAAATCAGGCATGCAGTTAAATCTGTAACCATATTCAGAATTAAATGCACATGTCTAATATAAATTCCAGTAGAAATATAAATTACATGTAGCTGGTATACTGTATGTATCTGGTAAGAATATAAATTGTGTGTGATCTGGAATTAGCGCATCATCTATCTTTTTATTAACACAGGAAAAAAAGAGAGGGAGAGAGAGAACACTCTACCAAGATGTGTTTTATTGGTGGTTGGTGGTTCTTTTTCCAAGTAACCTAACAGTTTAATACAGTTATCTCACAACCTTAACGATGTGCCACAGGTAACAGGTAAAAAGGTTTAATTAAATATTCATCTTGAAAGCTTCTGTTTGTTTCATATTTGTGTGCAAATATGGGTAGCCATCAGAAATGAATGTAAGTGAACTGGGATCTGACTGTAAAAATTAAAGTTCTGTCAGCCAGGAGAACGTATTAGAAACTGTCACTCTGCTAACAGTCATCCTCTTTGCTAGCTGCTGTTTTCAGGAAATGTAACATGTTGATTCAAGAGTGGAATATATTGAATAAAAGCCAGCTGACATAGCAGGAGAACAATGCATTGATCATTTTGACAATGCAAAAAAAAAGTTTTCGCTCTTTAGTCTGCACATAATAATTGCTGGATTTGTTACTTTGTCATATTTCAGTAAAGCCAAAGATACAAATTGTATGTGATTTTCTTTTAGTTCTTTTAGATGTATTTATAATCAGATTTCATCCTTTCAAACTGTCTTTGTGGAGACCTAGGAGGAAATGGAAAAACCATGAGAGAAGAATTGTATGTGCCATTAAGTGAAAATGTTGACTTGTTTCTGCTGCAAAGATATTCCCTTTTTGAAGGAAGATCTTTTAGAGTCACCATGGCTTTGCATATTTTTGGTGTGCAGTACTTGTCTAAAATGATTTTAATTACAAATAGTTTTGGATTGTTTTGTTTTGTTTTGTTTTGTTTATTGCAAGGTCATGAATTCCAAATTTCTAATTTGGCCGTAAGAGAGGGGGCATATGAAAATGAAATATATATCAGTAGATTCCCTAGATTTGCTGATGGCTCTGGTGGTTCCTATATGTTATTTTAATGATCTATGACCCTATTATTTCATTAATTTGAAATCTGTACCATCCAAATAGCTAATAATCTGCAATACACTATGAAACGGATCTAACTGCATAGGTGCACATTTGTTAGAAGAAAGCTTTTCTAAAGCACTTCCTGCTGGGAATACAAGGAGTGGGAGATAATGCCTTCCTTTGTTTAACTAAAAGGAAGATATCCATGAATTTAAGAAGTCCTGGCACAAAGGAAGAAAGGCAGAAAAAATACTCAATTCTCAGCAAATTGGAAATGACCTTGACATTTTAAAGGTAAGTTAAATTGTTTGGGGAAATTTTTTTTCCTTTCAAATCAACATTGTATGTCATATAGGCACCACATGCTTTTTTCTTTCTCTGTCTATAAGAAATACTTGTGATTTTTCTGTCATTTTGAAATTATGAGAAAGATCTCAACATTTTGAAACCCAAACACCCAATCATTTTACAATAGCTTTTACACAGTGTGCAGGAAGTGAGCAGTTGTTAAAGCTCCTCTGGGCTGAAAATCTGCCTGTGCCTTTTATTTGCTTAGGAAAATCTGCAGAAAACCAATTATTCAGTCTCAAGGAAACCGAATAATATGGATGGATGGATGGATGGATGGATGGATGGATGGATGGATGGATGGATGGCTCTATATGTGTAAAATATACTGAAGTGGTCCCCTACTGAGCCAATCAGACGGCCAATAGTAGAGCACAGTGTCCCTGCTGCAAACTTCATTTCATCTTCTCCTGATTAAAAAGAAAGAAACAAGGAGGCCACTATGAGTACAGTAGAAGCCAAACCATTGCTCAGAGCAACCTGGTACGAGGTGAGTACGACCTTTAGGAAAGATCTGAAAACCTGGTTCTGCTGCCTAGCATGGGAGGGGGAAAGTAATAGCTCCTCCTGGGGGTGGTTAATACCATAGTATTTAAGATCAACTCACCAGATTGGATTTTATATTTATTTATATTATGTTAAAAATTTGTAATTTTATATTTATATTTTATCCTTGGTTTTATTGTAAACCACCCAGAGTCCCCCATTGGGGGAGTTGGGTGGTCATATCAATTTAATAAATAAATAAATAAATTATGGCATCCTGGATGCTAAAGGGAAAGGGATTATGTTGCAGTGTGACACAAAAGTGGGTGGAGTTATGCTAATAAGAATTAGGTGCAATCCTGTTGGTTGTAGAAGAGTTAAGAAGTAAGGAAGTTGACTTGGGTGCTAAAATCTGCTTGCATATTTTTTTTCTGTAACTGAAAAAGTCTTAAGTAGAGGAAATAGGGTCCTGGAGATGGTTAAGATATATAGAGGAGACACAAAGTGTCTGCTTGGCAGACAGCTTGAAATCAGTAAAGAAACCAGAATTAGGAGATCTCTTCAAGGGAGGGGGTCTGTTCCAAAGAGTAGAGAGGCAAGAAAACTGGAAATCAGAAGTGTCACTATGAATGCACAGAGACACAAACATTTATGGGGATAAAAGAGAGGAGAAGAACTTCAGCCTGCAGTAAGGGCTAGGAAAAAGAAGAGAAAAGAAGAAAGGAAAAGCTTAGCCTAGAAAGGGGCAGAATAAAGAGGAATAAGAGACACAGTTTTTAAGTCAAGAAACTCACAAGAAAGAGTACTTGTGAGTAAGCAGAAGGCAAAGGAGAGAAAGCAGGGGACCTTTCAGCCTGCAGCACTTTGTCCAGATGGAATTCCATTCCCTGCAACTAACAAGGCAGCTTGAAAGATGCAAAGGAATCTGGAGCATTGGTTGGCAGCTTGGCTGAGAGGGAGGGAGGGATGCTGGCAAGTTTCATCTGTGAAGAAATCGAACAATGAATCGGCTGAGGGAGGATCAAGGCTTGAAGAGCTGGGAAGAGGAGAAGGGGGCTCTTATTCCTTTTTTGCCCATCATTAGTGTTGAAATCTTATGTCCAAAAAGTGTTTGCCCACCATGGACATAATCAATGGGGGTGATATCCTCCTTGTGGATTACTGTGTGGGAGCATAAATTTACAGATATAACCGTCAATAACCCTAGCCCTAACCCCAACCAATTCAGTGTGGAAAAAAGCATGAGGCAGCTGAAATAAGCAGACATAACTGATTGGTGCATGAAACACATTAGTGGGCAATAACTTTTTGGCGGACAAAAAAAAAACAAGAATCAAGAAGGAATTCGATCCAGGCAAAGCTGCCACATGAGACTTTTTCATAGCACAGCTCATATTGCACTGAGCATATTTCAGAGAGAGAGAGAGAGAGAGAGGGAGAGAGGGAGAGAGAGAGGGAGAGAGAGAGGGAGAGAGAGAGGGAGAGGGGGAGAGAGGGAGAGAGGGAGAGAGGGAGAGAGGGAGAGAGAGAGAGGGAGAGAGAGAGAGGGAGAGAGAGAGAGGGAGAGAGAGAGGGAGAGAGGGAGAGAGGGAGAGAGAGAGGGAGAGAGAGAGGGAGAGAGAGAGAGAGAGAGAGAGAGAGGGAGAGAGAGAGAGAGAGAGAGAGAGAGAGAGAGAGAGAGAGAGAGAGAGAGAGAGAGAGAGAGAGAGGGAGAGGGAGAGAGGGAGAGAGAGAGGGAGAGGGAGAGGGAGAGAGGGAGAGAGAGAGAGGGAGAGAGAGAGAGGGAGAGAGAGAGGGAGAGAGGGAGAGAGAGAGGGAGAGAGAGAGGGAGAGAGGGAGAGAGAGAGAGGGAGAGAGGGAGAGGGAGAGAGGGAGAGAGGGAGAGAGAGGGAGAGAGAGAGAGAGAGAGAGAGGGAGAGAGAGGGAGAGAGAATCAGATTGCTTAAATATGTACTATGCTTTTAAAGGAAACAGTTCAGTTGCTCTCTGTAGGACACAAGGAGATTCATCCCCTTGTATTCAATAGCTTACTGTTGTTTAAAGTTATTTCTGTTTTATACTGTCTCTCTATTTCTTTTAGTCTAATTCAAGCAATAAGGTTGTTTTTGCCTGTTCAGAATTAGAAGTTGGACCTTTTGCTTACTGGAAGTCCCAGGAGTGGGGGGGCATTCCGGCTTGAGAGTTCTCACAGGGAGCCGGCTCCTCAGACTCAGGAAGAAGTGCAGTGGTAGGTGCCCAGTGATAGCACTGATTGATTTCCAGGGAAGTTTAATTCATTTTGTAAGCAGATCTGAACCCAGATCTGGCATGTACCTTCCTAGCTGCACAGAAACACAAGCTGAAAGATAAATTGTGAGACCGTTCATAGTTTCCCAGTTCAGCAGGAGCCCAGAAAAGAACAGCTGCAAGATACAGAATAACTGGTTCTCTGCCTGCAAATCTCTTTTCCCCAGATGAGTTCAAAGCAAACTGCCTGACTCCTTCAGATTCTTGAACCTCTTCTTAAGAAATTAGCCTTTTGTTCCTTGAATTTGTCTTTTTCTTCTCTTCCCTGCTCAGCAGTCGTCATGCTTCTTTGTGGCACTGGAAGGAGAGACCCATTCAAGAAGGGAGCATCAGACTGATCCCCACTTGCGGATAGGCTGCTCTGTCTTTTAGACGAAGCATTGAGAGGCAGCCCCAAAATCCAATTTCCCACAAGAAAGGAGCAGGGAAAAGAAACAGAAGCTGGAGAGAGAGATTAGAAGTAGGAAGAGGGAAGAATCCAGGGTCCTCAATAAGTCAAAGGAGGAGATGGAAGCAAACCAGTGAAGCCATTCCCATCATTAAGAATCATATCACAAGTGTGTAATACACATAACTCAGCAGACTACAGGCACTGCAATCACGCCTAACAAAATAATAAAAGTAGTCTGGAAAAAAATGGAACATAGAGGAGAAATGGCACCATGGGTAAGGGCCAGGAAGTGTCTCATGTGCTGCACCAGTCAAAGAAAGGTTACTTGCCTGACTTAAACACGCACACAAAAAAGCACCCCAATGTTATTTTGCTAATAAGAAAAGAAAAGAAGATTTGCATCCGCTGCAAAGCAAGTGACAGAATTGAGGCTCTAGGGGCTTAACAGTTGTTTGTGAGATGGTGTCAAGACTTTGAGAGGAAAAAGTGCTAATTAACGCCAGGCAAGTGGCGTTATTCAGCAAAGCTGGTTTTCCCAGCAGAACAAGTGACTTATTTAATTGCTCTTGTTCTGTCTGGTCAGATCAGGAGCAATTTCAAGACAAAGACATCCAAAAGACATGTAGAAAAAATACTGATAAGTCACTATGTGGCTTATTCACACAGGTTCCAAGTTGAATTTCAGTATAAAGTTTGACCTAAAGCACAGTTAATCTGCAAGGATATGAATTCCATCTTTCTTTATCCATTATTTTTGAAAGAATGCTGATGCAAACTAGAGTCTATGTACATATACTGTATGTGCATGTGTCTCACTCCTACTACTAGCTCTAGTGTTGTCTTTCAAAGGGCTGGCACTGCTCCTCAGGGAACAAGTCTGTGACTTGGGAGTCCTCATGGACTCATAGCTCCTGCACAGTGGGCAAAATAAGACCATAACCAAGAGAACCTTTGTCCAACTTCATCTGATGCAGCAATTGTGGCCCTTCCTGGAATGGACGTGTAAGGGAGCTGCTAGGAGAACTAACACAGTTCTGGGCTACATCAGAAGAATCATCATATCAAAGACAGGTGAAGTCATTATTCTTTATATTTAGCACTGGTGAGACCTCACTTGGAATACTGAGTAGTATTCTAGGCACCACATTTCTAGAAGGATATTGGTTCAGAGGTAGGCAGCAAAGATGACACAGAGATTTGAGGGCCAGCCCTATGAGAAGAGGCTGAATGGATATCAATCTGAAAAAAAAGAAGACTTGGGTAGACATGATAGCTGTGTACAGGTAGATAAAGGGAAGCTACAAAGAAAATGGCCAAGAACTATTTTCCATGGCCACATAAACTAGGACCAGAAATAGCAAATATGAGTTGCAGCTAATTAGATTTCATTTAATTATAAGGGAAAACTCTTTGATGGTAAGCCTATCTATGGAGGTTGTGGGTTACCCATCTCTGGAGATTTTTAAGATGAGGGTGGACAGCCACCTCTCATGGATCATTCAATTGGTTTTTTGCTGAGGTTGAACTAGATGATCCTTGTGAACCTTCCCAACTCTACGGTTCTATATTTCTGTGAGAGGATCTGGCTGTACTAATTCACGCCCCTTTCATCACTCAGTAGAATTTCTGCAATGGGGATTCTATATGGGGGATGCCCTTGAAGACCACCCAAAAACTGCAGTTGGCTCAAAATGCAGAAGCCCACTTGCTGCCTGGCATTGATAACTATAAACATATTACACCTATTTTGTAGGCCTCGCATTGGTTGCTGATAGGTTTCTGGTACAATGCAAAATGCTAGATTAGAAAGCCATATATGGCTTGGCACCAAAATACTTACAGGACTGCCTACTCCAACTATTTCTATCTATCTGAGGAGGTTCTCTTGGGAGAAGCTGCTTGTGATAACTTGCTTTAGTGAGATGAGGTGCATTAAGGCCAGAAAGCTCTGCTTTTCTATCAAGGTGCCTGAGTTTTGAAACATCCTCCCTCTAGAAATTAGACTGGCTCCATTGTTGATGGCCTTCTGGAGCTTTTAAAGACCAAACTTTTCTGAATGGCCCTTGGGAAATGATTATGGTGATCACTACTCAAGGTCTACTTTCCATCACTGGGCATTATAATTAGTGTTATTGTTAACTAGTATGTTTTCAATGTTTTATTTATTTATTTATTTATTTATTTATTTATTTATTTATATTTCCAACTTATATCACCGCCCATCTCCCCCCATTCCGGAGGGGACTCTGGGCAGTTTTATCATATTCTGGATGTTTTTATTGTATTTTACTATGATTAATAGGTACCACTTCGGTGGGTAGGTAACAGCGTTCCGCGTGCGTCATGCGGCCACATGACCGTGGAAGTGTCTTTGGACAATGTTGGCTCTTCGGCTAACAAACGGAGATGAGCACCGGCCTCTAGAGTTGGACATGACTGCACAAATGTGCGGGGGGAACCTTTACCTTTACTAAAGTCTAAAAAATTCAGTGGCATACTGTCAGGATCGCTTGAATGCGAATCCTGACAGTACTAACACGCGTCGGGAACAAGCAACAAGATATGTGTCAGCTGTGGAGAAAGTTTCAGCACTTGGGAGGGGGAGCACATTCCAGCGAACGCTCAAGACTGTTAGAGACTGTCTTTTCAAGTTTCAAGGCCATGTACCTGCGAGAGGCAGCGAGGAGGGGGCTGGCTGTGGAGTGGGAACTGAAGAGTGGGCTGGCACTTTGGGGGCAGGGGAGATTTCAATTTTTAGACTTTTGGCGGGAATCCTCATTCAGGTCTTTGAGAATGCTTTGAGTTACATGTATCCTTAATAAAGCTTATTCTGCAATTCTAATGAACAGCATTGAGAAGTGTATATTGGGGATTTTGACTCAGGGTCATCACAGAAAGACCCAAAATTAATGTATGTCGATTCTACCCGAGGACCCTACAACAGTAGCGGAGAATCCTATGGCAGAGAATCAATATTGCAGCCGACTAACACTCTGTATGTCAGAGGGAAAACTGATGGAGGAGTCAATTGCTGAGACATAAGAGGTTCAGGATGAACAGCCTGGAACCTCCTAAGACACTGCATCCCAAGGAGGGGTGACTCAGAAGAAAGAGAAGAAGCTGAAATTCAAAGCTAAAGGTACTCGACAGAAAAATAAATTGGAACCGGAGCCAGAGATGGAGGAATTGGACCCGATAGGCAAACCTCAACCTAAGACGCCAAAGCAGGCAGCAAGTTGGTCCCTGCGGATCGGAGGCAGCATGGGAGGTGAGGCGAGCCGAAAGGCAATGAAGAAATGAGTATTGCAGGGGCAGAGAGTGGCTTCACTAGAGAGCAAAATGTCTCGTGTGGATTATGAACTGGAGACAGTAAGTCGACAAGTGGCCTCCATCAAGATCATGGTAGATCAGATTTTACAACAGATGAAGGGCACAGAAGCTAAATGTGGAAAAGAGGGCCATCGCATCAGCAACTGTCCACAAGCCACAGTTCCCATGAAGAAGAAATCAGAAGAGAAGAGTAGCAAACCGGGACCTCATAAACGCAAAGGGGCGGCTACCATGATTGAAGAGAAGAAAACCCGAGAGCCACTTGAGGGTGAAAGCGGCTCTATTGACGAGGAATTTATGCCGGCAGGAAACTCCAGTTGCCTGTCCTGAAGTGCGCCGGAGGACAGGCATTTTCCAATCTGGTGAGTGGAGATTGCCCCACAATGCAAGTGAGAGTTAGCCTCAAGACTTTGGATGGGGAGGAAAAAGCTTTTTAGCTGACGCTCTATCTCTATTACCCCAACATAACAGACAACTGGAAGAAATAATTGATACTGTAATGTATCAATGTATCAACCCCCCAACAGTTAAATGTAAATCCAGATGAACCTAAAAAGCCAACCGGGGTTGAACAAACTCCTAATCAGGTCCAAGAAGGGAAAGTGGCAGTTACCCGAAGCCAGAAGGGGGGACGTGCCATTCCATTTGAAACAGAGTTAACAAAAACATTATGATCTGAATTGCAACAGGATGAGTGGTTAAAGCAAAACAAGCTAGGATTAGTCAAAAATCAAGGACTGTGGTGGTATGGGGATAAATTATACATCCCATCTAATTTAAGGAAGCAAGTATTTGAGAGGTGCCACAACGCAAAAACAGCTGGCCATTTCGGATTCGTAAAGACATTGCATTTAATGGGGAGAGAGTTTTGGTGGCCCTCTTTGAGGAAGGATGTGAAAGACTATGTAACCACTTTCCCCATTTGTACCACAGCGAAAAAACCTACAGGGAAGCCAGTAGGACTTTTGCAGCCTGTGGCTAACCCGTCACAACCCTGAAAACAAATTGCCATAGATTTTATAGTTGATCTGCCTGAAAGTAAAAAGAAAACTGTAATTTGGGTCGTAATGGATTTATTCTCCAAACAAGCTCATTTTGTCCCTTGTAAGGGATTACCTTCAGCCCAACAGTTAGCCAAGCTGTTCATACAGTACATCTATTGCCCTCACGGGGTCCCTGAAAGGGTATATACATGCATGTAGTTAATGAGTGGCATTATCAGTAATAATATATAATATAGGTAAAGGTAAAGGTTTTCCCTTGCACAGTCGTGTCCAACTCTAGGGGGCGGTGCTCATCTCCGTTTCTTAGCCAAAGACCCAGCACTGTCCGAAGACGTTTCCGCAGTCATGTGGCTGGCATGACGTGTGCAGAACGCTGTTACCATCCCACCGAAGTGGTACCAATTTATCTACTTGCATTTGCATGCTTTCGAATTGCTAGGTTGGCAAGAGCTGGGGCGAATGCGGGAGCTCACTCCGTCATGCGGTGCTCGGGTCTCGAACCACCGACCTTCCGATCGACAAGCCTGGTGTCTTAACCACTGAGCCATCTTGCCCTTTGCAATATATAATATATAATGTCTTTTTTATTCATAGTAAGTACAGAGGATTTTTTGTGGACTGTAGCCTTCTTCACCATGGCTTTCACAAAATCTTCCCTCCCAGACTCTCACTTTTTTTTCTTTCTCTGCCCAGATTCAACTTCTTTGATAGGTATGTTAATTCAGAATATTGATCTCAGTCCTGAGGCTGACATGGGGATACAAGCTGTAGTTCAGGGCCAGTGAAAGAGCATTTGAGTCAACTCCTGTTCCAAAGTACTTGCTTTTTTAAAATTCATCCATTTTGTGAAGGTTGGTGAGAATGAGTCAAGAAGGGAAGAAGAACAAGTAGAGGTGCAAGTTCCTTCTGTGTGTGTGTGTGTGTGTGTGTGTGTATGAAAGAGAATTATTTTATTCTTTCTTTTGTCTAAAAACCCTGTGCAATCCTTCACTCACAGTAGTATGGAGCCTCCCTTTCCTCCTCTACTGTCTTGCAACAAATAATCACATGACTTGTAATCCCAGTTGGCAGAGGGTTCTGCATGAAACAGAAGTGTATTTTTGTTGCCTATGCTCTGCCAAAACAAAATCCCAAATGTTTCAAGGGTTTTGCTCAGACCATGAGATGAAACTTCCAAAATATACACGTCTTCTTTGGAACTCAGAATACTTGGGGACAAACTTTTTTGTATACCCCTAATGGTCAGATGATTGTTCCTGTAAAGAAAATAAGGAGGCAGGGTCCGTGTGTTACTACAAAAGTACGTGCTTTTTTTAAAAGTAAAAGAAAGAAAAGAACTCCATCAGCCACTTCAGAAATTTCAAGAGGCCTCTCCTTCCCACCCTTCACCCCAAAAACATTTCCTGAGATTCTTTTATTACCTGCAAAAGAGGAAGAAATCCACAAACCTGTGTTATGTGAATCTAATTCATTTACTTGGAACAATTTAATCCAATAGGAACACCTGTTTTTCAGAAGTTCTCTTTTAAAAAATTATAGATTGAATTATGAATGATTCAGAAATCATTGGCACGTTGCACCAACTGGGAAAGAGCTAAATAAACTTGCAGGGCCACAATCATTGGTCAATAGCTGGAAGAAAGATTTTTTATGGTTACTCTGTGCAAACAGCGCCTTTTATGGAGACTTTGGGAGAAGGACTATGAAAGGGCACATAAATCACATCTAAGAACAAATTGGAGACTATGATAGGTTTAGGCTTAGAGCACCATTTTGCACCTGATGGCTGCTTTTCCCCTCCCACCCATGCAAGGGAAGCAAGCACAAGTTACTTTTGCTTCTGTGGGCATGTCCTTCGAGCCCTGGTGGGAGGAAAACGGATAACGGTTTTACAGTTCTTCCTCTCAGTTGAGCTGCAAAGGAAACTGGGGAAAACTCTGGTCAATTTCACCCAGCTAAAGAGAGAGAGTATTTCACCATTTGTCAGAGTGTGCACCGTAGGACGGCCTGCTACTTTTTCCAAGACACCAGGGATCCACATTCTATGCAGTAAATAGACGCTCAAACAGAGATTAGATAAAATAGCCTATTTACTTTATATACATACGTAGTCCAAATACATCCAACAGCAGTAACAAATGATACAGCAATACAGCGATGAGAAGTTTCAATCAGCAACGAGAAGAAAGAACACCAGACTCCTCTGCTTATATACATAAACTGACCAATCACGTTATAGGTCACTCTCATCATCTGCCACACCCAACTAAACTATTAGCACCTGTAGTATGAGTCATACACTGCCACATCATCCCTACAACAATCGCTGCTAATTGGGTGACTTGCAGAATAATTCCCCTCTCACCTAGATATCAAGCCTCTCCAGTATAATTTATCTATCTCTAAATTCCTGGGTATATACAAACCCCAACACCATTCCACTGCTGAACCTGTTAAAAATACCAGCCTTTCATGGAAGACCATCAGTAACCTGGTATGAAATGCATCAAAGGCAGAGAGCAGGAACAAGGGATCCCAGCCAGTCAGAATGAGGGCATTTGTGAAGCATGAAGTGAAGCACTGCAGGTGGGCCAGACTGCCCCACTTTACAAGCAGAGAGGCAAAACCCTACTTTTAACATGGAGCCAGAAAAGCGATCACCTTCCCAGCAGTCTTGGGGCTGGCTGAGGAGAATGCCATCCTTTCCTGCCTTCCCAAAATTGTAGATGGCCTGCCCTTGAATAGAGGCAAGCAGGAAGTGTGGATCAGCCCTAAGTCAATGTATTTCTAGCTCTACTGTATTTTATTAGAAAGGAGAGTCAAGCTGGAACTTTCCTCAGGGGCATCCCATTTCCCCATTAACAGGAACTCTTGCCTCATCTCATGTTCTGTCTCCTTGACTCAAGCTAGCTGTGACCTCCCCAAAGCTAATAGTTTTGTTTCCCAGAGGTTATCACTTCCTGCATACATTATTTAGAATTTATATTTCCCACTCCCAAATCCAGCAGCCATGACAACATGCAAGCATGGTACAATTATTGAGGAAAGCAGCTGGTAGGCAAACGTCTAACATACTACTACTGCTTTACCTTCACAAGTCACAGGAGTGTATAACTCATATCATGACTGATCTTGCGTATTCTTTCTTTTGCAATGAGATGACTTACTACGTTGAGGTGACTTCCATGCTATGGCAAGAGTGAAAGTAGACAAATGAACACATTTCTGATAATGTTATTTATACAAATAGTGGTTGACACGTTTTGCTGTAGGCTTCAGAGAATATTCTGAGTGACTGATTTTTATGCTTTTTAAGCATGGGCCCCTAGAAAATATTGTCCTTTCAGGCTGGAATTCAGAAGAGAAAAGGTAAACGCATTAATTTGTAATGCAAAGGTAACTGCTGTCTTTCTGTCTCTAAGGAAATGGTTCTGCAGAAATTCATTTCCAAAATTCCCCTCTTCCTTTTTAGAACATATTGTCTCTTATTCTTGTACCAATCCAAATTCTGAAGGTGGCAGGATGACAGAGAAGGGAGGAGAGTCATACAAAGCAAAAGTAACCCGATTGCAAGGGAAAAAGTGAAATTTATATTAGAACACAAATTTAGTAGCAAAATTCAGGATCACAAGAAGTACAAGTTTTTTTGTTCAGGCAAGAAGATAAAGCAAAAGAGGGGGTGATGGTTAAGCCACAAACTGTGTGTTTGATTTGTCTTAATTTTTTAAACATTTGTGTCAGTTATAGTGTTCAGTGAAAAATAGAACACAGCTGAAAAATGCAAGTGAGTCTCATTTGTTTCCTTCCTACCTGAAGCTGTCTTCCAGTGTGAAGTGTTGTACCTATAAGTTTTAATATTAAAATGATATCATACCCACAGTGCACACTAGGTGGTACTCAAGTGTATCAAAAGAGCTGCTTATCCAACAAAGCATGTTTGATTTGTGTTAAGTAATGAGCCTTACATTAGGGCTCCAGCAATCCATCATCTGCTAAATCCAAAGTAATTTCTATTTGCAAGGCAAATAAACGAGCAGATTTTCCTGGTGGCTTCCTATAGATTAAAACTTCAACAAGCTAAACCAGGGTTTCTCAACCAGGGTTCTGTGGAACCCTAGGGTTCTGCAAGAGATCACTAGGGGTTCCCTGGGAGATCATGATTTATTTAAAAAATTATTTCAAATTCGGGCAACTTCACATTAAAGAGGTAAGTTTCATTCTTTATTTCTAGTTTAAAAATACTGTTAATGCATATACTGTATACAGACCTACACCTGAAACGAATATAATAATTTTGTAACTTCTGGGCTATATTTGAGCCTGAATATGCAGGGGTTCCCGGAGGCCTGAAAAATATTTCAAGGGTTCCTCCAGGGTCAAAAGGTTGAGAAAGGCTGAGCTAAACTATGATTTGTTAATCTGGCATCTAATAAAGTTTGGGACAACAAGCATGGTGCAATTCAAAATTAGAGTTGGGCAACTATTTTTCCTAAGCACTGTATTCCCTTCCATTAAAACTCTGGGAATCACATTGTGGGTGGTACTGAAGAAACAAGCTATTGGTAAGGATATGCACTTTCTTTCTAGCACCGTCTTTTTCTCTCTCTTTCTTAATTTGTCTTAATTTTTTAACATCTGTATCAGTTATAGTGTTCAATGAATAGAACACAACTGAAAAATGCAAGTGAGTCTCATTTGTTCTCTTCCTACCTGAAGTTGTCTTCTCTCTGTGCAGGGAACTGTTCTTTCAAAAGGTACTGCACATTTCGCTGTAGTGATAATGTTCTTTTTATTCTTCTTTGAGAGGATAGCATAAAAGGAAAGAACATGAACCCCAGTACAGGGAAAGAGCTTGGTTGCATTTATCCTATTGAAATCAATGCCTTTGATGGCTAACCTCCTCTGAAATGGATGAGAAACATTGGAGACAATGTTCAAGAAAATTCAAGCAAGAAACTTTCAAACTGGGTCCAAATGATGTGCAGATCACGGATATTTGACAAAATACTGTTTTCTGCACTGACAATTGAAATGTGAAATTTTGCTTTCAAATGGCAGGTTGGAGCCTTGGCCATGAAATTTGTATCAAAAAGTGAAATTCAAGTGATCTACTTCTTAGTAGGTATTAACTGTACCTTTGGGAGCAAAGTACACTTTCCAGTGAGTTAAGCCAGTGTTTCTCAACCTCAGCAACTTTAAGATGTGTGGACTTCAACTCCCAGAATTCTCCAGCCAGCATGGGAGTTGGAATCTACATATCTTAGAGTTGCTGAGGTTGAGAAATGATAGGCTGATCACATTTATTTCAATCATGGGTAACAACTTTTTATTTATTTTTATAAACATATTTATATCCCGCCCATCTCCCCCGCAAGGAGGGACCCTGGGCGGTCCCTCCTTATTTGATTTATTACAAAGTACTGTATAACAGGCTGTGTTTGGGGACTGTTCAGAAAGTATAATCAATGAAAACTACAGCAGCACAATTGGGAATGGACATAAGGGATAAAGGAAAACAGAGACAAATTCTTTTTTGCCATGTTCCCTTTTCTTTGGAATGTCCTTCTACCGGATAGTGCACCCAATGTTAACTTTGTTTACTTTTAAAATCTTTTCAATATTGAAAGATTGCTTGGAATTTTTTTGGTCTTATTTTACTGTCCCACTGTGTCCTTTGTTCTATGAAATTTTTGTTTACTGTTTTTAAATGGTGGTTGGAACATTTTATTGCATGTTGACCCCAGGAACAGAGTCATAGACTTTAGTGAATCAATAAATAAACAAATTGTATAAGTTGTTAAAGGCCAAATGTTATTAAATTTTAATTGCATGCCATCTGTTTGTTATCATCAGGCTTAAAAACCACTGCTACCTGCCAGCTATTAAATGCAAGCAGTTATTATATTACAACTAAGGGGTTACAGATGTTTGGATCCAAAGCAGAAAACATGCTTTGGAGCGGTGTGAGCAAGTTCACCATACCTGTTGGCATCTCCTTGAAAAGCTGCACCATTCCTGGACTCACACATTAGTAGAACAATCCATGGAAAATATGCATTTGTGTTAAATTGTGCTTAAATTAATTGGTTACATTCTGTCACTGCCTCCTGAAGTCCTCCTTAACACAAACACATATTTTCCTGGGGTTGCATGGCTATTGTGCAAGCTTGGTTTCTTTCATGAAGGACTACAAGTACAGCAAGCTTGTCCCTCCCCCTCTCCCCCCCCCACTTTGGATCCAAATAGCTGCACATCCCTAATTATTCCTGTTGCTGGTAACATCTTATTTGAGTTATTGATTTGATTTGTCACTATAAAAGTTTATTAAATGGGATGACCTCTCAATTATCAAATACTTTCAAGTATTAAGTACTGTACTTACACCATATATCCAAGTCAAATATAAACTCTGAATTTTACATATCAATTATAAATACAATATAGACAGTGAATATTGAAAGAATACCTGGGGGTCTGCTGCAAAAATTGTGCTGTGTTTCAGATGTGCCAGCTCCTACTGCTGCTCTGTGTGTGTGCCTGTGTGCATATGTGTACACACATGGATGAATGTATGGCTTCTTGGTTTGTGATACCATGGTAAAAAAAAAAAATCTCAAAATCAGCCACTTCATGAACATAGTTTGCCTTCTAATTTTCTAAATTACCAGCATATTTTAGATTGTAGGAAGGAAACAAACCATTGTTTTGCCATTTATTTCATTCAGAACAGTGAGAGGTTTAGAGAATTCTAAACTTATTCTCCTAAGAAGGAAGTCTCAAGAAGTATTGCCTCATAGCCTCTAGACTAAGACTGTAACAACTCTACTCAAACAGTAAGGATTTGAAAGGAATCAAACAACGCCTCCAAATTCATGTCCGTGCAAATTCTGAAAGCAAGTACGTCTGTGTTTTAATACTGCCCAGAGCCTTCAAACCAGATAACAAAGCAGATTCCATAATAATGAGTAATTCATTCAAACAGATGCTACCGCTATGTGGTGGATCAAACCCCTAAATTAACATCTCCTCTATGCTTGTAGTGCAGAACTGTGATTGCCATGTAAGACCTTTTCTGAGAGGTTGTACTGATTTCTGAGTGAAATTCAAAGTGCTGGTTATTATTTATAAATCCCTATATGACTCAGAGCCTCAGTATCTACAACACTGCTCACTCGCCCCACCCAGCCAGCCACCCAATGCCTGAACTATACTATTTAGGAAAGAAAAGAAAAATCCTTGAAAATAACAACATGATTTGCCCCATGTAAGATTTGTTTGTTTTAGTTGCCTTCCACCATTCCACCAAGAAAGTAGCATTCCACTATGAAGCAAAACAGAAATGACTTGCCCTAAGCCACACATTGAGCAACCTAGATTTATACCTTTTTGCCCTGAGCTGTAAGAATCAAGATCCCAAACTCTTGTTTCTAACAAAGAATATTTGTTAGGTATTTTATGGTACCATTCATTCTGTGAGATATTCATTGGCTTTGTTGCTATTGCTTTTGGGGCCTCACTTACAGCTTACAAGATGAAAGCAGGTTATAAATTGAATAGATAGAAAGATAGAACAATAGAAGACAGAAAGATAGAAAGATAGTCGGAGGGGCAGAATGGGGTTGATTCTTTAAACAATAATTAGGATATACAGTAGATCAACTTTAAAGTTGTATTCTGTGAAACTTGTGAATGGTCCTGACATTTGAACACGGATCGACTCGTTTAGAGAATTGTAGCTGCATCTAAGAGATTTTCAAATGTCGCAGAGCATGGCATGAAGACAGCTCTTCACCCAGGCCTTTGGCGAGGAAGAGTGAAGCCCCTTTGCTTCATTCCTATCTGCTTTGTCCTTCTTAACATCTTTTATTTTTCATTTGTTATTAATTGTATTTCTCTTGTTTTATTTGTTGTGAGCCACGCAGAGTCACTGGGAGTTGGGTGGCATACAAATTTGATAGATAAATAAATAAATAAACAAATATTTTCCCCAATGTTTAACAGCTCTGAATTAAGACAATACCTGAATAGGTATACAGCAATACCTGAATAGGTATACTGAATACACCATCTAGGATAAATGCTCCCTTGAATTATATACTGAAAGAAAAGTTAGGATATACACATGGGCATTTGCAGGATGAGGCAAAAGGGGAAATGACAAAATGGGCATCATAATTCAAGCTCCCCCTCACCCCCCTTCTGCGTCATGATGTTGCACACATGGACATAAGGAGCCATGCTTGTATTGAGAAGTTGCAATATTCACATTGTCATTCTGATGAAACAGTTGGATACTGTAGATGCCTCTGGAAATAAATATAATGAATTGATTAATCCACTAATGTACTATAATGTGTTCTGTACAGTGTGTATAATTCCTAAAAGACAGTAGAATCCTGGAATGACAAAAGAAGCTTCTTTTCTTGTAGTTTTGATCCAACCTTCCTTTTGATGTATTGGATTATACCAGGGGTCGGCAAACTTTTTTATGCCAGGAGCCATTTTGACAGTTATAAAATTTATAATATCACTCAAGGCCCAGGGGGCGGGGTTTGCAGGCAGGAGCCAATCGCGTGGAAGGGGGCGGGGTTTGCGGGTGGGAGCCAATTGCGTGGAAGGGGGCGGGGGAGGTTTGGAAGAAGGAGAAGGGAAAGAGGCTCGACTGCTCCAGTCGCTTCTCTTCCGGTAAAGCTGGTGGGGAATCCAGCGCGGGAGCGGGGTTTGCGGGTGGGAGTTTGCGGGCCAATCACGCACACTTAGGGCCTGCCCCCGCCATGCCCACCACGCCTGCCTGGGGAAGAGCCACACTCAAGGGGCCAAAGAGCCGCATGTGGCTCGCAAGCCGTGGTTTGCCGACCCCTGGATTATACCTATCCTTGGCTATGCTGGCTGACTCAGATGGGTACTATGGTCCCCATAGCCAGAGGGAACTACAGAGGTTAGAAAAGGGTGTTCTACCCCAAATCCTCATGCTGGAAAGTAGAAACGCTTTGGAAACCAATAATTCATTGTATAAGATCAACTCTTCTGGTCTCTGCTGTCTCCCTCAGAGAAATAGAATACAATACTTTCAACTGGACTAACGCTGACAGATCCAACATTGCATTGTTCTTATAAGAGTTCCCATTAGTTCATCAGTGATTAGGGAAAAGGCGTTAATATTAGGCCATGGATTTCCATCTATATGATAATCTCTTTAATACATTTCCATCTCCTCAAGTACTTGTAGCATCTCCACTTGAAATATTTATGCATGACTTTATAGGAAAGTTTGGACTTACTTTGCATTTCCAAAACTTAGCAAGTAGTGAATGACACATTTGAATAACAATGAAGTTTTTTATTGTACAGAGAGACGTATACATGAATGCCCAGCAATATCTGTTCTAGCAGGTACTAAATATACATCACCAAATTTTCCAGAGTCCTAGCTTTGATTTTCAGCTATTGATGAAGAAGGCAAGGCATTCTCTTCCGGAATGTTTTGAGATTGAATCAGAAAACAAGATCTTGGGTTTTTCTTTACATAGGAATTTTACATTTCTTTCAGAAAGTAAAATATGTAATTTCAGAATCAAAATTTTAAAATACTGCCAGGCTACAAAATTGAAAATTGGGTTTAAAAATAACGCTTTTGCTATTGAGTTTTAATAATCAAAGTCAAGCTAGAGATACAAGCAATTAAGCAGGATAAATCTCCACTGACATGCTTCCCCCTGATTTCTTTTATGTTTCATCTCCTAGTCTAGTTGGCTCTTAAAGGTTTATTTATTTATTTATTTATTTATTTATTTATTTATTTATTTATTCAATTTCTCACTGCCCAACTCCCTCCAGGGACTCTGGGCGGTTTACAAATCAATAAAATATCAACACTAAAATAAACAATTTAAAAATACAATAAATATAATAAGATCAAGATGGTGATGTCTTCTTTCAAACATTGGAAGGGCAATTTAGGGCTATCCTATGATGTTAGCCATCCCCAGGAGTTTATACTCTTCTTTCCGCCCCAGGCCTGTTGGCAAAGCCAAGTCTTGAGTTGTTTCCTGAAGTCCAGGAGCGAGGTGGACTGTCTTAACTCTGCGGGAAGAATATTCCACAGAGCAGGTGCTGCTGCAGAGAAGGCACGCTTCCGTGACCCCGTAAGATGGAATTCTTTAACTGATGGGGTCTGTAGCATGCCCTCCCTGCATGACCGGATGGGACGGGATGATGTAATGGGGATAAGACGGTCCCTTAGGTAACCTGGTCCCATGCCATGAAGGGCTTTAAAGGTTATAACCAACACCTTGAATTGCACCTGGAAGCAAACTGGAACACAGCGCAGCTCACGTAACAATGGTGTCACATGTGTCCGATATGGGACTTCCAAGATGGTTCATGCGGCCGCATTCTGGATCAGCTGAAGCTTCCAGATACTCTTCAAGGGTAGCCCCATGTAGAGCGCATTACAGTAGTCTATATGTCAGATAACCAGGGCATGAGTGACCGTTCAAAGGGCCTCTCGATCCAGGAAAGGTCGTAAGTGGTGCACAACACAAAGTTGTGCAAAGGCCCTCCTGGTTGATTAGGAACAGCTTTCCCCAAGCCGATACCTTCAAAAACTGTGGTCCCAACTCTTACAATATGTTTTGTCCTACATATCTGGAGGATACCAAAACAGGAAAGTTTGCTCTGATAAGTCGAACACTGTAATTTTATGCATGTTTGCTCAGAAGTAAATCCCACCATATTCCATCACAAGTAAATGAATTGAAATATAAATTGACGAAAGTACAAGTTTGTCTCATGTCACTGAGCTCGGTTTGTGATTGTTTTGTTGCAGAGCTCATGTAGCAGCTCATCCCCCAGCTTTCTGAAATGTATATCCAATATGTTCAGTAGAAATTACATGGAACTCTTCCTTAAAATGTTCTGCATTTCCTGTATTGGTATTAACACATCCAGGACTTTAAAATTCCATTGGAAAAAAAAAATACATTCACATTGTCACTCATAAAAACTCTGAATTCCTCCAAATAATCATTTTAATAGTTGAGAATTATACATCTTTATCTATATTAATTAACCATTTGCTGCACAATTGATTTGTTAAACAAAAAGAAAATCTAAATAGCAATGATACACAACACTTTATAGCTTGGAGCACATGTATCAGCTGAAGAGTATTATTGGGAGAGTTATGGAATCCCTGGCTTGCCTTTTTAACATGGTGGGGGGGAGCGCTACAGAAAAAATAATAGACACTGGCATAACAGCAAAAACCTTGCATGTTTTATTCAGATTTTAAAATCATATATTATCAAAAGTGATCTGGGAATGTGTCATTAAATTAATTGCAGCCAAAATTACAGTTTAGTTCTATAGGAGGATTTCATTCCATGTGGCAAAAAAGGTATAAGTAAAGTAGAGTCTGCAACAAAATGTTTCGTTGGCATTCAGTGTTTGCATCTTAGAGAGCATAATGGGATCTGCTTATCCAGGAAAATTGGTGCACTATGCATATCTCCAAGACAGGCAATTCATTAAAAATCATTTTGTTCCTGTTGATAATTAATATTGGTCCTTGTCTGCAATATTGCAGAGTTATAAATTTTCCAACCTTGTTATAGCTGAAGGATTATTTTTCTTGTTATAGCTAAAACATTTTAAAAAGAGCATAGATTACCATTACTGCGGGTTAAAAAGAAAAAGAAAGAAATCCACAGTTCACATATGTTTCAGGTGCTTTCACACTTCTTTCACAGTGGGCCTGCTATCTCCAGAGGGGCACTGATTCAAATTAGTATATCACACAATCAGTAGTCTACATTCACTCGATGACATTAGTACATTACGTTTGAAAGTAAGGGATTACTTGCAAAATAACCTTGGTAACAGCAATAGTGGAATTTTCTCCCTTTGTTTAAAAACAAGATGGACTGTAAGTCCCAGATTTCATAAGGAAATGGGTGCAGGAGCTTTACCCATTCAGAGGCTTTCCTTATGGGAATAACTTATTAAAAATGCCAAATTCCTGCCCGTTGCTAATTAGCCTGTGGAAAAGGAGGGGAAGGGGGTTGTTCTAGGTGAATATTTATGAGCCAGGAATAGAAGCAAGTTCCATTCAAGTTACCAGTTAACATTGTTAACCAACAAAACAAAACAAAACAGAAGTAATTGGTTGCCCTGCATGAAAAGAAAAAAATATTTGCAAAGAGGCTCTTCCTAAAGACTCCGGATTAAACAGCAGCAAATTTGTGTATCAAGGTTGGGTTACCACCAAGTCCCAATGCAGAGCTGGACTATGAGAAACTTAATGCATCTCAGTGGTCCTTCCACATCTGCAACTCTGTCCATCCACAAATGAGAGTTCCAAGGACTTTATATCTAGTCAATGCCCTTTAACAGCACAGACTGTACTCTATCTTTGACTATTTAACAACAATAAACAATAATGTGGATTCCTTAAAAAAGTCTTTTGAGGCTTTTACCCAGAAACAATTAGACAAACCGACTGTACTTATGGAGAAACAAACTAACACTAGGAGAGAGCAGCCTGCATTTAGTAGCAAAAAACACTCGAACTCCAACTGCAACATCAATAGGACAGAGAACTCCCCATTACTGTGCAATGAGAAGAGGGAGAGGGGAATTGGGAATACATGAATCCTTCAAACAAACCAGGTTGCCCTACTTATTTATCTTAATAGAGTTAACAGGGGTCGTTGGGATAGAGCTATTGTTCTATCCTTAAGTCAACGCCTCTGCTGTCAATTCCATCCGATAGACTTACAGGCAGTGGAATGGCTACCCACTAAAAGGGAAAGTAAAAGACTTTTGCTGACATTTAAATGCTCTACAATTCCTGATATGCTGCTTAAAATGAAACCCTTTCTTGGTACATTTCAAATATTCCCATTATGTGTGTTTCAGAATAATAAAATATGCGCACTTTTTCATCCAACTATGCAAGCTGAAGATCTCCCGCTAGGCTCTAGGAATGATAAGCTGCCCACCACGGATGGCCTTGAGAGTTCGACCTTGAAAAAAAGCAACTCAGGTAATCACCTAAGTCACTGGTCTGAGATGGGTGGCTATATAAATTGAATGAATTAATGAATGAATTAATTAATTAAATAAATAAAGTTGTGTGGTGACAGAGAGGTTTCTGATAAAGCTCTAGAAGCACAGCTGATTCATTCTTGTGGAGCACTTCCAAATAGTGAGCAAGATGAAATGTTGAGAAAACTAAGTAATTTACAACAGACACTGTTAACAACACGTATAGCAGCAGAACCACTGATTGAATTAGTGGCAATATCTCCCCAAAAGGGTTGCAATAACAATAATAACAATCTACAGACACCTCTAATACATTTTGACCTAACTGAGGATTTTGAACAGAAGAGCAAGCAGAAGGAAGATGATCTGGCAATTCTAACAGATGAAGAGGGATTGAACTTGCAGCACTCAATCAACGACCATATCTCCTCTGATGTAAGTCCCAGTTCATGGCATACCAATGCTTTGCTTCTCTCTCAGGCCACAGTTCTACCAAATGGACTGCAGGCTATTGGGTCCCCTCAGAAGAAAATTCTCAATATTTTGGATGAACCCACTACCATGAACAGATTAGCAACACCTCGACCCCAGCAAACTCAATCAAATATTGGAGACCCCCAGACCCCTAGGAACATAGAACCTAAGGTGGACGACCCTTACACCAGTGCATTGGAGCACCAGGTGAAGACTCACATGGACACCAGACAAAATATTACAGCAAAAGGAAGTCACCATGGTGAAGTATCACACAGTCCTGGTAAACCACTTCACTGTGTAGAGTCTTCAAGGAAAAATCAAGTTGCTAATCAGTGTGTATACCTGAATACATAAGGTTCCCTTGTTCTCATATCTGCAGATGAATGACTGGATGGGATACATTACAACCCACCTCCAATTAGTTTCTCCTCCTGCTCTCCTATAGGTATAGTTAATGGTACAACTATTTGTATATTAACATAGAATTTAGCAGGATGGAAGAACAAACTATGTGCTTTACCTGAATTTCTGTCCAATTTTAGTCTGCTTGCAGTACAAGAGACCTGGTTAACAGCTGGAGATGAACAGATTTCAATACCTGGCTTTAAGTCCTGGGTCACCCCGGCATGGAAAGTAAAAGAGAAAGGCCAGGCGATAGGGGGGTTGGCCATATTGATCAAGGAAGAGCTAGTATGGAAGGGCACAGAAATGATCATAGGTGCCTCTTCATATTTTTGCTTAGCTGTTAAATTCCAGTATAAGGCCTCTGTGATTATGATGTTAAATGTTTATATGCCACCAGAAACGTCTGCATATTATTCCCCTGATATATGGGTGAACTTAGAGCAAACCATGATAGAGTTAATCTCAAAAATTCCTAAAACAGTTATAATTGTTTTGGGAGATTTTTATGCAAGGCTAGGGCCCTCTATACAGGATCATATCACTAATATGAACATCCCCAAAGAATTCCACTCCCTATCACCTTTATGGTCTTTCAAGGACCAGAAAAGAAATGCTGCTGGTATACAGTTGTTAAACCTGTTATGCAAGTGTAACCTGCAAATTCTAGGGGGCAAGGACCAAAGTTTTGTTTACCCTTTTACTTACCATCAAGAGAAATCAAGTAGCATTTTAGATTATACAGTATATGTGTCTCAAATAGCAACGTGTCCCTTTCTCAGACATCCAGGTTTATGTAAGAGAGGATAGCAACCACCAACCAGTTGCTGCTAATTTCTATTGGCTTTCAGACCTCAGACCCCATACCGCAAATGATAGATGGGTTTCACTTCATCACAAGGTCCACCAGGACAGAAGGATAAAATGGGCCAGAGTGGATGCAATGGTTCTGACTGATTATATGAACTCTGATCAAGCCCTAACTCTGGTAGACAGATGTTTCACCTCACACAGATGTCGGTTCTATACTTGTAGCCTATGAAAATCTAAGTGAAGGACTAAGAAAAATTTTAACTGAAAAGGCCCTCCCCAGAAGGTCTCATATAAAAAGCCTTCATTGGTTTGACTAGAGTGTCATTCCCTAAGAAAAGATTAAGGTTAGCTATGCATTTAGCACAGAATTATCCATCAAATAATAATCATGCCACCATGCTAGTGCTTAGACAAGAGTATAAGAAAACTGTCAAGCACAAGAAGTCTCACCATTTGTCCTTTCTCTGGTTAAATTTAGAGTTAGCAGCCAAAAACCCAAACCCAGTCTTTTTTTGGGATTCAGTTGCAGGAATATTGCGGGAACGTAGGTTCTTCCTGGACATCGCTATACCTGCCTCCACATGGGAGGAATATTACAGCCAATTATTCACTGCCTCAAGTTGCAGTGGATTAGAGGACTCACAAAATGATCTACAGAAGGCCTACAGTCCCTCCCCACCCTGGCATCCGGTGCCTGAACGGGAGATTAGAGGGCTCATTCAGAAGCTGAAGTCCATTGAGGCTCTTGGGAAAGACCTTCTACCCCCTGAATTATTTAAATGTCACATTAACTGGGGGTCTCCCTTACTTGCAGGTTTATTTACTCATATAACTAATTCCTGCCAAATTCCAGCTGGTTGGGAGCTCTCTATTGTGGTCCCTATTTACAAAAAGGGTGATAAGGGTGATCCCTCAAATTACAGACCAATCAGTTTAATTGACATTGTAGCAAAATTGTATGTCAAACATCTTTTATGCAAGATTGAGGACTGGCTAATTGAAAAGGGCTTGCTACCTGAAGAGAAAACTGGATTTAGGTCTGGTCGCTCCACTATTGATAACTGCTTTATTTTATGTCATCTAATAGAAAACTATACAGCTAACGGGAGCCAACTGTTTACAACTTTTATTGAGCTCAGTGCAACATTTGATTCAATAAGTAGGGACCTTCTTTGGAAGAAACTTACAGACCTGAGCATGGAGCCTAGACTCCTCTCTTTAATCAAGGCATTATATTCAAACTCATGCCTAAGGGTATGCACAGGAGCACATGGTTCCCTAGCAGGGATAATTAGTACCAATAAAGGGATCAGACAAGGATGTATACTGGCTCCCATTTTGTTTAATCTGTACATCAATGACATCCCAAAGTCCCTCCATTCAATCGATATACATATGCCTAAAGTTAAAAATAAACATGTAAATATTCTGCTTTACGCAGACGACATGGTATTGATGTCATACACCTAGGTAGGGATGAGAAGACTGCTGCACAGGTTTAGTACATACTGTGCACTCAACTACCTGAACATCAATAAGTCCAAGACCAAGGTAGTTGTTTTCGGGAAGAGGCAGACTAGGTATAACTGGAGCCTGGATAAGGAACACATAGATCAGGTTAAGTCCTATTTATACCTAGGACTTCTTTTTACAGAAACAGGTTCCTGGCTCCCATATTTCCAGAGGAGTTCTTTAAGGGCTACAGCCTGTGCCAATGCCATAAGGCAGCTCACCAACCACAGCTATCCAGGTTCTTTAATTCCAATCAGAAAGGTATACAACAGCAAAATAGTCCCAAGGATTACATATGGCGCAGAATTGTGGGGACATATAAATGCCCCCTTATTAGAACATATAAAGTCCATTTTCTTGAAATGCATCTTGGGGGTGGACAAGTCTACACCAACTCCAGCAGTAAGGGCAGAGTTGGGTATACCCCCTATACAAAGCCATTTGGTAATTAAAGTATTCAACCAGTGGCTGAAGATCTTATCTATGGACCCAGATAGATTACCCAAGCTTTGTTTTGAAGAGCAGTTGCATAATATGCCTTCTCGTGCTTGGGCTGCCCAACTTTCAAATGCCATCTCACAATATGGATTCTCCATCCAATTCCCAGTCTAATCAGATCTGAAGGCCAAGAAAAGTTTCAAACAAAGGGTGATGGATGTGGCTGACCAAGATGATATTGCATCCCTGAAACATGTTAAGTCCTTGAAGTGGCTGGCTCAACACAAATCAGCCTCCCAGTTACAAAAGGTATTTAACAACTTATATGCCCAACATCTTAGAAGAGCTTTTTCTAGAGCTCGTTTTGAACAACTACTTCCATGGTAAGACATGGGAGGTTTCATGGAGTTCCATTTGAAGAAAGACTATGTATCTGTGGTGCGCCAGCTGTTGAAGACATTGCACATATTCTTTTTGATTGCAAACTATATTCTGCAGAAGGGACGGCTTACTTAGATTCTTATTTAAAAACTAAAAAAATACCGGGGCACCCAGGAGAAACTGTCTTACTTTTTGCAGGGAACAAACCTGCATATCACTAGTAAGACCACATTCTTTATATCAAAGGCCATTTTGAAGAGGACAGACTATCTAGATCAGATTGGGGTTAACTGTAGGGGTAACGGCCACCTGCCACTTGATTTTAATTTATATTTAATATATTTATATTTTATTGTGTTTTTATTGTACTTTAATAATGTTATTGTGGCTGTGAACCGCCCAGAGTCCCTCCCTGAGGGGGAGATGGGCAGTCATAGAAATTTAATAAATAAATAAATAAAAACAAACAAACAAACAAACAAACAAACAAATAAATAAATAAATAAATTTGTTCTACTGCTTTCTTTGTATTTACTTGTATACTTGTATTGGGTTTATACTTTTGATATGGTCAAATGACTAAATCAATAAAGATTCTATTCTGTTCTGTTCTGTTTTTTATTGTCTGCAGTCTGAAGAAGTTTCTCATGATGTTTCCTTGACCAGAATCTAAAGTTACCTCATATTGACTATAGAGGAGAGTCCATGACCAGAATATCTACTATCAGAAAAATGAGTTGAAGGACAGTTATAGAAACCAAAGCAGTGTACATGAGAGAAAGTGCCTGCCATGGTAAACTGTGACCTGTCACCCCTGCTTTAGTGGGATTTGGCGCTACTCAAGATAGATAAGATGCGTGGTGGCTCAGCGAGTAAGACACCAGGCTTGTCGATCGGAAGATCGCAAGTTCTGAGGTTCGAATCCCTAGCCCCGCATGACGGAGTGAGCTCCCGCAGTAGCCCCAGCTCTTGCCAACCTAGCAATTTGAAAGCATGCAAATGCAAGTAGATTAATAGGTACCACTTCGGTGGGTAGGTAACAGCGTTCCGTGCGCGTCATGCCGGCCACATGACCGTGGAAGCGTCTTCGGACAACGCTGGCTCTTCAGCTAACAAACAGATGAGCACTGGCCCCTAGAGTCAGACACGACTGCACAAATGTGCGGGGGGAACCTTTACCTTTACCTTTTAAGATAGATTACATTGTTCTCAGTGTTTAGCCACAGCCTGGGTGGAAGAGGAATCTGGGGGGTTAGAGGAAGGAGTTCTGTAGGCTACACATGTGAAAAATATTAGGTGGAGGGAAGAGGAGGGCAGGGTCTGTTACACAGCTTTAGGTAGAGAGTAGTTGAGATGTACTGTACTGTATGTCTTTCTCCAACCTAGGCAATAACCATTTATTTTTCAAAGCCACATCCCCATCAACTGTCAAGGGGGAACCTTGCTTATCTGAGCTACTGGAGAGGGCCTCTAAATCATGCAACTGTATCTATAAATAATGACAGAAACAGATTTAAGGTTACATTAAAGAAATAACTCTCAGTCCTAGCAGTTGCTACCCATAAAAACCACAGTGAAGCATTACTCCTGTTCAGGATATAACAGAAAAATAACTTTTAGAGATTGTTACTGATGATATTTGGGTATGTAATTCAGCCAATATAAGCTGATTTTCAGACAGTTTTGCTCATTTTTTTCCTTTGCACTTCAGTAATGGTTTAGATTCTCTGCATTGGTGAAACTGCTATGTCTCAAGGACAGCACCTTAACATAAAGATTAGGCAATGCAATTTGGCAATTGTGCTTCAACAGATATAGCTCCAAAGTTAGGATGGGCTAGTGCAATATATGTAGACCTTAAAAAGGCAGCTCTTCTATGAATGCATGAAACTTATTATCACAATGAGTTCATCGATAATTAGTTAGCAGATTGTCTGAATCTGCCTGAAAAAAAAGGTGTTTTCTGTTTCTCCATCAATGGAAAGATACTGCAATTATTAGTGCACTGAAGAAACATTTAAGTAAATCATTCAATATCCTGGTTTGCCTTATCTCAAAGTAGTTTTTGCATTTAGGACAAGGCCCCAATCTGGGTTTTATTTCGTAGTAAAACAAGCCCCAGATTTGCCCTCAATTGTCCTAGTGATGTAAGGACACAGAAAAGAACAGACTTCCGCCCAGCTTCCAAAAATGTTTCATTATGGGGGGAGGGGGTTAGACGGTGAAGCTTTTAAAAATAACCACAAAACAAGTTTCACTGTGTTGTCTTCAAATTCTCTTGAGTCTCTTTGTGAGTCATAAGGGACTTTGCCTTCCTCAGAATTAAAGTGCACGGCATTCTACAAGCTCTTTTCAGCTGCGATCGGGTAAACTGCTTACGACGTTTTCTGTAAGGGGAAAGAAAATAGACAGATGGAGGGGTAAGTCATTTATTAACAATGACCACATAGTCCTTATGTCTGTCAGAGGAATGTTAATAATTGATGAAAGGGTCAGAGGAAACGTATTATAAAGGAAATTGACCAATAGTGCAGTCTTCTATGTTTCTATGCAGAGGGTTTACTCTGAGAAAGACATCTTCATTTACCAACATTTGGCCCAGTTCATGGTATCAGGACAACCACTGCCCCTAAGCTACTATGGGTTACTGGTCAAGATTAGTATGTGTTACTTCAGGTATTGGAGGTACTGCATTCCTGAATTTCAGTTACTGAAGACCACAAACAGGAAGATGCTACTTATGTTCAAATGAACTTCCCAGAGATATCTGGTTGGCCCACAGTGGAAACAAAATGCTGAATTAGATAGGTATTTTGTTGGCTCCAGCAGGGCTTTTCTTAGATTCTTATGTTATTTTGTAGTATTTGAATTTGCAATATAATGCTTCCATACCAGCTTCATACTCGCGGTTATCATGGCTCTTTCCCAAATGATTGAAATTTCCCATGGACACGATTTCATTCATTGCCAGAGTGGTGTGAAATGAAGTAATGCCCAATTAACTAAAACCAAAATCCCAAAGTATGTGGGGAAATTAACTTTTTGAGGAATCCATTTGGGGGAAAAAAGTTGAAATCCTTGTATAAATAATGTGACACATTTTAAAAGTCTCAGTTTTTAAAATGCAGCAAATACAATACAGATTTCAAATTAAGATAAATGCCTAACCCAGACCTTGGATATATCTTGGATATAAGAATACATAAAATACCCTAGAATATAGTGATCTAATTGTTAAGTTGCATCATGTCAGTATGTCAAAATTTGAGAAAATATCCATTACGTTTGCCTAATTTCAAATAGTCCACCGCATAAAATTACAGCTGAACTCATTAGCTTACAGAATAAAATTTAACATAAATTTTAAAAGATCACCCTATGGATGGATTCATCATCAAGCTACATCATGGATTGTTTTAGCCATAGTTTGTTGAACAAACCACATTGGCTATATTCACACTTCATGCAAAGCCAAAACCATACAAACATACTATTGTTGAAAAAGAAATACAAATCCTGCCATTATAAATTTGGGAGCATGGCCATACAATATGCCATTGTATGCATATGTCTGGTTGGATTTGTACAATACATTACTGCAGTGCTTTCCAAACGTTGGCGACACACCAACGGCAGCAGCAGCGGCGGTGTAGGGGCGCATGCAGTGGCGGGGGAGTGTGTGCGGCGGCGGCAGCGGTGGCGGCCTCGTGTTTTCCGCTAAAACACGGAAGCGCTGATGGCGCGCCACTGCCATTGTTGTGGCCGCCGCCGCCATACACACCGCTTCCGCCGCACGCACCCCCGTGCCGCCGCCGTGCACGCCCCTGCCACCGCTTCCGGGTTGTTTCGCGACACACTAAACTGTGTGTTGCGACACACTAAAGTGTCGCAACACACAATTTGGAAAGCTATGCATTACTGGGTCAAATGCCGAGCTAGTATGTTAAGTAAACACCAAAACCCAGTCAGCCATGGAGAGGGTGAGTATTAACTTTAACTGGGATTGCTTTGTCTTAAACTACTCTTTCCAAGTCAGCCATTATTATTTTATTTAATAAATTTATATGGCCGCCCATCTCAGATACACGACTCTGGGCAGCTAACAATTAAAACAAAATAAAAACAGAGTAAAAACACAACTGATAATTAGACACATAAATAACATAAAATAGCATAACACAGCTTTGACAACAAAACGCAATCAACTGTGAGGCAGTTTCCAAGTCCAGCTCAGGCAGTCCTTCAAGAAAAAGGTACGGAGATATATGGAGATACAGAGATGCTGAGAAAGCAAATCTCTCCACTACAGAATTCACTGGCAAAGCCTGACAGCAGAGAACACACCTTCCAGTCACTGGAATGTCAGTCCGCACTACCGATGCCTGCCTGCCCAGCCATCAAGGGGGGAGCTAGAGATACAACAGAGACTTGCTGGTATTCTCCTGGTGCCAAGACTCCTTCAATACCAAGAAAGGGCATGATAGGATGTGAGCAGGGATGCTGCATCCCCCCAGATGGCAGCTCTTTATCCAATGAAGGTGGTTACGTTCTGTCAGCACCACCAGTAAGGAGATACGATTTGAGTTAAGTGTGTTGTTCAAGCAGGGCCATCATTTTGATGAGGAAATACCATGTGATTATTCTGTGCCCAGTCCCCATAAGATGGTGCACGTTACGGTCAGTCTTCTTATTTAACTCATGAAAAATAGTGAGGTGGGGCATTAATACTGTCTGCATATAATCTGGTTTTAATTGACTGAAGTTGCTAAAGAAACCTTTAGTGAATAAAGCTTTTAGTGGGCCACTTCCACTTCCACACTCAACATTAGAGTTCATTCCCACATCCTGCTAGCTACAAATGAAGATATCCAACTCATCGTTTTTAGAAGACAGGTCCTCCTGATGCAGCCTCCATCTCATTCACAATTCACAATGGAGGCAGTCTAAAATTAGCTGTCCCAGTTTTCAGTGTTCTCCTGATCCAAGTTTCACCGTACAAATGATGTTCAATCCCTCATTCACAATTGCAGTGATAAAGTGATCAGGGGCTGGCATTTGCCAGGCTCCTATTCACTGTCTGAAGCTGCAGGGAGAACATCCCGCATCCTAAGCCCTGGCAAGGTTTTGGCTGCAGGAGAGACCAGACACTTCCTTTCTATAGAAATCTCTGCCTGCATAATGCCTGAGCCGCACTTGCAATGCAGACATGAGTCAGGCTCCTGACATACACTGGTATATGGCCTTGTGGAAGACTTCTAGACCTGTTGTTATGCTCAGCTGTCTTTCAAAAGTCCAGCAGACTTGTCTGGAAAAAAGGCTGCCAGTTGATTTAAACTAGGAAAGAAATTTTGTTCCAAATGGGTGCATTACAGGTAGTCCTCGTTTAGCAACCACAATTGGGACCAGCAACTCGGTCATTAAGGAAAGTGGTCGCTAAGTGAAACCGCAACTCTGCTTATGATCTTACTTCAGCTTTGCTTTGCTTTACAGATAAGGTTGTAAATGCAAGGATTGGTCCCAAAGTTATTTTTCATCCCTGTTGTAACTGTGAATGGTCATTAAACAAGACAGTCGCTAAACGAGGACTCCCTGTATAGATTTTCAACTGCTCTTACTATCCCTAACCCTTGGAGGCAGGGGTCATTTTGCCTACTCCAACACTGTTTTGTTTATTCCATATGATACTTCTGGGTTCTGCCAACATGGCCGCTCACTGGCATCACCGTTCTTCCCTTGAAGCACTTACCGCTTTGGGATATTTGGAAGGTAGGGTGAAATTAGTAAGAGTTCCGATAGGATTTATTTATTTATTTATTTATTTATTTATTTATTTATTTATTTATTTATTTATTTATTTGTCAAATTTATCACCGCCCATCTCTACAAAAGGAAACTCTTTTACCCTTTTAGGCCAAGTGATAGGAAGACTGGTCATGCCATTTAACATTATCACCTTAAAAAGTTTTCTTTCTTCTTTTTTTTTAGTTATGGTATGAAGCGTCATTTGAAATGAAAATATACTTTCTCTTTAGGGAATAAAGGTAACAAATTTGCTTTTGTTTTAAAATCATAAAGCATAACCCTTTAGGGTTTAGGGTTTAGCATCTTTGTAAGCAAAATTTATAGGGGCGTGGTGGCTCAGCGGGTAAGACGCCAGGCTTGTTGATCGGAAGATCGCAAGTTCGGAGGTTCGAATCCCTAGCCCCGCGTGACGGAGTGAGCTCCCGCACTAGCCCCAGCTCTTGCCAACCTAGCAATTCGAAAGCATGCAAATGCAAGTAGATGAATAGGTGCCACTTCGGTGGGAAGGTAACAGCGTTCCGTGCGTGACATGTGGCCACATGACCGCGGAAGCGTCTTCGGACAACGCTGGCTCTTCGGCTAACAAACGGAGATGAGCACCGGCCCCTAGAGTCGGACACAACTGCACAAATGTGCGGGGGGGTACCTTTACCTTTACCTTAAGCAAAATTTGTGTCATTTTGGTCATATAGCACAATGATTCTGAATGTTTCTCAGTATAATAATTCTAGTCATTATAACCAGTAATAATAGTCTGGATTATTCTGAATTAAAGGAGAGACCTCTGGCGTTACCAAGGAAGAGAAAAAGAAACAAAAAATATATTCCATTTGGCCTTCACTAATAGCCATTTTCTCTCGGATATTAAATGGGAAATCTGTGAAAGATTAGACCATAATATATAAAAATGCTCTTTCTTTGTGAAATAACTTCATATCTTTTTTCCTCCTCATCTGCTCATTTCCTATGTTGTTTAACATCTTATTTGAAAGAGTAGATGCTAATGGAATTACTTTTGTAAAACGAATAGAATAAATGTAGGAGGAGGGAGGGAGGGAGGGAGGGAGGAAGGAAGGAGTTTTCACAAGAAAAATATTGATTTACACATCTAGAAACTGATGATTTCCCAAATTAGGTGCTGCTTAGGTGACAAATAGTGTTCCCATCAATTTTGAAACTTCATAGCAAGGCAAAACATCCTCAGGTTTCCTTCCAGACTACTGCTATCCCTTCTGAGGGTTCATTGTTTTCAAACTTGGGTTGGACTGAACCACCCATCCAGTGATGCCTTTAAACAGAGCATTGATTTCTGTAAAATAGAAGATACAATCACCTCATATCCTTATTTGGGGCACAATAGCAATTAAACCTTTTCTGGTTTACTGTGAAGCCTTATCTGGACAAAAGCAGCCGCCGCCGCCAACAGCCCATTGTTGTTTCATTGTAGTTCTTACATTTTTATTCCTCATCAAGCTGATACTGATCGATAACCTTTGCTACATAACAGCAGTGAGACAGGTCTAAATGAAGCCCAGTGTAGCATTTTCAGAGCAGTAGCAAATGTGTTGATCCAGAACTGAAAACAAGACTGTACAAATGCATCCCACCTCTTCCTGCTCCCCACCACGCATCAGACTCGTTCTGCAGATATCTGGCCTTTTTTAGGCTGATCTCAGGAAGGCCTTATTCCTTCTATGAGAAGTGAGATGAGTCAAGAGATGCATATATTGCTCCTGTTGACTTGCACCCATGGCATAACTGAGGGCAACAGTAGAAAATTAAAAAGTTGAAAGTGCCCACCCAGGCCATCAATTTCAAGTCCTGGGTTGGGCAAGAATCAGTTTAAAGCCTCGTGGACAGAATGGAGGGGAATTCGCCATTTTCCTTATTGATAGTTCAACTATCAACACTCACAGTGAGATCGCCTCTTAAATTGAAATTAGACATTTCAGTTTAATGCAGCGTAAAATGCACTTACCTTTGGCATCCACATCATACTTCTGGTTCATATTTGGCTTGTGATTAACTAATTTCACTACCTTTTCTACATATATTACTATCAAGCCAGGTATTCCCCATTAAGAGAACCAGCTTGGTATAGTGGTTAAGGCATCAGGCTAGAAACTGGGAGACTGTGAGTTCTAGTCCCACCTTAGGCACGAGGCCAGCGGGATGACCTTGAGCCAGTCACTCTCTCTCTCAGCCCTAGGAAGGAGGCAATGGCAAACCACTTTTGCAATCTTGCCAAGCATACTTCAGGGACTTGCCCAGACAGTCGCCAGGAGTCAATGCTGACTCGAAGTCACAAATATATATACTGTATCTATACATTTCCCATTATATCTCTGCATACTTGATTTTCTTCTCCTAAGAAATACCTCCTTGTGGTATTAAACATCTTTGTTGAAAGAACTAAGAGGGGATTTTTCCCCCCTCCTGCAGCCAGCCTATTCTTCTTGATATAATAGTTGCTGCTCCCCTATTAATTTTTTTCATTATGTTTAATAATGCAGCTTGGAAGCCAGATAGGAGTTGAGCCACCATAGAAGTATTTAGAAATTACTCAGAAAATGCTGTATTCATATGCACACTCAGGCATGTTTAGTCTAAACATGATTTGGTCCAATGTAAGGGTGGTAAATAAAGGCTATGTGTGAAGTGTGTGTGTGTGTGTGTCAGCCATGAAGGTGCAATCAAAATTGTGCCCATTTTTGTGTGTGTGTTGCACAGCTTTGATCATACTGTTGTGGCACTATCTTGACTTTTTTTTTACCAAACCCTGCAGACATCCCTGCATGCATATGTTTTTGAGCTCTTTAAATTAGATTTGCATTAACAGAGGATGATTATCTGTAGGATATTTGTCTTCCCTATTTGTGTTCAACATGCCATTAGCTTGACAAAGTATTGTTATACTGTAGTTTTGAGTGACAAGGAAGAAGAAAGATAAGAGTCTAGCCCATTTTCTCTTTCAAGATATATTTTTGTCAAAAGGACAGTGAGTAGGGAAAGCAGAAGTAACGATCTTGAAAGTTCAATTTCCTGTGTCTTTGTCCTTATTTTTTTAAGTATAGAATTTTTACAGTGACCATTAATTTAATATGGTTAAGAATAGAAAACTTCATGTGGTGGTCTTATGAGAGGCCACCTTTGAGGGGGGCAGGAATTACATGTTGCCCCTTCATTATTTTGAGAATGCCTGAAGTGTGAGAAGCAGAGGATGAGGAACTGTTAAATTCTCATGAATTTCATTAGATGATTCTCAGAGATCCATGTTCAGGGAGACCATGCTGCTTTTCGTATAGAAAGTCATGATCATGTGCTTGAACATGTAAACACACATGTGCTTCTGTATTAAGAGAGAGAACGCTAGTCTGGGGAAAGAGGGTATCCTTATATTATTCTTTCTGGCTACTTGGTACATGGAACCACTATCCCGCGCATCTCTGCTGCCTACCCACAAACAGTTGTCTTCCTTATATTCATAAGGAATATAAGGAATTCTGTAGGTATTTCTACATGCAGAAGCTAGAGCAATAGTCACTTTTTACTACAACATATGTATGTATTATGCAAGAGGAATATATAGAAATCGTTAGCAATTTAAAAGATACAATATGTTATTGCTAGTTATTAAGACTCAATAGTCCAATCTTATGCATGTTTACTAATCATTATGATCCATTGTGGGTCTTAATGGAGATTACTCTCGTTTTTTAAGGAGGCATAGGATTGTGGTTAAAGCCCCACTTCCTTGGAAAAATGTACTTTCCAAGATCAGATTAGCTTCCCTCTTGCTTAGGCTGACCATATTTCCTTCAGACAAAAACGGGACTTTTGGGATGGCAAAACGGGACAGGGTCTTATGCCACCATGCTGGCCTCCAAACCCTGCCCCCCAGTCCACGCAATTGGCTCCCACCTGCAAACCCCGCCCCTGCCCCACACGATTGGCTCCTGCCTGCAAACCCTGCCCCCATCAGCCTGATTGGCTCGGATTTTAATTTTTTTTCCCAATTTTTTAAAGGTTTTTTTTTTCTTCTAGCAGTAAATGGTGCGGCAGAGCTGGTGTGTTTGGGGGAGGCCGGAGTACACACACTGTGCACACAGCACCGTCATCGGCCGGGGAACAAGGGGCGGGGATGGAGGGGATGGAGGCCCACCACTGCCCCATCCCCCTTGGGCTTGGCCGAGGGAGGGAGGAGAGTCGCTGCTGCTGCCACCGCCGCAGAGCAGGAGAAGCAGGAGGACCCAGCTGCACTCGGCTGCTTCAGCCACACCACTCCGCCCCTTGCTGCCCGCTGAAGCTCCCCAGGGTGGCCGGCTCCTGCTTCTCCTGCTCAGCGGCCCGACAACTCTCCTCCCTTAGCCAAGCCCGATCAGATGCACATACACACACTCACACACTCACAGGACAGACTGCCCTCGGCAGGAGCCGGCCACGCTGGGAGGCTTCAGCCACACCACTCCACCCCTCGCTGCCCGCTGAAGCCCTCCAGTGCGGCCGGGTCCAGCTGAGGGCAGTCTGTCCTGTGAGTGTGTGCGTGTGTGCATCTGATTAGGCTTGGCCGAGGGAGGAGAGTTGTTGACCACTCCGCCCCTCGCCACCCGCTGAAGCCCTCCAGTGCGGCCAGGTCCTGCCGAGAGCAGTCTGTCCTGTGAGTGTGTGAGTGTGTGTGTGTGTGTGCATCTGACCGGGCTTGGCTGAGGGAGGAGAGTTGTCGCCGCCGCCACTGCCGAGCAGGAGAAGCAGGAGCCGGCTGCGCTGGGGGACTTCAGCCACACTACTCCGCCCCTTGCTGTCCGCTGAAGCTCCCTAGGGTGGCCGGCTCATGCTTTTCCTGCTCGGCGGCCCGACAACTCTCCTCCCTCGGCCAAGCCCGATCAGATGCACATACACACACTCACACACTCACAGGACAGACTGCCCTCGGCAGGAGCTGGCCATGCTGGGAGGCTTCAGCCACACCACTCTGCCCCTCGCCACCCGCTGAAGCCCCCCAGCATGGCCAGCTCCTGCCGAGGGCAGTCTGTCCTGTGAGTGTGTGTGTGTGTGTGTGTGCATCTGATCGGGCTTGGCCGAGGGAGGAGAGTTATCGACCACTCCGCCCCTTGCTGCCCGCAGAAGCTCCCCAGGGTGGCCAGCTCCTGCTTCTCCTGCTCGGCGGCCCGACAACTCTCCTCCCTTGGCCAAGCCCGATCAGATGCACACACACAGACACACGCACCCCACACCCTCTTTCTCCAGCCTCCCCATGATCAAATGCACCCGCACCTGTTGCAGGGAGGCTGGAGAAAGGGGGGTGGGGTTCGTGCATGTGTGTTTGTGTGTGCGCGATTACGCTGAGCAAGTAATCCGCACGCATGCACACACACGCGCACACACACACGCACCCCACACCCTCTTTCTCCAGACTCCCTGCAACAGGTGCGGGTGCATTTGGTCATGGGGAGGCTGGAGAAAGAGGGTGTGGGGTGTGTGTGTGTGTGTGCACGCAATTACTCTGAGCAAGTAATCTGCGTGCGCGCGCACACACACACACACACACACATGCACCCTCTTCCCACAACCTTCCCGTGCCTGCTTTCCCTGGCCTCACCACTGCTGGGCAGACAATCTCAGGATCAGGTAAGGAGGCAGGAACCTGGACTGTGGTGCTGCTTCTGCTGCTGGGATTGCACGTGGCAACTGGGCTTCCAGTTGCCGCGCTGATAGGGCCTCTTCCGGGCTGCCTCCAATGGCAAGTCCGGCTCCAGTCCTCCTTCCTGTCTTCCTGTCCTCCTTCCCGCCGGGTTTAAAAAAGGGACAAAATTGAGATTTTGATCAAAACGACGGGACGGTTGAAAAATGCTAAAATAACGGGACTGTCCCGTTCAATACGGGACATATGGTCACCCTACTCTTGTTAAATTTTAGGAAAGATGTTAAAACCTGGATTTTTAAGGGAGCACTAGGAGTGATACTGCTATGGGTAATGAGCCCTGATCATGGGTTTTTCCTTGATACTTGATTGTTCCTCAGGTACCAGAGGTTTTGTAACTGCAATTGTAACTAAATTGTTATGGTAGTTCATTTTTATTTTTAACCTTCTTACTGTAAGACAGGAATGTAATCCCTCAGAATCCTTTTGAATTGGAGAAGCATATAAACCCTATGAATACATGAGCTAAAATCCAAGGGAGAGCAAATATCAGCTTTGCTTTTTTCACATATTGACATATTTAAAATCTCAAACACCTTGCACTGAAGAGGAATTAGACTTTACAGTTTAGCCCATTCACAAAGACATTCATACATTTCAATAAATTCTTAACAAAAAATAGCAAAACACAATTTTATCAGCTGCCATATTTTCCCTTTTTTTGCTTGAAATGCTTAGAGAGTTAGCCTGCACTTTTATAAATGCAAAGCATGACCACAGCACCTTGATCCCTCCTCAAATAAATAAATAAATTGTGCCAAAAGTGCTTATTGATGGATATAGCTATACTCTGGATGATTTGAATCTGACACATAATGTATGGAACTGGAAATAGGCATGTGTTTTCCAAGTAAGGAAGAAAATGTTCTGAGTTAATGATCCAGTTTTTTGGTTCAAGAAGCTTAGGCCCAGGATGGAAGAACTCCTAGGAAACTATATGTGGTGTTGAATTCCATCCAGGATGAAAACGTAGATATAAATTTATCAAATAAAAGACTATTTTAAACCTTCAACTCATTACTGATGTATATCACAATGTGGATTTTGGCTGTTCTTTTCCTATCATGTTGTCGTGATTACCCTTTTTTCTGATACTATTAACTAGAGATCCATACATATAATCAGGCATCAAATATGAAAGAACGGAGAAATCAGTAGTCAGGATAAAAATAATTGTGGGACATTTCTCCAAACAAGCATAAGAAGCTACAGATCCAAGCATCAAAATGGATTGGACTACCTCCAGAGTTAGTGAATTATATCATGCTGTTTCTGCAGCTCTGGACTGAGGCCTCAAAACAGACACAATGCTCTTGTAACTGCTATACAACATGCTTTAGGAATCTGCCTTATTCTGGTCAGGCGTCTGATCCATTTAGTTCAGTGTTATGTACAGTATATTGCTTGGCAGTGTCTCACCAGCGAATTTTGGCCAGACCTATTTGGAGATGGCAGGGTAGGGGTCCCAGACTGATGGACGGCCTTCCCTAACTTCAGATCCTGTGAAATTTTAAGAAGTAAACAGTTCATTACTTTTGCTGCTAGAATCTTCTATTTAACATTGAATAACATTCTAAACTCCAGGGACCACTATTCTACCTGTAAATCTGGAAAGCAGCTTGAAATCTGGGGCAATCTGAGAGGTTTTGCTAGGCACACATTTCATTCTGTCCCATAAATCCTTTATACTGTCTCTGTTCACATTCTTGCAGAGTGGTATAAGCATGATTTTAGCATGGAAGGAATAATAGAAAAGAATATATGTAACTCAGGTTTGAACTGTGGAGTCCTTGGTGCTCTATGAGGTTGTTTGTTTGCAGACATTGTTTGCTTGCAGAAGTTTCATTTCCCAACTAGGTAACATCATCAGTGTTAGTGAGTGTGGGGTTCGCTCCCTGTATATATACAGTAGCTTGCCCTGCCAGTGTTGGAAACCACACTGATGATGACCTAGTTGGGTAATGAAATGTCTGCAGGCAAACAACCAAGCTCAGAATGTCTATGAAGGTTCTCAGTCATCCAGGTGGAATTGTCTGTAGCTTGAATCATGTCAACTGGATTTCTATTTTCTCAGTGGAAACGTTTCGCTCCTTATCCAAGGAGCTTCTTCAGTCTGAGCAAAGTTGGTAAGGGAATCCTAAATATGTTTCTAGGTAGCTGTGTGACCTTACACCTGGGGCTAGGTCATGGTTATTTGAGATGTTTATTTCTAAGTCCTTTTATCATCTAAAGGAGGATCGTTAAGATCACCATGCTGCTGTTGAGCTTGTGAAATGGTCTTAATCTTCCTAGGCACAGAAGACAAAGCAGGGAGGAAGATGGGGGAAAGATTGTGCCTGAGGCCCCCACCTCTATTCAAGGAAGGATTTTCCAAGTTGGCATAAATGGATTCCTTGACCCCTCTTGACCAAGCTCATAGACCACCAAGAACTCTACATGGAAGGAATAGGAATTCAAAAGTAAATTCCTTTGGGGCATTATTTGTTCCATTGTGATATTATTATGGTTGACAACCTGAATAGTTTACAATTTATGATATTCAAGAGCAAGCAAATGCCCAGGAGATCAGCTCCATGGCCAGAGCATCACTTTAAGTATCACAAAAAGCTGATATAAATAGATGAGCAGCCACTTCATTATTATCAGGAGAGAATTTTTTTCCCTCCTGATGAACTACAACAGATCCAGCAGAATATTTATGCTGGGAAACTGTTCTCTGTCCTGAGCAATGAAATCAATTTAAAAACTGACTATTCTTCCTTTGGAAGTCTTTGGTTCTGGTGGTATATAAATTAAATAAATAAATATGGTATTTTTTTAAAGCAGGGGAAAGGGGCTTAAAGAAAGGAATAGGTGCCTTTTTTAAACATACATGTGTTTATATTGTATTTTAATTCTTGTTAGCCACCCAAAGAGTCACACCAGTAAGATGGGTGGCCATATAAATCAATATGAAATAAATAAATGGGTGTGTTAAGACTTACAGTGGCCAGTGCTTCCTATGGGTTACAGCTAAGCTCTGCAAGACTTCAGGGCTCATTTAATGATTTAACATATCCTGCAAACTGCAAAAACACAAAAATGTTCTGAAAATTTAGCCCTGTGCTCTTTGATGATGTCCTGAAGACACCAGCTGAACACTCTTCTGAATAAGGGGGAAAATATCTTAATAGATGGGAATAGCAAAAGGGGGCCTGGATGCTGTGGGGGTCTGGATGGGGAATAACAAGCTCAAGCTCAACCCTGACAAGACTGAGTGGCAGTGGGTGTTTGGACCATCCAGATCCCCATCTTTAGTCCTGAATGGAGTTACATTTCCCTCTTCAAGACTGGTACACAATTTGGGTACTTTCATAACTCTTACTCACGGAGCAGGTGGCAACTGTGCCCTGGAAGGCCTTCACACAAATTTGTCTTATACACCAACTGCACTCTTATCTGGACTAGCAAGCCTTAAGACAGTCACTCATGATTTGGTCACCTCATGTTACGACTATTGCAATGTGCTATACATGGGGCTTCCCTTGAAGACAGCTTGGAAACGGCAACTGATTCAAAATGCATGCATGGGTAGTTATGGGAGTGCCACAGTATGCCCATGTAACACCACTGCTGTGTGAGCTGCACTGGTAACCAGAAGGCTTCTGGGTGCTATTCAAGGTGCTGGTTATCCCCTATAAAGCCCTTTGTGGCATGGGGCCTGGTTATCAGAGGGACTGTCTGTCTTCCATAGTTTCTGCCCATCCTATAGGATTCACCAAAGTTGGCAGGCTCCAGGTCCCATTGATTAAGCAGTGCCACCTGATGGGATCCAGGATGCATGCTTTCTTTGTAGTAGCTCCAGACCTCAGGAACAATATCTCCCCAGAGATTCCTATAGCCTCCACCCTGACCTCATTTAAACAAGCCCTCAAGATTTAGCTCTTCCCCCAGGATTTGGCTGGATTGAGTTCTATTGCGGGCTGTTTTGTGATTTTTGCTGTTATTCTTCCTGGAGGTTTCCTTTATACGGTTTGGTTTGCATCTTTTTAAATTGTTATATTGTCTGCTGCCCAGTGTCACAGTGGAACAGAACACTCTATATATCTAATAAGGAAATAAAAGTTTCTTAAAGTATAATTTGGGACTCTGGATCTGTCAGTTTGTAAATTAAGATGGAACACATATTGATTTATCTTAGAAATAGTTTTCTCCAGACCCATAACTATTTGTTCTTGGGCGGAAAGGCCACAATAAAAGAACATTAATTATAGCTTTCTTCCAAGAAGATTTGTATTTGTATATAAAAAAAAACAAGTTGGACTAAAGCGTTGGTCCCAAAATTTAATTTCAGTGTACATCTCAGGCAGTAAATAAGTAGCTAGAGAAGAAGATTCTAGTTCAAGTCTCCATCAAGTATCAGAGCTAGATTAGGGGACATGTGGAATAGTTCTTATATGGTATATCTAGACAGAGCCACTTCTGGGGCCATAATATTTTTATAGGAATATTTTATAGGAATAGAGTTGAGCATCACAGAGCATCACAGAGCGAAAGCGAGATCACCTAGCTCCAAACAGTTTAACTACTGCCAGGACAGAAATGTTGCCTTTATGGTTGATGTATCTAAGGATTGCGTTTGAGGTCTTCTCTGTGCAAGATGAAACTTCACCAATGCGTAGGCTGACGTATTTCCTTGAGACAAAAACGGGACATTGGGATGGCAAAACGGGATGGGGTCTTATGTAATATTCCATATTCATGAAAAAGACAGGGGTCCCTGCCCCCCGGTCCACGCAATTGGCTCCCGCCTGCAAACCCCACCCCCAGTCCACACGATTGGCTCCTGCCTGCAAACCCCGCCCCCGGTCCCTGAGATTGGCTCCCGCCTGCAAACCCCGCCCCCAGTCCGCCTGATTGGCTCCCGCCTGCAAACCCCACCCCCCAGTCTGCACAATTGGCTCCCGCCTGGCCAATCGCCCTCCTCTCTGCCTCTCCGCCCTCCTTTGCCACGCGCTGATAGGCGGGAGGGCTTCCTCTTCTGGGCTGCCTCCAATTGGCAGCTCCAGCTCGGATCCTCCTTCCATGCCATTCCTGCCAGGTTTAAAAAACCTGAGATTTTTATCAAAAAAATGGGACGGTTGAAAAATGCTAAAAAAAACGGGACTGTCCCATTCAAAACGGGACGTATGGTCAGCCTACCAATGCATTGTTTCTGTTTGATGATTCGGTATTTAAAGGTCTTGGTTTGTTCATTTGAATGCCATTAATTTGCCATTTATGTTAGTAATTGAAACAAATTAAATTATTAGTATCTTCTCTAAAATATTCCTTCTCCCACCATTCAAATTGAGAGGGAGACAGTGACTGGGAAACATTGTTCTTGGTATTGGCTCCTATCTGTGCAATATTCTTCCAAAATATAGGGCATTAGTAGGAAGTTACTCTGATACAATAATATCTTATTTTTTCCCGCAAGCTTTGCTCTGAGCTTCCTAAAAGGTAGCTGTATTAGGTCGCAATTTTATGTTCACTTCTACTGTAGTATTAACATGTTAATGTTGTACTTACTTACCTATAATGTCATTCCCATCAAACCATTCTGAAGGGGGAATACATTTGGAGTGCTGAGACTAAAAGTAGCAGCAAACCCCCCCCCCTTTTTTTTGAACATTTAAAAAAATCAAGAATTTTCACCCCAAATAATGAGATCACTAAAGGCTTTGGTGGCACATTTTCAGTCTTGCCTAAATGCTGAGGGTAAAGCCTATGCCAAAGGTTTGGCCTAGCATTTGACATAATAGCTGGTTCTGTTCCTTATGACTTTGTCTTATCCTTTATTTTTCATTTTGTATCATTTGAACCTATGAACTTCTTCCAGCCTCAGCAACTTTACAGGACTCTGCCCTTTCCCACTTGATTCTCTGGCTGCTAGAATATTGTAATGGAAGAACCCCTTAGTTCCTTTGGCCCACTCTAGCTGAGGCTGTCACTAAACAGACATCTCTCCATTGAGAATGAAAGGGCCCTGTATAAAGCTTTAAACTAAGACCTATTCATTTCCTATATGTCACTGCCTCCATTTCCTTAATAGGCTCCCTAACACATAAACCTAAATTGTTGTCCTCCATAACACTGGGCTAGAAACTGGGAGCCTGTGAGTTCTAGTCCCGGCTTAGGCACAAAGCCAGCTGGGTGACCTAGGGCCAGTCACTCTCTCTCAGCCCTAGGAAGGAGGCAATGGCAAACCACTTCTGAAAAATCTTGCCAAGAAAACTGCAGGGATTTGTCCAGGCAGTTGCCAGGAGTCAACAATGACTTGAAAGCACTAAAATAAAAAATAATATAAAATAATAATATAAAATATAAAATAATATAAAATAAAATAAAATAATAGAAGAGATACTGCAGCCTATTTAGAAAACCCATATCAAGATTCAAGCTGGAAATTATATTTACCTGAATGTTTATTTATAAAAATACTAATTTATTATATTGGTCAATATATTCCAAGGTGACACTGAATCAAAAGTCAAAGGACATAAACTAGTGAAGTGCTAAGCTTATTTCTTGTCACTTACTTGCCTCAGTGGATCTGTGGGAATTGCAGGACAAAGGTGGATAATGAAAGAGGAAAAACTAATAAGCTTGTCAACCCTTTCAAATATACAGTTTCTTCCACCCCCACAATGCTTTGCATTGTAAACTTTTATGACAGGCAGGAACGCTGTGTTTTCTAGATAACAATCCAAGAACTCTAAGTATTTAGAGTTTATTTATTATACAAAAATATTATCATAAATAAAGTAGCTTTCACATAAATTTTAGGCCAGGCATTGCATAGAAAATCCAGAGACACAAATAACCATATAAGTGAATCCACTGTTTCTTCCTGCCTTTCTTCCGCCCCCTTTCTTTTTACTTGCATGGATAAGTGAAACATTAGATATCACACTTGATTAATACCAGTAGAGCTATTAGAGAAAAAAGCTTGAGGAATCAATCCAACTTAGGGGTACCTGTTTGGGGGGCCTTGAGAAAAGCAGATGCTCCCCTCTTTGCTTTGCTATTTCAGACTTATTTTTAACTATCAGAGTTATCTTCTGCACCAAGAAAAGTTAAGATTCTAAAAACGTTTTGTTGGAATTATAAAAAAAATGGAGGAAAGTCTTGTTTGGGTTCAGAAGCTAGGCAGGATTGGAGCTGGTTTTTATTGGACTGGAAAATATGAGGGAACCTTAGGCTCCAAGCTAGACTAGGAAGTCTGAAAATATCCAGGAAGATGGCAATGGCAAATCCCTTCTGAATTATGGCCAAGAAAACTGCATGAACTTTTCCATGAAGTCACCTAGAGTTGAGCATGACTCAAAGGAGGTATTCTTCATTATTCTCTTATTGAATTCTTTTTTCAAAAATTGCAACTGCAAATGTTAATGTGGGACTCCTTGGGGGACTTCAGTTAGTATATAAATTGTCCCTTTCTCCATTATTTTGTGTGCCAGATTTCACTTGAGATTTACTGTTGTAATGTCCAATTTTTTTTAGGTTCACTCTGACACAGTTTATCATCTAGGTTCTTGGTACTTTATTACAGCTTTGTGTATATGTGTATATACCCTTTTTTTTGGCACAGCAAAGATTGCCTGACTGCAAAACAAATAACCCAATGTTTTCATCTTGCACAAAATTACAAGCATGGTTTTAAAACCTTAACAAAGAATGTTTTTCCAAATATCCTTTTTTAAAAGACTGGTGTTTTGAAGCAGTACAAGCACTATAGGTATAAATAAATGAAATTATCTAATCATTTTCTTACCAGACTAAATATTGGAATCTTTCAGACTAAAGACATAGTCGACTTATCGTCAGGATAATACAGCTTCCGCCAGTATCCTTCATGGTAAAATAACTAAGTGAAATCAGCATTTATATAGAAGACTGTAAAACATTTTAAGGAAGGACTGTACTACAGTTTTAATCAATGTCACTAGAAGTACTGTATGTTCAGTTAATCAGTGCAAATGTATGGGGTATATACATTTGAAAGTGACACAGTCAGCTGCAAACTTACACACTCTAGGCCAGTGTTTCTCAGCCTCGCAACTTTAAGCCATGCGGACTTCAACTCCCAGAATTCCCCCAGACAGCATGCTGACTGGGGGAATTCTTGAAGTCTGCATGGCTTAAAGTTGCGGAGGTTGATAAACACTGCTCTAGAGCTTCTCAGTTTGCAGATGGGCACTCTTGGAAAAGGAAAGAAAAGGGTATCTTTACACCTCCATCCTGAAATTTTCCCTCCAAGATCTGAATAACATTTCCAACTTGAATGCTCCTTTTTGAGGAGGGAAGACATTGGAAATTCTTGTGTGCGCATGTGGGTGTAATCTTTGCAGCTCTAATTAACTTACTGACTAATTGTGGATGTTTTTGGTTCTTGTGAGACACTTGCACAAAAATATGCATGTACATATGCACTCGCATTATTTATCAAATACCAAGTAATTTGAAATAATTTTAATGCAATGCAATGTTTTCTTTCACTGTCTGCACTGCTGAAGATGAATGAAAGTGAGGGTTGGGATACTGATATGCAATTCTATACAGTCTTTTCAGAAGTACAAGCTTCACTGAGTTGAGTAGGATTCATTCACAGAGAAGTTAGTTTAGGGCTGTAGATTTTAAAATTCTGATCTAGAGCATGGAAGAGGGAATCACTGCAAACTTCATAATATCAAATGCAGAGAATCTCATTTCCTACTGAAATGATAGCAATATCCTCTTTTCCCCAGTGGGTAGTTCAAGAATAACTACAGCAGGATTAAGTAATACTTCAATGGATTCCTTAAAAGAATCCTTTGTGGGGTAGGGGGGGGTGGGGATCATATATCTCAGATAAAAGGAGAACAATAAAGAGCATAAAGTAGAATTAGATATTGAGAAGGCAATAATTTGGAGACAAGAGCTATTTTAAGAACAATGTTTCTCTAATGTGATAGCATTGTTGCCACTCTTGCTAACATCAAAAGATAAGATCAGCAGACTTGTGAAACAGAAGGTCATGTTGGCATTGTGGTGAATATGTTCACAATAGAGTTGTGGTGAATATGTTCACAATAGAGTTGACACTTACCGTGAGAAGGTTTCTAACTGCTTCCGCACTGAAATGAAACAAGCATTGAGTCATTCAAAAGTTGTTCTAGGCATATTTTTATTGGCCCATTGAAGGAAAGTCTATTGAAATAACCACTGGATTTATACAATACTCTGCCAATTGTGTGCACATGTTGATTAAAACTGTAAAATATTAAGAATGATGCATCTAATAGTACATGTAACTGTAGCCCTCTTCAAGCATTCACTTATGAACACATGAATGCTCTACAAGAATTCATGGATTTGCTCTGTCCCCTTGATGAAGTTCAGAATGTCAGCAATGCTCCTGTTCTGATATATGATGGGCTGAGGGAACTTGCTGAACACAGCAGCTTGAAAGATCTCCCAAACCAGAGACAGTCATTCAAGGGATGGAAGAAGTTTTCTGCATTCTTGTAGCCCTCAGCAAGAGGCTATAGAAAAGTGGCCAAACTGGGAAAATACTTTATTTCACATATTTGTACCCCATCTTCCAGTTTATGAGCTGCTTAAAGTATCTTACATCATTTAAAAACAACAATCAATAAAATATTCAGCATGTTCTCAACAATGTTCATTTAACAGAATTTGAATGAGCTACCACCATTTGTCCAAGATGGTATGAGGATTCCTGCCTTGGGCAGGAGGTTGGACCTCCAAGGTCCCTTCCAACCCTATGATTCTATGATACTGTCTGTCTCTGCATTTGCTCAGCTTCCGCACATTATCAATCCACTCTTCTGCTCCTCAAAAAACCCATGTAACTTTTGCATGCCCTTAAACATTCATCAGAATGAATGGTGGGATGATGGACACCCTTTCACTAAAGTTCTGGAAAGTGATGAATTTTGTTGCCTCAGGTGTCACCTAATTATTACTTCTCAGACATACAAGATGGGATAATGCAAGGAACAGCTAGTTTTTCAGGACTTGAAAATCCCTGTGAAGAGCATGTAAGCAAATCCACATTGGAACATATGGAAGGAGAAGTTTCTTTGGGCATACATGGATATAAGTTTAAGATGTTTCTGATTTTATATATATATATATATATACATACACATACATACACACACACACACACACACACACACACGCAGTCTAACATGTTGGGGACTGCTGCCATAGCTTACAGGGATAGCAATTTGGCATTCTTTAGAGGGTTCTCAGAACATCTGGCCATGATGATTGAAGTTGGAAACCAAACATCTGGAGATTATCAGGTTGCTTACCCTGATGTGTGGGCATACACAGTAAGATCAAGATCTCCTAGTCTCTGTGGGAACAGACCCTTTTTCAGGCCTGCAACTGGATTCAGAATTCACCATTATGAATTAGCATTTCTTATATTGTTACATATTTTTCCCAAAGTATCATAATATAAATTCTTCAAAATAGATAGTCTAAGCAAAGAATCTTTCTGTCCCTGAATATTTTCCAAGAAATATAACTTTCCTTTCAGTGCTTTTTATGGTCAAAAGGATAACTTATTGAATGCTGTTGTTGTAGTAACCCTACTGTGCCATCTGAATCTTTAACTAACTAGGAAACGAACAAGCCCAGCATTCAATATCCAGTAAATCAGCCTCCCATAAACTTGACTTAAAACATGTATGATTTAGAAACGAGATGTAAGTATGATACTGAGATTGGCACCACATTTTATGTGGTCATCAAATTTGTGAACAAAAGGAAATGGAGAAAACTGCAGTGCTGTATAAAATAAATATTTAACATGATTTCTGACACATTTCAATCAAAATCTTCCTTAGGAACTCTAAAAATGACTTCATAAATACACCTTTCAAATGTATTATGTAATTCCCAAAAGATAATATGATAAACCAAATATACTTTTTAAAGTGTACCTATTACTTACAGCCAAGCTTTTGTGTGAATTTATTTATAAACCATTTTATTTCTGAACTGATATTGCAAATTTTATCCTTTCTCTATGCATGTTTGTTCTGAGAAAGGAAATTCTTGAAAGATACTGGATTTGCACCAAACTTACTTTCATATCACACCTGCAGTTGTATGCTTTTTTTTGGGGGGGGTATTTTTGCTTTTAATCATGTTTGTGGGATACAAACTGATATTTCCTGAAGTAAATACATAACGTGTGAATTATGCATGGCTGTCTGGTATCCAAGAGACAAAAAGCAATCAGGCAGATGTACATGAATAAATATTACAGTAGAAAAGCTGTCTTTTATATGCTGTTATGTTTGCTACATAAACCCTGGTGTAACACAAAGGTACCCACAACAAACAGGATTGTTGTATAGCAGACAAAGCCATTATTAAAAAAAAATTAATTCTTAAAAAATTAGCATCACTGTCTTACTTCAACTCTCATTTGAGTTCTTTTTCAGTTTCCAGCTAATTTCAAGGTTATCTTGTTTTTTTTTACTTTTCGCTGCTTCCAAAACCTTCTATTAATTTCCACACTCTTAAAAAAATTATTAGAAAAGTAGGGAAATTGGGAGGTTTTTTCCCCTTATTTTTCATTTCATTTTCTAACTCATTTAATTGAATCAGATGTGGTTAAAATTCAGATGTACTGTATAGCCCAGCCGTTGTTTGATATCATGAAGAGACTCTTACTTAAATTACTTTCTGCCTACTATGGATTTTATGAGCTCATGCCAGCAAGTCAAAGATTTCTTACCCACAATAAGGCGAAGTCTGGAAATGGTATGTTTTTCTTCCATAAGTGAGGGAATGGAAGGATGCTGCTCAACCTGAAACATATCCTCTGCAAATATTGTCTTAATATGCCTTGGAATGTGCCCTGTATTTCATTATCTCTGTCACTGTGACAGTGGGCATTAGAGGGCAACTTACAAGCAACATCTGATTCATTCTGTCCCGTGGTTTCTAGGACAGTGTTCCACGGAACACTATGTTTCCATGAGAATTTGAGGGGGGGGGGGTCTGTGCAAGATTAAGGGGAAAAACATTTACTTGAACATAGCCAAGGCTGTCCATAGCAATTTTTATAAGGAAAAGCAATCACATCCCACTCACTGAATAACGTTGTGTTTGGTTAAAGCATTAACCTCCCAAGTAATTGTGAAATTCAAGTTTTAATGTTTGTACATTGAAAAGGTTAATTTGGCATTTACAATAAGCAGTTTACTTTTTATACTGAAAATAAATAAGTGGAGGAATGTTCTGGGACAGTAATTGGGGCATCCATTTTTGTGAAATTCAAATAACTTTAAGATACAAATTTGCATAAATACATTCCAATGAACACAAGTGTCATTTTAGATTGCTATACCTCAGTGGGGCTACTGATAATAGTTAAGAAGGGTTTGGGGTTAGATGGTCTTTCTTCTTTTCCAGCTACACTATTCGATATTTACTACGGGAGGCTGGGGAAGCCACCATTTTCAGCCCGCATTTGTAGCCTTAAGGGACATTAGGTCAAGCCCCGCCATTTCTAAATCACTCATTTTATATTTTTAAGTTTTCTTACCCTAAGAGAGGCTTTCTACAACAAGAAAAAGCGGACTTTCTTGATGCTTATCGTTATTTCCGGATTAACTTTAAAAAATATTTTTTTTTTAGCCTTTGGCTTACTTCACGTTTAATTTTAAGGTGGACTGAGAATAATTAATCATCTCCCAGTTACTATTTTTGTATTTAATTTGAAGGACTTAACTTTTTCCTACACGTTGAATTGAGGGGGCGTGGTGGCTCAGTGGGTAAGACGCCAGGCTTGTCGATCGGAAGATTGCAAGTTCGGAGGTTCGAATCCCTAGCCCTGCGTGCGGAGTGAGCTCCCGCACTAGCTCCAGCTCTTGCCAACCTAGCAATTCGAAAGCATGCAAATGCAAGTAGATTAATAGGTACCACTTCGGTGGGATGGTAACAGCGTTCCACGCGTGTCATGCGGCCACATGACCGTGGAAGTGTCTTCGGACAACGCTGGCTCTTTGGCTAACAAACGGAGATGAGCACCGGCCCCTAGAGTCGGACACGACTGCACAAATGTGCGGGGGGTACCTTTACCTTTACCTTACACGTTGAATTTGCTACTTGGACTTTTCATTTTTCTGTTCACTCTTTGTAGCTGCTGGTTAGTACATTTTTTCTTTGTCAATTTCACTTAATAACTTTGCAAGCCTTTCATTAGCTCCTATCTGCATTAGTCAAGTATCCAGGGGGGAGACATAATCTACTGCCTGAATTATGGACGACCTTAAGGAAAACTTCACAGAGCTCCGTGCTGGGCTCCGTTCTGATTCCAAAGAGATTCTTTACGACACTCGCCAAGCCATTAGGCAAGATATTTGGGATATTGCAGACAATATCAGTGCTAACATGTGTCAACTGGCTGAAGGTGTTCTGTGGGGGGAGGAAGAACTTTACCAAGAGGGGCAATTTTTTCCTGACAGGGAAAATGGTCCCTTTGAAGAGACGAATATACTTTGGTGAAGAAGGAGTTAAAGTTTGATTTGCAAGATACTGATAAGACTGTTTTTCTCAAGAATTGTTGTGAGGACGAAGCTATGTTGCATGGGAAAGTTTCTACTGAGCAGCTTGCTTTGTCAAGGGGGGCAGTTGGACTCTTTAACTTTTTTACGAAAAATGCCTTATGCGTAATATGGAAAAAAAGTAAATGTCCTGGTATATTTCGATGTAGGATAAGAAATTAAGAATATATATTTGGATTGATATTAAGGCTTGTATGATTCCATTTTTCTTTAATGATTTAATGATTTAAAGTTTGTTTGATCTTTTAAGATTTATAAGATATAAGAATAAGTGTTTGGTTTTAAGTTTAATAAGGTTAAGATTGTTATAGCACTATTAAGTATAAAGTAGATAATTTAATGTTTTTATAATTTGATTTTTATTATAGTGGCCAGAAATACATAGAATAGTGGTAGGAAGGAATTACGTAAGTAAATGGGTTCCTTTGGGGGGAGGGAATTTGATTTAAAGGTTTATATATTTGTTAATTTTTTCTTTTTATATATAAGGGGAGGGAGCAATGGTCTTTAGTGATTTTTATAATGTGCCTATGGAATGATTTATAGAAATAATATGATCTTGGTTAGATTTAGAGTAAGGGATTAACTATGGAAATTACTGTATATTCTTGTTGCTGAAAGTCGGAAGTCATCTTGTAATTTCTTAAAAAATATTTTTTCATTTTCTGTTTTTCCACTTTTTTTTCTTTTTTGTAGTTTTTATCTTTGCTTCAAACTTAATAAAATTCTTATAAAAATATATAGCTATGCCCTGCATTAAGCTTAAAAAGGAGTAATTTACAATAGCCTATATTACAGCTAGGGGCGTGGTGGCTCAGCGGGTAAGACGCCAGGCTTGTCGATTGGAAGATCGCAAGTTCAGAGGTTCGAATCCCTAGCCCTGCGTGATGGAGTGAGCTCCTGCACTAGCTCCAGCTCTTGCCAACCTAGCAATTAGAAAGCATGCAAATGCAAGTAGATAAATAGGTACCACTTCGGTGGGTAGGTAACAGCGTTCCCCGCGCATCATGCGGCCACATGACCATGGAAGCGTCTTTGGACAACGCTGGCTCTTCGGCTAACAGACAGAGATGAGCACCAGCCCCTAGAGTCGGACACAACTGCACAAATGTGTGGGGGGAACCTTTACCTTTTTATATTACAGCTCTTTCATATGAGGACAGAAAGACCAAAACAAGGCTTTTTGCTGCAACCCTTGCTAAATTGAGGCATATTATATATCTTCATGGTAGCTTGAAGTCCTTACAAATATATAGAAATTAATGAATGGCTATAAACCAGGCATTTTCTTAAAGACTCAGAACTTAATTCTTAAAAACCACTTCTTCATGTGAGTGTGTAGTTTCTACCCATACCCCAACTACCAACCACCATATTCCAACATATGATTATAATAGTTCATGAATGCATCTATATGACTTGATTTATTATCATCTTCATTACATTGTTATATGGTACTGGATGTCTAACAGCCAACATATGAAACAATGAGACTGAAAAGTACTGTATTCAGTGGATAATCTGCTGATATGTTCAATCAATCCAACTTTCAAGTATAGATTGCTTTCTCTAAACTGTGGTTGCACATAAATGTAAATAAGTTGCTTATTGCTTAATGTCAATATGTTGCTTAATGTATTATTGTAGGTATTAAATACATAGATATGAAGAGATCTATGGTCATAGATTTGCATGAGAAAATTATCAGTCAAGACTGTGGCCATCAAATGCAGACTCTTCTTAGGGTCTCTCTCTGTGTTTATAAGCATACGAACACTAGGCTGTGGTATTAAAGACATGCAATAATCAAAGAGATAAGTACACACAAAAGTGCCAAAATAAACCTCTGTACGAGACTAGATATAAAGACTGAAGAGTCTTAACAAAAAATCTCTGTATCTAGATGAATGGAGGAAGTTAATAGTGAGCTAATTACTAATACAGAATGAAGCAAAATATGTTAACATTGGATATATTGAAGGATATTTTTGAACAATGGACCCAGAAGTTAATTTTAAGAGTGTCTGCCTCTATAGATAGACTGTGTTTCAAAAATGCTATGGAAGAGGAACAAGTATTACCTGACATGATTGAGACTGATTTGAAAGTGGATTTAAAAATGACAGGCTACAAGAATGATATGGAAAAATATGTTAGACTGGACATACAAAAGAAACTGGCTGATGTCTTAATAATTAAAAGGGATATACAGATAACAAACCAAGGGAGTGACCTGGATAATTTTCCTATCTTGGATTTACAAAAGAGGCTTGTTAAAGCATTGAAGAATTTTGTGAGAAGGACAAAGAAAAAATGAAATCAAGTCCTAGGACATTATTTAAAGGGACTAAAGATCAAGATTGTTAGAAGTAAAAGGAAAGAATATAAAGTTGGTTTATTTGATCAAGGTTAAAATAGATATGCTGTTATCTCTGGTAACCTTTAATGGACTTTTACTAACATCAGGACTGAAATGATGAGGTTTTAAGGATTTGTTTATAGATAAGAGATGGGATATGGGAGGAAGAAATCATTGGTTGTATTTTAAGAGAAGGTGATAACTTACTAAAATTGTTTATACTTGTGATGAAGAGGGAAGTCATGTCTTTATATACTGTATTTCTTTTCTTTTTTTACTATATTCTTATTTTTTCTTTCCTATTTTTCTTTCTATTTTTCTCTTTTTTTCTTTTCTGCACCTTCTATTCTTTTCATTCTTTTATTTTTGAGTTTGTATTAGTTTTTATTGTGGTAAATTGTAATCTTTAATAAAATTACTATTAAAAAAAGGAAATATTGCAAATTATGGCTACCTATGTAACTTATGTAACCCTTCCTAATATTGCAGCTTTTAAATCAACAAATGCAGAATGGTGGTAAAATAGAAATGTTGTGTTTCATTTTTGAATGCAAGATGCTTGAGATAGATAAGACATTTTCCTGCCATGTCTCTAAGCTTCCTAGTTTTTAGATGCACTTTTGATCTGATCCAGCAGGGCTTATGTAATTAGCCTTATCTTAGCATTTCCTAGGCTACTCTGAATGAAGTTATCATTCAATCTTCATTAGTTTTTTCTGCCTCTTTCTCTCCCAGTCCCAGCTGCCCAGTCTGGTATATAACTTGATACAAATAGGAGTAAACAAAAAACAAAAACAAAGCTGGGTTCAGATGTCATAGCAAACAATGGCTCATTATCCGTGTTTTTGTTATCTATGGTTGTTAAGTTGGAACAGCATTCAAGTGAATAACAAGGGCCACCTGTATGCATGTATGCACACACACACACTCTTCCCATTATGTTTATTGTTAACAATTATTGGCTGCTATCAAACTCTCCTTCACTCTGAAGAATTGACAACATTACACCAGTACATTAAGAATCAACACGAAGAAATTAAAATATAAAGTTATATTACCTATGTCTATTTTAACACATGCAGATCAGGATCCAAGGAAATTTGCAACTAATTAGAGGATACCAAATGTCATCCCTCTGTCTCTGTATATGTGTGTGTGCATGCATGTGTTTGGGGGTGAAGTCTCAAAATCTTATTCCACATGCCATGTGGCAAACCACTTTTGAATTGCTAAAAGCAGTTTGTCATACACCCTGAGCTTAATCTGGGTATTGTATACCAGGGAATGGAACAGCATAACCTTGCCCATATCCTACTCATCCACTTAGGGCATGATTAAGAACCCAAAACAGACTTTCTGCCTGAGACCTTCATTTAAAATGTATATATAGAAGAGAAGGGTCAGAGATGTGACAGTAGAGTCGACAGCTGGGGATGTTCCCTGATCAATGCAGAAAAATAAAATAAAACCAGAATGGGCTTTGATGCCAGAAATCTAATTGGCCTGGATCTCAATGGGCAAGAGATCAGAGTTCTATGTGTACATGTCACACACCCATATTTAATATATTTACTGCAGAAAAACATCAGCATAGTAAGAATAATGCCCTGCAGCTGAGGAGGTCCACAGGGGAAATCAAAAAGGCCTAGGTGGTGGTTGTGTCTCTGTAATTGATTTGTTTTAATTTATTTAATTTAGGCACAGCCCAACTCCAAACTGACTCTGGGCAATGTACAATAAAACTAAACAAAATAGGAAAATTCAATGTAATAATTCAATATAAGAAAATTACAAAAAACAAAGGAATGAGGAAGGGAATAAAGAACAAGAACAGATGGTGAGTCTGGCTAACAATGCCCACACCCCTAAACATATCTGGCAGGGGCCCCAACCACCCTAATCCAAGGCCTGGGAGGACATCCAGGTCTTCAGGGCTTTCTGGAAAGCTATCAGGGTGGGAGCCATGCCGACATCAGGGGGCACTTCATTCCAGAAGGCAGGTGTTGCAACTAAGAAGGCACACTTCCTGGGTCCCAATAGATGGCATTATTTAATTGAAGGGACTTGAAGCATGTCAACCCTGTCAGCTCATAATGGCCATGCAGACACCATTTGAGATAGGCAGTCACTTAGATAACCAGGTCCTATGTCATGTAGGGTTTTAGAGGTCATAACCAGCACCTTGAATCTGGTTATCATCTGAAAGCATACTAGTAACCAGTGCAGCTTATGAAGCATGCCCATCACTGCCCATGCTGCTGCATTCTGGACCAGTTGAAGCTTCCAAGTGGTCTTCAAGGACAGCCCCATATACAGTGCATCTCAGTTGTCAAGTTGTGTGGTGACTATGATCCAGGAAAGGGTATAACTGGAATTGTAAAAAGGCCTTCCTGGCCACAGCTGCCACCTGCTCATCGAGCAGGAGCTGAGAGTCCAGGGAGATCCCCAGATTGCACACCACTCTTGAATAGGGAAGTGCAATGCCATCCAAGATTATGGACCCAACATCCAAGATTAAAGATGGAATATTCCCAAATATTCCCAAATTCAGGTGACCCTAATATTTACAAGCCACTCAGCCTTGCTAGGATTGAGTGAGAGTTGGTCCCTCCCTATCCAGCCTTCAAGCACTGGAATTGAACCTCAACAGCCTCACGTGGCTAACCTGGAGTCAGAAGATATAATAGGGTAGTGATGATACTGAACCCCAAACCTGCAGATGATCTCATCCAGCATTTTCCTGTAGATGTTGAACAAGAAGGGAGTATTGAGCCCTGTGGCATTCCATAAAAGAGGGACCTAGGGAGTGACATCTCCCCCAGGGATGGAACTAGGGCCTGTGTCACCCAGGGCAAACATGGATTCCACGCCCCCCCCCCGGGTTATTTTGTCATTTTGTCACCCCCCGGGCATCATTTTGGCTCCCCCCAGTGCGGCGCAAATGGAGCACATGCCCCGCTTGCCCCCCCTAGTTGTGGCCCTGGTCTCTCCCCGCAGCCAACACCAACTGGAACCAGCCCCAAAAGAAGGAGGAGAACCACCATTAAATGATGGCCCCCACCCCCAAACCCAGGAGCCAATCCAGAAGAATAACATGGTCAACAGTATCAAAAGCCATCGAGAGACCAAGGAGCATAAGGGTGGATGTGGCACCTCCATCCCAGGTCTGCCACAGGTCATCTACAAGTGCAACCCAGCCTATCTCCATATTGAATCTCAGCCTGAAATCTACTGAAACAGTTCTAGATAATCCACTTCCTCCGGAGTCCTCTGCAACTGCAGTTTGACCACCTTCTCAACAACCTTCCCTAAAAAGGGGAAGGTTAGAGACAGTACGATAGTTGTCTAAGATTGTTGGGTTGGCTTCTTGATGAGGGGGGTACACCACCACCTCCTTCAGGGGTGAAGGTACCACCCACTCCCTCAAAGAGGCCACCACCCCCACAGCATGGACCCAACTACAAGTCATCTCACTGGCCACCTTAATTAACCAGGAGGCACCTGGATCCAACAAACAGGTGGCTGAATATACAGCACCAAAAATCCTGTCCACTTCACCAGATTTACAGACTCAAACTCAGACCAAAGTACAAGACTGAGCCCCAGGCACCTTAGCCAGACCTTCCCAGTCACAAAAAGAGGGTGGGTCTTTGATCATACAATTACAGCCACCATCTTGATTTTTTTAAACCCCTTCCCCCAACCCCCACAGATGCCCCTGCTTGCAACAATCAGAAGGTGGGAAGCTGTCAGTTCTTCTAAACAAATGATTGAATAGACACTCAGGATGATATTCTGCTTTTCAGTTGTCAGATTCTTGGGATAAATAATGCTGAGCTGTACATTTTTCCCCAAGTACTTGTGTATAATCACCCTTCAGATGCATATAAGCCTAAACTAAATCCACCCGTTTCCCCTAGATTTTGAAGACTGGGTTGCACCATCAGACCATCAAGTGATGAATATCAACTGACACTTTTCCATTGCAATCAGCACACTGAAAGCATCTGCTCTGGTAAAGCTGGACGCTTATAAATATGAATGGAAGGATGTTTCAACAAAAAGGCCAAGCAAGGAACAGGCTGCCTTTGGTTCTTCATACAGAGATGAACCAAATAATGGTCAGGTAAGCCGTCATGCCGGCCACATGACTGTGGAAGCGTCTTCGGACAACGCTGGCTCTTCGGCTAACAAACAGAGATGAGCACCGCGGTGCCCCTAGAGTCGGACACGACTGCACAAATGTGCGGGGGGAACCTTTACCTTTTAAGGAAATCAAAAAGAATAAAAATTCCACACAATCATACAATTGTGACTCAAACAGAAAGACTCAAAGTACAACAGAAGGGCATTTGCCTCCAAAGAGCCAACAGCTTCCTTTCTGGAGTGGGTGAATAAATAAATAGTTATTAGAAGGAAATAATTAGGGATTTTATTCTTATCATTATAATAGAGACTTTGCATATTACATAATCCCAGCAAAGTTGCTGTTGTTCTCATTATACTACCAATGGTCCATGACAAGTCTCAGAAGACAAGTGGCCAGTGCTGGCCCTAAGGGTAGCTAATTACTTTTCTCCATAGGAATTAATTGCAGCCATTAACTTATATGGCAGGAATTATAAAGGCCTAGATCGTGCAGATCCTAATCCTTCTCTTTGCACCTCCACCCCCAAAGAATGAGAGTCATTACAAAGCAAGCCAGCTTCTGCCTTTATTGTAAGAAGGTACTTTTTAACAGATCATCTATTTGATTACTGTTTACAGGCTTTCCATTGAATTAGTATGGATCTATACAATTGAATGTAACACTCCATGGAACTGGTCCCAAAGCTGCCAAACATTCTGGAATTTGTACAAGCATAGCCGTCATATGCACAGGAATGCATTTCAGTTTTCCCCAAATTATACTTAATAACAGGGGCGACCAATGCTTTTGGTTCAAGAGGACAGAGAATTTGTGATGCCTCACTACTAATGTTGCTAAATCCCAGCAACCCCAATCTGCATGTTCAAAAGTGAGGCCTGCTGGGAATTGTAGTTCAGCAGCACCTGGATTCACCACCCCAATGTAGGCTCTTGCTCCCCTCTTTTCCTTACCTGGTCTCTTCTGTAGCAATAAAGAAACCATCATCAGGAGCATTGAGCCAATTCTGTCTCTGCCTCTTGAGCAATGGCATAACACTTGGCATAAGGTCATTTGTGCCGACTTGTAGAGTTTTGCCATTAGTTGTATAGAAATCATGTGCCGCTTGCTGAAATCAACATAAAAGGGAGAGATATCAGCAACATAGACTACAATCCAGTATAGAGCGTTGCCTCATTCTTCTTTATCCAGGACAAGCGGCTCTTATCTCAGTCCTAATGTAACTGGGCTAGAGGGCAGCACTGAGCTGTTTGTGGGTCTAAATTGTAGACCCACTTCTGGGAAACCTGCCTGACACATATTGTATTCAACAGCAGCCCAAGACCATTTTATCCTTCCTGGCCTTTTAAATATTTAATCTTAATTTGCTGTACTGGTGCTGCAACAAGATGTCGCTCTCTAAAGATTTTTGCTGCTTAGTGGCTCCTAACTGAAAACGTCCTCTCCAGACAGAAAAGAAGCTCAATATATCATATATACTTGAGGATAAGCCCATCTGCGGATAAGCCGGCCCTCAAATTTTTAACCAAAATACCACGAAAAATGTGCTACACATGGATAAGCTGACCCTTAAAATGTTCATACGATTTAATCTTCACAATTGGTTTATCTGCGAATGGTGTATTTTTCATGGTATTCTGGTTAAAAAATTGAGGGTTGGCTTATCCGCGGATGGGCTTATCTGCGAGTATATACGGTACTTTTAAAAAGTATTACCATATATACTCACGGATAGGTCAAACCCAATTTTTGGGATGTATTTTGGAACCTAAACTTCTCGGCTTATCTGCAAGTATATACGGTAGGTTCTTATCCTTAAAATAGGGTTGGGGAACCTGTGATAATCCAAGTGTTGCAGACTATAGTTTTGGCCAGGCTGAGCAGAGCTGAATAAAGCTGAAATCCAACAAATTCTAGATGGGCACAGATTTTCCACCCTTCCCCTAATCTAAAGTTAATGCTGTCTCTCAGACTGGGGAAAAGTAGCATATAAGCATAATGGCTGGATCTACACAGCGAGTAAGCCCTAAGCTAGGTAGGGGGCGTGGTGGCTCAGCGGGTAAGACGCCAGGCTTGTCGATCGGAAGATCGCAAGTTCGGAGGTTCGAATCCCTAGCCCTGCGTGCGGAGTGAGCTCCCGCACTAGCTCCAGCTCTTCCCAACCTAGCAATTCGAAAGCATGAAAATGCAAGTAGATGAATAGGTACCACTTCAGTGGGTAGGTAACAGCGTTCCGCGCATGTCATGCGGCCACGTGACCGTGGAAGCGTCTTCGGACAACGCTGGCTCTTCGGCTAACAAACGGAGATGAGCACCGGCCCCTAGAGTCGGACACGACTGCACAAATGTGCGGGGGGAACCTTTACCTTTTTAAGCCCTAAGCACAGATTCACTCCAGAAGTTGAGTCCTGTAATTCAGGAGATAAATATGACGAACATTTAGTGCTACAACACTCCCAGTGGCAATGGATAAAGATTTGGTGACCTGCACTGCATTTTGGGCTGTCTTCAGATATTTCATTTAAGTTCTGAGGTCTAAAATTTAAAAGGTGACAAATGCTTTATCTCAATTTCAGTGAAAGCCACTGCAATGAAAAACAGGCTTGTTTCCTGCTGCTCCTATTTTTTACCTTGCTCTTTCTTCTAGTAGCTATGAAATCCACCTAGTAATTAATTAGGCATTAATAAATAGTCCATGTTTTGTCATAGCATTATTGTAAGAAATCTAACAATAGATGCATTTGTTGAACTTGGTGCAATCTGGATGTTAAATTGCATCTCATTCTGGGTGGCAAATCACTGTCTCAGGGCTCCAGTCACAATTCTGTGTCTAGACCTCTGTTAGGTTTTAATACTAAGGACATTTCCACTATCCCCCAAATGACTCTGCAGCCTTAGTCTCCATGCTTGCATCCTCAATAGGAAACCAGCTGGTTTTCTTCCAGCTCAAATTGCAGAATTTCCATTTTCTACCCTTTCTGCCCTCCCCTCAGCTGTGAAGGCCCCATAAGACAATTGCACTAAACCAGCTGTTTCCTACCACTACCATTACCATCTTCACTAGCACATACAAGGCAAGGATGGGAGCAAGGATGGGGCTCTGCTTAAGAGCTGATTTCTACACTCCCTCATTGGTCAGTTGCATGGGCCATAGACATCTTTGCCCATTCCCACAGTAGCTGCAGCCAGGAGATTGTGTGTTTGTGTGTGGGGGGGGGGAGTGTTTGGAGGTTGGCAGTACTGGCCATGGGGTAGTGCCTTGAATTAGACCTAGTAGGTGCATGTTTTAACTATGTAGTAAAATTTATTTTAAAGATGTGTTCAGATCAATGAGAAAGACTGAACTTAAGGCCATTAATAGGAAGAGTAAGAAATGAAAGACAAAAAGGGTGAAAGGAAGCAGAGTACTTTGCTTCTTCACTTAAACAGAAGATCATCAAATATTACCTCAGCACTGACTGCTCTCTCAGAAGCCACTGGAAAGCATATCCATCAATTGCCTCAAGGCATAATCAATGAAATCCTGAGCCTTAAAGCTAATGTTAAATATGGTGTTCTGGGGGCTGCTTTAGCAACCCTTGTGTATTATTGATGCCATTTTTAATTTTTAATTTTATTTTTATTTTTATCCCGCCTTTATTATTTTTATAAATAACTCAAGGCGGTGAACATACCCAATACTCCTTCCTCCTCCTATTTTCCCTACAACAGCAACCCTGTGAGGTGAGTTGGGCTGAGAGAGAGTGAATGGCCCAAGGTCACCCAGCCGGCTTTCATGCCTAAGGCGGGACTAGAACTCTCAGTCTCCTGGTTTGCTATTGGCTCCTTCCTAAGGCTGAGAGAGTGACTGGCCCAAGGTCACCCAGCCGGCTTTCATGCCTAAGGCGGGGCTAGAACTCTCAGTCTCCTGGTTTGCTATTGGCTCCTTCCTAAGGCTGAGAGAGTGACTGGCCCAAGGTCACCCAGCCGGCTTTCATGCCTAAGGTGGGACTAGAACTCTCAGTCTCCTGGTTTGCTATTGGCTCCTTCCTAAGGCTGAGAGAGTGACTGGCCCAAGGTCACCCAGCCGGCTTTCATGCCTAAGGCGGGACTAGAACTCTCAGTCTCCTGGTTTGCTCTTGGCTCCTTCCTAAGGCTGAGAGAGTGACTGGCCCAAGGTCACCCAGCCGGCTTTCATGCCTAAGGCGGGACTAGAACTCTCAGTCTCCTGGTTTGCTATTGCCTCCTTCCTAAGGCTGAGAGAGAGAGTGACTGGCCCAAGGTCACCCAGCCGGCTTTCATGCCTAAGGCGGGACTAGAACTCTCAGTCTCCTGGTGCCATGCTGATGGCCTAGAGGAAGCACTCTTAAGTTCCATCCACCTCATTGTTTGGCCTGTCCATAAAAAAGCAATTCTGCAGCTCCAACCTTCAGAATGAGGCTCTGCAATGCTTTCCCCAGGTAGCTTTGCTCACTTATTTACAGAGGGCTGAAAGGAACATATCCATATGCTTTTAAGGATTTTTGTTTTCTCTTGATGGAAATTACATCCTGGTAAGAGCTATGCAAGTCCAAATTAAGAAAACCCATGTTTTATAAATATTTGGCCAAAAGGAAAAATCATAATAATCAGGGTTCAAATTAGCACAAACAATTCTAGACTGAGTTTTATCACCTGCCAACTTTCCAAGTGAACTGGCCTTTTCAAAATCTTGCTTGCCTTGTTTGTGTAAAATTGTAGATAAAGGGCTGTGATGTAAGGGCTGGCAGGCTTATTCTGAACTATTGCAGAGCATAAGACACAAAGAACATTTCAGAGCCATTTTCTTTCTCTTTCACATAAACTCCCCCTTTTGGGGGAGACGGGCGGTAATAGAAATGTGAATAATAAAATAAATAAACATCTGCACTGAGTTCTTGAGAAGTCAGGAGAAAGATCCATTGTGCTGATCTTCCCAGATATCCACCTGTACACCTGTATTTCTTTGGGCCATCATGTCAGGGAAAGCCCTGAAGGGAGAGAAGCCACTGCCAGAGATTTCATTAGCCTGCAGTTTGAAACAAAGTGGCCAGATTTCCTAAACCTACTTTAATACATGGTCTAGAATTTATCCTTCAACTTGTGTGTATTGCTGAATTTCTCCATTGCCAAATCCACACAAAAAAGTGTAGAAAAGTTTTAAAATATATATTTGAAGAGAAAATATATTTAGAAATGCATATTGTTCAGAAAATGCATTAAATACATTCAGAAATTCAAGATGTAGTTTGGAAGAGGAACAAAAGTCTGTCCAGTGGGGCTTCCGGTGGGAACATGGCGGTCTGAACAGCTGTGCTCGCAGGCTTCACGAGCAGAACTGACAACGAGGCAATTTTTTGGGCTCAGGCAGGTCTTTCCTGAAGCCCTGGAACATTTTTCCAGAGCAAGGAAGACACTCGGAATTACCCCATCTGTCCTCGGGAAGGCTGCTTGAAGCCAGAAAATCGCAAACAGTGTCTGCGATTGTCTGGTAAGAACAGCCGGGAGGCAGGGGCGTCATCATTTCCAAGCCGCGCTGTAGCCTTAAAGGGACATTAAGGCCGGCCACCCCATTTCTAAACCACCCAATTTATTTTTCTTTTAAGTATGTGTACCCTAAGAGAGGCTTTTTACAGCAAGGAGAAAAGCGTTCTCTTGGTGCTTATTGTTATTTTTGTGATTAATTTCTTTAAAAAATATTCCTTTTAAGTCTTGGATTTTGCTTTCCATCCAAATATTAAGGAATGTTGAGAGTATGTCATTGTCTCCCTGTTATTATTTTTGCACTAAATTTGAAGATTTTAGTATTTTCCTACACGTTGACTCTGTTGTTTTGAACTTTCAGCTTTCTGCTGCTACTTTCTCTGGGAAACTGCCTGTTATCATATTTTCACTTGTGTAAACACGTCTCGGAATTTTTCTATTATTTCCCACTTTTGCTAGTTAAGTACCTAGGGTGTCATAATCTACTGCATGGGACATGGAGGATTTCAAGCAGACTTTCTTGGATTTCCATCTAGACTTTAAAAAGATTATTTTTGATTCCTGTCAAGTTATTATGCAAGGCATTCAGGACATTGTGGAAAACATGAGGTCTAAAATATGTCATCTGGTTGGGGATGTTATGGAAGAAATTGAAGAGCTTAACAACAATAGAAATGTTTCTTCTAACAGCGAGATCGAGGCTTCTGTTGAAATGCTAGATGAAGACTGGATGGTCGAGTTGAATAAATTAAAGGGATAGACCGAGTTGCAAGCCATAAGTGAAATTGATTTTTTGATGGAATGTTATGGAAAAGAAGGGTTCATTATGTACGGGAGGCTTTCTGTTGAGAAGTCTGAGTTTTTAAGGGGGGCAGTTGGGCCGTCTGATTTCTTTATGAAAATTGCTCTGTGTGTACTGTGGGGATATGTAAATGCTCTGGTTTATTTTGAAGTGGGGTAAGGGCTTAAGAATATTTATCTGGATTGCTTCCAGGGCTGGTTTGACTTCATTCATCTTTTATGATTTGGATTAAGATTAATAAGGTATAATAATAAATGCTTGGTTTTAGTCTTAATATGATTAAGATTATTATAATTGTTGTGTTATTAATTATAATGGCAGGCAATTTATATGCTTTTTTTGTTTGATTTTTATTATAGTAGACAGAAATGTATAGAATAGTAGTAGGAAGGAAATAAATAAATGTTATATTTGGGGGGAAGTTGATTAGGAGGTCTGTGTGTATGTACAGTATGTGTGTGTGTGTGTGTGTGTGTGTGTATGTATGTATGTATGTATGTGTGTATGTATGTATATATATATATATATATATATATATATATATATTCTTCTTTTTCTTTTAATATAAGGGGATGGAGCAACTGTATTCAGTTATTTTTATAATGTGCCAGTGGAATGATTTATAGAAATAATGTGATTTTGGTTTAATATAGAGTAAGGGATTGATTATGGAAAATTGTTGTATATCCTTGCTGTTAAAAGTCAGAAGTCACCTCTTTATGTAACTTTTTTTAAAAAATATTCTCTCTTGTGTTTTCACACTTTTTTAGTTTTCTCTTTTTTCTTCTGTAGGTTTTTTGCTTTTTTGTAGTTTTTATCTTTGTTTTAAATCTAATAAAATTATTTTTAAAAAAAGTCTGTCCAGTGCAGCTTGTCATGAACAGGCAGACCGGAAACAGATGGATCCAACCAGTCAGCCTGCCAGCCATCCTCCATGACAGGCAGATTCTCTTTCTCCTGCCTCTCAAACCTTTGATATTGAAAAAATCCCAAAGGGGCTGTCACTTCTCACTTTCATGCCTGTTTTCTGGAAGGATGGGGTGTCATTCTAGACTGAAAAGTCTAGAGTGAAAAGAGGATAAAGAGGAGGGAAAGAACAGAAGTACTGTATACAACCTCCAATGGAATTCTTGAAGTTCCATAGTTTTCCTTTGCACTTAAAAGCAGTACATAAAGGCAGGTCACTATCAGGGCAGCATAAAGTTGATACCACTTCTGAGAAGGTAATTGGACAACCTGACCTCCAGATAACAGGAAACAGTATCGCAGATGCTGAGCAGAGAGCATCAGGAGACCTATATCAGCAAAGGCAATTCTTAAAATAGTTGGACATTTAGAACTTTAAAATATAAGGATCAATACTTTGATCTGAGCTGGAAACAAAGGCAACCAATGCAGACTGAGTAATGCTAGAGTCATATGCTCTTATCAGTAGTATTTGTACTAGCTGAGGTTTATGCTGGATGCTTACAAGGGTATATCCACATATAGTTAAGTTTGGGGGGGTGAGTAGAACATAAATGACATTGGGCAAGTTTGATATTACCAAGCTGCTAGTTTTTTTAAGAAGTCTGTGTCTCTGTTTCTCTATCAGAGGGAACTTTTGCTTCACTCCTAAGCTTTAGGTCCTATAAGGGAAATGCTAGCTTATGGCTTTGCAGCTCCTCTTCAGTTGCCCAGAGAAAATGAGCAGGACTGAAACTGACATATTATTTGGTAGATCCCCCTTTTCTTCAGGGTGATTAGCTGACATGCAAAGTGCCAGGCTACTGGATTTTATTTTATTTCTTTCACTTTTGTATGGAAGAATGAATGAGTGGATTTTTCTTGTTCAGAAACTGTGGCATCTTGGAACAGTGATTAATCCTCCTTTTTTAGGAGTATTATATAAAAAAGGAGAATGATATATGCATACTGTAGCTGGTGGTATTACAGTGAAAAAGAGAAGGGGACCTAGAGTAAGTCTAGGATGCTAGAGAAGATGATTAGCTTGATTCAAGCCAATTTTTAATATTATTCAGGCGAAGCAAACTTCCTGAGCCTATTTCCTTTCACATTAGTCAAAATAGAAATTTCAGCACGTTGGCTGGAAATTCTGGTAGTTGTAGTCCCAACACATTTGGAGGGTACCAGCATAAGGGAGAATGATTAAAATGAAGAACAATAAAAGCATTGCCATTGATATTTGGCTTTCTAAATATCTCTGACAACTGTGTGAAACCACCACCTTGACATGGTCCAAATGCCTGTTGAGAGACTTCTAGATACTGCCTTGCAGTTTTCTTTTTGTTACAAAGTTCCTTCTGAATTGCCTCCAGTTTGTCTTTGATTGATGACCTGTAATATAAATGTATGCACATGTCATCTCTGGGATTCAACTGTGGTATAAACCTGTCCTTCCAGCTTTCCGCTTTTCCATTCATTGTAAATTCTTGCTGTCTCTTTGCTTTACTCATCCTTTTCACTACAAGAAGCTATTGATGATGTCATTCCAATTTTCCCCTAACAGAACTTCAGTGCTTTTATTTATTTAGTTCATTTTGTTTGGGTTTTCCTGACTTGTAGCATAATTTCTACAACACTTATTTCTTTCCATGAATAAAAATTATGAGATGAGGAAGCACATAAAATATATTCAAAGGGAAACATTAAAAATATTGCTTAGGTTTCTCTCTTAGTCTGTTCTAACAATTCATAGACAAAGGATTTGATTTGTCTCCCTTCCTTCCTTCCTTCCTTCCTTCCTTCCTTCCCGAATAATTTATCAACAACTTAAAAAAAAATTTTTTTAATTCTTCACAGTTACATCTACCCATCCTGTCAGATCTGGTAGGAGAAGCATCCTATGGGTCTTGTCCACTAAGGAATGTCATCAGGGACCCAGGAAAAATGCCTTTTCTGCTGTGATACCTGCCCTTTGGAACATCATCCCCCCAGAACTGAGACTGGCCCCTACCCGTCTGGCCTTTAGGAAGGCCTGAAGACATGGCTGTGCCACCGAGCTTGGGGTTCTGGTAGTAGTGGTGAACCTTGTCAATGGTTGTACTGAATGGGATGTATGGCTTGTATTCACCTGCTGACTGAGTTTTATTAGTGGTTTTAGTACGGTTGTATGTTTGTTACGTTTATTTATATTTTTATTGTTCTTGCTGTTGTTTTTAATTGTTGTGAGCTGTCCAGAATCACAGAGTCATGTATGTGAGATGGGCGGCTATACAACACTTTTAAAGAATAGGCACAAGTATTAAGTCTGCACTCCTAGGCACCTGAGAATAAGCCATGCTGAATTCAGTGTAGCTTATTTCTAAATAACTCTGCATAGGATTGCACTGGATGTTTTGCCATTTCAAACCAGTTAAAACAAAACAAAAAAAAGTGAATACTTACCATTTTAGTTCCATGTGTATGACTGGAGAGTCCTAAAATATACACACACACAACAAATTAAAGCCAAATTAGCATTTGCTTCTGAAAGTAGTATTTTCCTTACAATTTCCTTGAAGGCAAATCTAGAGCTGAAAGCTACAGAGTTCTGGCACTTTCAAAAGAGGCCAAAGTATCTTCCCACTCCATAAAAGTAACCACAACAGATACAAAACTCAGGATAGCAGATGTCATTGATAGTGGTCCTACAACCAGATCTGAGAAGCTGCTATGTAGAACATAGAGCAGGTGGGTTTTCCTTACTGCAGTGAGCAGGATGTGAACATGAAACTAACAAGGAAGCAGGTTTAAACATTACATATTTAACTATAAGAGTTGTTTGATAGTGGAACAGAGAAATACATCATGAAAAAATGGAGACATTTAAGCAGAAGCTGGATGGACCTCCCTCCCTCCCTCCCTCCCTCCCCCTTCCTTCCTTCCTTCCTTCCTTCCTTCCTTCCTTCCTTCCTTCCTTCCTTCCTTCCTTCCTCCATTGCTTCACATTGAGTCCTATTAAGCACCATGCAAATAATAAATCAAAGATTTCCAAAGAAAACACTTTGTAAGTACACCAGGTATATTTACAAGACTTGTGGACTGAGCAGGGGATGAACTTGCAATATGACCTTCAAGATGCCTTTCAACCCTAAAAGTATCTTCTTCTCTTGCTCTATAATCACAATACACTATTGTTCATGTTCAATTTTTGCTGTTTTGCCTTTTAACTGATACCAATTTGATCATTCTGCACTCTTCCATTAAGACCAACAGGAATCTGCTTATTCATTACTACTCCATTCAGCCCTTACTTCAGCTATAATGAACACAATCCACAGACGTCTTCTTGTACTCATGCCTATCTGCTTCATGTCTGCTTCATACCCCGCCTCATATATCAAGAAGTAGGTGCAAATGTTCCTGCATAAGGATTGTTTGTGCTAGAGTACATTACATCCACTGATAATTATCTGAGCCTTAAATATGCTGGGATTATTCTATCTAAAGCACCTATTTTAGGATAAGTGCATTTTAACAGCTGTGTGTTCATTTTTGAACTGGATGGATTCCTCTCTCCATTTCTCATTACTTTTCTGGAAAAAAAGATTTTCAGATCAAATGGAAGGTGAATAGAAACACAAGGTGAGGATGGAAGAAAAAAGAATAGTTTCATGCTGAGAAAGTCAAATTATCACAAAGGTCAGTCCCTGAAATCATCCTTGCTCCTGACCACACTGGGTAGCTGGGCAAGAACCAGGATGGATACTCTACCATATCACTTTAAAGGGCCCACTTTGCCCACAAGGACTTTCCTTGGTGCTGAGTCCAAGTTCACATGGAAAAAGAACCCTGCAGATCAAGAAGCTACAGCATGCCCTACTAAAAGAAAGAACAGCCTCATTCCTTCACTACAAAATGACTTGATATTGCTACTAGTATTGTCAGTTCTATAAGGTAGGCCAGAATAACAAACCATGTAGGTCAAAAACTACTTCTACTAGAATAGCTATAAGTAATAGAACCTTGCAAGTCTGAACGTACTTCCCTCTTCCTGCACTTTATCTTTGTGTGAACAAGGGAGGGGCCTGTCTGAGACATTTTCTCCAATTAGTTTCTTGGAATGGAGTTAAGCCACACTGGTCTGATTGTTGCCTTGGTAGTGGCTCTTCCTCCTGTCCTTCAGGGTCATTCCCTATGCCCTCTACAAGTATATTCTTCTGAAAAATAGGAACTAACCGGGAAGAAACTAGGAGGTTGTGATTTCTCTTCCTTCCCTCTATTATGGTGAGTAGGATGCTCCAGCAAAGGAGATTGTTACTTGTCGTGGTGCTGGAGCTTGAGCACCTCAATGTCGCCATGAGCTAAACCGTGAAGGGACACCCAAGACGGGAAGGTCATGGCAGAGAGGTCAGACAAAATACGATCCCTGGGGAAGGTAACGGCAACCCACCCCAGTATTCTTGCCATGAAAACTAAATGGATCAGTACAACCAGAGATATTTATTTATTTATTTATCTTATTTATACCCCGCCTATCCCCTCCCTAATGGAGGGCTCTAGGCGGCTTACAATCCTTGTACATTCATATATTATACATCATATATTATTACAATTTAACCGCGCGATAGGGAGGGGGTGAAGGAACCGGCTCTTCAGCTGCAGGCATCGGACTACATGCCCCAGAATGCCTCGCTCCGAGCCAGCTGCTGACGTCCAGGAAGTAGTTGTTGTTCCGGATCCGTCGTCCTCTGCCACCATTGTCAGGATTCTCCAGATCTTCTTGGATTCGAGGACGACCCTCCGACGGATGCCAGCAAATTGACCCACGTGAGTGGTACCCAATTTATCTACTCGCATTCAGCTTTCGACCTGTTGGGTGGACAGAAGCCAGGGTGAGTGGCGAGAGCTCACCTCGCCACGCAGTTTCGAACTGCCAACCTTGTGGTCGGCAGTCTAACGGCTCAGCGGTTTAACCCGCTGAGCCACCGCGCGATATGTTGGTATGCCATCGGAAGATGGGACTCCCAGGTCGGAAGATGGTCAAAACGCTACTGGGGAGGAACAGAGTATAAGTTCAAATAGCCCCAGATGTGATGACACAGCTAGCTCAAAGCCGAAAGGAGGGCTAGCGGCCGACGGTGCTGGTGGTGAATGAAGAATCCGATGTTCTAAAGTTCAACACATTATAGGAACCTGGAATGTAAGATCTATGAGGCAGTGCAAATTGGATGTGGTTATTGGTGAGCTGTCAAGGTTAAGTATAGACATTTTGGGTGTCAGTGAACTGAAATGGACTGGAATGGGCCACTTCACATCAGATGACCACCAGATCTACTACTGTGGACAAGAGGACCACAGAAGAAATGGAGTAGCCTTCATAATTAATAATAAAGTGGCTAAAGCAGTGCTTGGATACAATCCAAAAAATGATAGAATGATCTCAATTTGAATTCAGGGGAAGCCATTTAACATCACAGTGATCCAAATATATGCCCCAACCACAGATGCTGAAAAAGCAAAAGTAGATCAGTTCTATGAGGATCTGCAGCACCTACTGGATAATACGCCAAAAAGAGATGTTATTTTCATTACAGGAGACTGGAATGCTAAGGTGGGTAGTCAAACGACACCTGGAATTAGCTGTAATTCCAGGTAAGCATGGTCTGGGATAACAAAATGAAGCGGGACATAGGCTGATAGAATTTTGCTAAGACAATTCACTGTGCATAACACTCTCTTCCAGAAACCTAAAAGACGACTTTATACATGGACTTCACCAGATGGTCGACACCGAAAACAGACTGACTACATCCTTTGTAGCCAAAGGTGGTGGACATCTATACAGTCGGTAAAAACAAGACCTGGAGCTGACTGTAGTTCAGATCACGAACTTCTTATTGCACAATTTAGAATCAGACTAAAGAGAATAGGGAAGACCCAGAGATCAGTTAGGTATGAGCTCACTAATATTCCTAAGGAATATGCAGTGGAGGTGAAGAATAGATTTAAGGGACTAGATTTAGTAGATAGGGTCCCGGAAGAACTATGGACAGAAGTTCGCAACATTGTTCAGGAGGTGGCAACAAAAAACGTCCCAAAGAAAAAGAAAACCAAGAAGGCAAGATGGCTGTCTGCTGAGACACTGGAAGTAGCCCAAGAAAGAAGGAAAGCAAAAGGCAACAGTGATAGGGGGACTGTCTGTAGCTTGAATCATGTCAACTGGATTTCTATTTTCTCAGTGGAAACGTTTCGCTCCTTATCCAAGAAGCTTCTTCAGTCTGAGCAAAGTTGGTAAGGGAATCCTAAATATGTTTCTAGGTAGCTGTGTGACCTTACACCTGGGGCTAGGTCATGGTTATTTGAGATGTTTATTTCTAAGTCCTTTTATCATCCAAAGGAGGATCGTTAAGATTACCTTGCTGTTGTTGAGATTGCGAAATGGTCTTAATCTTCCTAGGCACAGAAGACAAAGCAGGAAGGAAAATAGGGGAAAGATTGTGCCTGAGGCCCCCACCTCTATTCAAAGAAGGATTTTCCAAGTTGGCATAAATGGATTCCTTGACCCCTCTCTCAAACCACTTATCTTCCCTGTCTAAAATGTGAACATTAATGTCCTCAAATGAGTGTCCTTTTTCCTTTAGATGAAGGTAAACTGCTGACTCTGGTCCTGTGGTGTTGCTCCTCCTGTGTTGGGCCATCCTCCTGTACAAAGGTTGTTTGGTTTCTCCAATGTAGAGCTCAGAGCACTCCTCACTGCACTGGATTGCATACACTACATTGCTTTTCTTGTGTTTTGGAGTTTGATCTTTGGGGTGTACAAGCCTCTGTCTCAGTGTGTTGGTGGGTTTGAAATATACAGGTATGTGGTGTTTGCCAAATATCCTTTTTATCTTTTCAGACACGCCAGCCATGTAAGGAATGACCAGGTTCTTCCGTTTACTCTGAGTCTCAGCCCTGTCTGTTGCTGTTTTAGGTCTGGTAGACTTAGATTTAGTGAAGGCCTAATTTGGATATCCACAGGCCTTCAGAGCTGTTCTCAGGTTCTGATTTTCATTCTTTTTGGAATCCATGGAGGTGGGGATGGTTTCTGCTCTGTGTGACAATGTCCTGATGACTCCTAGTTTGTGCAGTAGTGGATCCACTACGTAACTCCCTTGCAGCTAGCCTCGCACTTCTTCGTCTGTCCTTTAAGGCAATGTATACACGTCTCCGTCTCTGCCCTTTGGGTGATTCTGGCGAGCTAGGAGTTTGATGAGAACCAGCTGGCTGCTGGCTAGAGGGTGGGGACAAACCACCATCCCCGGTTTGCTCCCCTGTAGCCTCAGTTACACTCCCCACTGCCCTGTGGTGCTGGGTCTACTTCTGGAGCCGTGCCTAATTCTGGGGCTTCGTCTGGTTTAGTCCCCTGAGGTTTCACCAGGGGCAGCTTGTCTGCTGACTCCTCACTGGAGTCCTGGGGCAGAGGCTGAACCAGGACAAGACCACGGAACAACGGACTGGTTTAAGATTGGGAAAGGAGTATGGCAGGGTTGTATACTCTCACCCTACCTATTCAACCTTTACACAGAACACATCATGCAACATGCTGGGCTTGATGAATCCAAGACTGGAGTTAAAATTGCTGGAAGAAACATTAACAATCTCAGATATGCAGATGATACCACTTTGATGGCTGAAAGCGAGGAGGAGCTGAGGAGCCTTATGACGAAGGTGAAAGAAGAAAATGCAAAATCTGGGTTGGAGTTAAACCTCAAAAAAAGCAAGATTATGGCAACCAGCTTGATTGATAACTGGCAAATAGAGGGAGAAAACGTGGAGGCAATGAGAAACTTTGTACTTCTAGGCCGAAAGATTACTGCAGACACTGACTGCAGCCAGGAAATCAGAAGACGTCTACTTCTTGGGAGGAGAGCAATGACAAATCTTGATAAAATACTTAAGAGCAGAGACATCACACTGACAACAAAGGTCCGCATAGTTAAAGCAATGGTATTCCCTGTAGTAACCTATGGCTGTGAGAGCTGGACCATAAGGAAGGCTGAGCGAAGGAAGATAGATGCTTTTGAACTGTGGTGTTGGAGGAAAATTCTGAGAGTGCCTTGGACTGCAGGAAGATGAAACCAGTCCATACTTCAGGAAATAAAGCCAGACTGCTCACTTGAGGGAATGATATTAAAAGCAGAACTGAAGTACTTTGGCCACATAATGAGAAGACAGGATACTCTGGAGAAGAAGCTGATGCTAGGGAAAGTGGAAGGCAAAAGGAAGAGGGGCCGACCAAGGGCTAGATGGATGGATGATATTCTGGAGGTGACGGACTCAACCATGCGGGAGCTGGAGATGGCAACGGCCGACAGGAAGCTCTGGCGTGGGCTGGTCAATGAATTCACGAAGAGCCGGAAGCGACTGAATGAATAAACCACAAGGATAGGATGCAGTCCTGGAGAAGCATATTTGATCTATTCCTTGCCTGCACTAACAGCTATCTACTGTATTTGAGTGATCAGTAACTCCTGGCTTTCCCATTCATGATTGAGTGTCTTCCTACAAGATGATGCAAAGCCAGACAATAATCTTGTAAGGGCGGGACTTTGTGGAAAATGTCCAGAATCTCACTTAGCAGGATGAATAGGAGGGCCACCATCACAGCTGTGAGATCTTACACCATTTTGAAATAACATAGACTATCATTTGAAAAAGGGGCTGCCTAGGACCGTAAGTCCAGAATCAAAAATTATTTGATTGCACCCTTGTAGTCAAATCCTTGCTGGATCCTTTAAAACACCTATTAAATACTCTAATTTTATTTTGTTTTATTCCAGCCCTTCCTCCAAGGAACTCAACGTGACTTGCACAGGGTTACAAGACATGTCTCCTACTCAAATAGCACACAGGTCTAGACTTAATTAATCCAGAAGTAAAAATGACTGCAATCTGAGTCTTTGGCTATGCTCTGGCTTAACAGGAGAGTCCCCCTAGGCTTATAAAGCAATTATTTATCCCTAGAAAAATCAAATTGTTCTGAATAAATCTATATTGGCTGCTAGTAATCATCTGCCTGGGTGTTTACACATGATTTTCATTTTTTTAAAAAAATGTCTTCAATTCTTTTTTTTCTGAAGTTGTTTCCTGTGTCCTTTCTTCCTTTCCTATATATAAACACATAGCTACTTTGGCAATCTTGTGTCAAGTGAACATTTAAGCTTGGCTAAATGGCTAATCAATTTTGCTAAAAGTACAACAAACACTTGGGGAAGCATGGCTAGAAATTAAAGTTCCTAGTTGTACATTTTTAAAAAGTCATGGTACAACACACATTCTGCAAGAATCCATTGGTTCCTAACATTTCAGTAAAACAGCTAAAGAAAAATAGTATATATCCCAAAATGAAGAATATGCTAAAATTATATAGTACTACTGGATCCCAACCGGTGCATTAAAAACTATCACAAAATTAGAAGCACATGAAGAACAGCAGGGGAAGGCCTGTGTGTTCTGCGCCTTCTACTGCTGAGTTGGAGGATGAATTACAGCCACAGGGAGTGTTTGACTCGTGGAGGTTCTTGGTGCAATTTAGACTATTGCTTCCCCAGGGTTCTGAATCACAGAGTGGTTCCCCACTGAGATGTTCACCCTCAGATACAAGGAGGCTGATGGGTCGCGCCATGTAGTGATAGAACTAGTACATTCCTCCCCATTCTCTCCCTTACAGTTCTATCTACATGGGGGATTTCATGTGGCTATCTGTTCTGTTACTGCTTTAACCCCACGTTAATAATTTTTAAAAGTCAGGAGGTAATAATCTCACAGTGTACTTAGAAATTTGTAGTTGTGATCAAAGACCAAACCTACTCAACTGAAAGAGAAACACCAATGCATTTAAGGTGCCCTCCCACCTCTCTCTCTCTCTCTCTCTCTCTCACTTCCTCCCCAGGGCCATGTCATGTGGGGTAGGAGGAAATGGTCTATGAGCTCTATGTGAAGCAAACATCCAGTAGAGCAGTCTGTGGCTTGAGTCTTCTTCAGTCTGACTGAAGAAGCTCCTTGGATAAGGAGCGAAACGTTTCCACTGAGAAAATAGAAATCCAGTTGACATGATTCAAGCCACAGACTGTTCCACCTGGATGACTGAGAACCTTCATCGACATCCAGTAGAGCAGGATGCTATTGCTGGTGTGTTTGGCCATAACCTGTCACTTTATTATTACCTGAAAGAACTCCATATGCAATGTGGAGAAAAGATGACATCTGATGGCGGCTGGCTACAGCGACTACACTGAGACCTCTGCTAGTCATAGGGGAAATATACATATAAAAATATGGGAGATAATACTTGAGGTTGAATGTATTATACGATTTGTATTTTGTTTATCATTTTTATTTTCAAAACAAAACTCAGGTGAGAAATTGCTAGTGCACAGAGTTAAGATCACATGTACTTTCATATCAAATTGAAGTTGCACAGAAATAAAATGTGGGGATATGAAAAAATTCCAACATTCTCAAATAAACTTATTCTAAGGGTAGCTACTTCCAGCAACTTTCAGGATAAGTACTCGTCATAAAGAAAATGTTGTTGTGACTCAGGGTTACATATTAAAAAAAATTAAAATTCAAGCAGACGAGCAATGAACTAAACATAGATTTCAGAGAGAAATGCCAGGTGTTCTCCTTAGGTTAATTGGGAAAAATAAGAGTGAGGAAAGAGAACAAACTGAAAAGGTTTTGGAGCTTTTTAAAATTACTTCATTCCTGACTTTTCCACATTAAAAGTATATGTCAGTTCTTCAGAACCAAGGAGACTTGGAAGAAAAGAAGGGTGAGAAGAGATGATATATGTTGATAGGTTGGTCTTTATTTGCAGGGAAGCTGTTAAAAGCCAGATTACAGTCCAGCATGTTATCTAAGTTAGGTCAACTCTTAGAGTAAAGTATACAAACAGATACGGTTTCCTCATCATACTAAGCCATGATTTATTCATGATTTAATCATGGCTTAGGGGATTACAATTGATTGGGCTCATAGATCACATTAAACTATGAATTCTGGTTCAACAATAGTAGCTGGATTCAAAATCCACATCAATTCTAGATAAGCTTCATGTATGAACTTAACCTGTGTATCCATCTGTTGGGGAAATATGAGAAAACCCTCTTGCTGAAGGTAAGTAGGTTTGTGTCAAATAGGAGACTGCTTGAGAAGCTCATGTACTCAATGAGTTTCGTGATGGAAAAAAGGTGAGATAGAAATCTACCCAAATAATTAAAAGAGGGCTAACCCACGATCTTGTCGCCAACAGTCGCCAACAGCGATCAAGGCCACAAGCAGGATATAACAACAGCTATTGGCCTTTTTTGTTACTCTCAGTCTTAACCAAACTGGCACATTCCCTATCTGTTGAACTACAGCTTCCATCACCCCCAGTCAGAATGGCAATGCTGGCCAAGGGTGATGGGACCTGTGGTCTAATAAATCTGGAGTAGCATATTGGGCAGAAGAGAGCTTCTTGAGATACCCAGATTATAGCAAGTTTGAGGTCCCATTTAGTTGTCAGGCTTGAGCTACTGTATTGAAAAGTGGCTAATGCTCCCAGCTCAAAACCTGAGGAAGTTATGCAGTCTGATATACCACCAGTGATCGGATTGTCTGTCTTTATGTACTCCCCCATCCCTCCCTGCCCTAAGGGGTAGTTTGTAATTAGGAAGACTAATTTATCTTCCAGGATTTTCCCTTAGCTTTTCTTAAAAGCATACCCAGTGATATGATAACATATTGTGGCAATGAAGTATATATATATATGAACTACAAAATAAGTTACTCTGTATATCTGGAACAATTTTGTTGGATTAAACCATTCTCTTCCTCCAAGCTCAGTTATTTTGAAACAGGGTTAAATACATTTTTTCCTTTAGATGTACATTTGTCTATCAGTTCTAATCAGTTCAACTGAATCCCTTTGTTCAGCACTTAATCTACTTCATGGCTTTTGTTTATTTTAATGTTTTACTGGAGTAGTCTACTAAAAGGCTAGCTGATAGCCTCTTATACTTCCATTCTGGCTTTCCATCTTCCAAAGCCAACACTGACACTTCACCTCTTTGCATGGTGGTGAAGTATTAGCCTCCCTCCCTCCCTCCCTCCCTCCCTCCCTCATAGGTGAAAGCATAGCCAGTTTTATTTCAAAGATTCTAAGACTAAGATTTGAATGCAAAATAACCTTTTTCAGGGAAATTTCATATTTCTCCTCCTGCTCAGTTTCTCATGCCTTCGGATTGTATTACTGCTGACAGTTTCATTTGTCTATATTAATATACATCTAGAGATGAAGAGGCATGGCTTGTCAGGAATCAGAAAGATAATTGGAAACTCTATCACTATGGCTCTGGGAAAAATTCAACAGAAGAATTATAGGAATGTGTTTCCATAACTACAGATTCCTCACTATTTAAGAATGAGGATTGCTTAGAAACCTTTAGATTCATGGTTAATTTAAGAAATGGAATGATGATTCATTGGATTTAATTAAATTTTGTTGGAGGACTGTTACTGTTGCTTATCTTCCCTGACCTGACAGTAGAAATGTATGTGTGTGCAGGTGTATTATGTCTCTGTGTGTATATTATGTCTGTGTAGACACACAAACAATCATTTATATGCCATCTACTCATAAGACTCGAGGTGGATTACAGTAATTATACTGTATATGTGAAAACATCTGCAAAAATAGGCTATTCAATTATTTTGGAGATAAGTAAAATTCATCATAGTTTCAAGCTTTTTCTTTTCTAAATAAACCTTTGGTCATAAATAAAATGCAACAATATTGGGTTGTTGTCCTTTTTTGTTTCTCAGGATTTTTTTTCAGCTGAAGTAAAAGACCAAAATCCAGGAAGTAATTTATATCATAAAGATGAAGTGTCTGAACAGTTTCACTGTTTAGCAAAAGTTTAGACAGAATTGTCTATACATCTTGACCTTAGTGCTGAGAACCTGAATGATTATTTTTGCCTCCCACTGAAATAAAATGTTGAATAAATAATATAAACAATGACTAAATATTTTTCAACCTCAGTTCTCATTCCACCCATGCAAGGTACTATATGTGCCTTAAGCTCAGAGCAGATCCAAATGTAACTCTGAGAATATACTATGGTCTAAATTATATTGCTCATTTAATACTGAAGATGGGTGAGATTGTTTTAGTACATTTTAAACTTACCAAGATTTGCACAGGACCTCACAAAATGTTAGAAAGAACATGAGGCTTGTTTTTGTAAAAAAAAATGTGGAAGAAAGCCACACTAAGGCTGTGTTTACAAATCACAGTCAGCCTCGCTTAGTTTTCTTTGTGGTTTAGCATGTTGTATGTATTCAGACCATTCAGTTAGCTTATGGTTCAATGCATTGTGTGAACCCAGAAAATTGGTCAGTCTAGTAACCAAGTTAACTGAGTTGGGCAAACACAGTATAATGATTTTGTCCATCTTACTTGTGCTCTGCTGAACTGGCTGGAGGTGGATTAAGGTATTAATCCCCAACTCTAGGCCAAATAGTCTTCCATTTAACTGAGTTTAATGGAGTCTAGATCACCCAAGGGTCAGCCAAAGTTTGCTCGTTCTTCCTGTAGGGGAAGTGGCTGCTCCTAATTGAAGGGCACAGCTCTTCATAGCAGACCTTTTCCATGAAAAGCAAAACTAAAACTATTCTTCCACCAGTCGAAGGAGTTCTTTAGATCAGCACTGTGCATATATTTCTTCTCCTGTTGCACTTGTGCAAGTGTTTGCTGCAGTAATTGCAATCTCACTGAAAGATGATCTTTCCTCTCTTGAGAGATGCATTTAAGATTCAGTTCTTAATCTATTCTTCAGTTTTCCTTCTCTCTCACTGCCTTGTTCAATCATATTCCCACTATCAAGACAACATCCTGTGTCTGCCTTTGGCGTTATTTATTTACTCAGACTCCCTTTATATATCAGCAAGACCCATATCTAGCTCTAATACCTTTCCATGGCAAGATATAAAAAACTTCAGAAAATCCAAAAGGGGATAATTCTTCTTCACACAACTATCGTACTCTGTTTTTCCTCCTTGGCAATTTTTTGGACTGAGAGATAGTGATTGACACACAAATACCAAATTAGCTCCCATTGTAGATTTGTAGCTAAGTGTCTCTATTTCCTTAAGCCAGCAACACCCAAATCACTATACCACATTGGATCTCAAATAGGCCATTCTGTCTTGATGTGGCTTACTTATATTGCTCAGTTTCCAAGATACCTTTTTAAAAATGCGATCAAGAACATTCTGACTTGTTTGACACTGTATTGGCAATCCTGTCTCAGATATCATCACACATAGCAATCATATAGTATTTTGAGCATTAGTATTCTTTACATATAGTAGGATACATCAATATGATGGCCACCACTTCAGGAGTTCACACTGATATCATTGCTTCCCAAAAGCTAACTAATGAGATAAATAGTGGTGCAAATTTAATCTAGGAATTTATTCCTGATTTTCCATTTTAAAAAGCTGTGGTTTTTAATATAATCACTCAAGTAAGCAGAAGCATTTTGTTTAGAGGAAAGGGTATCAAGGACTGAAAAAGTTGAATAATCTTTCTAAAGAAAGATTTTAATATAGCTGGTTCCTATGTGTTTACCCTCCACAATGATGATATTTCAGATCCACTAAACCAATTTATATCTTGCACATGTTCCAACAAAATCCAACAACTGAAATTCATGAGCACAATAAAGTCATGAATGAAAATTATGCTAGTCTTTCTAGAGGGGTTTACTCTATTACTAGAAGATATGGGTTGATATTAGAGTAATATTTAAAATGGATCAAGTTTAAACTGAACTCTGTTACAGAATTCAAATCAATTACATTATTTAAAAATTGGTACTCCATTACTTGGCACTAAGCCCTACAGCTAGAGATATGTGAAGTTTTAAAATTGCTTATATCACAGATGTGTACTGCAGAAATCGGTTAAAAACTTCTCAATGGGATACTTTAGAATAGCTTTCTCATTCAAGCACTATGGTGCACATGTATATATCTTCTCTTACAAGTAAGATAAAAAGTAGCCCCTATTTTTATTCAAACCTGATTTATTACCTGTACCTTCTTTATTTATACCAACTGTTTAGTGTAAAAATCAGTGGAAAGTTGATAAGCATAGCCACTGGCATCCTCCCAAATTTTGTTTTTAATTAAAAGAAGAAGAAGAGACAGGGAGGAGGTTAAGATGTCAGGTCTACATACGTACCGTCCAGGCCATTGTGATGATGACTGTAATTTCTCTTTCCCAAAATACTTAATGATGAATGACCAGGAGGAGCAAGCAGTCGCTTTGACATTGAGCTCTGAAGGCTTGGTGTTGACTTGATTATATTAGGCTTCATTGCAGGATGAATCTCTGTAATTTTTGTTAAAAGAGATAGTTAATTCAAATCATGATCCTATTATCACACTGAGGACTTACATAGTTCAAATTCCTGGTTTCTGGCAGGAAATTGATAAACCTTGGATTAACCTGGATTTCCATTATCATAAACAGAAGGTCTGTGAAAATTATTTACTTGAACTTATCTGCCACTGTGAAAGGAGAAATAATTCTTCTTTAGCAATTAATTAGAGTAGCATGCTTTAGATAACTTGAGGCTGCTGTTCTTTCAGCATTTGCTCATTTAAAACCCTAATAAAGCATATTGCTTTCAAGGTTGCAAATATTTTAGAAATTGCTTGCATATTTAAATAGTTGTTTGCAGGATTTCCAGTTGTTAGCAGGAATTCTGTTCATATAATTAACTCTGAGCTGATCCTCTCTGCTGAAGTCTCTGCTTTGCTTGAGAAAGGTGAGACAATAAGCAGGGTTGCAAAAAGCCATTTTTGAAGAATCTGGTGACCTGTAGATAGTGCTTGGATGGGTGGATGGTCTAACCAATTAACTAATCAAACAAACAAACGTTGGTATGACTTGGCAAAATTCATTTTTAAACAGATAAAATACTCTTCCATCCTACATGCAAGACAAATGTAAAGTGTACAATGTGGATGGTGTTCACCAAATGTGTACAGGTACTCCTTGCTTAACTACCACTCATTCAGCAACCGTTCAAAGTCACAACAGTGCTGAACAGATGGTAGTTACAGCTGCTTCTTGAAGTTATGGCTGCTGCAGCACCCTCACAGTCACGTGATCAAAATTCGGGTGCTTGGCAGTCTGCCCCCATGTATAACCGCAGTGTGCTCTTCAACTCCCCCCACTCACTTATCTCCCCCCCCCCGCAACCTTTGCCCTTTTGGTCACCCTGCACTCCACCAAAGGGCCAGCAGCTGCCTCATCCAGGCACGCCTCGTCAGCAGTCGGAGGAAGAAGACGGCGACGGTCAGCTGGGGTCGGCGGAGAGCCGCAGGGGTAGGCAGCAGGCGGCCAAAAGGGCAGAGATGGGGAGAGTTGAAGCAGAGGCAAGCATGGCAGGGCAGGAGAAGTGTGAGGTCCTGGCCTAACAACGGTGCAGTCCTGGCCTAATAACCACAACCGGGACTACTGGAACTGCCGTCACTAAGTGGTAAGGTGATCTGATGTTTCACCTAACAACTGCATTGCTTAGCAATGGAAATTCCGGTCCCAAATAGTGTGGTTAAGCAAGGACTACCTGTAACTCTCTTTTAGGGAGAAGTCATCAGAGGCATCTCCTGTCCAGCCACTGTGACCAATTTCCACAGCACTTTTCTGACAAAGTTGTTTGGATTCATCACAGTCTTGATTCCACAGGGGCAGAGTCTGTAGTAGTCACCATGCAACATCTTGCCCCATTATGTGGGATTCCTTTTGGCCTGTGGGCTCCAAGGAAGTAGATAGGATACTGTCTAGATTATCCTTTGCTACATGCAGGCTGGACTCTTGACCATCCTTACTATTGTGGGGAGTGAGTGGAGGAGTGATTGTGTGATGCTACAAGATTGTAAATGCCTCTTTATATGATGGGCAGCTCCCGGCTGCCTTGAAGGAGACTGCACCCCTTGCTGAAGAGACTGTATCTCAATCCTATGATCTTGGATAATTATAGTCCTGCCCCCAATCTTCCCTTTGGGGGAAAGGGTGTTGAGACACTGGTGATGAACAGCTACACAACACCTTAGAGGAAGCAGATTATCTGGATGCTTTTTGGTCTGGGTTCAGGATTGGGATGGGATTAGGATGACATTGCTAGATGACCTGTGTCAGGAGCTGGATGGGGGTTGTGCATGTCTCCTTTTTCTTTAGACGTCTCAGTGGCTTTTGATACTATTGACCATGGTTTCTTATAGGACCACCCATGGAGGTTGGTGATTAGGGCCCTCTTTTGCATTGCGTTTGCAGTTTCAGTCTGCTGTAGTGGGGAAAGGAGAAATCAACCTGGTGGCCCCTCACATATGAAGTATTTTGAAGGGTTGGTCTTTGCCCCACTGCTTTTTAGCATCTATATGAAACTGCTGGGAGGGGTCATCCAAGAATTTGGGATACACCATCATCAATATACTGATACCCAACTATACAATGCTATTCCAGGCTGCAGAGGAGATGCTGTTGAGGTTTTATGCCAATAGCTGGATGTGTAAAGGTCTGGATGGGAGAAACAGGCTCATATTAAACCCAAGCAAGATGGAGTTGCTGTGCATACATCAGGGTTCTCCTTTAGTGCCAGGGTTTTCCCTGGATAGACAGGCACTATCCATGCTGAAGCAGGTTTGTGATTTGGAGGTCCTTCTGGATTCGTGGCTGTTGTTTGAACAGCGGGAGGAGGACATGGCTGGGGGACATTAGAACAGCTTCAGCTGGTGTACCAATTGCATTCTTACCTGGTGCAGGAGGATCTAGTGATAATAACTCATGCTCTTATCCCACCTGCATAGAGTACTGCAACGTACTTTACATGGGGCTGCCTTTATACACTACTCAGAATGCATATCCATGTCTTAACTGGCTTCCAAAATTAGGAGCATATTATGCCTAGGCATGAAAGCCAGCTGGGTGACCTTGGGCCAGTCAGTCTCTCTTAGCCCAACTCACCTCACAGGGTTGTTGTTGTGGGGAAAATAGGAGGGGGAAGGAGTATTAGGTTTGTTCCCCACCTTGAGTTATTTATAAAAATAATAAAGGCGGGATAGAAAATAAATAAATAAATTAATAAACAAGTAAATAAATAAACAAATAAATAAACAAACAAATAAATAAATAAAGGCCCTACACTGGTTACCAGTTCAGTTCTGAATACAGTTTAAAGTGCTGGTCTTAACTATAAAACTCTTCAAGGCTTGATAAGTGGGTATCTATGGGACTCTGAAAAACATCTACTTCTGCTTCATTGACTATGCTAAACCCTTTGATTGTGTGGATCACAACAAACTGTGGCAAAGTCTTAAGGAGATGGGAGTACCAGACCACCTTACCTGTCTCCTGAGAAACCTGTATGTGGGTCAAGAAGCAACATTTAGAACCGGACATGGAACAACCAACTGGTTCAAAATTGGGAAAGGAGTACGATAAGGCTGTATATTATCACCCTGCTTATTTAACTTATATGCAGAGTACATCATGAGAAATGCCGGGCTGGATGAATCACAAGCCGGAGTTAAGATTGCCGGGAGAAATATCAACAACCTCAGATATGCAGACGATACCACCCTAATGGCAGAAAGTGAAGAGGAACTAAAGAGCCTCTTGATGAGGGTGAAAGAGGAGAGTGCAAAAGCTGGCTTGAAACTCAACATTAAAAAAACCCAGATCATGGCATCTGGTCCCATCACTTCCTGGCAAATAGAAGGGGAAGAAATGGAAGCAGTGACAGATTTTATTTTCTTGGGCTCCAAGATCACCGCAGATGGTGACTGCAGCCATGAAATTAAAAGACGCTTGCTCCTTGGGAGAAAAGCTATGGCAAACCTAGACAGCATATTAAAAAGCAGAGACATCACCTTGCCGACAAAGGTCCGTCTAGTTAAAGCTATGGTTTTTCCAGTAGTAATGTATGGCTGTGAGAGTTGGACCATAAGGAAGGCTGAGCGCCAAAGAATTGATGCTTTCGAACTGTGGTGCTGGAGAAGACTCTTGAGAGTCCCTTGGACTGCAAGGAGGTCAAATCAGTCAATCCTAAAGGAAATCAACCCTGACTGCTCATTGGAAGGACAGATGCTGAAGCTGAAGCTCAAATACTTTGGCCACCTAATGCGAAGAGAGGACTCACTGGAAAAGACCCTGATGCTGGGAAAGACTGAAGGCAAAAGGAGAAAAGGACGGCAGAGGATGAGATGGTTAGATAGCATCACCGATGTAATGAACATGAATTTGAGTAAACTCCGGGAGACAGTGGAGGACAGGAAGGCCTGGCGTGCTATGGTCCATGAGGTCACGAAGAGTCGGACACGACTAAACGACTGAACAACAAAAATGGGACTCTGACTGGATTTGGCCAGGCTTGTTAGATGATGTAGGGAGGGCTCCTTGTTGTCCCACATTTCCATGATGTCAGGGAAGCCAAAGCTCAGAAAGGACTGCTTCTCTGTAGCAGTGCTGACCCTATTGAATGGGATCCCTACAGAAATGAGACTGCTTAGGAAATTATTAAAAATGGAGCTTTTTTGAAGGCCTTTCAGAAACATCAACTGCACCTCTTCTGCTTCTTATTATTTTTCTCTCTTTTGTTTTTGCGATTTGGATTGCATGTTGTTGTAATTCTGTTGCTTTGATCATGGCCTTGTAACTACCAAGGGACCTGAGATTGCAGTGTGGTAAAAATAAACGATAAGCAAATAAACTGACGTCCATGCTCCCCTGCCTCCTCTGAATGTTCTATTTGCAATACCTTCACAAGCTTGGCTCACACTCCAGCCTCATTCTCACTGTACAAGGGAGGGGGCTAGTTTAAGGAGGGGGAGGGAGGCAGTTGTATAACCAACAAAAAAGAAGTAACCCCATCTGAAGTGGAGGAGAAAGGTTCTGGACAAGAGGGAGCTGCTGTCAAAGATCCTGAAGATACGGAAGCTCCTCCTTTTCCAATTGATTGCCAAGAACTGGGGAGTTAGATAGAAACCTAAGTAAACATAAATGGTTAATTTATTCTCTCAAAGGGATTGTAAAATGAGATCAAGAGAAGATTTGACAACAGAAGGATATACTTGTCAATGGTTTTCTTAGGTACAATTATCAGAAAGGTTTAAAGTGGATAAAACATTTGGTTTTGAACAAAGTAAGACTGAGTTTGAAATAGAATTATGTACTGTTGATGGACATGATATTGCTAAAATGTATAAATGTTTGCTGAAATATGAGACAAAGGAAGAGCAAGTGAAAGAACGTATGATAAAATGGACTAAATTTTTTGGCTATAATATACAAATGGATCAATACTGTATGTGGTTGAAAGGACTGAAATTTACATTATGTTCTAACTTTAAAGAGAAATTTTATAAAATGATGAATCGTTGGTATTTGTCACCAGAGAAATTGTCTAGAATGTATAAAGGTATTTTGAATCTTTGCTGGAAATGTGAACAACTTGAAAGGACATTTTATCATGTTTGGTGGACATGTTAAAAAGCCAAAAACTTTTGGATACAAATACATACAGTATATTAATTCAGAAGATTTTAAAGGTTAAAGTACAACTGAAACCAGATTTTTCTTTTGGGACTAATGGACAGGCAACTACAAAAAAGTCATGGAACTTTGTTTTTATATATGACAACTACAACACGACTATTATATGCTCAAAGGTGGAAAGGTTCGGCACTACCCACAATGGAGGAGTGGGTGGTGGAGATGATGGAACTTGCAGAGATGGCTAAATTAACTTCCTTGATTAGAGAAAAGACAATATCTACATTTATGGCTGAATGAAAACCCGTTACAGACTTTTTGCATGAAACAGAAAAAAATACACTTATGACTTGTGGTTTTGATGATTAGAAAAGAAATGGATAATAGAAAAAAGTGAGCTTTTTTTGGTAATCATAGAGTAAGAGATAATTTTGTAATCATGTTTATATTCGCTGCAGAGAAAATTGGAAGCTTCTTTCTATTTCTTTTTATTCTTTCTCACTGCACTTTTGTTTTTTGTTTTTCCTTCCTCTCTTTCTTTGTTCTCTCTATTTTGAGTTAGTCTGTTAGTTTTTCTGTTCTTTTTAAAACTTTTAATAAAATTTATTTTTTAAAAAAATGTTCACTGTACTATTCCAAGATTTTATTCAATGTATATTAGCTTTATACAATTTGTTATTTTTACTGAAAGCCTTTAATTTTATATAATAATTAAGTACAGAAGTTGGGAATCTGTGTCCCAGGAAGCAGCATCTAATTTGGGAGAGAATATTAGTGAATCAAATACATACAATCTACAACGGTGTTTGCAGGAAAGACTTCTTGAAAGAGACAAACCAAGAATTTAGCAGAAGGTGTCCTATTCTCCTCTGCCTGGACCTGATAGCACCATGACGCTGAATCTGGAACCCAGGAAGGATCTTGAAAAGTAAGGTGTCTTAAATACATTGTGTATTCCTTAAATAGCCGACTTCCAGAAACAGAGAGTTATAAAAAAGAAATAAAAAACAGGGCAGAGAGATCTCAGATTTTACTTACATTAATCTACCTCAGGAATGCGTATGTCAGTAAAAATGTTTAACAGAAGATCTTGTTACAATCTGGGGAGTTATCTCCGATTATCTGTCTTTGACTGTCAGTCAAACATGAGAAATTCAGTAAATGGTTAGCTGGGGAAAAACTGTAAAATGGAATTTATGCGGACACCATTTTAGCTATACAAAATAGATAGCTAGGATTTCCTCAGTTTGCATGGTTCAGATAACCCTGGCAAGCAATTATTTTGATAAGCCTCAGTATAGAAATGGTAGGTAAATAATGTGAATAGGTAAATGCTATCTGAATAAGTAAATGCTATTCTATATTAACCTTCTTTGTAATCTGTTAATACTATTATAGCCTGCTTTAACCTTTAGTAGAATAGATCTGTGTTTTAATTAAAAGAAAGAATAAGAAAAAGACACTCCTTATTTCAGAAAATGATTGAAAGACCAATACTGTGTGTCTGACCCTAGAAGACCTATATGCTAGGGAAGTTTAATAGTATATTTCAGAACTTCTAAATATGTCCAGAAATTGATAATGTATTAGGAGACTTTTGAATATAAAGTAATAACTCATAATCTGTAGAATAAATGTGAATAAATGTGACCACAAACTTCTTTTGTGCATCATGTAGAGTCCTCAATACTATAAAGTTTTAATAGAAGTATCATATGCCAATTTTTTACTCTTATTTGTTAGGAAAAAAAGCAAAACACTGTGCTAGTTTTAATTAATACTTAACACTCCCAGATTTTTTTTAACAAAAGCAAAAACACTGCAAAAATTACAGCAAAGTATGGAAGTCTTCCTTCTAATAACTTCTACAGCATTATCATGTTGTGGCCCCAGCCATTGCAGCCCTCTGCCAGGGAAGGGAAGGGAAGGGAAGGGAAGGGAAGGGAAGGGAAGGGAAGGGAAGGGAAGGGAAGGGAAGGGCCCCCAAGCAACAAAAAATTGTTTGTTCCTTGTTTACTGTTCCATCTGAGCACAAGTATATGAGGTTCTACCCATGAAAGGTAGAACTGTGTATTCATCAAAGCCTACAGTGAAGACCTATATGGTCTCCCATTCTACTAAGTGCATGTGGAGAACTCTTGGTTTATTAGAGTAAATGTCCTGACTTTGAGTGAAGGAACACGCTGAGACTTGGTGTAAAAGCTCTAGTGTTTTATTGTTCTACTCTGCTAGACAGAATCCAGCTAAACTGAAATGAATTAGTGATGCTCAGAGAAAAGGTCCAAGAAACTAGGGCGGGGCCTTCTTTAGCCTCTTGGGAGGAAAGCAAAGCGATTCAGTACTGCACATGTATTTATCCCCCTGGAGGGAGCCCCCTCCTTCTTCACCAGTTATCTCCCTGACAGTAAAGTAGGCAAAGTAGGCGCTCTCCATTTGATCCAATGCTTTGTCTTGAGGAGGTGCTTTGGGCCAGGATGATATGCTTCATTTCAATGCTTTGATTAGAATCATTGATGCAAGGCTAATTTGCCTCAACAGGCTGCTCCGCTTTTCAAAAAGTAGTGTTCATGTATGCAGAAAAGCCATTTTTGATGGGTAAAGCAAATGTCATAAAGCTGTCAGTTATCAGCGGGGGACTGCAGTGCTGCACAGAACAGCTTCAAGAACACTTTCATCAATGCTTAATGTTTGTACAATCCCTTTTCTTAAATATTTTGCATGTTTGCAATTACTACATTCAATTAACATTATATATACAATAGTATATACCTTATAATAAAATAATATACTATATAATACTATATACAATAGTATTCACCCTGAAATTCATTTTGGCTGGAAACACTCACCTAAGTATCCAATGATACATGATAATGATTTTCTGGTGCTTTTAATCTTCAAAGGGTTCCCAATAAATTCACAGTGTCTGTCAGCATCTAGGGATTGAAGAGAAAACATTATTTTGAAATGGGGAGGAAAGGATACACATCCAAAAACAGCAGTGGCTGCCAAACTGCCTTCTGATCAGAAGTTGCTCTTAACAAGATGGTCAGTAGTGGTATATGGTCAGATGGTCAGTTGTGGAAGCCTTTTCTCTTAGCAAACTGACCAGGTCTTGACGTACTTGAAAGAACACTCACAGATCATGTGGAATGACAGCAAGTGGTCTGTTGTCCCTCCATGAATTAAATGTAACAGAAAGATCTAGAGATCATTGTAACAGGAAGGTCTATGGCAGAAATTCAAGAGTATCATACCCTCCAGTCTTACCATCCTATAAGAGAAGGCCCAGATAGGGTGGTCTCAGGAATCACAATGAATCCCATATCAAGGATGCTCTTAACCTAACTGTTCCTGCCTGCCCTTAATCTGAGCAGCCTTGTATCTCGGCAGCCTGCAGCTGACTACACTACAGATTCTGGCAACCTGTGTCAGACTCTAGTCAGTGTTGCAGAGGCAACATTCTTTCACTACTAAAATAGGTGAAATTCAGTCAACAGGACTCAGTCGGCGCTCTCCAAGTTCCTGTTACCCTTCAGTGGTTATCTCTGTCTTGACTGCTATTCTCTGGGTTCCACTTCTTCCAGAGACACCCACAGCCAGTGATCTACATGAGTAATTCTCTTTCCCCAACCAGAGTGACACATGAGTATCTTACAGTCTATTAACAAAACACGTGGTGTTCCACTACTTACTATGTAAAAGATCTTGTGAGAAAATGACTAATGTTTGTGCATGTGGAGACCCTACGCAAATGGTTTACAAAGACATTTTAAAATGAAGTGTACAAAAGCAAACAGAAAGGAGAACTGGAATGCCAATAAAAATAAATCCACTGGCTGCTGTACTGAGGCAAAAACATAGAGGTACAAATACACCAATTCCAGTTGGAAGACAGATACAAAAAAATTTCATATGCTGCTCGATTATGTCCATGTGCTACAGGGGCCATAGAATCTATTGCCCACATTTTACTGTACTGCTATTTTTATACAGATATTAGAATCCATTTTATTTTCCCTCCCCTGTTAAAATACCCAAGTCACTCTGATACTTTCTACATACAAATTCTGCTTTCTGATCAAAGGGACTCTGCCTCTCTGGATGTTGCCAAATTCTTTATGCTTTGAAGCATATTTATGCTTGAAGGTAAGGTCTATGAGCCAGGGGAAATTGGATGTGGTTATTGGTGAGATGGAAAGATTAAATATAGACATTTTAGGTGTCAGTGAACTGAAATGGACTGGAATGGGCCACTTCACATCAGATGACCACCAGATCTACTACTGTGGACAAGAGGACCACAGAAGAAATGGAGTAGCCTTCATAATTAATAATAAAGTGGCTAAAGCAGTGCTTGGATACAATCCAAAAAATGATAGAATGATCTCAAATTGGAATTCAGGGCAAGCCATTTAACATCACAGTGATCCAAATATACGCCCCAACCACAGATGCTGAAGAAGCAGAAGTAGATCAGTTCTATGAGGATCTGCAGCACCTACTGGATAATACACCAAAAAGAGATGTTATTTTCATTACAAGAGACTGGAATGCTAAGGTGGGTAGTCAAATGACACCTGGAATTACAAGTAAGCATGGTCTGGGAAACCAAAATGAAGCGGGACATAGGCTGATAGAATTTTGCTAAGACATTCACTGTGCATAACAAACACTCTCTTCCAACAACCTAAAAGACGACTTTATACATGGATTTCACCAGATGGTCGACACCGAAATCAGATTGACTACATCCTTTGTAGCCAAAGGTGGCGGACATCTATACAGTTCGGTAAAAACAAGACCTGGAGCTGACTGTAGTTCAGATCATGGACTTCTTATTGCACAATTTAGAATCAGACTAAAGAGAATAGGGAAGACTCACAGATCAGTTAGATATGAGCTCACTAATATTCCTAAGGAATATGCAGTGGAGGTGAAGAATAGATTTAAGGGACTAGATTTAGTAGATAGGGCCCTGGAAGAACTATGGATAGAAGTTCACGACATTGTTCAGGAGGCGGCAACAAAAAACGTCCCAAATTAAAAAAAAACCAAGAAGGCAAGATGGCTGTCTGCTGAGACACTGGAAGTAGCCCAAGAAAGAAGGAAAGCAAAAGGCAACAGTGATAGGGGGACATGTGCCCAATTAAACACAAAATTCCAGAGGTTAGCCAGAAGAGATAAGGAATTATTTTTAAACAAGCAATGTGCGGAAGTGGAAGAAGACAATAGAATAGGAAGGACAAGAGACCTCTTCCAGAAAATTAGAAACATTGGAGGTAAATTCCAGGCAAAAATGGGTATGATCAAAAACAAAGATGGCAAGGACCTAACAGAAGCAGAAGAGATCAAGAAAAGGTGGCAAGAATATACGGAAGATCTGTATAGGAAGGATAATAATATCGGGGATAGATTTGACGGTATGGTCAGTGAGTTAGAGCCAGACATCCTGAAGAGTGAGGTTGAATGGGCCTTAAGAAGCATTGCTAATAACAAGGCAGCAGGAGACAGTATCTCAGCTGAACTGTTTAAAATCTTGCAAGATGATGCTGTCAAGGCGATGCATGCCACATGCTAGCAAATTTGGAAAACACAAGAATGGCCATCAGATTGGGAAAAATCAACTTATATCCCCATACCAAAAAAGGGAAACACTAAAGAATGTTCAAACTATCAAACAGTGGCACTTATTTCACATGCCAGTAAGGTAATGCTCAAGATCTTGCAAGTAGACTCCAGCAATTCATGGAACAAGAATTGCCAGATGTACAAGCTGGGTTTAGAAAAGGTAGAGGAACTAGAGAACAAATTGCCAATATCCGCTGGTTAATGGAGAAAGCCAGGGAGTTTCAGAAAAACATCTATTTCTGTTTTATTGACTATTCTAAAGCCTTTGACTGTGTGGAGCATAAATCGTGGCAAGTTCTTGGTGGTATGGGGATACCAAATCATCTTGTCTGCCTCCTGAGGAATCTGTATAATGATCAAGTAGCAACGGTGAGAACAGATCACAGATCACTGGCAAATAGAGGGAGAAAAAGTGGAAGCAGAAATATAAAGTGACAGACTTTATATTTCTAGGAGCAAAGATAACTGCAGACGATGACTGCAGCCAGGAAATCAGAAGACATTTACTTCTTAGGAGGAGAGCAATGACAATTTTTTTTTTAAATCAAATTTTATTAGGTTTTAAATTTACATAGATAAAAGTTTGAAACAGAAAGGAAAATGGAAATACAAATCAAGAAAAAAGAAAAGATTAAAAAGTGTAGTAAAGTAAAAAAGAAAAAAGATAAAGCTGAAACATAGAATTTAGTCAACTTCCGATTTGTATCTGGTCATGATATTTTAACAATTTTATCTTACATGCTAGGTCTATATAAAACATTACAGAATATTTCTTGTCTATTACATCAATATATATATATATTTTAATCTTCAAATCCCCATATAAGCTTTGTTCCTCCCGCATCTTGTAAATAGTCAGTTAATGGTTTCCACTCTTTAAGAAAATAATAATTTGAATTTTCTTTTAATAAACATGTCAGTTTATCATTCTCTGCCATATCCATCAATTTTAACATCCAATCTTGTATCGTAGGCGATATTTGGTTTTTCCAATTTTGTGCATATATAAGTCTTGCTGCTGTAATCATATATTGCATAATTCTTGTAAATTGCTTCCCAGGTTGTCCATCAATTATTCCCAATAAAAAAAATTCCGGTTTAAATGGAACTCGAATTTGTAATATATTTTGCATCAATAAATGTATTTGAGTCCAAAATTTCTTTGCAATCTCACATGTCCACCACATATGGTAAAAAGACCCCTCTTTTTTTTTACATTTCCAACATAAGTTGGAAACATTCCCATACATTTTAGAAAGTTTTTGTGGGGTCATATACCATCTGTACATCATCTTACAAAAATTTTCTTTTAAATTATAGCACAAAGTAAATTTTAGTCCTTTAGTCCACATATCTTCCCATTGTTGCATTTGAATGTTATGACCAATATTTTTAGCCCATTTAATCATACAATCTTTAACTTGTTCCTCTACCATTTCACCTTTTAACAATAATTTATACATTTTTGCAATTAGATGATCATCTGTCTCACATAATTGTAACTCAAATTCCGATTTGGCTTGTTCAAATTCAAAGTCTTTCTTATCTAATTTAAATTTCTCTACGAGCTGCATATATGAAAGCCATTGAAAAGTATATCCCTCTGATGCCAATTCTTCTATTGATTTAATTATATATTGTCCTTGTTCTTTCTTTAAAAAGTCTTTGTAGGTTAACCATTTATCTTTATTTCTTACTTCTGTTCTGTAGAATGCTTCTTGTGTAGAAATCCATAAAGGTCTTTTATAACATAAGATTAATTTATATTTGTTCCAAATGCTTAACAAGGATCTTCTAATATAATGGTTTTTAAAGTCCACATTAACTTTAACTTTATCACACCACAAATATCCATGCCATCCATATCTTAATTCATGTCCTTCCAAATTCAATAATTTTTCATTTTTCAAAACTATCCATTCTTTAATCCAAACCAAGCAACAAGCAGCATAATATAATTTCAAATCCGGCAGACCTAGTCCTCCTCTTTCTTTAGAGTCTTGCAAGACTTTATATTTTACTCTTGGTTTTTTCCCTTGCCAAATAAACTTAGAAATGTCTTGCTGCCATTGTTTAAAAGGTTCTTCTGATGCCAATATAGGTAGTGTTTGAAAAAGATATAAAATTCTTGGCAACACATTCATTTTGATTGCTGAAATTCTACCTAATAATGATAATTGCAATTTTTCCCAATGTTCCAAATCTTTTTTAATATCCATCCAAAGTGGAATATAGTTATTCTTAAACAACTTAACATTTTTAGCTGTTAAATATACTCCCAAATATTTTACTTTTTCTTCCATTGAATATCCTGTTATTTCTTTCAATTTCTCTTGTTGGTGGTAGTCCATATTTTTAGTCAAAACTTTTGTCTTCTGTAGATTCACTTTGAACCCTGCTAGCGACCCAAAGTCTCTTAGTTTCTGTATTAATATTTCAATTCCTTCTAGTGGATTCTCCAAGGTAATGACTAGGTCGTCAGCAAAGGCTCTCAGTTTATAAACTTCTTTTTTAACTTTGATACCATGGATACCATCATCTTGTCTAATATCTCTAAGTAAAACCTCTAATACCAATATAAACAAAAGTGGAGATAATGGACAACCTTGTCTAGTGCCTTTTTGGATTTTACATGGCTTGCTAAATTCTCCATTAACAATTATTTTGGCAAATTGTGGAGTATATATTGATTTAATCCATTTTATAAAATTTCCTCCAAAATTCATATTTTCCAGTACTTTGAACATAAAAGGCCAATTTAAGTTGTCAAAGGCTTTTTCAGCATCAGTAAATATCAAGGCAGCTTGTTTATCATAATGTTGCTCCAAATATTCAATTACATCTAATATATTTCAGACATTGTCTCGGATTTGCCTCTTGGGTAGAAAACCAGCTTGGTCTTGATGAATAAAATCCTTAAGTATATTCTTCATTCTTTCTGCTAGTATCGTTGTAAATATCTTATAATCATTATTCAATAAAAATATTGGTCTGTAATTTTTAGTTAATGTTAAATCCTGTTGTTCTTTGGGGATCAATGTTATATGTGCTTCTTTCCAAGTTTCTGGCATGGTTCCCGTTTCCAAGATAGAATTCATAGTCTTCTGCAAAGGCTTTTTGAATGTCCATATTATTCACCAAAGTTTTTCCTTCATGTTGAATATTAGTAATCAAATTCTTTTGTCTTTGTTTCCTCAATTTGTAAGCCAGCCATCTACCTGGTTTATTTGCATGTTCAAAATATTTTTGTTTTGTGAATTTCATTTGAGTCTCTATCTCTTGAGTTAGTATCATTGATATTTGCTTTTGTAAAAATTTAATTTGAGTGAGCAAAGTGTCATCCATTGGTTTATCTCTCAAATCTAACTCTTTACTTTTAATTTCATCTAAAATCAATTGAATTCTTTTTTGTTTTTTCTTCCTCATTTGAGCATTGTATAGAATAAAGTAACCCCTCATATATGCTTTACTGGCTTCCCATACAGTTTGAATATTAGTACCTTTGTTCAAATTAAATTGAAAATATTCTCTTAATTTTTTTTTACATACATCAACTACATCATTATTCCGTAATAGCGACTCATTCAATCTCCATCTAAATACACTCCGTTTCCCTTTAAGAGTCAACATTACTGGATTATGATCTGAAAAAGTCTTAGGTAATATATCAACTTTGCTAATATCCATCATCAATTTTTTAGATATCAAAATCATATCTATTCTAGAATGTGATTTAAATCTCTCTGAATAATATGTAAATTCTCTGGAAGTCCCATTCATACATCTCCAAATGTCTTGTAAATCCAACATCTCTTTCAAGTCGAAAAATGTTTGTGGCAATTTTCCCTGTGTTTGCTTCACTTCTTTTTGTGATTGTCTATCCAGTCTGGGGTAAATTACCCCATTCCAATCCCCCATAAAACACCAATTGTCATAAGTTAAGTCCAAAAGTTTATCCATCAAGTTTTTATAAAACTTTAAAATAAAAGTTTTTATAAAATACTCCTTTATCCATGTTCGGTGCATAAAGTCCAACTATCAGTGTTTTAGTTCCTTGTATGTTAATTTCTACTACAATATATCGACCTTCTTCATCCGCAAATATCAATTTTGGGTTTAACTTTGGTTGTACATATAAAACTACCCCTTTAGTTTTTTTATATCCAGCCGAAATAAATTCTTCTCCAAGCTGTTTTTGAATCAAATATTTAGTGTCTTTTTTACAAATATGAGTCTCTTGTAAACAACGTATGTCCAATTTCTGTTTTTTCAAAAAGTGAAATATCTTTCTTCTTTTCTGTGGAGAATTAGTTCCATTAATGTTCCATGTCAGATATTTATATTCCATTGGCATTTTATTCTTTAAAATCCCTTTGTTAAGTCCACACCTGTAGCTCCCTTCTCAGATATATCTTCAGTCTTCTCTTTGTCTTCAATGTTTCTCCTCCTTTTGTCAATTCTCCTTCTGGTAAACCCATTTCTTTCTTATATTTCTCTAAAAAAGCTTTTGCTTTTAAAATGGAAGTTATTTTAAATCTCTGTCCTTTGAACTCAAATGATACGCCTTCCAATTTTTCCCATCTAAATGAAATACTATGTTGCCTTAATTTATCTGTAAGGAAAAAGTAGTCTTTTCTTTTCCTTAATATTCTCAAAGGAATTTCTTTTAATACAATTATTTCCTTCCCTTCTATATTTAATCTAATATTATAATGTTTCCTTAAAATTTGTTCTTTTGTCACTTTTCTTACAAAATATATCAATATTCTCTAGGGACTTTTCTTTCTTTAGCATAACGTGAACTTACTCTAAATATCCAAATCTAAATCTTGTTCTCTTATCTCCAGGAATTTAGCCAATTCAAAAATCACCCTTTCTCTCACATCTTCATCTGCTTGTTCTGGAACTGCTCTAAATCTCAAGATGTTCTCTTTCTCTCTCATTTCTGCTAAGGCTGTAATGTCTAGATTATGTTCAATCTCTTTAATGGCATATTCTGATTTATCTTCTAATTTTTTCATCTGGCTTTGCGTATCTTTAAGTTCTCCTGACAGAGAATTGACCACTTCCTTAACTGTTTGAATTTCTTTTTTAAAATCTTGCTTAATCTCTCGGGTTATTTCTTTCTTCATATCGTCCATTTTTTTGTCTAGTGCTGTAATCTGATCTTCCATCTGCTTCATGGAGTCATCCATTTTCTTATTTAATGCTGTATTCTGATCTTCCATCTGCTTCGTAGAGTCATCCATTTTCTTATTTAGTGCTGCAACAGCTTCTAATATCTTTTTCATTTCTGGTAATAAAGTTTCTGAGGCAGATGTAGCAGGTGTAGCAGAATCAATAGGTAATCCTCCAGTCTCCTTCTTCTCTTTCTCCCTCAATTTCATTCCGAAAGATGCCATAGCCCTGCAAAAAAAAAGAGAAAAGGGAGAAAAGGGGAAGAAAACACCATACAACAATAATTATTTAAAAAAAGGGAAAAAATTAAAAAAAAATAAATTTTTAAATTAAACAGGTAATAAAAGGAAAAAAGAAAAAGGAAAAAAGCAAATATCCAAAAGGTTATATAATTTTTTTTAAAAAAAAAGCTCCTTTAAAATTTTTCCTCCTAGTTCATTTATAATCCCTTATATATAAAAATCCACAGTGTTTCAAACACCCAAGATAAAAGCCAGTAGGACTTTTTGTTCTCCTGTAGTCAAAATCAAAGATAAGAATAGTAAATATTCCCAGGGTTTCACCTTCCCACTTGTAATTCTTCAGTCCAACCACAAGTCAACAAGAAAAAATATTACTAGAAACATATAAAAAAGCCTCTACTTTCCATATAATAATCCAATAATCCAAATTAAGCGTTGAATAACTTGACTTTTTCCAAAAAAATAAATCCAAACAGAGTTCAAAGTTCAGAAAGAAAAAGAGGAACTTATATATATAAAAGAAGATTTAATAGGGTTCTTTTTTTTCCTTTTCAGGCAGCAGTCTCAACATCAAAGTCTTAAAAAATAAAGTATTAATCACTCCATTTAAATCCAGGCTTTAATATAATATTCCAGAAAGCAAAAAGAAAAATACCAATAATTGTCCATAAGTAAGAAACTCAAGCCAAACTGAAAATAGTAATAAAAGTCACTTTCACTTGTAACAAAGCCACTTAACTTTCTTTCCCCACCATTTAATCTTCCTTTAACAAGAAAAAAATATATAACACCAGCAAATATAAATCAAGTCCAGATAAAAATCTTAGCATTTAATAAGAGAAATAATATTTAAAAGTAAAAAAAAAGTGTCTAAAAGCCTGATCGGGCAGCTACTTATCTTTTTTAGAATCACGGCTGCTGCAGAGCTCCGTTTTTCTTCCAGTCCCCTTTCACTGCTCCAATCTCCCTTCTCCCGAGGTGGATATTACAGGGGTCGGGGGAGAGCAGTTACTCCGGGGACCCCTTGTGGTTAATCTTCTGATCACACTCTCTTCGAGTGCGATTTTTCAGCGATTTTCTTCTCCCAAATCGCCGCAAACAGCTTAACCGTGGAATCAAGGCTGGGAGCCTCGGTTCTTTGCTGCACTCCGATCAGTACCCGGAAGTGAGCAATGACAAATCTTGATAAAATAGTTAAGAGCAGAGACATCACACTGACAACAAAGGTCCGCATAGTTAAAGCAATGGTATTCCCCGTAATAACCTATGGCTGCAAGAGCTGGACCATAAGGAAGGCTGAGCGAAGGAAGATAGATGCTTTTGAACTGTGGTGTTGGAGGAGAATTCTGAGAGTGCCTTGGACTGCAAGAAGATCAAACCAGTCCATACTCCAAGAAATAAAGCCAGACTGCTCACTTGAGGGAATGATATTAAAAGCAAAACTGAAGTACTTTGGCCACATAATGAGAAGACAGGATACCCTGGAGAAGATGCTGATGCTAGGGAATGTGGAAGGCAAAAGGAAGAGGGGCCGACCAAGGGCAAGATGGATGGATGATATTCTGGAGGTGATGGACTCGACCGTGGGGGAGCTGGGGATGGCAACAGCCGACAGGAAGCTCTGGCGTGGGCTGGTCGATGAAGTCACGAAGAGTCGGAAGTGACTCTTTATTATATGAATAAACAACAAAAAAGACAAGATTTAAGCTGACCAATCCCCATCCCTCAACATTATATAACTGTGCCTAACTTTTGAATAATAGTAAATAAGTATATATGTCACTTTATTCTATTTTATTTTAACCAGCTTCTATCTTAGGTTTTTCGCTTTATGCCTTAGTATTAGACAAATAATATTCTGTTTTTTTGGTCTTAGAGACAAAGCTTACAGTGGTAACAATAGTGACAATAATATTCTGTATTATTCTCTTAGCTTGTTTTTTAAGTTTGGTCCTCCTCTTTTATTTTTAAAGTTTGTTTCATTCTATACTTCATCTGTGTAGTCTTTGACCAAAATAAAGTTTGAACCACCAATTCCTATTTAATCTCTTTCCCTTAGTAGTAGTAGAACCTAAGCCCAGCCTACTTTGGAAATGTTGAACCATTCTGGAAATTTGACAGTAGAAGGCAAGTTTTTCATATTCCCTTATTCAGAAGCCTATGGCCCAAGAATATTTTGGATGCTCAAATAGCAACATAAACATGGTCTTTTTCTGGTAAGAAAAGTCCTCTTATTATCTGCCTTATATTCTCTCATAAAGAGTTATTGCAATGTAATATCTAGAGCAAGAGATACACAAATGCTATGTTTACATAGAGAACATAGGTCCGAGTTACTTACTAGGAAGACTACACTTCTGGTAAGATATTGGGAAGAAGATATGTAACATTACAAATGTTAGGAAGAGTTTTAAAAAATGGGAATGAGAAAATCCTGATTGATTATATACCTAGTAGACTATGATTGATGTTCTCTATAAATATTGTTTCTACAATTCTCACAAATTCTATCCAGCAAATTCTGGCTATACTAGCTGGGAATTATGAAGTTGTAGTCTTAAAAGATCTGGAAGGTATCAGGTTGGAGAAGGCTTTACTAGCACATGAGCAAAAGGGTTTATGAATAGAAGATGGTGAGTGGTAGAATCACCTACTCATACATCCAATACATAATTTGAATGTGGCTTTAAGCATGTTGCTCCAGTTCAGCCTATGCTAATTCACAGGACTACAGTCATTATAAACTAACATGAAGTATCTACCCTTAGCTTCTTTGATAAATGGCAGGGAACTGAAGTGATTAATTAAACCAAGATATTAAACAAACGTGTTATTAATATTAATTATTCATTATCAAGAATGAATGGTTAATAATTTAATAATAACATTAATTTACTATAGGGTTTTATAAGAATGATCGATATTAATTCCCAGTTCGTAGAAAAGGCTGTAAACATCATACAGGGGAAAAACAATCACACTAATATAGCTTTCGATGCATTCAGTTTATAAAGTAAGACTGCAACCCTAATGAAACCTACCGAAGCTCTAAAAGCCTCACTGAATACAACAGATCTTACTTTTGAATAAACAGTTCCGCAAGACTATATTGTACAAGACCTGTCATCCTTAAAAAAACGAAAGGAAAAATATTTATTTCTAACGTAGTTCACTGAACCCTTATGCCATCAGTCACTGCAAAAACTTAAACACTGTTAAGTCCAGAGATTTATCACCTGCTGAATTTTGAACTATTAAATCAGTAGCACCTAGAAATCCCTAATTTTGGCTGAATTGTCCTTTTGGAAGTAGGGAGTTAATTGTATATATAAAGTCATTATGTAAAGGTACTGTAAATGTTGGTTATGCCTGTATTAAAGGAATTACACAGAGGATGGATGAATTGCTATGTGGTTCCAGACAATACACGGATGCAACATATTGGATTCAGGAAGAAAATGTACCAACACATAATATATTGAGAAAAGATTCTGGTGGAACAGGTGGAACAGGAAGAACAGGTGGAAGAGGAGGAGGAGGAGGAGGAGGATGGCCAATTATCTGAAATGTTCTATAATTAGCTGTTACCTGGACTGAAATACAGTAGCATATGAATGTCATCACAACATTACTAATAAGGATCAATTATAGAACCAAAACAGGAAGAATTCATAATGATGTTATTTTTACTATTTGATCCCATGTTATTTCTTTTCTCCTTTTCCCCACCTTGGGCTTAAGAAGTGTTCTATTGGATTTTACCACCCGTTCCATTGTTGTTGTTGTTGTTGTTGTTGTTGTTGTTGTTGTTGTTGTTGTTATTTACACACAGTCTACCAGATAGTTCTGACTGGATTTGGTACTTTTGACTATTGGATTCCTTCCAAGAATCTAGGCTAGCGAAAGATGTATGTACTATTCCAAGTAATGTGACTTTTTGTTATTGATGCATTAAAATTAATATTTTAATATTAATTTTAATTAATTAAAATTATTTAATTATATAATATATAATTTATATTAATTAAATTAATATTTTAATATGCTAAAGCATCCTGAAGCAGATTACAACATAAGCAATGATAAAATATATAACAGTACATTAAAATAATATTTTAAAAATATTCATTAAAAAGGTGTAGGGGAGAAATATGGGTACTGTTGCCCAGTCATGTACCAAGAGAAGAACTTCCATATTCAGAGCTGTAGAAAAGTTAAGATGCCAGCAAGGTCTGAAGACTTTTCAGAGCAATTATTGAAGGCACCTAAAAGTATAGCACGTAGCACCAATATCAGAACATTCTGAAATTTTCCCAAGTTCAAAATTTTAGTGGAAGAGGATTTTTAAACCTGAATAGATGTAAATAACTTTTAAAAGAAAGTTTATCTGATGCACAATGATGCCAAAGGGGA